>JAPDVU010000004.1:83245388-83845388 GCA_026230045.1 Corynorhinus townsendii
TAAGGATTCGCTCTGGGTGCTGTACATGCTATGGATTTTGACAAATATGTCTTGGCTACTTCCAAGTCTTGGCAATTATGAATAAAGCCATTATAAACATCTGTATACAGGTTTTTGTGGGAATATAAGTTTTAACTCATTTGATAAATACAAAGCAGTGTGATTACTGGATCATATGGTAAGGGTATGTTTAATTTTGAAAGAACCGCCAAACTACATTCCACAGTGCCTATTGCTTTGCTTTTGAAATACATTTTCTCTGGTTATAGAATTCTAGGCAGATGTCCACTCTACCACCCCATTTAGCACTTTGAACACTCTGGTCCATTGCTTCTTGTTTCTGTCTGTGACATCTCCAGTTTTCCTCTGAACTTTGTTTTTTATTGGGGTAACACATAACACAAGATTACCCACTTACAATTTTAAGTGGACAGTACAGTATTGCTCACTATACACACTTTGTTGTGCAGCAAATACCTAGAACTTTTCATCCTCTATGATTATTTAAAGAACATGTCCTTGGGTAAGGATTTTAAAAATGTAATGAACAGTGCGATAATAGTAATATAAAATTTGTAAATGAAATCTATTGTTCCAATATTAGTAGGTGGAGGTCCCTGGTGCCCACCATCATTAGCTGACAAGCTGTCATATTTATGCCCTACTGGGAAAATTTTGTTTGCTGTTAAAATAAATTTTGAGGGTTGATGTATTTTTAAAATCCAGTCCTCATGTTATTATAATATTCTTTTCATTGCATGACAGTATCACCTGAGTGGTTCTCAAATTATGTCTGAATGAAAATTTCAGTTGCTACTAAAAATAACTACTGGTATGTCCTAAAATATCATCTACTTCACCTCATTCACTTTCCTCTGTCTTTGAAACTTCCTGTGAATGGAAGTATATCTGCACTTTGCTCCCTGTAAATCTCCACAGTTAATTCAATGAAAACTTACTTAAATTCCATTCAAAACACACCCACACGGCTCTTTTTTGAGTTTTCTTATCTGACAGGCTCTATGTTTCATTTGAGAGCAACATTCAGCATTTGCACACTTTCCAGGGTATTAGACTAGAGTTCATGAATGTGCCCAATCATACTGCTGCTGGTTTTGACACCTCATTGTCCTCATTGGGGCAGGAAGCATTGCGGAATGAAGCATTGGGTCTCCAACTGATCATCCAACAGTAGTTCATGGACTTGTATGGGTTCAAGCAAAGAATAATAACTTTTAATAACCTAAAATATGGTTGTGATGAGCACTTTTGGCTTGTTGACCTAAGATGTGTGTTTGTCAGTTACCAGAGTTTTTTACTTATAGCATGAGAAGCTGACAATATTGTACTTCTCTCTCTTCACTCCTGATTTTTGTAATATTTTCATTTGCTTTGCTTTTATATATACTATACATCCCATATGACATTTTATTATTTTGGCTTAAACAGTTGCATTTCCAGATTTAAATAATGAAAAGAGCATTTACATACTTACCCACACAATTATATTTCTGTTGCTCTCTATTCCTTTGTGCAGATTTCATATTTCAGCCTAGCATAATTTTTCTTCTGCCTTAAAGAATTGCTTGAAACATTTGTAGTGTGGGTCTGCTGCTGCTGAATTCTTTCAGCTTTTGTATGTTTTAAAATGTCTGTATTTACCTTTGCTTTTGAAATACATTTTCTCTGGTTATAGAATTCTAGGTAAATGTCCACTCTATCACCCCCATTTAGCACTTTGAACACTGGTCCATTGCTTTTTTCTCTTGCATTGTTTCTGGTGAGAAATTTTCCTGCCAGCCTGTATTTGTTCCTCTGTGTGTGATGTGTCTTTTATCTTCCGGCTCCTTTTAATTATTTTTTTTTCATAATTACTGGTTTTAAGCAAATCAATTATGATGCACCTTGATGTAGTTTTGTGTGTGTTGTGTCATAGTTGAAGTTTGTTGAATGTCTTGGATCTATAGGTTTAGAGGTTTACTTTATTTTTAAATATATTTTTATTGATTTCAGAGAGGAAGGGAGAGGGGAGAGAAAGATAGAAGCATCAATAATGACAGAGAATCATTGATCGGCTGCCTCCTACATGCTGCCCATTGGGGGATCGAGCCTTCAACCGGGCATGTGCCCTTGACAGGAATCAAACTCGGGACCCTTCAGTCCGCAGGCTGACGCTCTATCCACTGAGCCAAACTGGCTAGGGTTAGAGTTTTAAAACCAATTTGAAAAACATTCAGTTATTATTTGAATATTTTTATGTTAAAGCAATTGCACATATGTTGAACTATTTAAAGTTTTCTTGCAGCCTATTGATTCACTTACCATTTATTTTATTTTTCTCTGTATGCTTTATTTTTTGAGTTTTGATTATTATTTTTTCAGGTTCACCAGTGTTTTGATCTAGTTTGTCTAATATGCTGTTACTCCCCATCCAGAGTTGTTTTGTTTTGTTTTAATTTTTATCTCAGACATTGTAGTTTTCATCTTTATCAGTGTGATTAGGGACACTTTTATATTTTTTCATGTCTCTGGTTAACTTTTGAACATGCATATGGAATACAGTCATAATAACTGCTTATATGCACTAGTCTGCTAATTCTAACATCCCCATCAGATCTGGGTCAATTTTGATTGGTTGATTCTTCTCCTCACTAGACATAGCTTCCTTCCTTCCTTCCTTCCTTCCTTCCTTCCTTCCTTCCTTCCTTCCTTCCTTCCTTCCTTCCTTCCTTCCTTCCTTCCTTCCTCTCTCTCTTTCTCTATCTTCATCCTCCAACTCCATCTCTTCAACTTAGTAAATGCGGATTCTTCCTCCTTGAGTCACACCTGGAAACTCTCAAGGCAGAAAGCTGGGCAATAGAGCGGGCCCCTGGAAGATCACACTATAAGGGTATCATCAGGGCAGAGTATGAAGAAAGTGAGTGAATGCGGGAAAGTGAGTAAATGCAGATTGGGACTTCCCTTCCCCCTCCCCCCCCCCCCCCCACACACACACACTCCCATTTAAGCATCTTTTCATTACTTTTCTCATTCCAGTATCTTTCTTTGGAGAGACATAGGATTTTTAAGGTTTAAAAAATAAATCATACACAGACAATCCAGGCTTTTGAAAATAAGGTATCTTATCTCCAGGCAGAGGATAGGTGAGTGAATGGGAGATGAAATGAGGCATGACTTATGGTGAGACTCTTTTCAAAAATGGGATCATATAGATAGCCAAGATATGGAAAAATCTGTGTCCATCAAGGGAGGAAAGGATAAAGGTGAGGTATTTTTGTACAGTGGGAATATTATTCAACCACAAGAAGAAGGAAATCCCTTTTAGGACAACACAGATGGACAATGAGGGCATTATGCTAAGTGAAATAAGCCAGACAGAGACAAATATTGCATGGTTTCACTTATCTGGAGAATTTAAAAAAGAAACACAAACCCATAAGAAACAGAGTCAAAAAAATGATCTGTGAGGTTCTCTTCTTCTATTTTAGTACTCTTAGTTTGTCAAGCATTTATATTAGGTAATTGAAGAGAGTATGTTTTGATAAATATTAAGCTAAGAAAACAAATGATTAATAAAAGCTTTAGGATTGAATTCTTGATTATTTAAATATTAACCTAAGACTTTGACATCTGAAAAGAGAAAAGCAAGTATATGGTGTCTTAAAGTACATTCAGCAAACGGCACTGTTCTAGTTTCTGATCAATTTAAGAACCCAGTGGCTGCTGCTGGGTTTTAATCACCAATAAGTTAAGCTTCCAAAAATTGCATCTCTCCTCACAATTCAATAAGATGAGATTATATTTTCCAAGGATGTGATTGGTCCTTTCAATAGAGGGGTGGAGAGAAGAGGACAGTCTAGAAAATGAATACCTTTCACTTGACAACGTCTGGAAGCAGCTGAGGTGCAGAGTAACCAGAGGGAAGAACCAATAGGAAGACATTGCAAGATCTGAGCAATTCCAGCCCAAGCAGCCCAGAAAAAGGAACTTCGTGTTGGCAGGCCCTGAAACTGGTGAGTTGTAACAAGGGGATCAACTAAGAAACAACAAATGCTAAGATTTACTGTCTGGAAAGCCGGAATTTGAATTGCATGGTCACTTAAAGGGAATTATGACGATAGCCAAGGCATGATTCATGGGGCACAGAGACAATGGTGAATTAACTTTTAGGGGTTACCCCCTCTTTTTTGTGGTTATAAGAACTAAGATCATGTCAGAGCCTTTCTGTTAGACTCTTTATTCTGAAAACCACTGTGTAATTGATGACATTAACTGGAATTTTTCCCCTCCTGTTGAGTTTAAGCCGAAATCTATCAACTAATCTCTATCAACTTATGTTTAAAAGGTATCTCAGAAACAGAAATTCAGATCATGAGTAAAACAAGAATGCACCCAGCAGTGGAATAATGAAAGACTATAAAATTACAGTTTCTGACCTGTCTGATGTTCTTGCCAAAGTAACTGTGTGTCTAATCTGTGTGTTCCTCCTGGTTTATATTTTTTTCAAACCTTGTGTGGTATGGTTCATTTCTTTTTGAGAAATAAAGTATACATTCTATTGTGGACAATTCTGCATGTATTTTATGTTGACTGCTATGATTACTGAGAGCAACTTTATAAGCATAAGTCACAGCTAACATGATCTGCAGAGATGTATGATTTCAAAGCAGAAGTGTTAAACTTGGGGAGTAAATAGGGAATTTCTGACTATGCTTTTCAAAGTTATTTTATTTTGCCTAAGTTTCCTTTCACAATAGAATTTTAGAGTTGGAGGAGGAAATACAACATCTGTGAAGGGTGCAGACGAAAAGTGTCCCGACTGGAGAGGGATTTGCAGATCCTGTGTTCTGTAATGATGCTGAGGGTAGTCTGAGGTTCTAGTTTCATCCCTGGGGTTGAAAGTATCCTTGATGTCCTCAAGCCAATCTCCAGGCCAGGTGCTACCTTGATTATCTTCAGAGGTTTGGGCCATTCGTTTCCTTAGAACAGGCTCTTGGGTGTATGGGAGGTGCCCCCAGAGAGGAATAGAAGAAGAGTCCCCTGCCAGAGGTAGGCAACATTGTCTGGTACATGAGTTGGAGGGGCCTCATGTTATGAGATAGAAAAATATTGAGGGCTGGCAATTAAAATAATAATTATTATATTAAATGTGCCCCTCATCCCTTTTGCCTGGGGGGACTAGATTGGAGAGAATGTGGGATAAACTCATTTGAAACTTAATACTCAGAAGTTCAGAAAGAGGAGAGGTGGTTGAAATAAGAGTTGCATGACAGTTGACACTTTTAAAAAATTAATATTAAAGTTTAAGACAATATTAAAACAGACCTCTCTATTGCTTACAATTCTCCCATTACCTTAGACTTGTCAATTTGCGTCAAGCTGAGCTCCTTAGGAAAAGCTGACACAAAGGTTATTATTCTCAACAGACAACTCTGCCCCTTTTTTGAATGGCTTAGGAGGAGATATTGAGTTGAATTGATTGCTCCCTTGCTGGCTTTGTTCTGTAGAGAAAAATATTATCTTTTCTTTCCTTGTTCTCTTCTTCCCCCCTTTCCTTCTTCCTTTTCATTTCTGTGCCCTGCCATACTGCTAGTTAAGTGGATAAAAAAATATGACTATTTCATTTCTCCTCTAGCATCATACTTACCCATGGCAGGAAAGCCTGAAGGGCGTGCATGCATTTCTGTTTGACAGCCAACCGTGGCATGTCACTAGTTTTCTTCGTGGCTGGGCCAGTTCCCCTGCAGAGAAGGCAAGACTCTCATTAGCACTAACTAACAGATAAAGGTCACGGGGGGTGGGGAGATTTCAGTCCCCAAATTTTTATTTTATTTCTTGATTGCCACTTTGGAAAAGTGCTTACAGTTTCCTTTATAATGTATATAAAATACTATATCTTTACATATGCAAAATAATCCAAATCCATTCAGAAGAACAGATTTGATCCATAACATGTTAGTATGGGTATTATTACTGCTTGGTGCACATTAAGCATCTGTAGCTGCTGACACAGAAAAAAAAATCATTATGAAGTTCAGGCTTATGCTTATTGAATTTACAGAACACTCGGTGAGTAAGAAGAAGCACAATTACTAGGGATAAACTTCCCAATGACACCTGGGCCACAACCTGCGGCTGACACACAGCCCAGACCGTACTGGGCATGTGATCAGGAGCACACGTGGGAGCTTCCACCTGTGTGGTGAGATTTCAGAGCCATGAAAGCAGTCCTTTGCTGAAAAATCTTCTATCTCAGCTCCTGGGAGGCACCCCATTAATGGCAAAGCCCCAAGGGAAGTAACTCATGGACTACAGAGGGCCCTGCCACATAATCTGTGGTCACTAAATATTGAGACAAATGGATGAATGAGTGGTTGTAAAACTTCACTAATGTTATAAGTAATCTGTAGCAAATCTTTCATTAAAATATAGACAATATATATTATAAAAGTGGCATAGCATTGCATAACTAGAAAATGGGTATGTCAAATAGCATTCCAATAAAGAGTAAAGAAAAATAGTATTCCTAACATCACTAATATAATAACTATACTATCACTATTCATAATTTAAATTTTTAATACCTTGATATATATCTTTCTATATATATTTCACTATGCTTTCTTTCTCTTAAAAAATGTTTTCTAATACCAATCATTGCATTTTTCCCACCAAGTATATTATGAACATTCTACCATGTCAATAAAATGTGTACTTTTACAGAAGAATATGACAGGAAAGGAATGGGGGTGGGAGGAATGCCATGAGACACCCCAGTGCTCAAATGGGGAAGACAGAGGTAGAGGTTGAAGAGGAGACCAGAACAAAGGAGCCAAAGAAAACACCCCTTTCTGGTCTTTAGCAACATCCTTCCTGCACACTGTGGTGGACCCAGGCTGGCTGTCATCAAGGTTGAGGTGCATGGAAGTTTGGTCCTGGGTTCTTGGCTCCTCACCATAAAACACTAGCTTACATCAGTGGCACAAATTTCTAAAGTTGATGTCAAAACGAATATAACCAGAAACCCTTTCTCCTGCAGGCTTAATGTGGATAATTCTTAAAGACAGTGGTAAAAATGGGCACTTATTCCCTTGGCAAAGACCTATACTCTAGGCCATCCATAAGAATTCCAATTTTTTTTAAAACCGTGTTTCCTTGCTTACGTTTTATCAGGCTTAACACTGAGCCTATCCCTAGAGGTTGAATATGTCAATTCTTGCTGCTCATCTTTTGTTGGCATCCTTTCCTAGTTCTTGAATGCTCCTTCGTTAACTTTTTGGACATTTCCTGGCCTTCCATGTTCTTTCAAGGATACCCATGGATTGCACTGTCCCTAGCTCCCTCTTCCATGACATGATTGATATAACCTATATCACACCCATTTCCAGCTCCACTGGCTGCTGCTACATATCAAGTACCTAATCTCATGAATTCCTTCATGTTCAAGTTTTCATGGGTGCTGATAGATTCAAATCTTATGTTCTCAGACAATATATACTTAAAAATAAATTTGGGGACAATGATGCCTTATGGCAAAAAATGGTAAAAGTTTCAGAGGCCAGAGCAGGCCAGTGGGAACGCTCATTTTGAACAGAACACATTCACTTTGCATACACAGCCCTCCACAGTGTCCATACTTTTTGATAACTCCTCCCTTAAACCAGTGAAAATGTAGCATGTAAAAAAAATAAAAAAATGGTTGCCTAGCATTTTTTGAAGGTAAATCAAAGACTGGGTAAAGTTGAACTATATTACACTGTCATCCTTGATGCTAATTTATTGTCCTTATTTCCTCTTAGGAGGTGACACTTTGCCATTCTTTTTTTTTTTTTTTTTTCAAATCAGCTAAATAGTGAATTTTTTAAAAAGACCATTCAATTTAGGCATGTGAAAACTTGAGTCTGACCATGCCTCAAATTACCCCTTAATTTTTATTGTGGAATCATAGAGATTTTTTTTCAGGTTAATCCTAGTAACTCAAAAATATTTATAACTTTTATGGGTGGTGAGGGTGGGGATGTTTTCAGATTTTTCTCTAATAAGCTGTTATGAGAATAGTCTTAAATATTTTTCATGGTCAAAAGGACCATTAATTAGCACATATGAGGGCAGTAGAGTATATTTTGTTGCTTAAAGGATTATGCCAATATGAGTAATGTGAATAATCACATATAATTTACTCCGAGAGGTTTGCTTTATATGTTTGCATAGAATCGTAAAAGCAGGAAGAATCTTGAGAAGTTGTTTATTTTATTTTCCACTTTTACACAGAACGCTTCTCTAGCAATGCCCTCAACATCTTTTCTGAAATATTAGACTCTTCAAAGAAGTGCTTCTGGTGATATGCAGCATTTTTCCAGCAACCAAAAACTTCATTCAGTTTAAAGTTATTTTATCCACATGCAATATGCTTTTCCAATTCCCAGTCACAAATAAGTTATTTAAAGTGCCGTTTCTTTAATGCAGTCTTCAAACACAGGCGGTAAAAGCAGCATTTCCCCACGTATGCTCTCCCTCTGAGCACTGGTACAAGGAGATACTGTGAAAGAAAAATTTCCATGGTTACAAAATTTGGCAGCTTCTGCATACTACGGGACCCTCCTGGAAATGATATTTGTGTAGCTATCACAGTCTCTGAAGATTGTCTCCAAACCACATAATCTAAAGAACAACTAGAACACAATCAACAAGTAACATAAAAAGCAAACTAAGTGCACAGGTACTCAGATGTACAGCTGGTTGAGAACCATTGCTATCTGTTTATTTGTTTGTTTTGTTAATCCTCACCTGAGGATACTTTTTCCATTGCTTTTTAGAGAGAGTGGAAGGGAGACAGAAAAAAGGGAGAGTGGGAGAGAGAGAGAGAGAAACATCAACGTGAGAGAGAGAGATACATCGATTGGTTGCCTTCTGCATGTGCCCTGACCAGGGCCGGGATCTAACCTACAACCCAAGTATGTGCCCTTGACCAGAAATTGAACCCATACACCACACTAACCACTTAGCACCACTGGTCAGGGCAAGGGAACCATTGTATTTGATTATAGGATGCTGTCCCAGGAACTGGGACATGCAGTGATGAGTATCCTGAGCACCCAGAGAGGTAGAATGGGACAGGTAGAATGTGCCATAGACAGTCTTCACACACAGGCGGTAAAACAGGGAACAAAATAAACAACCTTCTTTCATTTACACATTAGTGAGGTAACTCAGGTCGACTCAACAGTGAAAAAGGAAAATGAACAAAGACAATCATGATTGTATGTTAGATTATTTTAGGCAGTAGAGTTGGCGTTGTTCTATAGACGCCCTTGTGATGGTCACATTGCTTCAACCTGCTTTAATCCTACTCAGAGGATGAAAGAGCACAGCCATAAAATACCGATAATGATCGCAGAGCCAATGCTTTCTCTATGCATTGGTACCTCCTCCCTTTTTAAAAGCTATTCTGTGCATGTGAAGGTAAACAAGAGGAAAAAGGAAGTAAATGAAGCATGAATAAGTACCCCTCAGAGTATTTTAGGGAGTGGAGAGAAGGGTTCTTTTCTCAAGTAACTATTGAAGGAGCAAAATTTATCTTCTGAAGGATGTGAACTTCGGACAGGGGTTTGAAGGTCAAGCAGAGTATGTATAGAGTAGGAAGAAAGGGAACAGACACTACATGTAAGGGGAACAACACTTGTAAAGTGTGGAGTTGAAAATGAGCCTTTAGTGTATGGGGAAAAGTGAAGAGTCCCCAAATACCCTATATATTTAGGGTTCTTTACCAACTTCTTTCATTCTGCCTCAGGAAACTATCTAATTTTTGTTTTTGAAAAGAATTGGAAATGCCTACCCACAAATATGTTATTGACAAGTTATTTTTGTAGCACAAATTTGGATCAGTAATTCTAGTGTGTGTGGGGGAACCCCATATATGATTTGTCAAAAGCAACTCACACCAAGCATTCCAGGCCCCGTGGGACAGAATCCCATTGTAGCAAGCCAAGGTGGCTGTCCCTCCTCCCATAGGGACTCTCTTCCAGTGAAGCCAACCTTCCATCCATTACATGTTTTATATTCATTTTTGCCTCCAAACATTTGCTCATGTTATTTCCCCACTGAAAATTCCCTCCACAATTCTCACTTCCCATTAAAGCCTCTCAAAACTAAGCCAAAGTTTTACATCATTAGCAATACCAACATATTGAGTCTTACTCTGGAAGTCCTGGGGGACCTCTAGATATAGAAAGAAAAATTTTTATATTAAGATATCACACACACACACACACCCTTAATCTACCTAATTTCTCAAACCATAAATATTTGTTATGTATATAACACAAATATTTTCTTGCTTTAAAAAAATTATTGTTGCAAGCAAAATAAGGCAGCATCTTTTGTTTTACATTCTTATGTTATTACTTTCTGATCATTAATTGTTTCTGTCCAAAATGAAAATTATATTCCTTACGTCTAGATAGCATGCTACATACCTCTTACCTATCTCATAGAGTTGGATTAAAAATAGGTACTCATTGAATATTGTAATTGTTACACAAGCATACAATTATGTAGCTTAGGACCCTGAGGAAATTTGTTATACAATTGTAGCCTTCATGGATGGGCAAGTTTGGAAAAAGCAAGTGTCCCAGCACATAATAACTAGACAGGATTCCCCATTTACAATGTGCTTTCAAATACAATATCCTATTGTTTCTACAGCAAGCTGAGTGGTGAGTAAAAATGTTACCCATTTTACAGATGAAATGATTGTGGTCCAGAGAGTTGAAATAATCTGCTGCATATTAGAAAGTGGATGTCACAGCTGGACTCAAACCCTCATTTTATGATTGTGAATCTAAAGTAGAGGACCGGGCTGGACAGCCAGTGGACAGGGGAAATCTGCGGTGAGGAGAGAAGGAGGGTCAACCATGGGGAATGAGTTCTGAAGATAAACTTAGACTTGGGGAAGGTCTTACAATGGGGTGGGATTGGTAACAGATGTTTGTCTTGGAAGCTTCACTTCCTACAGCTCTTAGGAATAAGAATTTTGAATGGCCATTGACCACGTGACTGTCCTCAAGCTGTGTGTGTGGAAGTAGACAGGAGTTTCAGCTAACTTGGCACCAAGAGGATTAAGAGTGGGTTAAGAAGTCATATTTCAGCTGTAAATGGGCCATTAGCAAGTGGTAAAGCTGTGCTTTTTGTAGGAAGTGATTGGCATCTGCTAATCAGCCTGCCACCAGTTATGAGGTATACATCTCCAAGGTACACTTGGGAGTGAGAGGTTCTACCCCACATCTCTTCCTACAGGGCTGAACAGTGGCATCTAGTGGTTTGTTTTGAAATAAGCAAGTTCAAAACAGGTTGGAACGTCCACCTTAGTATTTCTCCTCAGGACATGCTCAGCCATACGTTTTATCTCAAGAATAACACAGCACTCCAACTTTCAGTACTGGGGTTATTGTGTGATACATGCTTGCACAGGGCCAATCAAAGATTTTTTTGTAAACTTCTGAAAATCAAAATGTAATAGAAACACTACAAAGGCTTATGTTTTTGGGGGTTCCTCATTGCTCAAGGTTTCATCCTGGAATGAGCAAATTTAGAAAGTGAATTAGAAGAGGTTGCAGTGGGAAATAAGGAAGTTGCTTTCTGCTTTGGGAAATTTGAAATCCAAATCTTTCTGTGGATGAATTGTGAATTACAACCAAAATTGAATTCTTTTCCAAATGGCCCTTCAAAAATCCAGCTCTTAAAATTATGTAAAGTTTCTATGTTCCTTTGTACTTAATACCCTAATCTCAACACTATGTATTCTCTTAAAATACACTAAACCTGATAGAGATTTTTTTGGGGACAATTTGTATAATTTAAATAAACACCTATAATCTGGAAAATTTTTGAATATCTTATATATTTAAAATATTGATGGAGTAATCTATCTATTTATCTATCTCCCTATTATCTACCTATCTATTGTAAACTCTATACAATATCTTCTCTTAGTACAGACCTTTATAAAAATTTCTAAGAAGCAGTAAAATGGATAGAATTTGGCCTTCAACTTCATAGTCACGTCACCCAAGGGAGGAGCAAAGTAGCCCAAAGAGGGTAGCATGATGAAGAAATGAGATAATGTAGGCATGGATAATCAGCACACTGAATAATTAAATATTGACATATTTAGATCATCGAACAGAATGTTAAAATGTTCTCCAGTTGTTAATTAGACAACCAAGCATGACTTTGGGAACTTGTTTTTTATTTTACAAGTGGCATGGTTCTGAGATGGTTCAAGTTGCCTTATTCGGGTTTGTTGAGATCACTCCCGATTTGCTTTTCAGACTCTTGGTTGCCTGAGAACAGCATGGCGCTAAACCACACTGCCCTGCCCCCAGACGAGGGCCTGCCACACTACCTTCAAGACGGAGACCCCTTTGCTTCCAAACTTTCCTGGGAAGCGGATTTAGTGGCTGGATTTTACTTAACAATAATCGGTAAGCTTCCTTAATTTTTCTGTGCAAAAGCTGCATCTAGAACATTTCTGGGCTGATATGTTGATTTTGCACCATGATTCCAACACTCATGTGGATATTTTGAATGGAGGTGAAAAGTGGGAGGAAGGCAGAAGATGGGATAGATTCTCTATTATCTTTATTCTTTAGAAATAAATATTCCCTTGATGATTCAAAGAATTTTACAGCAAAAAAAAAAAAATTACCTTGAGACTACACTTCATTTTCATTGTTTTGGTAGTAAGATTGTCTTCTAAATAAGAAAATGAATGATAATGAGCTCTTATTTAAAAACAGTGCTTTTGCTTGCTAAAAAATGCTTTGATATAATAAAAATATTATAAGCCTAGAATGGACCATGATAAAGTAATGTGGGTGAGAGTTGAAAAGACAGCTTGGTAATAATGGGAGTCAGTCCAGGGCCAAAGACTTGTGCACAATCCACATTGGCTTCCAGGCTGTGTCACCCAATGCAGTGGCCACGTGAGTCCTGAGCACCCACCTGAGCTGTGACTTTTCCAAACTGAGATGCACTATAGTGTCAACACACACCAGACACTGAAGACTTAGTACCAGAAAAACAATGTAAAATAGCTCGTTCATCATTTTTTAAAATGATGACATGTCTTACCTATAATATTTTGGATATATTAGGTTAAGTAAATAGTAAAATTAATTTAGTACTATTTTTACTTTCTTTAATGTGACTACCAGAAAAAAATTTAACTACATGTGTGGCTCACATTTCTGGTTTACATTATATTTCTGTTGAGCAGCACTAGTCTAGGCACTCAGAATTCAACCATAATGCTTTTCTGAAATTTAAAATTGTTTCAAATTTGAGCAACCAGTGTACAGGTGGGTTATGTCTTTAGGTGTGTCTGCCTTTCATCTTTTCAGATGTTGGGTCAAGCTTTCTTTTTCTCTCTTTCCCTCCCTCCCACCCTTCCTCTCACTGATTCTCTTTCTCTCCCTCTTTCTTGTCTATTTATTACTGGATAAGAATTTTTTTTAAGCTCCTGAAATTAGCAAAACTCACTAGAAAAGTCTGGAGACCCCTCTATGGTCACTGCCTGAATCAAAAGAAATTCTGCTGCAAAGGGATTCCCTGGGTCCTTGGCTTTATTAGAAGTAATTATGAAACTGATTTAAATTCTATATTTTATAAATAGGCCTCCACATCCTTTCACACACAAATAGATACTGAATGCCCATTCTTCACTACAGTTTAAGTTACTTGGAAAACAGCAGTGAGTAAAGTGGGCAAACTCTCTACCCGCATGGGGACTATCTATCTGGAAATAAAATCCACATGGCATTTTTATTAAGCATAAGTACTTTCAACGATGAGAAAAGACAGAAAAATAGACATCATATAACTTGAATTTGTCTCAATTAATTGCAAGGAATGAATTTAAAAGTAGTGTCTTTAATCTGACAAATTTCCCCAGGCAACACAAACTAGGGAGTGAGAGCTGTCCATTCCCCATCCTGACAGGAGGGGTCCAGGGAGAAGAGGCAACTAGGGTGGCTGTGGATGGAGGAATCCAGAGAATTTCTCACTTGGTGCACCTGGGGTTGGAGGCAGGAAAAAGAAGTCCAAAAAGAGTCCCCAAAAGGATCATTAAGTGACTTAGGGAGCTGGGGGTAGAACCAAGACATGTTTCAGAACATTCAGTTTAGTCAGGGGCAGCTGGAGGGAGTTGGATTCATCCTAGACCCAGGTCTCATGTTTGGTACTGTGCTTGATTTTCAGACCCTCCTAGGATAGGTTTACATGATGTGCCCAGATTTCTTTTAAGGAACCAGAGTAGAATGACATTCTTGGTGGGCTTTTTTAAATACTGGAAGTCTTAGGGAAAACTGGGAGATGAAGAGATAAAACTGGAATGGAGGAGTAATAAACTACAGACCCATTCCCATCCTCTACTCTTTTACTATGACTTAGTTTATTATTTGTCCATATATGAGAGTTTATATTTTTGCATTCATAGAAGTCAGGATTTTCATCATATAAAAATGTTCCCCCTTTAGTCTTTATTTTCTTAACCTGATTTCCCTTAACAATCCTTTAAAATCAGTTTGCACTCTCTTGATACCCCCCTGTGACTAAGATTGCCTGTGGAATAATCTAAATGCAACTCATAGTGAGTTGACTATATATGGATAATGCTTTGGGCACTGGGTGAAACCTTATGAATCAGAGTTAGTTAAGAAAAGAAAAGCAAGAAAATCAATAATCTCAAAGAAATATAGAAAGACAATGGGTATTTAAATGAGCTTTGTGTTTCAAATGCATATGCATGCTTATTTCAACCTCCTTGGCTACCACGTAGATGGCATCTGTTTATAATTTTTCAAGTCATGTTTTCACATTTAATTTCCCAGTGTGCCTTGCTAGCTGATTTCCTTTCATGAGCTGTAGGTTTCACTGTAGTGGGTTTGCTCCAGAATTCCATACTCTTCTATTTTTAACTCTTTTGACTTAAGATAGCTAAAGAGAATTTAAGGGACCATTAAGCAGCCCTGTTCCGGGGATCAGAACTTCCTATGAGCACAAGGCAGCTAGTTCCTGGTGGTTTCATACCATCAGCTGAAACGCACACTTTTCTCCTTGCCTCCCAAATGAATTGTAGTGGAGAGGTAGAAATTAAAAAAGAAAACTCTGGGTTTCTCCTGTTAATACTCTCCTTATTCCTTACTACTAAAGGCAGCTGTACAAGATTCTCATTTATACACAGCTACACTAAGAAGCAAGAATTCCTGAAGAAATCTACTCTACATGTTAAGCTATGGAAGTAGGTGTATTCTTTTCTTAAATAAAGTCAGTAGGGATTGGGTCATTTTGGATTTAAACTGGGTTTGTAAGAACTTTGGAACAGTTTCATTGTAATGCCACAGTCAATTAGTCATTAAATAAAAGGATATTAAAAAACAAGTGGGAACACGTTGATACCATTGTTGGTAGGTTGGTGGTTGAGGGTCACTTTCTCTCCCTTTGGTGGGAGGGGAGAGCCCATATTACCAATTGTCACCCGCTTCCCTTCTATACCTATTCCAGTAGCAGCTGCAGACACCAATGTCCACGTGTCCTCAGGAGGCTGTGGTCCTGGAGCGTGTCCCTAGGAGATGCCCTTTCCTGGCTGTGGGCCATGCCAGCTTCATCTGGCCTCAGCCTCTCCTGAATCCCTCAGAGTCCGCAGTGATAGTGAAAGCAGCTAGTTCGGTTTGGGTCACTTTATCTTCAGGATTTACCAAGAGCCAAGGGGTTAACCCATCTTATCAGAGGGAGGGAGTTCTAGACAGTTAATACTCCATACAAATGCCTGAGGAAATATTTTACCGGGGACCAGTACAAGCACTGACTGTTAGGATGCCCACACCCTCCTAGGCTCACTGGGAAGTTATGGCTCCTTTTTCTGGGTAAGTTCAGTTTTATAATCCCTGGTTCCTATCCTTTTGGAGGCAACCATCCCTCACCTGTCACTCATGCTTTTTGTTTCACCTTCTTAATTTAGATTTTTATGTAGAGTCCTCTCACCACCCTCTAACCCTATGATGTCTGTTTTTGAAAGTGAGAAGTGTTTCGTGTTTGAGTGAACTCCTAATCCCAGTTTTAACGACGGGGATTTATATTTTTCTTTGTAGGGATTCTGTCCACAGTTGGAAATGGGTATGTCCTTTATATGTCCACTAGACGAAAGAAGAAGCTGAGGCCGGCGGAAATAATGACTGTCAATTTGGCAGTCTGTGACCTGGGGATCTCAGGTAACACAATCACGCTGTTTCTTCTTTGGGGGGTTTGAATTGTGTCCCATTCTAAAGTCCTCACTGGCTCGGACATCACCCCATCCCATCTCCTTTTGCCCCTCCCTTCACAAGTCATGTTTACACTTTGTGGTAAGTCAACGAAGTGTTGTCTGGCTAAAACAATCATTCCTTCAGCCTTTATTGAACCCTTTCTATGTGCCAGGCATGTTAGATGTTGAGGATACTATCTGGAATAATACAGGATACCTCAGGCTAATCTAAATGCAAGTCATAGTAAGTTAACTATATATGGATAACGCTTTGGGCACTGGGTAAAACCTTATGAATCAGAGTTAGTTAAGAAAGGAAAAGCAAGACACCTCCAGATGTAGTAGGGCTTACTGATTGAGAAAACAGAAACTTACCAGCAGGCTGTGGATCACTGTTTTGAGCTCCATTACACCCCTTTATTCCCATATGAAAATCTGTTAAAATAAGCAACTTTCATACCCAGCAACTTTCATTTAAATGGTTGAGAATGTCACCTGGATATCAGGATATTTAAAATTAGGGTTTTCAGATGTGTTTACTGTGAGTCCAAAATTGAAAACTGCTTCTCTGGCCTGAAGAATTTGGAGTAAAATGTCTCTTTAGTTGTAATTCATTTTTGTAAATATGAATGAATTTGGAGAAAGCACCTCCCTTTGCTTTCATCTGTAAAATTCCCGACTTGCCTAGATACACTCAAATGTGCCTCTGGAGCCCATAGCCTGCTGCTATTTAGCACATAGGGTCTTCATTCACTAGAGTTGGGGGTATGGAGTTTGAACAGCACACATCACTCCTCTTTCTGCTGAAATCCTTTTAAAAGTTTCCCATCTAAAGCATCCCCTTGAAAAATATTTTCTGGTATTCATTTCTCTCTTCACCTGGGGATATTCCTGCCACTGCCAATCTCTGAAACAAGGCCCAATAATAAGCCTCCCCTATTGAGCACTTACCACACAGCAGTGAGGTGCTGCCCTCTTACTGAGAGCTGGATGGTGTAGGTTATTTGGAAGGTTTTACTCAGCATGGACAGACTTAAATAGCATGAACTCTTACAGGAAATATACAGGCACATTAAGAGGAGCATGACATGTCAGGGCCCTCTCTGTGAAAACAGCCAAGATGAACCCCAGGGAATTTTCCAGGCTGCAAAATGACTGCCATTTTTGCTATTGCCACGTGATGGCGCTGTCACAACATGCATGGCAGCTTTCATGGTCAGCTAGCCCTGCTGACCCCAGATGGTTCTCTTCCTGGTACTGAAGGTAAAGAGCTTGAAGAGTGCATTCTGTAAACTGGACACACATCTCCTCCAGAATGAAACCTGCTATTTCAGCCACCTCTTTCATCATTAAATCATACCCCACTGATGCTTCTGGCTGAATTAGACTAGGCTTGAGTAAAATGTCCTTAAACGGCTGTTTACATTGAAAATGCACTCAGCTAAGCAGTTCTGCTCTAGAATTGCACAAACCACCTCATCAGTCTGCATATGTCTTTAGAGCAATCCCCCGGGAAATATTTTCTTCCATGTGATAGCTTTCTCTGGTTCTCAGATCACTTTTTTCAACTTCTGAGAGCTATTTCTAATACACTTTCCCTTTCCAATTTCTAATACACTTTGTATTAGTTAACTATATTCCATTATAAGCACGTTGAGCAAGCACATCCTAGAGACCAGGTGTCTCTAAATCTGTACAACTAGCATTTGTTGTTTAGGTACCAATGGCTTGCAATCGTGTATAAGTATTAGAATCCCCTGGGGAGTTTATTTTTTTAAAAAGTATATTGAAGCCTGAACTTAGTGCAGATAAATTAAATCAGATTATCTACTGGAGTCATGGACATTAATATTCAAAATAAATCAAAACTATACAAACAAAACAAAACAATTCCTACAGCTATTCAGAACCAGATGGGTTCATTACCATTCCACTAAGCAAAGAAGGGAGAAACATTCTGGGTGACATTGCAAAGGTTCATCAAATGCTCAGCTCCAGAAGGAATCTTAAAATAGCTTTTGTTAATGGGTCTAAGGCACAACTGACACCAATTACCCCATGCAAGTCACTTTCACTTGTCTTTTGTCGCCTTCAACACCCACCTGCAGACACTTAGTTCTCAAGCTTTGAATTGGCTATTTCCTCTGCCTAGATTCTGGGCCCTAGAACATTTTTCCTCAAGATATTTCCACTGATTTAGGCATCTGCCTCAATGTCATCTCCTCAGAGAGGTCTTCCCGGATCTCATTATGTAAACAACAATTTCTGTTTATCCCCTTCCTCTGCTTTATTTTTCTTCACAGCACAAATCACTACCTATCTTTCCATTACATCATATCTTACACTACAAATGATTTGTTTCTTTTGTCTGATCTCCCTGTTAAAACATGAATTTGTGAATCTTGTTCTCTAGCACATTGCTCTATTTGTGATAGAAGAGGCACTAGATAATTACTTGTTGGATACAAGCAATTCTTTTACACTCGGTTTCCTTGCTGACATGTGTGAGGAAGCTCTCAGAATCTGAGGGTGCTCAGTCTAGCAAGATGAGTGTGTCCAGCTGTCTAGACAACTGGAGGAGATGTGTATCCAGCTTATAGAACGCACTCAGAACTATGTGTTAACTGACAGAACTAATGGGCACATCTACATACCTTTGCATACCAAGAAAGGGGCACTCCAGGGAGGGGTGGGGCAGGCCAGCACCTGCAGGCAGTGAATACCTGGTTGAATATTGGTAACTGGGCTCTCCTCATGCACTAAGGTTCCAGAACCCTCTTGATAGATACGCCAGGTAGAGAGTTTGAAGAGCTTTGTGATCACATTACCTTCAGGGAGTTGGAGATTGAGTACAAGGACAGAACAGGGTGGGAATGAAAGTATAGATGCTCCTCCACATGCAATGGGGTTACATCCTGATAAATCCATCCCACATTGAACATATCGTAAGTCAAAAATGCATTTAATACACTAACCTAGTCCATCCAGCCTACCTGAAACATGCTCAGAACACTCATATTAGCCTACATCATCTAACAAAGCCAATCTATAACAATAAAAGCATGATATGCTAATTAGACCAGATGGCCGAACAACCTTCTGAACGAAGCCAGGACTGTGAGGGCTGAGGCCCTTGCACAAATTTTTGCATCGGGCCTCTAGTTTTACAATAAAAGTGTTAAATATCTCATGTACTTTATTTATTACACATATCACTTTCACACCATCATAAAGTCAAAAAATCATTACATTGAACCCCATCATAGGGTGGGGACCATGTGTAAAAGAATATTTTCTAGAAAGTGAATAACAACAACAACAAAACGAATGGACAGCAAAAAGGAATAAAGAGTTTAAATCCCAGAAATCTGGGCCTGATTGTAAAGAACTTGAACCTGACATTTACTAAAATAGCTCTCTCTCATTTGATTAAGATGTAACTCAATAGTGAGTTGAGGTAGGTGGGTAAGTGTTAACTGGAGGGAACTTCCCTTCACAAACTGCTTGGCGCTCTAGTTGTAGGCAAACCGTTCACGATCATCTCTTGCTTCTGTCACCGCTGGGTGTTCGGCTGGATTGGCTGCCGCTGGTATGGATGGGCTGGATTTTTCTTTGGCTGTGGAAGTCTTATCACCATGACTGCTGTCAGCCTGGATCGATACCTGAAAATCTGCTATTTATCTTACGGTAAGTAGGAAGGTTTCTAACTCCCTGATAGTCAAAGCTAGATGGCTTGTCAGAACTGTCTGTACTTCACCCATAGGCAATAAACAAATATTATTCATAAACTCATTAATACTCAGGATTATGTGTATTTATAACCTATCTTATCCTAACATATGTTTAAAGGTTTGAATTGGTGTTAATGTGGCTTTCTTTTAATACTACATGTATAAGAATGTCTGGTGTTTGCTTTTAAAAGTATCCTTTCCTTGTATAAAGCTTCTCCCATGTTTTGCCATGCAGACAAAGGAAACAAAATGCTTTGGAAGGATGTTAGGTCCATGATGCTTAGCTGGTTCCCACACAGTAAGTGTAATTGCATGAGATGTTTGTGATTCTCCTCAAGCACCAAGGCTCCCTGTGATGGCAGAGATGAGGAATTCAACGGTCTGCCTCTAAGTTAGAGAGCCAGGCAGCTGGGTCTGCAGGAAAGGACACACACAGAAATGTCACTCAATGTTCCTTTTGTGGTATTGGTAGGTAGGTAGAAAGATGAGTGATGGGCCAACAATAAACAAGTTCCAGGGGCTGGAGTTTTTGTTTGTGTGTTTGTTTTTTAGTGTTTAGACTATCCCACATGTTAGAATAACTTTTTATTACCTTTACTTGTTGGGTCCTGGGAACTTTTTGAACCCACAATAGATGCATTTGGGCCCTTAAATTTAATATTGAGAACCAAGGGCAACCAGGGATAATATTGGCTCCCTCTGGATTCACATGCTCTGTATCTCAATCTGCCAATCAGAGTGACTGTGACTGTGGAGACAGAGCACAGTCTGGAGCCCGAGGCGGGAAAGGTTGAGTTGACTTGCCACTCTCAATGTAGTGGGGTTTTCCTTTGTATTTTAAGTTTACAGTCCCCAAATCCAAGGAAATAATGCACAGGAAAGGGCAGGGTCATGATCCATCATCTTCACAATCTAGCACTCATTAAAAACAAAACAAAACACATTGCCTCTCCTTTTGTAAACAGTTTAAAACTTCCAATAGAAATAACTTAAATAAAAATTCCCAATAAAATAAAATATACAATTATACATATTCTAAATGACTTCAGAGTCAAGTTATTTCTATAATCTTATTTTTGGTCATATCAGTGATGGAAGAAGGCTTGATTTGGGGTGGTGAACACATAAGGCAATGTATAGATGATGTATTATAGAATTCTACACCAGAAACCTATAGGATTTTAGTAACCAATGTCACTCCAATCAAGTCTATAAAAAAGAAAAATGTGAATATGTATATATGTATGTATGTATATATTATACCTGATATAATATACATATAGTGTAATATTATATTTATATATATTATAGACAAGAAGACAAAACATTCAACTTCCTGGGAATATTGGAGGTGTATGAAGCCTTAATGTCTCTGCTTTTTAAATATTTTCTTAAACATAGGCTTTGTGTCAATTAAAGAGGTGATCTCCATCCTTGGAATGATTGCAGGGCATAACTACTATGGGAACTGTGTATATTTATTTCCTAGCTTCTTCTAAGGTGGAACTCCCATAGGATGGTCTCATCATTTGCTTTGACACACTATTGAACCCTCCACACAATGTCTTAGACTGTTGGAATTAAAAGATGGCTTGGGGATATGTAGACCTTTCTCCCATATAATGTGATAAATTGTTTTAAGACATCACTGACAGACAGCCACTTGGCCTCTTCTTGAATAATTCCAGTGACCAGTGACGGGGAGCTTACTACTGCACAAGGCAGCCCATTCTCTGATTGGTCTGCTATCATTGTTACAATGTTATTCCTTATATTAAGACAAAACTGCCTCCCAGTAATCTCCACCCATTGGTCCTAGTTCTGACTTCTGGAGCAACACAGAACCAACCTACTAATCTACTCCCTCCTGTACTTGACAGCCTTTCACCATACTCAAATGTAAGTATAAAACACCTCACCAAGTAACCCTAACCATAAATGCTTGTAAGTATGCCTATGCACATTCCGTAAATATATGGGATTTTCCATGCCCATGTTTTATCCATGATAATGGATAACCAAGGGCTGACATATATAGTTGTTATCCCTATAACATTGGGCTCAAAAAAATATTTTAATGCCTTGTACTTAAAAAAATAGAGACAATAGAATATATAAACAATCTGTTTTATTTCTTGTTAGCACTAAATGAGACAAACCCATGAGTAAAAAATGTATGTTACTGTAGTTCTGTATAGCTTGCAAAAGAGGCTTTGGATTATTTCACTTAATCTTATCAAAATCTGTAGCAATATAGTCTTACTTCTCCCATTTAACTCATAAGAACACTAACATTGACAGGTCCCATGAAGAAGGTCAAATACTAGAAATGAGAAGTAGGTCTGCTGCCTTCTAAAACCTCACAGGGCACTAAATAAGGGCAAACCTTGAGTCTTTGCCCAAGAAGTCATTCTTTTTTTATTAATATATCTTGATATTTCTTTTCTGACTGTAAGATGAAGGCAGGAAGGCCCTGTGGCCTTCTCAGGCCCTGTGGTGTGAGGTGATAGGCAGGGTGTGGAAATAATTTCCCATGGGCTACAGCCAACCTGCCCATGGTGGTTGTGTTGAACTTTGGGAAATGTTCACCAGTGCCTTACAGCTCTTCTAGATGATTGCACTGTTTCTTCCTCCTGGAATTCTCTTTTGGTTAATAGACACTAGTGCTGAAAAATGGAGCTCATTATGTTTTTTTCCTTTGTTTCATTTTCCTGAAAATGTTTTCACAGAATATTTTGTAGAATGTGATACCGTCTACTTGGATTTCCTCCCTCTTCCCCAAGGCTGTGTGAGTGTGGCTGTTGTATTCATAAGTTTGAAAGATTCAAAATCTGCTCTCACCAAGCAGAGTCAACCATTGCAATGTCACCTCAAACAGCCATGATAAATGGCCCACCAATCCACACGCAACAAGTGTTTAGGAAAACAAGTGAAATGAGAGACACAAAAACTTCTAGGGAGAAGGGTACACATGTAAAAGATATAAGCAATGTCTTGTCATTTGATTCTACCTTGGATGACCCACTAATACATGCCTTTTTTAGTTCAGTCTACCAGTTGGCCTCTTGCACTGAATAGGATCTCAAAGTTCATTCTGGATGCTTTCCCAAGATCCTCCACTGTCTTCAGCATCCTCTCATCTTTTTTTTCTGTCCTCTTTCCCCAGCTTTTGTCACGTCCCTCTCCAAAGGCTCCCAGATGTCTAGACCAAACCACCCCTGTGAAATCACTTCCAATTTTATTCTCTTAGAAAAAGGTCCAGCTCTGGAACTTTTCTCCCTTCCCTCCGCTCTCCCTCAGGCTTCAGTTATCTGACCACTTCTCCCAGAAGCTAATGGAATAACTCTTTGGATGTGGAATTTGACATATCGAGGGGAGGTATTTGGGTGGAGGGCAGATTATATCTTGGTAATGGTTTTCTTCCACCTCCAGGGGTTTGGCTGAAAAGGAAGCACACCTACATCTGCCTGGCATTCATCTGGGCCTATGCTTCCTTCTGGACCACCATGCCCTTGGTAGGTCTGGGGGACTACGTACCAGAGCCCTTCGGAACCTCCTGCACCCTGGACTGGTGGCTGGCCCAGGCCACAGTAGGGGGTCAGATTTTCATCCTGAACATCCTCTTCTTCTGCCTCTTACTCCCAACGGCTGTGATTGTGTTCTCCTACGTGAAGATCATTGCCAAGGTTAAGTCCTCCTCCAAAAAAGTAGCTCATTTTGACAGTCGGATCCATGGCAGCCACATGCTGGAAATGAAACTGACCAAGGTAACTGCAGTAATCATTTACAGAGGTGTTTTCTAATCACTTAAAACTTCAAAGAGCAAAAAGGATAGGGAATGTTGGAAACTAGGAGGTCTTAGAATCTCTACTGTTTATGTCCTTCTGAACTTGGTTATTATTTATCTAAACCTTGTGGTATATCTTTTCTCTGTCTCAGTCTCTGTCTCTCTCTCATTTATTACACACACATACTTGCACACACACACACACACACACACAATAATTCTAATATCTATCAAAATTATACAGTGGATCTACTGGAGACTTATTCTCTCTACTGAAGAGAATATTACTGGTTCTTATAAATTATTTTAGCATAAGAATCATAACTTTTATAAATTAAAAAATGCCTCACAGAATTTACTGTTTTATATGGACTTTGATTAGGGACATGATTAGGGACATTCTTCTCTCACACTTTATAGAGTAAGAACTTACCACATCTGCTTTCCTATGGAAACTTAACACAGGAGCAATTTCTGCAGGTTTGAGTCCCCTGGTAAATGCTAGTTTTCAGAGTCGGCAGCAATTTAAATATTGTAACATAAGGAAAAGGGCAGACAGTTTGAAAACAAACTAGAGTTTAAATTTTATCACCAACACTTTCCAGGTTTGTGACCCAAAGCTAGACACCTTTAAGTCTCTTTTTCTTCATGAGTATAATCTATCGCATTGGGTTATGGTGATTTAATGAGATAAGCATGTTGTCCTGTCATCTGGTACATAGAAGATGTTAAATAAACCATAACTTCACCTTTCTCTTTACACTTTCATCACATCTCATCCTTATGTGGAAAATACTTTAGCTCATACTATCACAATAAATGACATACAGATAATATCAAGCTGTGTAATTAATATTAGTACACTGGACTTTCCATCTTCTATTTTAAAGATAAAAGTAAATATAGATGGAAGTTCTAGTAATTCCTTCTGGTATCCCAATCAGCCATGTTGATGGATAGCCCAACTTCAGGTGTCATTACCACCTACTTTAAGGACCAAGATCTCTGGGACCTTACTAGTTCCTTCTTGACTGGATATGGCTTCCTAATAAGTCAGGACCTTCCTCTTAGTCATTCTTCTCTCCAAATTGCTATCTTTCAGTTGTTCTAAGATCTCTTGGTTGCACAGTTGAGCTAAAGATTCTTTTTTTAAAAAATTAAAATAGAGTTGACATCCAATATTAGATGTATAACCCAGTGATGCGACATTTATATTCCTTATGAGATCACCGAAATAGTCTTGTAATTGTCACCATACAAAATTATTATGATAATATTGACTGATTCTCCTATACTATACATTACATTCCTGTGACTTATTATTATTATTATTATTTTTTATAACTGGAGGTTTGTATCTTTTCTTCTCCTTTCACTTTTTTACCCATTCCCCATTTTACTCCCCTCTGGCTACCATCAGTTTGTTCCAGTTGACTTTTGCTCCCTAAACTCCACTTGCTAGGCAGAAGGAAGTTTGACAGAACTTTTCATTATTTGAAGTCTATACCAATAACCTAAATACAGAGCAGCTCTTCATGGACAAAAATGCAGAATTAGGAATCATGATCTACTTCTATCTTATAACTGGTTACAAAGTAGGAAAAACTTTTTCATAAAATAAAGGATCACGAATTATTTTTTTTTCATTTTTAGCTCTTCCTTGAGCTCCTAGCTATAAAAAATAAATAACTCCAAGTTAAATGTGAGTTACACTTAATCCAAATTCTATTCTATATCAAGCACTGTTCTAGGAACTGGGTGAATGCAACAGTGATATTGTTCCTTTCTGGTCATTGATGGAAGGTGGCCCAGGGAAACAATACTATGTCTATCACACTGCTGTGGATTTCAGTTGACCTGGCAGCCCTGTAATTTGACATACCGTGAGGGTGCTGAGATGTCATATGGCTTTCTCTTCTTCCATCTCCCAGTGTCATTGGCCTTGAGACATTTTGATGATCTTGCCTAGTGAGTCTGGGTCCTCATATCCATGAGGTCCTCCTCTAGTTTCTTCAAGTCTGTTATTCATCAAGTCTGTTCTTCTTGCTTGTCTAGTTGCTTGACTTGACCCACTCACAAGTATGAATATGCCAGAATCTTGGTTTTTGTGTGTGTGTATTCATAGAGGGTTGGTAACTTCTGAAGCTCATTATCCGTATGAGGCAAAGCTCAGCACACACCATTTAATTTGATTTATGATCATTCTTCTTGTCCTAGACTGTATAGATTAAACAGGCTCACCCAGACCAGATTAACCAAACAGATGTTAAATGAAAAGTGTAGGTATATATGTGCATGATTTTATTTTATGTATATTTTCTAACATATATACTGAATGATATTGTATTATATATTGTTTCTATATTTCATTTACATATATAAAATGTATATTTAAATAGCCTAAACATATAATTTTTCTAATTATTCACAATTGTGCAAAAAACTTAAGTCAAAATTGAACCCACAGTGAAAAATAAACACAACTTTCTATTGTGGCATATTCTCTACTAAATTAAAACTATTTTAAATTACTATTAATTTTGACCTTGATTTTCTATACTGAGAGAAAATAAATAGGAAAAAAAGCCTCATGCTGGGTCTTTTTCCTTCATTGAGCTACCTCTCAGGATTGGCAATTTGCCTGTTTGCTTGGAGCTTCTGATCTTCAGAACAGCCTGGTCTAAAAACTTATTACTTAAAGGCCACCTCTGAGGATTCTGGGATCAAAATCATTTACTTTTTTGTGTGCTCTAATTATTTCTAGATGGGTTATTACCTGGGCCTGCGTTTTGCCAGTCTGGCTTTGTCAACTTAAAAATTGATGTTTTATTTATAACCCTTTCTTCACATTGTAGCTTTCCTCTAATTTATTTTAAAAGGTGGTTTTGCTAGGCTTTTGTAGCAGGTTGAATTTCACAGACTACAGAAACTGCAGAGGTGTGCAAAGTAAAATAAAATAATAATAATTGTAAAAAAAAAAAACAAAAGGAAAACCATACTCTATGTCTATGTCTATGACTCAGCCTAACCTCATTTTTAGGTCTTCATTTGACCTTGTAAAACAATGTTAAACAATCAGGATAAATACAGTTGAATCAAGAGTTTTTGTCCTCTTCTCACGGCTATGTTCTACTAGTACGGATGTCTTTATAATTCCACAGTGCCAATGGGTGAGGGCTCCTAGTCTGCTGGTTGTTTATTGATCCTGGCATTGCTGAGATAGTTAAGGTTCCCTCTGGTCTCAGTCATCACTTGTCATGGGTCACTTTGCATCCTTATTGTCCCAACTGAAAAGCCTCTTTAGATTCATCAACAATTCCAGCTACTTCCCCATCTTTGGACTGCAAATGTTGGGAGCTTGGGTAAGACCCTGAAAAGTGAGGCATACATTTTCTGCTCTTCTATCCCCAAAGCATTGAGGCTCTATTGCTCCCAGAACCCCCATCCCTGTCCTTCCTCCTCTCCCCCTCCCCACCCGGTGCTAGCTCAGTGGAGTAGCTTCAGAACAGTTTCTCCAGGTCAGCTACCAGCTCCTCCGATGCCCTCCTGCGCCTTCTGGCTATAGGCTCTTCACCCATGCTGCAGTGGGAAAACTGGCTCCTACAGCACATGCATCCCTTAAGTTGTTCACATAATAAGCCTAATGTCCCCAGTCCTTCAAGTCTCTGGCTGCGGATACTCAAAGTGATTTTAATCCTACTCAAAACCCTCTTCTCTGAAGTATTTTCTCTCTTGTAAATTTCCAGTTTCTTTTCTAAAACTCAGATGCAGAGAAATGAATGTTTTACTTCTTTGGGTATTTTAGCTTCTAAAAACCTTCACACAAGCCAATAAAGGCTCTTGCTGCTACTTTACAGAGGGAGGTGGTGGAGTCACAGGAAGGGAATGCCAGAAGCATAGATTAATTTTTCCAGATATTAGTAGGCAAACTCTATTAGTATTTCATATGTATTCATTTAACAGACGTAGATCAGCTATATTGTCCCAGACCTATAGTTAGTATCTAGATCCTGTGGGTACCCAGCTTTCTCTTAATTTTCCTATTTCCTCTAAAGTCCCTGCCTAGTTTAAGACCCTCTGTAGGCCATCAGAGCACTTGGCATGTTTACTTTATTGAACCTCATGTTTGTTGCTCTTTTTTGAAAGACAGTAGGTAGGTGAAGGCAAGCAGTTTGCTGCTGCCCTCCATAGCCTGGTGCCTGCTAAATGCTTAATCAAGATTGCTGTAATGAATACATAATTGCATAAATGAAGTTAACCTAATTATGTTTGATGAGTTTTAAGCAGTCCCTTGACCCCTGGCTTCAACCCCTCTTTCTTTCCCTTTTATTCCTGAGGAGGTGTTTTGTTTTGCTTCGTTCTTTCACCATGATTGTGAATTCTTTTTAAAATTCATGAACATAAATGTCTGTGTCCCTCAAAGGATTCCTCTCTTTTGGTGCTCATCAAGTATTATTTATCATTGATAAATCAGATTTAGGGAATCCTGTATGAATTCTAAGGGTGGTCTGTAATAAGGCTGACTGCACTGCTTTATTTTTTCACCTAATTAACTTATTTTCTCTGTTTCTTCTTAACTTAAATGTCACTTCCCAGAGAAACATTCCCTGATTGAATTTGTCTTCATATTATAATATCTTCATGCTGCCTTTACATTTTCTTCTTAGAACATGTCACAATGTATAATTAATTTATAATTACATATTTATTTTTGTGATTATTTGCTCAATGTCTGGTTTTACCACTGGTAATAAGGCCCATGGGGTTAACAACAATATCATTTTATTTACTTTATGGCTAGTTTTGCCACTAGCCCACCGAGAAGTCTCATATAGGTGACATTTGTTATTTATTTTGGCTGCCACTGGCTAAGCCCCTTTCTGTGACTGGAATTTTTGTGTTGAGGCATTTCCAACATTTTGTGTCTTGCTGAGGAGTGTGGTAAAGAAGGGCTGGCAAAGATCGCCTCTTAATTTAAAAGATACAAAAAAAACAGTTACTAATTTTCCAAGATTCCCTTGCAGCTAGAGTACAGCTCTGACCCTAGGCTCCAGGCACATCAGCCTATCTCAGGAATTAGTGACAGCAGATAAAGGGGCAGGGAAGGCTCTCCCCAGGACATGGCTACAGCAGCAATAGTTTCTGCAACAGAACCAGTTCAGGGCATAGTTTTGGGTATCGTTTCTGTCTGCTTAGCCTCATTCTAAGTCCAGCATTCTCAGTGAGGCTGTGTCCTCACCAACATATTCCTTTTCTGTCTCACTCAGCCAAGGTCCATTTCTATTGCTTGAACTCAGAATCTTGACAGATTCACTTTGAGTATATCACTTTCCCTCTTTGGACTTTAGTTTTCTCATCTATGAAAAAAGCTGTGGGAGGGGGATTAAGTGATAACTAAGTTACCTTCTAAAACTCTGAGGTTTGCTCTGCCGGCATGGCTCAGAGGTTGAGCATCAACCTATGAACCAGGATGGTTTGATTCCCAGTCATGGCACATGCCCAGGTTTCAGGCTCCATCCCCAGTGGGAGGTGTGCAGGAGGTAGCCGATCAATGATTCTCTCTCATCATTGATGTTTCTCTCTTCCTTTCTGAAATCAATAAAAACATATTAAAAATTAAATAAATACAACTCTGAGATTCTGTGAAAATGGTTGGATTGGTTGGATTATTTAAAGGTCTGTGGTGCCAGTTTGGCTCAATGGGTAGAACATCATGATGCCTGTGAACCAAAGGGCCCCAGGTTTGATTCAGGTCAGGGGCATGTACCTTGGTTGCAGGCTCCTCCCTGGCCCAGGTCCTAGTTGGGGTGCATGCAGGAGGCAACCAATCAATGTGTTCCTCTCACATTGATATTTCTCTCTGTCTTTCCCTTACTCTTCCGCTTTCTCTAAAAATTGATGGTAAATTATCCTCAGGTGAGGATTAAAAAAAAAAAAATCTGTGGTAATAGCTCTTATTTCTAAAACCACCTGGCCTCCCCACCTGAGTGCCTGAGTGTTTACCCACCTCCAAACAGCAGTATCCCCATCTTGGTTCATCTGTAATGAAAAATGAACTCTCCCTTTTTTGTTGAACCAGATACTTATAAATGTACTAGAGGCCCGGAGCACGAAATTCATGCACAGGTATGGTCCTTAGGCCTGGCCTGCGATCAGGGTCATCTTCCCCGGCTGCTGGCAGCCAGCCCTGCCCCCACCGACACCCACCCCCAGTTTCCTGTTCCCCATTGGGAGATTGGAACCTGCTGGCCAGGGGGAGGAACTGAGAGGTTGGTCAGCAAGCCCCAATTGGGCGATGCCTGTGGGCTGGGGGCAGCTCCTGCATTGAGCATCTGCCCCCTGGTGGTCAGTGCACATCATAGTGACCAGTCATTCTGCCATCTGGTCTATATGCATATTACACTTTTATATATATAGAGAGAGATTTTCTGTTCTCTATGCCAGCCACTACCTCATTGGGGAATATTGTGTTCAGTTTTAGATAAAAACTCTAAAACACAGATGTATGGAGTGACATGACCTAATTTACACCTCTCCTCTCAACAAGCTTTCGCTTGTTTATAAAGTAGTGATATTTTAAGATTTGAGAAAATTGCAACTGGGAAGTGCAGAATTCTTCTTCTGCTTCTCTTTTTTTTTAAAGTATGAATTGTTTTTCTTTACTTGGATCACGACCAGGGCTGACATATGGCAGACACACCGAAGCTCTCAAGAGTTTGTTTCTAGAAAAGTGTTTGAAGGAGGGTTTGGGACAGTTGGCTCTAGTTATCATTCTGCTGGTAACATAGAAGGAAGGTAGAAACTCAAATTAGATATTCTTTGAGTTGCTGAATTAATTAATTTCTTAAAGATGGTGTGAAAGGTTAATATCACCACCCTTGCTTTTCTATAAGTGAGGGGTCTGGGGGCAAAAGGAGGGAGATCATGATGTCAAGTTCTCTGCCTTCCTCTGTACCATTGGATGTATCACTCAGTGACAGGCTGGAGTCTTATAACTGGCATTTACTACTGCATTACTATCTTTTAATATCATCTCCCCCCTCCAAATGGGAGCAAATCTATAATATTGCTAGCCAGACCCAAGACAAAAAAAATCAAAACCAAATCTTATTATTCCTATGCTCCTGTTAATTGTAGGACCCCCTCCCCATTCTCTCATTGCACAGATGTGGTGATGGCTCTTCTTGTGACCTTATCTCATCCCAAACACTGAAATGTATTTCTTATTAGTAGTCTAGCTGCTTCCGCAATGTGATTCAGTCGTGTTATTGGTGGGGAATTTCTTCCATCTCTTTGGTCCTTCTGTTCAGCCTTCACGTCCACATCAATTCCATGTCCTCTTCACATCTATTTCATTGTTCAAGATGGCATGGGGCTTTGGCTGTTGGCTGAAGTCTTATTCATGTCAGGGCAAAGGAGCCTGATGGGAAGAACTGAAATAGTGGTTCTTAGAGGCTCAGGGATTCTGTCTCATTCACATTGGTCTTTGGAGCTGAACCAAGATGAGAATCCAAAGCCCAGAGTGTCTCCATATCAGTGACTGTCCCTCAATTCTACACTACCCACACAGAGAGGACAGGACTCCTCTTCTTGGAAATGTCTGCTGGGATGGTTCAGGTGTGTTGGGTCCAACAGCAGACCCTATAATTGGACAATTTACTTTCAGTCCTATTGTTTTAATAGGGCAATTCACTGGACTTGATCCTTACGGGCAATATCAGTTGCATGGCACTTGATGCCAGCCTGCACTGGAGCTAAAACACAGTGCTATCCCTTGGTCTCTGCAGCAAGATGATTTTGAAAGGAACTGGCCTGCTGATGTGGTTCTTTTGTAGAAGCTAAACACATATTCTATGATTTTCATCCCACGAAAACTGCCCAACTTAAAAAGTTAAAGTTTTCCTGCTTTCCCAATGAACCAAAAAGCAGTGATAGAAGTGCAGCAATTAAAAACTAAACCACTTAGGAAAAGCAGACAGGTACAGGTGCCCATGTTATAATGGGTCTAAGGATATCTGGGAGAAAAATTCTGGAAAACAGAAATGAAGACACACTTAGAAATGAGGTGGGCAAAGAACAGACTGCAGAAATGATTAAACACCTTGAGTAGAAAACTGAGTAGAAAGTTCTGGGAAAACTGAGCGCTACATGAAAGTTTTGGAAGATTTTGTAGACTATATCTTAAAACAGGTTGGATACTTTAATGTTTAATATTTTGTGGAATATATTTTAATATGAGAAGGTTGAAAATAATGAACATCCCTCATTTTAACTTCATATTTACTTCAAAAACATACGTAACATTCTTTAATAGCTTTTAAATCCAGGGTTCCTTCACTCTTTTTGCTTTAAACCTGCTTTCTAGTCATTCACTTTAAAGTATTTAGCTTTATTCTAATCTCAGAGAAACCACATTGATTTATTTGCTGTGTTTAAAAACTACAGTAGTTTAATTCTCCTATGCCCTTTTAAAATGGATAACAGAATGAAAAGGTTTTTGATCCTTCCTGTTGCCCATTGCACACTCCTATGATAGTAGAAAATATGTAAAATGTGGAATATATTATGGACTAAGTGCAGATCTATTTTTTGTCAATGACTTTGGCAGCAATACAGAAAACAGCTTTTAATTAAGATACTGTAAAGTGAAAACCTCACCAAAAGGAGAAAGGATGGTGCTATGTTAAGTGCCCAGACATCTGCTAAAGCAAGTTTTATTTACATAGTTATTGGTTAGTGGGGGTTTGAAAACAATATATCCTCAGTGTGAGCCTAGGGGCCTCCATTTCATTTACAAACGAAACTCACACCAACCAAACCAAATACCATCTCACCCGGGTAATCTTCTGCAGAAAATGGAAAAGCAAGCATGCAGGGGACCTGTGCGTGTGTGGTATGTTTGGTTTGTAACTGTGAAGCACAGGTGAGAATTTTGGCTCAGGACCTTAATACAGGACTGCAGAACAGGCTTCAGGACCCGAGGGAGGTCTGGGCTAATTTGGTTCATCTTCTTGGGATTAGATTTTCTATTTGCAAAGTGGAGTGAAATTAAATATTGTTGAGGGGTTTTTGTTGTTGTTTTGCTGCAGTTACATTTTAGAGATGAGCCTTGAACTTTTGGGGTGAAATTCTAGAACCTGCGGCTTAAGGGTAGATTTGCTTGTTAATTGGCACATCTCACACATGCAGGGTTTCCGGGGCTCATGCACACTGCTGACAGACTGTTCACAGGCCAAGCAGACCGAGGGGCATGGACAGTTCCTGCATGCAACACTCTGCTCCCACACAGCATGTGGAAATGCACATGCACACAAATGACTTTGCTGTAAAAAATACTTATCCAACTAGATTTCTATTATTATTTTTATTGACTTTTTCTGGGGGGGGGGCAGGAGAGAGAGAGAGAGAGACAGAGAGAGAGAGAGAAATACATGGCTTGGTTGCCTCCAGCATTTGTGTACTGACCTGGGATAGAGCCCTCATCCTGGATATGTGCCAGAGTGGAACCTACATCCTTTTGCTGTACAGGATGACGCCACAACCAACTGAGCCCCGTCCAGGGCTCCAATTGGATTACTAAAGCAAAAAAGGATGCATAAATATTGTTGCTTTAACTCTATTAATAAAATATTTTGTGTCTTATTACTCATTATTGATCCTCTACACCCGTTCTTCATGACCTTGATGTTGGGAACTGTTATTTTATTTCTAAATAAGGGGATGGGGAAAAGAAGTGGCCCTTGGCCTCAGATAGCTCCGTCCAGGGCTTAAGGGAACCCACAGGTAAAAAGAAGGCCCATTTTCCCTAGAAATCCATGGTGGGTTTGATTATACTCTTTCTAGTCATGTGCTCCTCCCTGTTCCTGCTACTGAAGGCAGGGGCATGCAGTCCTCTGGTCAACCAGGTCATGTGATGCCTGGTCCATAAAACAGCCGAGGGGTGGGAAGGGAGGCTGGCAGTGCTAAGGTACAGGATATACTGAAAAGAGGAACATAAACCCTAACAAACAAAACCAGATATCCTCTACACAGCGGACTGATTTGAATATAGATAGTTTCATTATAGCAGGTCCTTGAATAATGTTTTATTCAATGTCATTTTGTTATATTGTTGATGAGGTGAGATATTGTAGGAACTTTACTCTTATTTATATCAATTAGCCCATGGTAAAGTTGGTTTTGTTATAAGTTGTTTCACTTATAATTGCAGACCTATTGATGATGTTAAGTAGTTATCTAACAGAAAGAATATTCTAGTAGGTAACAGTGTAAGGATACTTTGAAGTTAGTGTACTTTCCCTCAAGGAGGACCTGAAATAGCTCAAGTTTAAATAAAATTAAAACCAGCCCTAGTGGGTTTGGGTCAGTGGATTGAGCATCGGCCCGTGGACTGAAGGGCCCCAAGTTTGATTATGGTTGGGGCACATACTAGGTTGCAGGCTAGGCCCTGGTCTGGGCCTTTGTGGGAGGCAACCAATTAATGTGTATCTCTCTCACATTGATGTTTCTTTCTCTGTGTCTCTCTCCCACCCTTCCCCTCTCTCTTACAGTCAATGGAAGAATATCCTCGGGTGAGAATTAACAAAACAAAACAAAAAACCTGATAAGAGTAATAATTTTAGGTGGGCAGAGATTGTGTCTGCTTCATTCATTGCTTTATCCTCAACACAAAGCATACAAGAGATGCTCAATAATACTTTTTGATCTGATGAATAAACAATGACCTTTCTACCTCCTGATTTCCTCCTCCTCATTTCATTTTACAGGTTAATCTTCCTAAGCACAGCTCTCAGTATGTCTCCTTCTCAAAAACCTACTAGTGCCTCAGAGCATATGGAATTAGGTGCAAGCTCAGTTATTTGTTATACAAAACCCTGCATACATGGATGTTATCTTTTTTCCAGCACTATCTTCCTTTGCTGCTTTCTCAGACACCAAGTGTATTGCTCACCACTTCCTGCATGAACTCCACACATACCTGTCTATGCCTTTGCGCACGCTGGCTTCACTACTGTTCCTTTGTTTCCACTTGCCAACGGGAAGGTTATATGCTACATCCCTCATGAAACTCAATGTGTCCCATAGCATGTAATTTTGTCCTCCTGGCACTGAACTCCTATACAGCCTTGTCCTGTGGTTACTTGTGTTCTAGTGATACAGCCAGGCACAAGGTGTACAGGTACCTCCACAGCACTTGTTAGTGTCTCTTGCCCAAAGCACTTTCTAAAAAGAGTTTGCTGAATTACAGTGAAATGATCTATTCTATAGGGCCAGGGAGATAGTTGCAGGACACTAATTAAGACTACATTACTAAAGGGACTGAAGTGCAGATTGTGAAAAATTAGAGAGGATATTCTAAATCCTATTTCCTTTTTTTGTTAATCCTCACCAGAGGAAGATATTTTTTTCCATTGATTTTTTTTTTAGGAGAGTAGAAAGGAGGGGCGTGAGAGTGAGAGAGAGAGAAACATCAATGTGAGAGAGACACATCATTTAGTTGCTTCCTGAACGCACCCCACCAGGGTGAGGATTGAACCTGAAGCCCAGGTATAGCCCTTGGGTTCTCAGGCTGTCACTCTAATCACTGCTCAGGGCTTAAATCCTATTTCTAATTATTCTTTGGCCTGAAAGTTAAAAGGTCTCTAAAGTAAATATATTTTTGTGAGAGAGAACAGGGCTTTCTGGAAAAGTCTCTTTTATACAACTGTGTCACTTTGGTTAAAGCTCAGTGATTTACTTTGTAGCTAGTGAATTTCCATGATCTGAGCCTCAAAAGTAAGAAAGACTTGAGCCAAAAGAAATAATATTTAATAGAAATCTCTGAACAAGATTCATATTAGAATTTCAAACAAGGACAGAGTTTCTAAGTTTCCTGAGGCAAATATGGGTGATTTAAAATTTCATCAAAGTGAGCATATTTTCCATCTAGTTTTTAACTCAACGTGGGCTGAGAAGTCTGGAAATTGCAAGAGCAATGATGTCTATTTTGCATGATTTCCTGTGCCATGTAGGCACAGTGGGACAGTGTTCATAGGGTTAAACTTTGGGCCTTTGGGCACATTCAAATTCTGGAGTGAAGAATAAATGAAATGTGGTAAGTGGGATAAAGAATTGTAATAACTTCTCCTGGCCTAACATTTCAGATGTTCATATGAAATGATTCCTACAGACAGGAGAAATGGAAAGATAATAGACTTTATTGCGTATATATAAGCTACCTGCCTTTCTGCCATACCAGTGTTCCCAGCAGGTGTCTTGATTTTGTTGTCTGTTGCTTCTCTCCTCAGGTGGCCATGTTGATTTGTGCTGGATTTCTGATTGCCTGGATTCCTTACGCAGTGGTCTCTGTGTGGTCAGCTTTTGGAAGGCCAGACTCCATCCCCATACAGCTCTCTGTGGTGCCAACCCTGCTTGCAAAATCATCAGCAATGTACAACCCCATCATCTACCAGGTCATCGATTACAAACTTGCCTGTTGCCAAACTGGTGGTTTGAGAGCGACCAAGAAGAAATCTTTGGAAAACTTCAGGTAAAATTTCAGAAGCTGGAAATGAGTGATACACTTTGGTTTCAGAATCCCATGGGGTTCAAGCCACTCCAATGTGCTTTCTACTTAGGCTTAGTGCTTATCACTTAGGAGTAGTGTAGGAAGGGCTTTCTTTTCTTTTCTTTTTTTAAAATATATTTTATTGATTTTTACAGAGAGGAAGGGAGAGGGATAGAAAATTAGAAACATCAATGAGAGAGAAACATCAATCAGCTGCCTCCTGCACACCCTCCACTGGGGATGTGCTGCAACCAAGGTACATGCCCTTGACCGGAATCAAACCTGGAACCTTCAGTCTGCAGGCCGACGCTCCATCCACTGAGCCAAACTGAATAGGACAGGAGGGCTTTATTTTCTTCATCAAAATTCCTGAAATCAGATAATGATATATGTAGAAGATGATGACATGAGAGTGAAAAAAGTGATTCTGTTTTTTTATATTTTACTTATGTTTCAATTAAAGTTTACAATCAATGTTATTCAGTGTTAGTTTCAGATGTACAGCATAATAGCTAGAAAATCATGTACTTTACAGAGCAGTCTCCCCAAATGTTTCATGTACCCACATGGCCCCATTCATAGTATCACAATATTACTGGCTATATTTCCTATGCTCTAATTTCCTATGCTCTATTCTGTAACTACCAATGTGTACTGCCTAATCCCTTTACCTTTTTCTGTTTTTGATTGTAGAGCTACTAAGATATGAAGCTGTGTTCATTTGAACAACCATTATGTATCACTCTTCCTTATCTAGGACCAAACCCATTTAACTCCAAGACTACGGTTCCACATGGCACTGATCCAAAATTAAGTTCTCACACCAGAAAAGATTCTCCTGTTTGGGACATTTCTATCACTAGCTAAGAGTATAAGATTTGGGCAGGCAAAGATAGGAGAGAAGGGAGATGGCATTTTCACTCTGCCAGGTTCTTTATTTTATTTTCACAAGAGCCCCATATGATATCTTTTCTTATCTTTTTCAGATAAGGAAACTGAGGTTAAGTGAGCTGCCCAAGTTTACCGAGGCAGGAAGTAGCAGAACAGGGATTTTAATTCAGGTCTATTGGGTTTCAAAATTCATTCTCATTGATCTATGCTGATTCTGCTTCACAATGAACAAGTGAGTTTGGGGATTCAAGACCATTTTCCCTAAAGGTTCAGGGTAGATAAAGAGTTAAGGATTTTAGGTGGCCTTCTGTGTCCAGTTAGGGCCAATCTCAGCAGTAGAATGTGGAATAGGTACCTGAATTTATGATCTGAGGCGAGGGCTATTGAGAAGGCCCCAGTTTCTCTGAGCCCACTTTTTTCTTACTTGAGGTCTAGTTATTTTTCAAAACTATTTTCTGCAAGTAAGTAGGAAACAGAAGTGGGGGTGGGGGTAGAACTATGAGAAGACGTGGGTTTTTAATCTTGTTCTTTCACTGTGCTTAAGTGACCGATCTTTTGACCTTTTGTTTCCTCACCATGTAGGTACAGGATCAAATGAAAAAGATAAAATGAAAATACAAATAAAAGGAGGTGTTGTCATTTTTGCTATGGTACAGGGGAAGAAATGCACAATATGGAAGTAGAAGATCAGCATTTAAGATTGATTTTGCTATTTACAATAGGTCTAAAATTTGGGGGGAAATTAACAACTTAGAGCCCAGGATTGGAATGAGCTGATGGCCCTACTCATGTTCCTAAATTGTAAGAATTACACAAAAAATACATGTGAAAAGGGCTAAGTAACAACTGCTAACCCTTCTCCCCACCCCCACCGCGCACGCGCACACACACACACACACACACACACACACACACACATACACACATTGTTGGTGTTTAATGCCTTCTCTGTTGAATTGAAAAAATTCAAATACTAAACCATAATGCATCTATTTTGGAAATAATAACACTTTGCCCTTATCAACTATTGATATTCTACTATTCAATATACAACTATTGAATAAGGTAGAAAGAATACTTTTAATAGAGCAATTATGAGAGAAAATAATGGGACACTTCTTCTGAGGGAGAGGGGAATTTGACAGGAAGGGCTGAAGGCAAATTGCATCTACCTCATAATTTTGCCTCAGACTGACTCTGTGTTCTGCACATTCACTCACAAGTGTGAGCAGCACACGCATATTCAACACTCAACAATGAAAAGACAGGAATTTATGTGGAAGAAAGTGGCTGAAATGTATTTGCTTTTAATGGAAGACCCTCTAGAGACATAGTTTGACTTCAAAGAAAAGAGCTAATGTGTTGCATATGAGTTAACTCATCCCCCTCCCCAGCCCCAAAATCAAGCTGATAAAGGAAAAAATATGTCCAAGACCCATTTTAGAAAGAGGAAGGGAGAGGGAGTGGGAGAAAGAGAATCACTGATGAGAAGCATAGATTGGCTGCCTTCTGCATACTGGGGATAGAGTCCTCAACCTGGGTATGAGCCCTGACCTGGAATAAAGCCCAAGATCTCTCAATGCACAGGTTGATGCTCAACCAACTGAGCCACAGCAGCCAGGGTTCTTTTTATCTTTTTAATTCAACTCTTGTGCGTATAGTACTCATGGTAGTCAATGTTGATATGATGTGCGTATATATGTGTGCGTGTATATATGCAAATAAAATACATACTAAATTGCATTGTTCTTCTCTATCTAATAGGCTGCACACTATAACCACCGTCAGGGAGGCTTCTGCTGTGCTGGAAATCCATGAGGAGGTATGAAGATGGAAACAGCATCACATGGACACCATTAGTCACTTCCTTGCCTCTTCACTGCTGTTAATGTTTAATTGTGAACACACTTTTCTCTGTGTTATATTTTTATATTTTGTACACTTTTCCTCTTTCTCCTTAAACCAGAATTTACTGGGAAATATTCCAATGGTCAAAAGGAATCTAGATTATAAGATGCTGCTTAAGTAATATTACTAGGAAGAGTCTCCTTGGAATTCTCTTTTTATTACTACTTTAAAACCTATTGTGATGCCAAACAGTGTTAAGTCTGAGATATGAAGAAACATGTTTAAAAGTTTTATTTATTATGGTATTATTTAATTCCATTGCATCGTCATTGTTATTTCTTAAGGAAGGCAGCTTCTGGGGTTCAGGGAGGTGGGTGATCACTGGGATCCTGTGCTGGACCATGGCTTTCACTGGTAGATGTTTTGATTCTCACAGCCACTCTTTTCTCATGCAGACAGAGGTTCCAAGTCTAATGGTAGAGATTCTACAAAGTCGTCCTCTGGGGAAATCAATTTTGCCTTAATTCCCCCAAAGCTCTCTTGTATCTCAGAATCTGAGGACTGAAATATTTGAGGAGTGATGATAATTTTACCAATGTGGGTTTTTCTCATTAAGTTCTACATGCTAATATAGTGGGTGTAATAGGCCATTAGCAACTATAATTATTCCAGAAACAAATTTAGAGAAAATAATGATGTATGTGTCATTTCATTGTTGGTTAGCTTTATTCTTTCTTGTGTCTGTCTTTTGTTTTCAATAAATACCTTGTAAGGTTTATAGGTAATGAGCTACAGATAAAAATGAGAGAGAATTTCAAAGGCTGATAGATCCATGACTTTTAAGAGTTAATGAAAGGGCAGGCATGTAAATACTAGGGCCAAATTGGTCTTCAATTCACTGTCTATACTTGATCTTCTTTCCTATCCAAGGAGTAGGGCCACCTATTTTAACTCCAGTCCTAGGCAGGTATTGTCCAGGCTATCCTGCCCCATCCACCTCCTCCTTCTGCTTGAATCTAAGCCCTGCTCACCAATTCTGATCCTACCTTTCTGATCATATCTGATGAGATAAGTGAGAAAGGAAAGAGAGAGACCCCTCTAGAGCCACTGATAATCTCTCCATTCTTTGCATTCAAGTATTTATAGAGAACTAGAGGCCTGGTGCACAAATTCGTGTCCCAGTGGGGTCCCTTGGCCTAGCCTTGGGATTGGGCTGAAACCAGCTCTCTGACATCCCCCAAGGGGTTCTGGATTGTGAGAGGGCATAGGCCAGGCTGAGGGATCCCACCAGTGCATGATCGGAGCCAGGGAGGGACGTGGGAGGTTGGCCAGCTGGGAGGGACCACGGGAGGGACCATGGGAGGGCTCCAGGTCATGTCTGGCCTGTCTCACTCAGTCCCAATTGGCCAGACCCCAGCAGCAAGCTAACATACCTGTCAGAGCGTCTTCCCCCTAGTGACTGACCACCTGGTTGACTATCTGCCCCCTGGTGGTCAGTGCACATCATAGCGACTGGTCAACTGTCTGCCCCCTGGTGGTCAGTGCACATCACAGCAAGCAGTTGAGTGTTCCTTAACATATCATTAGCATATTATGCTTTGATTGATTGAACAACCAACTGGACGACCAGACACTTAGTATATTAGGCTTTTATTATATAGGCTGGGATCCTCCTCCAATGTTCAGCCCTGGTACATGGCACCTCCAATTTCTTTGTTTTGTTTTTTTTTTTCCATTTTCTCTATAGTTGGGGTAGGGGTGAGGAATGAGCTGATGTGGAGCAGTAGTTTAAGATTAGTACTGAATAGATGTGTGTATAAAACAGACTTTATGATTACAGCAAGAGAAGGGACAATTCTGCCTGGGGCTTGGGAGTACTTACCAAGTCTGGAGAAAAGAGGTGGAATTGTCATGAGAATAGAGAGGCAAGGGACTTTTAGGCACAGTGTAAAGTACAGAGGTGTGAAATCATGTGGGGCCACAAGTGGACAGGACACAGATGCAGAGCACAGAGTCTCTGCCTATATCTGCACCCAAATTCAGTGCCCTCGGCAAGCCTGTGAAATGAGAATAGTAACAACTGTTTATTCACAGAATTGTGAGGCTTAAGTGGTATAAAAAACACCATGATTGAGGAAGTACCCCTACATATGAGCAATTGCTATAAATATTATTAAGGTGGGTGCTGGTGGTCAGAGGTGGGGCTGGAAATGATAGTTAGGCAAGGCCATACCAGACACAAGGGGCTTTGTTTATGCTGTTACATGAATTTTACCTTGAACTTAATGGAGAGACCCTGTGGGATTTTAGGCAGGAGAAGGAAGTGATGAGATTTATAATTTTGAGAAAGATTAGTCTTATGGCAGTGTGGAGGGTAGATGGTAACGAGTGGGGGTGGGGTTCAAGATTAGAGGTTGGGAGATCAGTCAGGTGGCTTCATCAAGAACTTACAATTTATGAGAATCTGAATTAAGGAATGGTAATAGAAATGGAGATGAGAATATAGGTTTACAGTATTTTCAGAAGTAGGAAATCTTGGTCATTGATTACATGTGAGATGAAGGAGTCAAGGATGAAAAGGGGCCTCTCCTTAGGAAATAGTGAGGATAAGGGTGTCCACAGAAGGGGAAATGCAGGCAAGGGAGTGGGTTGGGACAAATAATTCCTTACATTTGAGATTTGTTGAACACAGAGTTTCCACAACACAGGTGAAGCTATTTAAAATAGGAGTTAAAAATAATCTTAAGTCATACCTACAATAGAAGGAGTATGGAGTTTGGGAGTTAAGCAGGTAGGACAAGACTGTTAAGGGAGACTTTGCCATTTCAGCCAATCTGAAGGAAATCAAGTGAATGCATTTTTATTTGTTTTGTTTTTGTTTTTGAGGAAGTGTTAATGAATGTGAATGATGGAAGTAAGAAGAAGATGGGACATTCAGAGTAATGTTGCTTTGTCTATAAAGTAGAATTTAACAGACATTGCATAGAAGTCCCTGAAGGTGACCATATGCTGTGTTTTATTAGCTCTTTAACTAGAATGTATTCTTTAACATACCTTTAAAAAGCATGCTTAAGAAAGGACTAACATAGTTATGGAATGTTGAGTGGGGGGATGGAGTTAAATACTAGGAGTCTTGGGGGGAAAATCCAAAAATTAATTTCTGTTTCCAATTTGAAAATCATGATTTAAAAAGTGATCTTCCATGCTCTGGTTTCTTTTATTTATTTATTTTTTAAGATTCTGGGAGCTGAGAGGTGCCAGAATTGTTAACAGAATTGATAGGGAAGGAGGAAACTGGTTCTTTGGGTAGATGGAGAAAAAAAAAAAGATTGGTCCTTGAGGGTGGCTTTTCATACACCAAGCTGTCCTTATCCAGGGGCTTCCAATGATTTCAGAAAGTTCTGTGTAGTCCCCAAACACTTCTACAAATTCAATTTAAGTTTAATTTAGTTTAAAAGAAGGTATATTACCTTGGTGTGCTGGTGGGTTTGTGTGTGACATAGGCTTTAAAACTTTGAGCAGACACTATATTTTCCTTTAGGGTCTCATAAAAGGTCCAGTGCCTGGCATGGGAAGGGTATGCTTCAGGAAGTACTTAGAAGCATGTGATAAAATATTAAATAGAGAATGTAAAATCCTAGATCTTTGATTTATTCTATATTTTAAATTCACTTGCTTCTACTGACCTCCATTTAAATATGACCTGTCTCATCAATGAAAGAATGAATATATAAATTTATGAAATGGGAATTAAGAATATAAATGCCTTATTGATTTGAAAGGTTGGATTTCAAAGTCATAACAATATAAATATATTTTTATTTTTCCAAGTAAAGTGAAGCAATCTATAATAATAAAAGTGTAATATGCAAATCGACCAAACAGAAGAACGACCATCAGGATGACCTTCCAGATGACCTTTTGGACAAAACTGGGGCTGTGAGGGCCGAGGCAGCCAGGGCTGTGAGGGCCTACCCTTGCACAAATTTCATGCATCGGGCCTCTAGTAGGGATATATTATATAGTAAAACCTAGTTATTTGAGTCTTAGTAATGCATTTGTCTCAGGATTTAAGCATCATACTTATTTGATCTAAAATGGTAACTAATTTTTTGTCTCATTTATTTTTCCCTTGAAAAACACATTAACACATTTAATGAGCTTTAGAAATATGAGCCCCATAGCCACCAATGGGAATGCTTCTCCATTAAGTTAGGGCAAATGAGGGAGGAAGGAGAAGGAGAGGGAGAGAGGAAGAGAATGGGAATAAGCTGACAAATACTGAAGGGATCACGGATGCCTGTGTAACAAAATGTCTTAAAAACTACAGAAATGTCCCAGATGTTTTATACAGATTGAAGATGTATGTGTGTCATTATAGAAAAAAAGGTTAGTGAAAGTAGTATCAGTTTTGATTTAATAACTAATTTTGTAGAGAGAGAGGCAGGCCTTTTGCCCAGAAGACCAAAGAGTTGACCATTCTGCACTCCTCTTTTGAAAAGAGGGCAGATAAGAATCAATGAAAGAGCTATAGGGGATGTGGTGAGAAAATACATTGGAGGACATCCCCAATCTCAAAGCATTAGCTTCCACCACAAAGTAAAACCACTGGTCACCACTGTGACCTTGAATGTTTTTTAAAGATTATATGACTTTCAACATATATCTTTACTAGGTTATGAAACTTTGTGGAGTATATTCTGAAAATAATTTTATCCAATAGATTTAAGTCAAAATTTTAAAGTACTTTTCTCAGTTCTTTGAATGTGCTTTTCTTAACGCCAGATGAATGAGATACAATAGAAATCATGTGTAGGGACCAGTTTGATTATAGACTACTAGTGACCCAGTGCACAGATTCGTGCACATTCAAAGGAAATTAATCAGAAGGTGGCCATCGGGGTGGGACTGGGCAAGATGGGCTGGACACACCCTGAAGCCAACCTTCCAAGGTCCCTCCCTGGCATCTGTGAAGTGAGCGGGGTCCCTCTGGCAGGTGGGGTCCCTTGGCCTGGCTTGCGGAGATCAGGCCGGAACCAGCTCTCCAACATCCTCCAAGGGGTCCTGGAGTGCAAGAGGGCACTCTTCAAATTTGCTGTCATACAGGGTGTGGAATACAAACACAAGTATGCAGTAAACCAGATTCGTGGACAACAGTGCCCCAGCAACAACATAACCCACAGCCAAAGGTAGAATCACGCAGCCCCACGAGGAATCAGGCTCCTTCCTCTCTGGTTTCGGTGTGTGTCACCCGAGAACCACTGCTGTCAAGTCACTGCAGCTCGGTAGCTTCTGCATTGAGCATCTGCCCCCTGGTGGTCAGTGTGCCTCATAGCGACTGGTTGGACAGTCAGACACTTAGCATATTAGCCTTTTATATATGTAGATATGTATATATACAGTTTATACATGTACTTCATATGTATAAAACTCTCATATATATGACAGCCTTTAAAATAAACAGACATGTTATATACATTACATGAAACATATTTGAGAGCAAAAATCAATCCAGACTGTATTTTGTTATACATACATATATATGCATTATTATTGGTTTTGGTTTATATTGGTTAAAACAGTCAAATATATATAGGCAAATATTGCATACACTCATTCAGTTTTGAATTCAGGAAACTTTTATTAAGTGTCTGTAGTATACCCTATTATTGGGAGATACAAAGGGAAGGGAGGATGTGCTCTCAGTTTTTTAAGAATTTGTGGGTTTGGGCAAAGTCTTGACCTTTATCTATAGTGTACTAATAAATGGCTTTAATGGTAGTAATTTTTATTTTTATTTATTAATTTTTTTATTAATTTCAGAGAGGAAGGGAGAGAGAGAGAAAGCAGTGATGAGAGAGAATCATCGATCAGCTGCCTCCTGCATGCCCCCTACTGAGAATTGAGCCCACAACCCAGGCATGTGCCCTGACCTGGGATCAAACTGTGATCTCCTGGTTCATAAGTTGACTTTCAACCACTGAGCCACACTGGCTGGGCAATGGAGTAATTTTTAGATGGGGCTCTTTAGACACCAATAAGTTTACTTTGATGGGATACTTTGAGAAACTGCAAAATGTCAGGACAGATCTTGGGAACTGATTTACATATTTGTCTATGTGCCAGGATGAGGAAAGAAATATGGGGCTTCCGCCAAATCCTCCAGAGCAGAATTCATCCCGGGGCAATGCTTAGTTTGAGCATAAGAAAAGTTCACGAGTCCATATTCTTTTCCAGGATACAAGTTTTGGTTGGCTACGTGATTTAGGCCACCGTGAATTATACATTTTCTCCCAAACCATTACAAGGACATCAGGGAGGCAGTGCAGTACGGAAGTACAGATTAGTTGCTGAGTTAGCCAGACCTGATCTCAAACTGAGGCTCTGCCATTTACCAGCGATGCTGGCATGGATAAATTACTTGATCACTCAGTCCTCAGTTGTTCCTGGCTGTGAAACAGTAACAGCCTTACCTCATTCAAATTTGGTGTGAGCAATTTGGGTAAAATTTGTATGTTTCTTAGAACAGTCTGCACTCATTGAAAGTATAGCATCAAAGAAAGTATACCATACAGCTATCATTATCATCTTATTCGAAGAACCATAAGATTATTCCAAATGGGTTCTGTTAACTCTTTCCTAAAGGTGGTAGGAGAGTGTTGTTCAAGAAGCCTGGCCACTGTAGACCTGGGAGATGTCCCAACTGTTTAAGAAGTTGAGAAGCATGACACCGAGCTCCTGTGGGAGTGGCCACTGGTGAATCTGCCACAGGGAGCTGCCAGTGTCAGGGACTGCCACCTTGGAAAAAGCTTGCCCTTTTGAGCCACGGCTGGGGACAGCTGGAAGTGCATGAGGCCAAGAGAGTAGAGGTTTGCTGTATGCCAGTGGGAGTTTTCCTGGGAATAGAAGGGAGCCAGAGTACCTTCTCTATTTAGCTCTAATTGAAGGGTCAAGATCATCAGCCTTTTGTAGACACTTTACTGAGAATCCTATAATTTTCCACCATTGATCTCTGTAGGGAAAGAGGCAGAATCATAAATTATCTTTGGGGTTCAAGCTAGTTACAGAAATTCACCAGTGGTTACCTGGCCCTATGGTTCTGAGATAGAGAGTATGTTTAAAGCAGAGAAGATTCCATTTTGAAGGCTTGTCTAGGATTTTTAACCTGCTACTGTCTATGTATGGTGCTGTATACATTGTGGCCCAACTCCTTGTTGCCCAGTGTGCAGTCTTTAGACCTAGAGCCTGGCTATTTCTTCGAAGCTGGTTGGGTTCACAGAACTTGGGCTTCAACCCTGACCTACTGAATCAGAATCTGCAGTTTACAAGGTGATTTGCATGTCCATTAAAGTTGATTAAGTCAATGGATGTTAAAAACTAATGTGGTTACGAGTGTTTCCTTAATTGGGTGTGGTAACAAGCAGAACTTGTCTGAGTAATAGTGAGCCAGCCAATGGGCTGCTGTCATAAGAGCAGGAAATTGGTCACTTGAAAGTATCCCTGGAAATATATGGGTAAAATACACATATTTTATGAACAAACTCGGAGGGTCCCTATATGCAATGACTATAGTGTCTCATTTCTCTGGCATGGTTAAGGAAATCAGGTTCAAAGTAACTGAGAAAAGTGCTTCAAAATACAAGTTTTCTCTGAGAAGAACACTCTCTAAGCTGTGCCTCCTTTTTATATCCACAAAAACTCAGGACAATAGTACAATATAATACCAGGTGTCTCACGGGGAGAGCTCTGATAAGACTGGCTCCTATGGTAGTCTGGGGGCAAGGGCCCATCCTTCTTCCTAAGAAACCAGAGGAGGGGAGGGAAGGCTGTTGGGTAAAGCAGCATATTCCTCACACACGGCCGTATTGGTAGGGACTGACTGCTCAGAGCTAACTTGCTCAGAAAGAAGGATATTTTTCCTTGATACTAAAAGTTACACTCTTGTATTTCCCATTTTGAAAGAGTCTTTCACTCCTAACACCCACCCTCCTCATATAACACAGACCCAAATGAACAAAATCTAATTTTGTGACAGGAACAAAAAAAGCATCTGATCCGTTTTGAAAAATGAGCCAATTTGGCAGCACATGTGGGATTTCTCCATACTGCCTAGGATTAAATCTGAAGCTACAAATTTTGACATTTCATCCATGTTGAAGCAAAGCCACGTGTGAGCCCAGACTTATAGAAAGCTTTAAAGCATTGGAAGTGAGGAATAACAGCCTGAAGGCTGCAAGTCGGTCTCAGCACTCCCAGGCAGTGGGGAAACTGGCACTCTTCTCTAAATATAGGGCCCGGCCTGAACACTGTACAAACACTTCCAAGCTAGTGTTTTGCCGTCACTTACTGCTGGTGGACACTGGCAAGTCCTTCATCCAAAAGAGAACCTAATTCTGTAGTTGAGCCTGAATGGGGAGCATGGAGGAGGTTTAGTTTAGGGTAGAGATGAAACCAGACACTCTCCAAAGATGATACCTTTCCAAAGAAGGGGAAGATGCCTCAGGTGAGAGAATTCCCCCACCCATTTCTTTTGAGACTTTTCCTGTTATAGTTAGCTGAGATGGCTGGACAGATACCCATGAGGAGTCTGCAATGGAAGGTGTGAGCTGGGAGTATGACAGTCTGGAAATCAGCATTCAGGTCAGCCAGGGAGTCAGGAGACCAGGTAAGTGCTATAAGAAGCAACCGCCTCAAAGTAGTTTGTTGCAAGAGTCAAAACCTGGGGAGTGTATTCTTTAGACCTAAATCCTGGGTATTTCTTTGGAGCTGATTAGATACACAGAACTTGGGCCTCAACCCTGACCTACTGAATCAGAATCTGCAATTTTACAAGGTGATTTGCATGTCCATCAAATTTGGCCTAGTCAGTGGTTATGTTACAGAAATACACCAATAGTTAAGATTGATGTGGATATGAAATCAGATGTGGTAACAATTAGTACCCCATCCAATGGCAGCTGGTGTAAGAGCAGGGAGCTGGGGTCGAGTGGGTAAGGCAGAATTGAGAGGGAGATGGGAGCTACACTGAGAGAATGAAAGAGCAAGAGAATTTCCTATCTCATGCTGAATTGAAGCAGCCACTTCTGGTCCAGGCCCTGCAGGTAAACACAGCTGTTTGGAGGATCTAATATGATGAGGGGACTATGTGAGCAGAGGAGATAATGACTTCTTCTGGGGAAACTCTACAAAATATATTTGCCTGCAAAAGTGGATATAAAAAGGAGGCAGACATTCATTTAGAAATGTATTTATTTATAGTTAGCTCCTGGAAAAAATACCAGAGGTAGTTAAATCATTCTACTAACAATTTAGCATCACAAGCACCATGGCTAGAACACATAGCTGTTGCCTCACCATTAAATTCCTTGGTCACCATTAATTTCCTAGTTTGTGGTATAAATGCCATGAGTAGCTAATCAGATAGTGCTGAGGGATACACACACACACACACACACACACACACACACACACACGTACACTGTGTGTGTGTGTGTGTGTGTGTGTGGTGTGTGTGTGTGTGTGTGTGTGTGTGTGTGTGTATATATATATATATATATATATATATAAGTATATATATATATATATTATAAGTACCAATGTAATCCTGGAGTGAAGAAATGGAGTGATTTATTCCATATTCAGCAGTTTAGTGGCTTGGTTTCATTTGATGTCATCTTAATTTAATTTAACATGATTATTAATTAACATAATTTATCATGTAAATGAAGAGTGGTGGAAAATCACTTGATATCATGAGTCTCAGACTCTAGCCCATTTTGTATTGATTCCAACTAATACAAATAGGTGAGATATATTCTTATTATAGGGGGAGCTACATGATTGAAAGGTTGTATGAAAGGTCAAAACTTGAATCACATACCAGATAGTAAATTTCTCCAAGGAAAGTAATAACAGCTGCAATAATATTAAGTTTAACCTCTGTAAACATTATTCTAGTGCAGAGGCCAGCAAACTCTAGTCCTCAGGTCAAATCAGACCCACTGCCTGTTTTTGTAAATAAAGTTTTATTGGGACACAACCACACTCATTGGTTTACATATTGTCTATGGCTGCTTCACCAACCTGCTCAAATTCACACAGCTTGTCAATGGAAGAACTAGGTTTCCATCTCTTTCTGGCTGCCTTCAAAGCCTGTGCCTCTGACTACTGTATGGGTAGACAGATATTTATTCTGTGTTTAGATTTTCTCCTGCTTGCTTTAGCATCCTGCTCTAGGTTTCTTATAGTAATTCTACCCCCTTGCCTAATTTACAAGTGGAATGTGAAATAAAAAATAATTTCTAGTCCATTTTTGTTATACGGGGACAAGTCGTATGGGCATGTGTTGAGGTGATGCAGGTGAGAGCAAATTCAAGTAAACATTATTTAACAAGTGCTTCCTATAGAGGAGGCTAGATAAAAAATAAGGCCTGCTACTTATATGAAAAGAGATTATTGTCTGGTGGAAAACAAGATGAGTAAGCAGATGATTTCAAAACATTGTAAGGAGTGCTATGATAGAGGTGGCACAGGGAGCTGTGAGAGCATATAAGGCCTCTACTAAACTAGATTTGTATGTAAAGGAGATGGGACCCTGGACATTCCTGGAAGAGGAAATCCCTGTGAGGAGTTGGACGGAAGGAATTGCCGGGAGGCTCTCTAAAACCTGACAGGGCTTTGTGAGGAAGGGCACACCATATGTGGAAGGGCACAGTGTGTTGTGAAGTTTCTGAGAACTATTGGGAACTGATGACCTGCACCAGGTAAGAGAAAGTTAGACTGTGCCGATGAATAGGGAGCAGATCCAAGAGGGCCTTACAGGTTAGTCTTAGGAGGTTGCATTTCATTCTAGGTAATATGTAGGCGTAAAGACAAAGACATGGGTTGGGAAAGTGTTGCAGATACGATAGACAAGAAAGGAGTTCTGAACTAGAATAGTGCCCATTAGAATATCCAGGAAGGAAAGGGATTAGATACATCTGGAAAGTTCAAATTTGTAGAACGAATTACATCTGGAAAAAGGGAGAAAGGAATTCCCAGAGAAACTGTATAATGTCCATCCCAATTTCTAATCCCTGTCCTTCTGGCATAGGTCTGTGTGGTATGAATAGGATCTAAATGTAGTTTGGAATCTTTCCATTTATAGGAAGTTTGCTTCTTCCTGAAGCTCATTTTTTTCTTCTTTGCAACATGAATAACAAACTTATGGGTTGAGAAGAGTGCCTCTGAAGTGCTCAGGTAGTGCCTGGCCATACTGGAAAGGTAGCTTACAAATGTTAGTTCTCTGATCTCACCTCCCAGTCCCACCCTATTAGGAGAAAACTAATTAGCAAAGAATATCAAAATAATGATGCACCCTAGGAATATTGAAGTCAATTATGTTAGCTAAATGTCCCATCTACACTAATAAAAGAGAAAGATGCAAATTGACCATATCTCTGTGATGCCCACCAGCCAATCAGGAGAGGGTATGCAAATTAACCCAACAAAATGCCAGGTTAATTTGCATATGCAGGCATTGAGCTAAGACTGAAGGCTCCGCCTGAGTGAAGACTGAAGACTTAAGACTGAAGACTGAAGGCTCCACTGTGGCCAGAGCCAAGCCTGAAGGCTAAAGGTTTGGCTCTTCTGAAGGCTGAAGGCTTGGCTCTACTGCGGCCCGGGTCCTGGGTGCCAGAGGAAAACTGTTGCTGGCAGCCAGGGGAAGGAAGGCCTATTGCATGAAACTTCGTGCAACTGGCCTCTAGTTCTAGTATAATGGTAGAGTTACCAATTATAGTGTTAGAAACCTGGCTTTCAACATCCTCCAATGCATCCCTCATAGAACTTGGGCTTGTGAAAGCTGGTCTGGACATAGTGCTGGCTAAAGGAGGTCAGACTGCATCTCAGTCTGGGGTAACTGCACCCCACATCTGTAATTTGACTTGTTCTTTTATAGATGTAATGCTGGGTAGAGGTGAGTGTGAATTGGTGAAAATATATTTTTCTATAACTGACAAAGCAACATAAAAGAATCTTCTACTAATAGGAAGGGTCATCTGATTAGGAGGCAGGGTTTGGTCCTGATGCCTTTACTACAGTATCTGAGCACCTCTCTGGGGTTTCAGGCCAACTCCAATTTCAGTGAGGATAGTGTGGGCTTTCTATGCCCAGAAGTTGCCCACTCATTACAGTTCATGTGTAGGTGCTTGCCCCGTCCCAGGTTCAGGTTCCCAGATTTGGGTCCCATGTAGTCAGAAACTGCCCAATTCTTGCAATGAATTACTTCCTCCTCTTTTTTTCTTGCTTAAGGATCTTGGGAACACCCCTATTAGAAGTCTGAGGGGAATAAGAAGTCAAACCAGGACAACCTGAATCAATATTTTATAAAAAGAAGACTGGAAACCCATTATTACTATAATTCTATAGAATAGATTTCCTTCCTTTTTTCTTACTTGGACTATACAATAGAAACAAATAAGAAGTGTTACTTTAATTTCAAGGCTAACTCTTAGGTGAAGAAGGTCAGTATGCATGGCCAGAGAGAGAGAGAGTGGAAACAAGAAATTTAGAGGATGGAAACAAACTTAAGCACCTTATAAATTTTGAGTGGATTGTAAACACACAAGAGATTAATAAAATCAGTCCACTAGGAGATTATGAAATGTTCTCCTTAGGAAATGACTAATGCATGAACACAAATCTTGGTGACAAGTGGGTTAGCTATATGTGAACTTTCTAAAGGTTAAGTGAACAATAACGGGATTTTGTTGCTGCTCCAGAGTGAGTTTGAATCATTAAATACGTGATGCAAATATGCAAGTACCTTTAATTGGGCATAATTAAAAGTAAGGAGGTATGCTTAAAATAATGACATTTAAAACAAGAGAGCAGTTAGGAAGAAGTTGCCTATGCAGCCAGAAGGAATATTTGTTTGGTGACTTCATTGTTATCAGTAATGATAAATCTCTTAATATAATAAATCAGGCCCTCTGCCAAGAGAAATAGGTTCTAGGCCAACTGCAAGTCCCTTGGACTCCCTGGCAGCTGGAAACCTTAGCATTCTTGCTGAAAGGAAAGATGTGCATGCATCTTCACGTCCAGCCTACTACTTATTGCAGCAGCTCCATCGAATGTTTGACATGTTTAGTTCTCGGTTACCCAGAGGCTGATTCTGGTTTTCTTCCTGCCCAACCTTTGATTGGTTTGGACTGTAGTAGTATATCTGACAGGCATATAAAGAAACGAAGCCAGCCGTGTTCTCATTGACGCTGTCACTACAGGTGACCTCTTCAGGTGTGAAGAACTTCATGTCCAAGTTAGTGAGAGAAGCAGTTAATTTGCCTTTGCTTGAGTGGGTCTGTGAACCTTAGGAGATTAACTATTCCTCTTAGACTTTGTGTGTGTGTTTTCTGGTTTGCTTAATATATTTTCAAAAATGTTTATGGAATTTTTCAAACATATACAAAGGAGAAAGAACAGTATAATGAAGTCTTATGTATCCATTGCCCAATATGATCTACACATGGCTTATTTTACTGCATGTATATCTAATTCCTTCTTTCCCTTCCCTGCTCATTATTTTGAAATGAATAATACCCAGTGATTTCACCACAATTTTATGAATGCTTCATTTGTGAGAACAAGATTTTCCAAAATATAATCCCCAGAAACAGTGTTCTGCAAAACGACTGCAATTATAAAGCATTCTAAACAACTACTTTGAGCAAATGCTAGACATCATTTCTCTTTTGTGAAGAGCTGTCCTGTTAACACATGAATGGTTCTGAGAAGTCTGCTTCTAGAACTCATTTAAACCAGTATCCTTTAAACTGAACTGGGTCTGGGACTCTATTTTCAGGAGATCCTATTTACATCCTGTGGAAAAAAATACTGAGATAATATTTACAGCATTTATTAGGCACTCACTATGTGCCAGGCTTTCTGTAAACTATAGTTTATATGCATTCTATAATTAATCCTTATGATAATCCATTGAGATGACTATATTACCTCATTTTCAGATGAAGAAGTAGAAGCTCAGAAATAGGAAATAACTTGATAAAGTTTACATAGCATTTAAGAGACAGGGGCAAGATTTACATCCACATCTGTGTGACACCAAAACCTGATATCTCAACCACCATGCTATACATTTGGCGAGGAGGGGTAGCTTATACCTGATGAAATGAGCATTGTCTAGTGCAGTGGTTGGCAAACTGTGGCTCACGATCCACATGCGGCTCTTTGGCCCCTTGAGTGTACCTCAATCAGATTGAGGACGTTTTTAGCAAAGGCCAGCTTAGGAGTACACTAATTAAGTTAATAACAATGTACCTACCTATATAGTTTAAGTTTAAAAAATTTGGTTCTCAAAAGAAATTTCAGTCGTTGTACTGTTGATATTTGGCTCTATTGATTAATGAGTTTGCCGACCACTGGTCTAGCTAGTGGCCTTGATATACTCCCGTTTTTTTGTGACAAGGGAAACAAAGGTCCAATACACTTTATAAGTCATCCTGCTAATGATTTTGTATAATAATATTTGTCTATTTCTATTGTGCTGTGTACTTTTTAGATTATTCTCATATCAATTATTTTAGATAAACTTCCCAAAGCCTTAGGGAAAGTATAGGGTCAGCATTATTTCTCCTGAGACAACAAGGCACAGAGAAGGTACAGATCTTGCCCAAGGTCACAAGTTCATTACAAAGCTGGAATTAGAACCTAGGTATTGATGTCTGGTACATTTTCTTTTGACTGCATTGACGAATGGGGTGTGCCCCTGACTCCTGGCTTGTTTTGGGTGAGGTAAACTGGAAGGCAAAGCAAAGGGAGGTGGGGAGACTGCCTTCATCCACAATTACTCAAGAGTAGAGTGTCCACAAGTGGCAATGCTTTTTTCAAAATATTCTAGAGGCAAAGTCTGGTGATTCCCTCAGCATCTAAATCATGCTTCTCATTTTTTAGGGTAGGTAGGGGGGTATATAAAGATTTAGTTTTCATAGGACAATCTGCACATACCATCATATCCCTTTGCTCCTTTAGATCAGGGAAAACTCTGCCAATGCTCATTATGATTCCAGCCCAACCGCAACCCCAAGCTGTTTTTGAAGCTCTTGTCCATGTCCCATCAGTGATGGGAGGAGCTCTGTGGACCACACAGTGGTTCTTTCGAGGAGGTGTCCATGAGTTAGCCGGGAAGAGCAATGAGCATCTATTTAACATCCATATCACTTTTCTTGTCAAGGTCAAAATATTGCTTCCTAGAATACATGTTTGGTGCATTCTCCCCTGGTACAAATTTATACAGAAAGCTAAAAATTCTGCAGTTATCTTTAGATATATCATGGGAAGAAAGGCAGTTGTGTAATAGCTATACATGAGAAGGCTAAAAGGGCTAATTCCAATGTAACCCTGATATTCGGGGCTAGTGACCTGAATCCAAGCCAGCAAGCTCAGTGTACATTCCTGATAACCTATAATTAAGCCCCTCTCTCCTTCCCAGATACTGGTCTTACAGAACCTGTTACTGTGAACACTGCACTGCCCTGGAGGGAGGGTTATTAACACTGGTGCCAGGCTAGACCACCAGCTATGGCCTGGAGATCCCCCAACACCTGGGGGCCTTCTTGCAAGGCCAGCAAAAAGGACCAGAAGCATAATCCATGTTTGTGGGACAAAGATCACAGGGAGGGAGATATAAGGAGGGCCTCATGCATGTTCCTTCACTCAGATTTGGAAGGCTGTTCCCTGAGTCCGCTGGCATATTAAACAGTGTCCCTCCTTTTTTTCTCAGAAGCATCCTTGGTTTTCTTTGGTCTTCTGCAACAAACAGAATTAAGCACCAGTATTATTAGAGCTTTACTGAGACAAAGCACCTCTGATTAACAGGGCATTTATTGTGGCTCAGACACTCTTGCATGGAGATAGGGAGCATTTGCATGTGCAGCTGCTACTTCATTAAGGTAGGTCAAGGTAAGGAAATGTGATAGGTGTTTTTGTTTTGTTTTGTTTTGTTTTTTCACCTATATACTATAATTACCAAGGGCAATTCAGTAGTTTTAGTCCTGTATCTGGACCATAAAATTATATAATAAATAATCATTCATTGCAGGTGATTAAAATACATGTCTCTGGATAGATTACAAGGGGAGAGATTACAGAGTAAAGAACCATGATCTCATTATATATTATATACCCTCTCCTACGTAAGGAAGGTATAAACTTAAAACTTATTAAAAATGTGGAGGAACCATGATATACAAAAAGAGCTTTGATCCTTGGATAAAAAAACCAGGGTTAGGAAATTAATTGTACTTTCGACAACATGGCATTGGGAAAATAATTTAATTTCTTTGAGCCTTGGCTTGCTTGTTTGAAAATAGAGATGATAATAAACCTTTAAAATGTTTTTCCGGGGATAATAATATGATAAATGAACCTGAAATGTCCTAACCAAATTATTAATAATGATGGTTTTTAAACTGGGTGCAATAAAGCCAGAGCAGGAAGGCAGCAATAAACAACAACAGAGTCCCCTGTAAGAGGTGGTGTATGTGTATGTGCAAACAGGAGTGTGCCAGGCTGCCTCTGTGCTCAGCCAAGAGAAGGAGGTCAGCCAGCCCAAGACCAGTGATCAGGGAAGAACAGAAGAGCCAACCACACACTAAGCATCAGCCTGAGAGATAGAGTAAGTAATGGCCTTGAGATCTGAGACACTAGAAAGAAAGGTATATTTTTTCCCTGCTTTGGCCCCCTTGTTCCTTATCCAAGTATGTGTCATGATAGTCAATGTTTATTGAGATGCGAGGGTGTATATCTTGTTTATTTTCTGGTTGGTTTATTTAGGTTGTGATAATCCAGAATGAAAAATGCCCATTTCATGCTCCTAGGGAATTCCCTCTAACTCCAAACTTCCAAATCAATGCACGTTTAAAACACTCCTTGCCCTAGGAAATCTGTCAGCCTTCTGTGTTTCACTTCTGGAGATGTTAGATGCAGAGAGCCAGCGCCAGAGGTGCTTAAAAGCCAGACAGCTAGCCACACAGGTTCAAGGCTCTTCCGCCAGCTTTATCTGCTGGAAGTTACAAGAGTGTTTTGTAAAATATCCTGAGCATGTCTGTTATTTCACAAAGAGAGTATCATTAAGAAAAAACATAGTGCCCTAGCCAGTTTGGCTCAGTGGATACAACATCGGCCAAGGGCACATACCCGGATTGCGGGCTCGATCCCCAGGGTGGGGCGTGCAGGAGACAGCCAATCAATGATTCTCTCTCCTCATTGATGTTTCTATTTCTCTCACCCTCTTCCTTGCTTTCAAAATCAATAAAAAAAAAAAAAAAACAACATAGCAAGGGTGTGTAGAAGTTTCTGGGACATGCTGAGGATAACTTTCAGAGGGGTTTGTGGAGATCTGGTAAAAGAACAGAGAAGGTCTGTGGTAATTGCTTCCTAAATAAGTACGTGGGATATATAATCTTTCCAAATTAAAAAGAAATGATGCCTCTTCCGAAACCGGTTTGGCTCAGTGGATAGAGCGTCAGCCTGAAGACTGAAGGGCCCCAGGTTCGATTTCTGTAAGGGCATGTACCTGGGTTGCGGCACATCCCCAGTAGGGGGCGTGCAGGAGGCACCTGATCGATGTTTCTCTCTCATCGATGTTTCTGACTATCTCTCGCCCTTCCTCTCTGAAAAAAATCAATAAAATATAAAAAAAAAGAAGAAAAAAGAAATGATGCCTCACTGGAAAGACCAGGGAGCACACAAGGTTAGCAGTGGGAGAATGCATGTTAACTGGATGGGGAGGTAGAAAGGGTAGGAGGTGGAAGGTACTAGTTGGCACTGTGGGGAATTTCATTTTAAGTTAGGGCTAAAAGGAGACCTTTGTAGTCTTAGAATAGGCTCCAGCATTTTCATTGCCAGTACCTGTCCTTTTTTTTGTCCTCATACTATTTGGGGTAAATTTGCCATTTGAGACTCCATTGCTAAATGCCCAAAGGGAAAATTTCCAGGTATTATTTTTCAGATCAAGCCTTTTATAGATTACAAATATTTTGAGTGGCAAGTTGAATTGTTGGGAGAAATTTATTTCCTCTGTAATAATGTTATGTTATAATGTCTCTTATGTTATGATGTCAAAATGACAGAAAATGTAGACAGATTTCAGTTCATCCTAAAGAGACTACAGAAAAAAATAGTAAAAATAATTTTTATTTTTTTTTTTGTATTTAAATATTAAAATAGTAATACAATCTCATTGGAACAATTGACAAAGATTGCACAAAGATGAATAAAAGCAAAGATAATGGATCACCTTTTCTCCAATGTTATGTTAACACTGAGGTGTTAATGGTGTAATAGCCATCCTTATTCATGGATATGCAAATACTTTTTAAAAAGACAACGTTTTAGCACTAGAGAATCTCAAAGAGCTTGAGACTTTTCAGCAAAATCAGAGACGATCAGACTATCTTTTGTGGGGTTGAATCTTATTATGAAAGACACTAGACTGAAGGCTTTGGGTCTAGAATCAAAGAGAGGTCATAAAGGGGCACTGAGAGAAGCAAACCCAGAAGTTATTTCTAGAGCATTAGCCCTGAGCAGAATGCTAGATACTAGACTCCTCCCCTCAACCCTTACCCCCCATTTCCTTAAGTAAGCTTCACAGAAAGAAGTATATGATGACATGGCAATTGGTGACTGTCACATATCCTTAGAAGAGCTTTCATCACCAAATGCATTTAATATGCACTTTTGTGGGCAAGGTAGTTTGGTGTGAAGGTTAGAAAATACACCTAAAGAGACATGATCCTGACTTTTAGAGCCCAGAAAGAGAAACCAAAGGCCTAGAGAGAAGTTAACAAGTAAAGTAAGTAGAAGGATGAGCCAAGGACTTGATACAGTTGCTGTGTGTGGAATGGTGAGTGAGGAGGATCTGGAGTAGGTACACATTTGGACAAGATGCGTCTGGAGAGGACTAGTTGCCTCAATTCCAGACATGCAGCTGCTTTTGCCCAGTGACTATAACACGGGAAACTGCTGGAAAGAAAGGTACTTTTATTACGCAGAGATAAAACTTCAATCTGAATCTAATGGAGCATAATCCTATCATACCTAAGTTATCCCTTTGGGGCCTTTGACTTGCAGGTTGTTATCCAAATTGTAAGATAATAAATACCATTATAGTTACATAATGTTTTTGTCTATTCCATGGGAGAATTTGAGGAAACAAACCATCTGTCTGTCTGTCAATCTATCTATAATTCTATTTGTGTTTGTGTGGACATTTTAAAACATTTATATATATGCCTGCATACAATAGGCCTATTTCTCATCCAAACGTTTTTGTAAAGATTGTAATGAGTAATAATTGCATTATTTCTAGTATTCTTTGACATGGGAAACTGTGTATTTCTTACTCTTGTGACAATTGGTTTTATGTACAGAAAGCTTAGCAGTAATTTCTTAGTTTAGAAATCGTACACATTTCTTAGTGAGACACAATACAATGGGCCATTCTCTTTATAAGTCCAACTGTGTTTGGACACTACCCTTGGAGTTCTGTCTGTTTTCATCTTGGGCTTTATCTGAAAGTACTGAAGGCAAGCAGTAAATGTCTTGCTTTGTAAAAAAAAAAATCAAACAACCCTTCATCTGCACCCAAGTGTCCATGGCTGAGATGTGTATAAATAAGTAATAAATAAGAGTCTAGCCTCAGAGAATATGGCACAAAGATTATAGTGTCCATATTGTTCTGCCCTCTGTGAATAGGAATGAGAAGCTGTAAAAAAAAAAAGATTAAAATCAATGGATATGTCACACCTCAAAAATGTTATTGTTCCCTACACAGAACAGGTACAAATTTACTGGTACTCCTGAACTGAAGGAGAGAGTCATGGTAATAATGGTGACTATGGCAAGAAATAGGAAACTATATTCTGAGGCTAAGAAATCCTACACTGTTTGGTAGAGCTTCAGAAAAATTATCACCTTCTAGTATATATTTTAAAATTAAAATATTAGTGTGTTACTTAATTTTTTAATCTTGAGATAATGCATGGCCAATGTTAGCTGAAGTATTGACGCTTAGTCATCAGTATGTTACATGCATTGTTAAATACACACTCTTCAGTCTTCATAGATGACTAAGAAACAATGACCCGAGATAGTAAGGACATTCCACACAATAGGAAGTCAACAGGGAGCTTAAGCTTTTCTTTCATTGTGATAGCCATTGAGCTTCTTGATGCATTTATCATTGCAAAAATGTCCTAGAAACCACCAATTAGTTCTTCCTATTAGAATTCTCAATATTTTCTGGGAAAATTCTAGGAGCATGTCTGCCAAATCAACTTGTATAAAGCATTTTTAAGTACTCTCTATGAGAATATGCAGAAATTATTATAGCTTCTGATTCATTATCTCTAGCCCAATTGTGTGTTGAACTGAAGGATTCATTTGACTACCATACTGGGAAAAATGGATTAGTTCTTTTCATCACTGTCAGTTTCTTTATCCACACATTTTAAATAATTTCTCTTTCTTTTCTTTTTAAGCCACAGCTGTGTTATTCCAGTGCATTTTTTTTCCAATAAAGAAAATATATTGCATTGACATTCTGAGTCATTTTGGCTTGTTGGTATTGTTCTCTTTTTTAAATCTAAAGACTAAGCAGTGAGAAGTGCCAAACAGGGTGGAAAAATGGCAGTGGAATAGACAGACATGTCCCGAGTCTTGTCCCGGAGCAGATAGAAAGAACAACTGAGGGTCACACGGGGAGTGTCTGTTGGAGAGTTAAGGGACAGCTATACTCCAGGAAAAGGTGGGGGACTCCTGGACTGGGGTCCCTGACCGGGCAGCCCTCACTGCTGCTGGGTTTCCTCCTAGAGCCAGTGGCTCTGACGCGGAGACCACGCTATCTTGAAGGGGAAAGTGGATGTTATCTGAAGCCTGAAAATCTACAACTGTGGCACCCACCAAACAGCTGTGAACCCCAGAGCAACAGTTCCCAGTTGGCGCAAACACATGGATTCAGAGGAACTCTACACTCCACCACGGAAAGGTCAGATTTCGCCTGGGATAAGGTGAGGTCTCGGGTTCCAGCAGGACAGAGAAACGCGCGCACTGCGAGAGCTGGAGGACAGGGGGAAGTCTGCACCTAGAAAAATCCATGGCTGTTGGGGCTGACATGATCCGTGAATGTGGAAGGGGGACCTCAGAGCTGCTAACAGAGGGGATCTCTACAAAGCAACCCATTTTTTAAAAAATATTTTATTGATTTTTTACAGAGAGGAAGGAAGAGGGATAGAGAGTTAGAAACATCAATGAGAGAGAAACATCGATCAGCTGCCTCCTGCACACCCCCTACTGGGGATGTGCCCGCAACCAAGGTACATGCCCTTGACCGGAATCGAACCCGGGACCCTTCAGTCCACAGGCTGACACTGTATCCACTGAGCCAAACCAGTTTTGGCAACCCATTTTTATCTGATGCAGAAGGATAGCTAAAAATGTTGGCAGTGTGCCGGCTGCTTGGACACAAGGGGGGAGAGGGGATTGCACAGGCTTGCACGCAGACCCAGAGTTCGCACACTTGCGCTTTCTATTCTTTGAATCCTTGCTTCTGATTACTGAGCCCAATACATAGGATCACCCAGTTGGGGACACGCTAGGAGACCACAGGGGAAAGTTGTTTTTCTGGAACCCAGGGATCAGAGTGGGGAGTGACCATCAGAGAACCAGCTCTGGGGCAGCTCAATCCCACAAACTGGGATTGAGTGCCACAGGGAAAGCAGGATCTAAGCACAGGCTACAGAGGACCTACAGACCCAGAGGTCAACCCAGAAACACTGCCACCCAGGTGCTGAATCACAAATTGACTCTTGTGTAATCACAAAGGAATACAAGAAAGTAAGACACACCACCTGCTTAAAAATCAGGACTGGCTTACAACACTGAGGAGCAGTGTAATGCAGGGAACTGAAGTGCTGTCCTGACTGGGAAACAGGAGTGCCAACAGAACAATAGAGGAAATGAATGGCCTTCACTACCACACATTTTATTTTTATTTATTTTTATTTTTTAATGTTTTTTTCTTTTTCATCTTTGACTTAAGCTATTTTTTCTTTTTTTCTCACTTAATTTTACCTTTTTATTACATTTTTATTTTCAATCAGTATTTTTACTACTACTATTTTACCTTTTTTTTTTAAAAAAAGTGTCATTTTATTTTGTCTTTATTTGACTTTGAGATTAGTGTTCTACATTATATTTTCATCTTTCTTTTAGCATCATTCTACTCTATCTCAACTCTACCTTTATGCCATCACTCTCTTCCTAACTTTTGCCCTTTTGTTGTCCTGTTTGTCTTACCCTTTTACTGCTTTAGATTTTCCCTATTCTTTCTTTTTATCCCGTGATAAAATTTCACCTTACTTATATATCTAATTTCCAATCCCCTGCTCCAAGTTCATACACACCTCTCTCTTCTCTGTCTTCATTATCCAAAAAATTGTTTTTCTCTCTGTCCATTTGTTGTTGTTTGCTTGAATATTGATTATATTGATTTTTTATGCTTCTTTGTGAGACTGTTTTGCTTAATCTTTTTTTTGTTTTGTTTTTTTATTTACTTTGTTTTTGTTTGTTTTTTTGCATCTGTTTTCCCTCACCTTGCTTGATATTAATTGTTGTTTGTAGTTTGTATTCATGTCCAGGTACTTGTTGCTGGCATTAGTTGGGATTCGTGGCTGTTATATTGGAGTTTTATCCCCATATATATAGTTTGTTCCCCTTTTCTTTCTTATTCTCTTTTACTTTTTTTTTCCTTTTCCCAATTTCATTTTGGAACTCTTTTCTTTCTTTTTTTTCCCCTCTTCTTCTTTCTCTCCTATCTCCTAATTTGCCTTTCTCTGGTGGTCACCTTTATTTGGGGTTATTAATATTGTGAATACATTTCTGTTCAGTGCCTTGTGTGTTGAATCTGGTTGTGTTGTATTTTGTTCCTTTAAATCAATGCAGGAGAGAGAGAACTACATAACCAGACACCCAGAGAAGAGAGACTATGGGGAGACAAAGAAACAGCCCGCAAGTGAATGAAAAGCAGGCATTACCAGAAAAGGAAGTAAATGACATGGAGGCAAGCAAGCTGCCAGAGAAAGAATTCAGAGAAATGGTCATAAGGTGGCTGAAAAGAAGGAAGACAAATTCGACAATATGAGTAAGAATCAAGAGGAAATGAAGAAGAACCAAGAGGAAATGAAAAATGACATCACTGCTGTAAAGAACTCAATAGAAAGCATCAAGAGTAGACTATAAGAAGCAGAGGACTGCATCAGTGAGCTAGAAGACAAGGTAGGAAAAACTACCCGAGCAGAGCAGCTTCTGGAAAAAAATATTAAAAAGCAGAAGAGCCTAAGGGAACTTTGGGACAACAGAAAACAAAACAACATCCACATAATAGGGGTTCCAGAAAGAGAGGAAACTGAACAAGGAATAGAAAACCTGTTGGAAGAAATAATGACAGAAAACTTCCCTGATATAGGGAAGAAAAAATCCACTTAAATCCAAGAAGCTCAAACAGTCTCTAGCAAAATGAACCCCAAAAGACCGACGCCAAGGCACATTATAATTAAATTGGCAAACACCAATGACAAAGTAAGAATCTTAAAAGCGGCCAAAGAGAGACAGAAAGTTACCTACAAAGGAACCCCCATCAGACAAGTGACTGATTTCTCAACAGAAACTCATCAGGCCAGAAGGGAATGGAATGAAATATACAAAGTCATGCAAAGGCAGGGTCTGAATCCAAGAATACTGTACCCAGCAAGGCTATCAATCAAAATTGATGATGAAATCAGGAGCTTCATAGTCAAAAAAGACTAAGGAAATTTATTACCACCAAACCAGCAAAGCAAGAAATGCTAAAGGGTCTGGTGTAAAAAAAAAAGAAGAAGAAGAAATAGGAAGCGAAGAAGGAACACAGGGGTAAAGAATAAAAATGGGGACAAATAAGTACCTATCAATAATAACTTTAAATGTAAATGGATTAAATGCCCCAATCAAAAGACATAGGGTAAGAGATTGGATATGAAAACATGACCCATGTATCTGCTGTCCACAAGAAACGCACCTCAGAAAAAAAGGCGAACACAGACTGAGGGTGAAGTGATGGAAAGAGGTTTTTCAGACAAATGGAAATGAAAATCAACTGGGGTATAAATACTTATATCAGACAAATTAGATCTCGAAGTGAAGGACATAACAAGAGATAAGGAAGGCCACTTCATAATACTAAAGGGAGCAATTCAACAGGAAGAAATAAACTTATATGCACCCAATACAGGAGCACCCAAATACATAAAAAAACTCCTGGAGAATATCAAAGGAGAGATTGACAGCAATACAATCATAGTAGGAGACTTTAATACCCCACTATCACCATTGGACAAATCTAAACAAAAAAATCAGCAATGAGACATCAATCCTAAATGACTCACTACACCAGATGGAATTAATTGACATCTTCAGAACATTTCACCCTAAAGCCACAGAATATACATTCTTCTCAAGCGCACATGGGTCATTTTCAAAGATAGATCATATGTTGACTCATAAGCAAAGTCTCTTCAAATTCAAGAAGATAGAAATCATGTCAAGTATCTTCTCAGATCACAGCAGCATAAAACTGAAAATCAACTACAATGAAAACAATCAAAAAAAAAATCAAACACATGGAGACTAAACAGCATGCTATTAACAATGACTGGGTTACCAGAGAGATCAAGGAAGAAATAACAAACATCATGGCAACAAACGACAATGAAAACACAACAATCCAAAATCTATGGGACACAGCAAAAGCAGTCTTGAGAGGGAAGTTCAAAGCTCTACAAGCCTACTGCAAAAAAACAAGAAACAATGGTAATAAATTACCTAACCCTACAACTCAAAGAGTTAGAAAGAGAGCAACAAGAAAAGCCGAGCATAAGCAGAAAGAAGGAAATAATAAAGATCAGAGCAGAGATAAACAATATTGAGACCAGAAAAACAATACAAAAGATCAACAAAACCAAGAACTGGTTCTTTGAAAGGATAAACAAGATTGATGCACCTCTAGCCAGGCTCACCAAGAAGCAAAGGGAGAGGACCCAAATAAACAAAATCAGAAATGAAAGAGGTAAAATAACAACAGACCCCACCAAAATGCAAAGGATTGTTAAAAAATACTATGAACAACTCTATTCCAACAAACTGGACAACCTGGAGGAAATGGGCATATTCCTAGAAAAATATAACCTTCCAAAACTCAATTAGGAAGAATCTAAACATCTCACTAGGCCAATAACTATGGAAGAAATTGAAGCAGTCATCAAAAAGCTTCCAGTAAACAAAAGCCCGGGGCCAGACGGCTTCATAGGGGAGTTTTAACAAACATTCAAGGAAGAACTAAAACCTATCCTCCTCAGACTATTCCGAAAAATTCAAGAGTAGGGAATGCTTCCAAGCTCCTTCTGTGAAGCCAGCATCACCATAATACCAAAACCAGATAAAGACAACACAATGAAAGAGAATTACAGGCCAGTATCCCTCATGAACATAGATGCCAATATCCTCAACAAAATTCTAGCAAATCTGAGACAGCAATACAACAAAAAGATCATACACCATGACCAAGTAGGATTTATCCCTGAAATGCAAGGATGGTACAATATCTGCAAATCAATAAACGTGATACATCCCATAAACAAATTGAGAGTTAAAAATAACATAGTCATATCAATTGATGCAGAAAAAGCATTTGACAAAACCCAACATCCTTTCTTGATAAAAACTCTCTACAAGGTGGGAATAGAAGGATCATACCTCAACATAATAAAAGCTATATATGATAATCCCACAGCTAACATCATACTCAATGGGCAAAAACTAAAACCATTTCCCCTGAGAACAGGTACAAGGCAGGGATGCCCACTCTCACCACTCTTGTTCGACATAGTATGGGAAGTATTATCCATTGCAATTAGACAAGAAGAAGAAATAAAAGGCATTTTAATTGGAAAAGAAGAAGTAAAACTGTCCTTATTTGCAGATGACATGATATTGCACACAAAAAACCCAAATGACTCCATCAAAAAACTAATAGACTTAATAAATGAATTCGGCAATGTAGCAGGATACAAAATTAACGCCAAGAAATCTATGGCATTCCTATACACTAATAGTGAACTTACAGAAAGAGAGACTGAAAAGCAATACCATTTACCATTGTACCAAAAATATTAAGATACCTAGGAATAAACTTAACTAAGGAGGTAAAAGACTTATTCGCAGAAAACTACAGGACACTGAAAAAAGAGGTAGAGGAAGATGTAAGCAAATGGAAGAACATACCATGTTCATGGATTGGGAGAATCAACATCATTAAAATGTCCATACTACCCAAAGCAATCTATAGATTCAATGAACTCCCCATTAAAATACCAATGGAATATTTCACAGACCTAGAAAGGACTCTCCAAAAATTTATCTGGAATAAAAATAGACCCTGAATAGCCACAGCAATCCTGAGAAAAAAGAACAAAGTAGTTGGGATCTCAATACCAGATTTCAAGCTGTATTACAAAGCCACTGTTCTCAAAACTGCCTGGTACTGGCACTAGAACAGATATATAGATCAATGGACTAGAATAGAGAACCCAGAAATCGAGCCAAATCACTATGCTCAATTAATATTTGACAAAGGAGGCATGAACATACAATGGAGTCAAGACAGTCTCTATAATAAATGGTGTTGGGAAAATTGGACAGATACATGCAAAAAAATGAAACTAGACCACAAACTTACACCATACACAAAAATAAACTCAAAATGGATCAAGGACTTAAACATACAACGAGATGTATGTTTAAGCCATAAAAATACCAGAGGAATCCACAGGCAGAAAAATCTCTGACATATGCTGAAGCAATTTCTTCACTGATACTGCTCCTAGGGCAATGGAAACTAAAGAGAAAATAAACAAATGGGACTACATCAAAATAAAAACCTTTTGCACAGCAAAGGAGACCATCAATAAAACAACAAGAACGCCCATTGCATGGGAGAACATATTTGCCAATGATATCAATGGTAAGTGTTTAATCTCCAACATTTACAGGGAACTCATGCAGGTTAACAAAAAGAAGATAAACAACCCAATCAAAAAATGGGCAACTGATCTAAATAGACACTTTTCGAAAGAAGACAGAAGGAAGGCCAAGAGACATATGAAAACCTGCTCAAAGTCACTAATCATCAGAGAGATGCAAATCAAAACAACAATGCGGTACCATCTTACACCTGTCAGAATCACTATTACCAACAAATCAACAAATGACAAGTGCTGGCAAGGATGCAGAGAAAAAGAAACCCTCGTGCACTGCTGGTGGGAATGCAGACTGGTGCAGCCACTGTGGAGAACAGTATGGAGTTTCCTCAAAAAACTAAAAATGGAACTCCCATTTGACCCAGTGATCCCACTTTTAGGAATATGTCCCAAGAAACTGGAAACACAAATCAGAAAGGATATATGTACCCCTATGTTCATAGAAGCACAATTCACCATAGCTAAAATTTGGAAACAGCCTAAGTGTCCATCAGCAGATGAGTGGATTAAAAAACTGGTACATCTACACAATGGAATACTACACTGGGTAAAAAAGGAGTTCTTACCATTTGCAACAACATGGATGGAGATGAAGAGCATTATGCTAAGTGAAATAAGCCAGGCAGAGAAAGATAAATATCACCTGATATCACTCATTTGTGGAATATAATGATCAACATAAACTGATGAACAAAAATAGACCCAGAGACAGAAAAACATTAATCAGAATGTCAAACCTCAGGGAAGGTAGGGGACAGTGGGGGTAAGAGGGAGAGATCAACCAAAGGACTTATATGCATGCATGTAAGCCTAATCAATGGACACAGACAACAGGGGGGTAGGGGCATGAATGGGAGGTGGGGAGTAATGGGGGAATAAGGACACATATGTAATACCTTAATCAGTAAAGAAATTTAAAAATAAATAAATAAAGATTCAGCAGTATAGTGGGTGACAAATGAGAGGCTTTGACAGAACTAAAATAAGGGTACCTTAGATTAAAGGGACCAATCAAATCACACCATTCAGTAACTCTCTATTTGTTCATTATGGTGATTTGTGAAGACTTCTCTAAAACCACAAGGTTTTAGCAAAAATGTTTGCTGGTTTAAATATTTCTGAACATTTAGTTGCATGGGGAGTTACCAAAGAACTTAGAACTTTTCTAAGCTATATCACTGATTGCCTTGTCTAGACCAAAACAAATCCCCCAAGCTCACACTCTAAAAATTGGAAAATTAAATAATTCTTCTATTATATCCTTTCTGCCTTCATCTTAGAAGGCAGCACTGTCTAGTTAGAAAAGCTGGTTCTCCAACTGACTACAAGTAGAGCAGTCATTGCATATTTCAACAGGGGTCCCAGAAATTTATAGAGACATACTGTCCAATAAGCCCAACACCACAGCAAACATTTCAATCCTATATTATGGACATTTAAGAAAAACAACAAAAACATGGGAAATAATATTGAAGCAAAGAAATAAAAAGATAAAAGAGGATGTGTGTGTGTGTGAAAGGGGGCGAGAGAGAGAGAGAGAGAGAGCGGGAGGGAGAAGGATTAACACAGATAAACATAAATAAGCATTTGTATAGTGCCAGCCATATTTTAAAACTTTTTAAAATATTAAAGGTGAAGGGATTGAGAAGTACTGATTGGTAGTTACAGAATAGTCACGGGGATGTAAAGTACAGTGTTGCAGAAGACCAAAGAAAACCAAGGACGCTTTAAAGAAGAGGAGGGACACTGTTTAATCCACCCATGGACTCAGGAAACAGCCTTCCAAATCTGAGTGAAGGAACATGCATGGTGCTTTCCTTTATATTTCCCTGTGATCTTTGTCCCGCAAACATAGATTATGCTTCTGGTCCTTTTCGCGGACCTTGCAAGAAGGCCCCTAGGTGTTGGGGGTCTCGAAGCCATACCTGATGGTCTGGCCTGTGCGCCAGCATTAATAACCCTCCCTCTGGGGCAGTGCACTGTTCACAGTAACAGGTTCTGTAAAACCAGTATCTGGGAAGGAGGTAGTGACTTAATTATAGGTTATCAAGAATGTACACTGAGCTTGCTGGCATGGATTCAGATCACTAGCCTCCAAATATCAGGATTAAAGTGGAATTAGCCCTTTTTAGCCTTCTCACAGTATAGGAAATATAGTCAATAATATTGTAATGACTATGTATGGTGCCAGGTGGGTATTGAAAACATCAGGGGCTTCACCTTGTAAAGTATATGATTGTCTAACCACTATGTTGTATACCTGAAATTAATACGAAATAATATTAAATGTAAACTGTAATTGAAAAAAAATAAAAATATTATTTTAAATAAAAATAAAACCTTCTAAACTGTTCCTACTGATGTTTTATTAAAACAAAGCTATGGTATGCTGCAGAAAATGACACTCTTACACAAAAATCTCCCCAATCTCAGTATTTTAACCCAATAAAAATGTATTGCTTGTTTATGTCACAATCCAATGACAATGGGCAGAGGCACTCCACTCCACATAGTCCTTCCGGGTCAGTTGTCACTCCTTCCGTTTTGTGACAGCTTCTATAACATGCCATCTCCAAGGTCACTGCAGGAGGAGGAAGTGAGTGTGGAGGTTCAAGAAGTGAGATTTTATGGATCATTCCAGTAAGTGTAAAGGCATCACTTCTACCCACATTCCATTGGCCAGAACTGAGTCATATGGCCCAACCCAACTGCAACAGGTATGGAAGAATGAGTCTTCCTGTGTGCCCAAGAGGAAAATTAAATGATTTTGTTGAACATGGACACAAGTGGTGGTTGTGGTTTTGTTTTATTGGTTGGCACCAGTGAAAATATCAACTCTTAATATTACTGCAAGTCTTTTTAAGTCCTTGATAAAATGTAGTAGGGGATAAATATTATTTAAGTGGTAGACCTGTAGATATAGCCACCAACTTGCCTCACAAAATTTCCCTCACAGCACCTAAAATAGAGACTATAAGTGTTGTATCGCAAATTGGCGAGCTGGACAAGATGCCTAATGAGCCAATTAGTTAGGAGTCATCTTTATTGTGGGCAGGTTCAGAGCAGATTACCTCTGTCAAATTCTGGACAACACAGGAGGGAGCATTTCCTTTTTATATCCTTCTAGTTCTTTGTGTAAGACAGCTTGTAACCTTGAATACATATTATATCTAATCAAACACCTGTAATATCTATACAGACAACTTGTGACTTTGAGTACATATTATATGTAATCAAACACCTGTAACCCTGGATGAACAAACATTTGGCAGAATACATGAATTAATATAGTGTATCAGCCCCTTTAGATGGCTAGCTTGCAAGGCCACAAAATTAAGTTTATCTTTTCTATTCAAGCAAAAAACAAAGTTATTTCACAGTCTAAAAATAACAGAGTTGACCCACGGAATGAGACTTGTTTAAGAATAAGAGAGTAGTTCAAACGGCAGTTTCAAACAGCAGTTTTTCAAAAGGAGGGACCACTATGCTTCATAAGTAATAGTGGGTCAAATAGGTGACATGTTTATTTCTCTGATAGGTGGTCTGGTGCTGCTCTGATGCATGGATTCAGTCTTCATCAGGGACCCAGGCTCCCTCTATCTTGTTGCTGTGTCATTCTCAATGTGTGTCCATGTCAATGACCATGATGGCTGCTCTCATTCAGAGAAGTGCAAGTTGACATTCTTACATAAAAATCCTCTTAATCTCAATATTTTAACCCAATAAAAATGTAGTGTCATTTACACAGAGCCATAGCACTTACCAAATCCAATTACAATTAGTACCTTAAAACAACACAATTTAGTATCTTATGGTTCTGAAAGTCAACAATCTTAAATGGGCTAAAATCAAGGTTTCAGCAGGGCCTCATTCTTTTCTAGAGGCCGCAGGGGAAAATGTTTTCTTGCCTTTTCTGATGTGTCGAGGCTGACCGCAGTCCTTGTCTCATGGGTCTCCTCCTCCATGTTTAAAGCCAGCAGTGGATGGTTGAATCTTCCTCATGATGCCATCTCTCTAGTTCCGATGCCCCTGTCTTCCTCTTTCCCACTTGATCCTCTAGTAATATTGGGCTCATCTGAACAGGTCAGAATAAGTTCTTTATCTAAGGTCAGTTTAATGATTATCAAGCTTAATTCCATCTGTGAGGTTAATCCGCGCAGGCCATATAATGTAACATATTCATTTGTTCTGGAGATTGAGAACAATGGGGCCATTATTCTCCCTATTACAGATACCAAGAGAAAACTGGCAGGGAATCATTTTAGGTAGTAGATAATGAATTTAGTAAGTCAATTTATTTCTTTAGGAAATATGAATTGTGTGCCTGCTGTGAATTCTGGCATTGAGCCAGGCCCTAAGAATAAACGTATGGAAAAAACAAAATAAAATAAATAAACAAAACCAACCCCCTTTCCTTTTCTTGTCAGCCTTAGAATCTATCTGGGGAACTAGGCAGTGAGCAAGCCTGCAGCACCAGTTGGAACATCCTAATCCAGGGGCATCACAAAAGCTATAGGAGTACAAAGGGGTGCCTCAACCCTAGGCATGCTGTTTGGGGGCAACTGGGAAAGCTAGTACAGGGATAGATGTCTGGAGTGAAGGGGGATGGGAATGTACCAGGAAGAGAGAATATAAGTGAGTGGTAACTTAGTGTGCAAAATTAACTAAAAATAGAAGTTCAGAATTGTGGCAAATGGGAACAGAATTTGAGACACTGGAGAAGTAGGAGATTAAGCTGGGCATGGAACTTGAGTCAATACCATGGACTTTGTAAAGGCTTTTGAAGGATTGGCACTTTATCCTCATAGTAATGAGAAACTACTACTGTAAATGCTCAGAAGGTCTATGCACGGTCATTGCATACAGCAGTGCCAGGGAAAGGGTGGTTAAATAGGAAATGAGCGTGAAAAGATAGGTTAAAGGCATATTTAAAAAAATATGAGGGGAACAGAAGGCTGACCATATATACTGAATAAAGGAGAGAATAGAATCAATGACTCGGAGACATTGTCCTTGGTGACTAAACAAAAAGACAGTTTGAAGTGAGTTAATATGAATACAATGTGGAGGATCCCAAAAGATGATCAGAACCATTTAGCTCTCCACAGAGGGATCTTAGACAGAGTTTGACAAATCCTAAATGAAAAGATTACCTAAAAAAAAATAGACCCATCTTTGGTCAATAAAATTGCCACCTTCTTATATTTGTATTATAAAATGTAAGTAATATGGATTTCTTGTGATTTGAAGATCAAGTTGAAGGTGAACTATAATAACAAGCTTCCCTTATAAAAAGACCCAAGCATTTTCTCTCTTTCCTCCTATGTCCAATCTAAATATGCAGTGATGGAGAAATTACTTTATTTCACTAGGCAAAGTGACAGGGGATGTCTTATGAAAATCTATTTACAGTAGTACATTTTCAATCGCAAAAAGTTAAAGCAGCAATATACCTCTGGAGGATTTCCCACTTTAGTAATTCATTAAGTCACAGGTTTCTCTTGATGTGAAATTCCTCTGATTAAGAAGAGCTGATAGAGGCAGGAGAGTGAAGAAATTCTCTTGTTCTCCTCTAAACAAGCCATACTTAATATTTCTTCAAGGTCAAGTTCAATTGAAAATAGGACAGGGTGATAGCTCCTTGGATTTGTACTAATAACTGGGTGTTCTCAGAAGAGGCCTTTTGGCAGGAGAGCAAAGTTAACTTATCAAAATGCTTAAGAAAGCAAAATTGCCTGCCAGATAGCAGATCCAAAAGTTTCAGGGCCCATCGTAACTAGATTTCTCTTTTCTACTCAGAAGAATGAGCCTAATGCATGCATCGCAATGCCTTTGTAGGTCTGATCTCAGATACAAAGCAAAATGTTCTCCCAAGGATTTTGTTTGTAATTTTACTTGAGGTATTACCTTCCAACTGGCTTTAAAATATATTAGAAAAATAATGACATGAACCAATGTCCTTCATCATGGCTGTGATTTTTTTAAATGATGCCTTACAGCATATATTAAAAGATCAAGCGGCTCCTCCATTAATTTTCCTCAAGTCACCCTTCATCATTCTTTGTTTTGACCTGTCAATTCAAACATTCAAAGCCTCAAATATCTGGAAAGTTTATCTTGATTGTCTGTGGATTCAAGAATATACTTATTTTAACTTATAGGTGTCCAACAGGGGCTCATATTTTCACAACTGGTACCAAATCTCAAACAGTATAGCATGGTTAAGAGAATAGACTTGGGTATCAAGATGAGGCTATTGGGTTTTAGCCTCATCTCTACCTCTACCCAGCTGTGTGATCTTGGCAAGTTACTTAACCTCTCTGAAGCTCAATTTCTTAACCAGGAAAATAGAGGTAAGAGAAGTATTTACCTCATGGTTTGTTTGTAAAGATTAAATGAAATGAGATGTGGAAAGCATTTTCTCCAGTGGTTGGCACTTAGCTCTAAACAGGAGGTAGTTATTTTTTATTCAATCATGAACTACAAGGAGAGAAAAATGAAAAGAGTTTTGAAGGAACTATTTGAAGATTTTCTTTTGCCTTTATAGCCCTGATTGATTTTTAATTTGAAACCAAATGTTCCTCTATAATAAATTCAACATTAAATTCTCTTAATTCATTAATGGGAAATGTATCTCTAACGAGACATCAATGAAAAAATATATGAAAAAAATGATGTGTGAGAGAGAAATTTCCTGGTAGATGTTTGGATGTTCAAAGAGCACAGAGAACAACCTTTTTGGCTTTGAAGTGCTGAACTAATTAGGTCTGGAGATAGATCCAGAGCAAAGGTGAACATGATAAAGGAGCCATCATTCTGAGATACTCAGAGCAAAGAGCCACGCATAAGAGGGCCCAAGGGGTTCCCGTTATCTCTCAAAAGGGAATAACAAAGAGAAGGAAAATGAAAGATTAGTGTGCCTGGAATCTTCCCTTATCTCTCTGTCCTAATTGTAACCATTTCCCAAGCCAGGTGAGTTTCTTCCTCACACAAGAACCCTCATACAGTACCCACCAAAGCTCTCCCTGCCTGCTCTTCCCTCCATGGCTCTTAACACTTGATATCTTTATTCCAGCTTAATGTTTGTCTCAGGTTGTTTTGATTCAGGTGATTTGGGTCCCATGTATTATTCTATGATCCTCCTCCTGGGCTTGAGCATATAAATATTTCCCAACACTTTCATTTAATTTTTATATCTACTCTATGTGTAGTGGAATGCATATATACATTTCACTTTCCCAGGAAATAATTCAGGCTCAGGAAGTTTAAGGAATCTGGGAAGGCCATACATTTATGCCTTCCCTGTCATCTGTTATCGACTGGGTGCTAATCTCCCCATAGGGAGTGGAAAGCTCTGGTCTGTTGGAGGAGTGGAAAGCTCTGGTCTATTGGAGAATGACTGGGTGACTGTGGGTGAATGTTTCAAGTGTTGCTTTTATACCCACTCACACCACCAGCTTGCAGTTACCTGCACCTTCAAACCTGAATTTTCTAGATTTTCTATGCTAAAGATCTGTTTTCTTCTAGTTAATTGCCTTTGTTACAATCTTAGATCTCCACCTTACTTTATCTTACTATCAGCAATCATATTTCCATCTGTTTGCAAATTTTGTTGACATCTGTCTGCTGTAGTTGCCTGTCTGGTCCCACTTGCCCTTGTGTGCATGTGCCTTCTTTATTCCTCAATGTTTCATTTGTTTTTAGGTTCAAAGAAGAAGAATTAATAAACCAGTATGATAAACACACTATGTTTAATCTGAAATGTGGTCTTTTATTGTCTGTGATCTTCTTAGTGAATCCATGCCTCACTGTAAAGCAGAATACATTGACTCATTATGTCGGTGTCTCTAGCTGATATAGCTTACTATGGTCAAATGTTCAATACATTTAACTTCCTATCAATGTCAGTTTAAAATGATCTCTTTGAAATCATATATATATATATATATATATATATATATATATATATATATATTTAGTCTTTAAGATATTTCGCTTTCTTCTTTCTGTAATATGGCCTCTGAGTGCGTGATGGGAGATTTGGGATTTATATAGTATCCTCTTAGGCCTTTGCTGTGGGGTGGTTGGTCTGGTTTGGCTCTTGGACTAGTGACTGTATAGTTCTAAATTATTCCATCTCACACTGACTGCTGTTCCATCTCACATTTGCTATCCATAGTGAATATTCTGTTATCTGGGCCCAATTTCCAGGCTCCATCAGACCACTGGCCCCTCAATGTCTCTTTATTCCACCCCCAAAGCACTCAGGAGCTTCTCTGTCTCCACATACCCTGGGCAGGCTATGCGAGCTGCTCTATTGTGCTTTGATACCTCATATTGGCTTTGAGCCAATCATTTCAGCTCGCTCTTCCCAAGATTTCAAAGTAGAACAGGAGAGAACTCCTTGGCTTTCAGTTTTCCCTAAGCTTATGTAAAATGCCTTTCCCAACTGGAATTATGGCACAGAGAAGGGAAGGTAGGACACATGTTTCCCAAGATCTTCCTCTACCTTTGCCTTTCTCTACACCCAATTAACCTAGAAAAGGCAGGCTTTCCCTGCTTCTCACTTTCTGTCAGGGTATTTCCCCTTTGTCATAATTCCCTCTTGAGAAAATTGTCATGGCTTTGCCTTAAGGGTAAAAAAGTATTGACTTAAAACTATGTAAAGAAGCCTTCCTCTGCCAGTTTTGGCTTTGGTGTAGATGATGCAGAACAGGTCATAACTATGGATCACCAACGTTTAAAAAACACACACACACCAATACACAGGTTGGGCAAAAGTAGGTTTACAGTTGTGAATACACAAAAACACAGAGTTTATTCTTATATTATTACTTATTAAGTATTGTATTGTATTCCATATGAACAACTGTAAATCTGCTTTTACCCCACCCTGTATTGTTACTTTTATAAACGTTTAACTGGGATAAAAATATACCTTGAATTATTTGGGGGAAAAGAAGATTTTAAAAAGTGAAATTTATTCCAGAAAACAAAAGAAGATATGAACCATGGAGACAACCAATTAAAAAGTCCCTAAATTAATAAAAAGGGGCGTCATATATGTTCTAGTTGTGTAAGTTCTATCTCCTTGATAATAGACAAGCCACTTCTTTGAGCCTATTAATGGGATTTATGAAGAGTAAAATACTACCTTGATACCCTCCAGAGTGTATTTCAATCCTGGTATTCTGCTTTGTATGATTTTAGATATTAGAGTGTAATGGTGTTCTGGTTATCTATTATTGCATAACAATCATCCCAAAATTTAATGGTTTAAAACAATAATAATTTATTTTTCTCAGGAATCATGAAGAAAGCTGATCTTGGCTCCAGCCAGCATTATCTGGGTTGGCTTAAGGAGGTGCTATAGAAAGATAAGTTAAAAGGAAGACAAATTCTAACTGAGTTTTTGGAATTATTTGTGTTAATCTTCACCTGAGGATATTTTTTTCATTGATTTTTTAGAGAGAGTGGAAGCGAGGGGGAGAGACACAGAGGCAGAAACATTGATGTGAGAGAGATATACATTTGGTTGCCTCCCTACCTGTGTGGAGAATTGAGTCTGCAACAGAAGTACATGTCTGCCCTTGACCGAAATTGAACCAGAGAACTCAGTTCAAGGACCAATACTCTAACCACTGAGCAAAACTGGCTAGGGCAATTTTTGGAATTATTTAAATAATTACTCATCATAACTACTGATAAAATATGTTACTGCCTGATAAACATGGACAATAAAATCAGTCAATCTGATTTTATCAACTAGATAGCTCAACTTCCAAGTTTCCACAAGAAAGTGATAACTGGAGTTCCACTTATGGCTTCAAGGTACTAAAGAAAGATAGCTCTATAATTAGTAGAGTTTTGATGTTAAATGAGAGTCATTAGTTCCTAATTCTTTGATAGAATAGGAAGAATTGTCAAGTTCAAGCAGTCAAAAAGTTTAAAATACCTGGTTTTCTCAAGATTGAGGCTAGGAAGAACAGCAAGGCAAAAACAGAGGCAAACTGATCATATGGATACACATTCAATGATCCACAGAATTAGGTTTTCTAAGTAATGGAAATTTTTGTAGGCCTTTTCTCAAGAATGGAAGTAACAATAATAGTAACAATGACAATGGCTTACTTGACACTTATGTGATAAAGCCTGTATTAAAAGTTTTACATGAATCATTTCAAACAAACCCATGAACACCAGTAAGAATGTATGGAATTAATATTTGATGAATTAATAAGTGAACAAACAAATGATAGGTAGGGATCTCTCAACACACATATATATTTTTAATCAATACATTCCCACTTTAGGACATTAGAAAACTAAGGCAATTAAGAAGTGAAATGTCTCCCCCAAGGTGAGTGGCAGATATGAGATTTGAAATGAATCCAGATTATTTCCAATTCCAAACTTCATGCATTTAATCCCTAAGCTATACCTGATAGTGACATACTGCAGTGATAGAAATATAGAAATAGGAAATACTGTAAAAAGAAAGCTTTGTCAAGCAAATTTACAGTGTTATTCAGTAGCATATGATAAACACACATTCCTTATGAATGTTATTTATAACCTCCAATTGCCTTCTAAGATGGATGGGTTCGGCTAGCCAGAAGATTCTTTTTAGGTCTGCAGTTGGGTTAGTTGATAAATTTGTAGGATATGGCAGGGAGGTTTTGAAAAAGTAAAGGATTGAAGGGGCTGGGAAGTAGTAAAGAGTAAAGGAGGTCATAGAAGATAATTTGACTTTGGGTGGTGGCACACAATGCAATATACAGATCATGCACCATAGAAATGTACACTTGAAACCTGTATGATCTTATTAACCAACATCACTCCAATAATTTTAAAGAAAGGTCTGAGTGAAGACCAGAATTTGGGATGGGAGCCCCCTTGGGGAGTGGCTGAGAAAGAAAACTCCTGGTGGGCAGCACTAATCAACAGGGCTTGGAAAAAAAGGCATATTTCTCAGGGCATTCCAGGGTTATGAATTATGGAATTTTGAGCATAATCTGCCATCATCTTCCTTTTTAAATTTCCCCTCGATACTAGAGCACTCACTGATGTCTTAGTCTATACATTTTTTACTTGTGTGGAATGAAAGGTGTGCTGACCCTACTTCAGACTCAGCCTGAGTGAGAACAAAGGATACATTCAGGAGCAGCCGACATCCAAGTAACACTTTGCTTTAATTTGATTGACAGATGGTGGCCCAGCCAATTCTCTCATAGCCTGAGAGAAATATCCCTCAGACCACACAGTTTCCTTACTTTTTGAATCCAAGTTTACCAAAGAAAACTTGTGTTGCTGAGGCAGCCCTCCCTGCTAGGCAACAGGGTGGTGAGATTTGGGAGTGAAATCAGTGGAAGGGGCTACACTAGGTTTATTCTAACTAGACCCTGACAGTCAGTTTCCCAGCCTCTCCCTGTGAGAAGAGTCACAAGCTCCATGTCTTCTCTTAAGAGTCTTTGTTTCCATTTCCTTATAACTTTGCTTAGAACTGTAGAAAAATTTGATCTCAATCTCCTGTTACTTGAACCCTCTGCTAGGCTCTAGGGAAAGCAATAGCAAACAAGACAACAGGTCTCTCTCCTCCCAGAATGTCTGGTCTAGCTCAGAAACGTTTTTTGTGTGAAGTTTTACTTATTCTCACTCCTTACCTCCAATCACGTAGCATTGAACATTCTTTCCTTTGTGCTCTTCTACACTTTGTACAGACTTCAAACAGATAATATAGCATTCCTTTAAGCACTTTTAGAAACCATGTTAGACTCCCCTGCTACCATGTATGCTTAGTGCTTATCCCAGGACCTAGCATGAAGTAGGTGCTCAGTTAATGATTGCTGAGTGCAGAGAACTAAATGAAAAACAGAACAAATATTTCAGCCCAGCAACTCCAGGGGCCAGGAACCAGCCATCCCGGGAGCTGGCATGTGCTCGTTGCAGTGCTTCTCCACGTGGTACAGCCCAGCTGTGGCCACGAGAGGCTTCAGAGGGGCTGTGAGGGGAACATCCGAAATTACATAGCAGTGCCTTTAGTCCGTGAAGCCTGTAATGACATATGCATGTCAGCTGATTAAACTGCACCGAGAGATCAAATTCCTGGTAGCAGAAATGAAGAAAGAAGTAAGAGAACATCAAATTCTAGGAACATAATTATTGAAAACCTATGTTGTTAGGCAATTTGTGAGATACAGCATGGTTTGCAGAGAGTCAGGATGTGCACAGAGGTCCAGGAGACTCAAAAGGCCAACTTGTCTTCCAGAAAGCCAATGCCATTAGGGGCAAGGTCTCCTGGGAGCTTTTCACATGTGAAATAGAAGATGACTTCTTTCACTGTGTTAGAACAAATACTTCAGAACTCCCTTGTATGTGTCAAATGCAGAGGCACGATGTGCAATAACAATTCCCATGAAAGGATGGGTAGAAGTGCATATGCTAGTGCTTTAGAGACAACTGGTTGAATGTACTGTGATTTTGTAAACATAGAATAGAAATAGAAGGTGGGATTTTTCTAGTGCTCATTTTCTCCTAGAAGTTATGAAATATTTGTTCAAATCAGGAATTAACATCTCAAATATGAAAGAATGGAGGGGATGCGCAATAAACATTGGCTGCCTGAGTAAATGACTTGCTCCTGATAGAACTATGGGCACTGAAATTGCGCCTGGATCAATCTTTGAAGGGCATCACATAGTGTCTGAGTCAGGAAAGCTGGCAGGGAATAGCTTCTCTCCTGTAGCTGGCATTAACTTTTCAAGAAATTAGGAGCTAACTGCAGTATGGCCACCCAGGGCTCTCTGTATCTTGTTTCCTATCAGTAAATCACAGAGAAGTGGCTTCTCAGAGGCCAATCAGTAAGGAGGTTAGCGGAAGACTTTCTGAGACATAATAGTGCTCTACTGGTATAATAGTGGACCAACAGTGTGATTTGGCCACTGAGACAGATAACATGACCATAGGCCGAATGCATGGTAATAAAGTTTCCTTCTCACTATGCAACAATCAGATTGCAGCTGTAACTCGGTGACCAGTTCTGGGCAAGGTGCTTCCAGAGTGTCACTGGTGAGCAGGAGAATATTCAAATAGGGAACCCAAACCAGCAAAAGAGGGCTGGCAAATTGTGTCCTCTGAGCAAATAGTTGAAGGGGCTAGAGAATTTATTTCCTCTTGTTTTCTGCAAGGTAATAATAGACCTCAGGGGAACAAGAGCAATCTCATCAAATACTTGAGGATCTGCGTCTGAAAGATGAGCTAGATTTATCCTGAATGGGCCAAAGGGTGCACCTAGATTTCAGATCAGTATAAAGAGGAGCTTTCTAACAATTATCCGGAGATGAACAGTGTCGCCTCACAAGGGTGTAAGCCTTCCATATAAGATGCCTGGGAGCAGAAGTTACATACTTGTAGAGGAGATTTCAATGTTGGGTAGGAAGTTAGGCAATAAATATTGGGTAGTGCGGAGTGTAAGTTCATTCGGGAAAAAGGTCTCCATTTCTGGCATAGTCCAGTCAGTACTTGTTAAGATAGGATATGATAGTTTTCATTTGCTAAATTTGTAGAGGCTACACGTGTAGTGACAAGAGAAAAATGGAGAAAACCTTAGACATCATTAATGTAATTCAGTCATTCTATAGGCTAGGCTAACTGTTGTCACTCAGTCATTTAGGGCAGAGGTAAAAGAGATTTTCTCACTTACCAATCGTTTCCAAATTTGTCCAGGTAGCTTGAGGGGTTGGAAATGGAGCTGGGGTGGGGGGGGTTGGAGTGGTAGGCCCCTGGCCTCAGAGCTGCTGTGTTCATCCGCTCTGCAATGCAATTTTGCATTGGTCTTTTTTTGAAAAAAGAATTCCACAACTAAAAGTTCAGAAACTCTTGTTTATACCAAATAGCATCTCCTCTATCTCCTGCAGTTCCCATAGTAGAGATAATGAAACTCACCCCCTGCCTCTTAAAATGCCATCTACTGCTTTTTGGACCACCTATCACCATAAAAACCCAACTGGGAGTGAACAGGCTATACATATTTTGGGAGTTACTGACTTAGATGTATTATTTTCCCTCTAACTTGCTTTGCCACTGTGTGTCACTGCACTAATTTTCCTGAGCCATGGCTTATTCTCATGAATGTATTAATCTAACTGCTTCTAATCTTTTCTCTCACTATTGATCCTTCCAATTTGTCCCAAACATTTTTTGGGGATTGAAAAAGGCCAATTCCCTCATTTCAGCAATATATAAAACACATTTTCATCTCTCAATATCCTACTGCATGTCACCCAAAATGGCACTGGCCTATTTATTTCCTATAAATCCTATATATGCATTCTCAGCTCACTTTCTCATATCTTTGTTGAGCTCTGTTGGCTTAACTATTTGTGTGTGTGTGTGTGTGTGTGTTTCTTCTAACACCGCTTCCAAATCCCAGTTTCTGGTCAATTGCCCTGTGTGTTTCTCAGCAAGATTCATTTGAGTTTCTGATGCTTGCATATTTAACATATTTAAGTCTGTAATGCTTGAGTGTCTTCCTTTGTGACACTGAGGAACACCGACTGCTTTATTATTGGTTGTACACTTGGTTTATCGCTGTTCTGAATCAATGATGAGGATGTAAAACAATGCTTGACTTTAGGGACTGCAGATGACACCTCCCTTCAGCAAGATTCATTTCTATTCATTTGCTGATACTGTCACCTTTCCAACCCTGGCAATGTGCAAAGCTCAAGCAATTTGTAAGTTATATTTTTGGAATGTTATCTAAAATGTTTTCTGCATGAGCACATTGCTTATATATTCATTTTCTCTCCTGCCTGATTTAAATGATTTTTATCAATGTGTGGTTCTCACAGTTCTTTTTGAGAATGCTGAGAAATTTATTATTTTTATCTTTACTACTAGATTCTTTTTTTTTTAAACCAAACTTTAACTTCTACTTTACCAAATAGCATTTTTCGGGATCTTTTCACCCAATAGACCACTTTCCTTTTTCTGAGCTATCAACTCTCTAAGGGAAAATTTCCATTCATCCTAAATATTAGGATACCATGAGCCCAGTTTAGCTTAGCTAAGCACTCACTGCTGGTCATGTGTGGACAATTTGAAGTACAAGTGTTACTGTAGTTAACTAAATACTAATGAGAAGGGAGCAAAGGGCATCAGATACTAAGCCTGTTTGCTCCCCTAGGAAGCTACAACTTTATACACTCCAGGGGATCATAACATTGCCCAGCTGAGGATTCACATCCCTCTCTTCCCCCTCTCTGGTATTGGATGGTCTGGAGGAGTAGGAAGAGGTAAGGACATGATCAATAGAAGTCAAAATGGCACAGGGGGAGGTGTTTGACTATAGAGGCCTGTCAGTCTAACCTGGGGAAGGGATCACAAGCCCACAAAGCTTGGGTAGTTGATTGGTTATTTTGAAAAGCTCCTGGTTATAATCCCAGGTGAACAAGAATCTCTCTCATCTGGCTGGAGCGGCTCAGTGGTTGAGTATCAACCTATGAACCAGGAGGTCACGGTTCGATTCCCGGGTAGAGCACATGCCCAAGTTATTGGCTCAATCCCCATTAGCGGGTGTGCCGGAGGCAGACGATTAGTGATTCTCATTATCGGTGCTTCTGTCTCTCTCTCCTTCTCCCTACCTCTCTGAAATCAATAAAAAAAATTTTTCTAAAAAAATCCCCCTCTCTCCCTGTCTTTCTCTCTATTACTCTCTCTGTCCCACTCACCCCGTGTGTTCAGGCATGCTCTCTTGCCCAGGAGCATGTGACTATGTGGGTCTAGCAGCTACCAGGCCCACAGCAGACTGCATGGGCTCCAAAGGACTAAGCTTTAATATGAAACAGAAACTCTGGACACTGGCCTTTGCTCTGGCCTTGCTGAAGATGTGGTTGGACCTTTTCCACAGTGGGATGAACGGAGATGGGACACTGGGAACCCAGGAGGGGCACTCTTCTGGTTCAACTTGAATAAATCATCTTGCCACACCACAGTCTCCCATGCATGGGTTCGTGGAATTATTTTCTCACAATCCTGTGAAAGAGCCTGATTGCCATCAACATAAGGAATGATGTACAAACCCAGAGGTTATAAGCTCAGTTCTTAAATATGGTGAATACTAATGGCTAATAGCTTGTATGGTGTTTTCCATATTAAAATATCCACCTGGCAGCCGCTGTCCTGTCTAATCAAGCAGCTTTGGTTATTTTGAGACAAGTGACCCTTGTGTTGAAAAATACAATTAATTGATTTAAAAAAAAAAAGAAATTCTGAACTTTGGTAAAAAAGGAGGTGACATTTAACTCACTTTAAGTTTTCCTTTTCTCCCAGTTAGAAACTCTAACACTCCATCCCTCAGCGAAGAAAATGAAAAACAAAAAACAAACAAAAAACTCCCATTTTTGCTAACTCCTGCTAAGGTGTTAATGAACAAATGTATAACTAACCTTTTAATGTTTACCACTAGTGACTGCAGTATCACCTTCCCCAGAGACTTTTGCATCTTGATGGAGAACTGTTAAGAAGGGTAAGCTTTCAAGATCAAAGGAATGAAATTACAATGATACATGGCCCTGACATTGATGTTTTTGGAGATGTTTTTCTTGCTTGTCAATCTTGCAATTTATCTCATACAATTGGCTCTGGGAAAATCGGTAACATGGGGTCCTTGGGGCAGAAAAGTTCTGACTAAAAGTTATATCTGGTACATTTTCCTTTTTACTTCTGTTTCATGGGAAGTTTGGCAATGGCAGTGCCAGTGTGTGTGATTTAGTGCCTGTCTTGTTTTACAGTTGCTCTTGTCGTTATTTCTTAGAATATTCTTAGATTTGGTGATTATATTTCTGGTAATAGTAAAGTTGGCTTTTTGTGTTTATTTGTTTATTTATTTATTTATTTTTATTTGGCATTTGGAGTGGAATGATTAAGGCTTACAAGATGTAGAATTTGACAGCTGATGAAATCTTGTTAGTGCTTTCCCCAGATTGGGAATAGATAGGAAGAGTGACTTCTAAGTAAGAGTGACTAGGAATCTACTGTGGTCAGCATAGATTTCCTGGTTTTAGCTTGTTCTAATGATATTCAGATATGCATAAGAGTGGATTTTTGTTGTTGTTGTTGTTTTGTTTATTTATCCCCAGTAACAGGAATTGAAAATGACCCCAAATCCAGGTGTGTTGGCTGCATACAATTTCATTTGCATACTACATAGAGAAAGCCTGGACAGTATTTTTGGTATCTTAATAACATGCCTCCAAGACAGGAAAGAACCACACAATTTATTTTCTTTGACAAAACTTTAATTAGAAAACCTGACTCCTCTGATTATAAAAATTACACAAGCTGATAAATCTTGGTAAGTTATATAGAGAATAATTTTATGAACGTTTTATACCTAATAAAAAAGTTAAAATAATTAACAGCATTCATGAGATTAATTTTGCTTTTAACAGAGTTTTCTAGTATAAAAAAAGCATATAGTCATCAACCTTTATATAAATCCATATATGTTTGTAGTAGCTTTTCATAATGGGAAGGGACAATATTCATATTTAAATAATGACGTTAGCAATAGGCAATGAATCAAACCTGCTGAAAGCTGAAGCATGATAAAATTTATGATCGGAGTTGCTCCGGGAACCAGGAGTCTTCTGTATCCAGCCAAATGATCTTTCGGACAAAACCTAGACCCAAGAACTCATATAGTATTGAAAAAATATGACGACCTATGAGCACTGTTGCTTTATATATTTTCAGAACGATCATTTTTTCTTTTCTTTCAACAGTTTTGAACCAGAGTGCTAATAACCATGTGCTGGTGTATTTTGCAGCCTACAGAAAATGGTGTCAGATCAACAGTAAACTGGAAATCAGACTAGTAAGAACAGACACATATTGACAATACAGTTTCAACTGAATATGCAGTTTCCTGTGGGGCCTAACCTCTGGCCTGGAATATTACATCATTCAAAAACATCTTCCTTCTTAAAACTTCTATCCTGGAGCGAGGCAGCATCTCAGCGCTTTCCTGGCCACTGCCTTTTGGCAAGATGGAAGAATACCTCTTGTGTCCAAACAGGAAATGAGGAGTCTTGGTAGCATGAAGCATTCCTATGTAATAAGCCACATTTCTTCATCACATTCTTTTTTTTTTTCTATATTACATTGGAATGCTGGCCCAATTTCATATCATTCACAAACCATTGTAATTTACAGTGTTTCAGTTAAAAATGCTGCTGTGTCTTTGCAATAGTATTCACATAGAAACACTGTAAACTCTCATTTTCACTGGAGGATGGCACTAGAAATGCCGTGAATTAAATCATCTAGTAAAGGCACACTACACTGAGCCCACAGATATCAAACACACTGATGGTTGTCATTAAGTATTTTTTTGCAAGCTGGCATTTTAACACTTACATCCCAAAGTTAATTTCATTATGATCATTTCCTAGCATACTGTAATTAGAACTAATTCGATATCAGTATCTTGAAGACTGAGGATAATGTATTTAAGGAAGACATTCATTTCATATCTTAAACTCAAAACCAAACACAAACATCTGAAATATTTCAGTTGTTTCAATTTGTAAGCCAGAGTGGCAGAAGCAGACCATCTATGGACATATAAACGTGAGCATTGTCCAGGAGGCCTCTCATTGTACCTTCCCTAGAAAGTGTTTTGCTAGAAATTATATACCAAGTGAGAGCCTGGAATAAAGACCCCAGTGATTATTGGAGAAAGAAGGTTCTCAGATAGAAGTGTACTTAATTTTATAGCAGGCCCCCCAAATTTTAAATTGAGTCAAACATAAACTAATCTGATTTAGTTTCTAATATTTATCATCTTGCTCCATCAATAAATTCTTTAAGTAGGACAAAGTAATGTATATGAAAGGAAGTTGGATCAGTTTAGCTTACCTCAGCTTCAAGATTCAACTGGCTAAAAATACATATAAATAGCTATTTCAGCTTAGAACAAGGCAGAGATGAAAACATTAATGGAAATAAGAGTTATCACATCAACTATCATGCCAAGCAACTATCATCTACAAAACTTAGAGAAAACTTTGCAGATGCTGAAACTTATGTGATATAATTAATAAACTATTTTCTGCCATAAGCAGTTAAGGCATGCAACCAAAAGCAATGACATTTAGACAAGTAACAAGGCTCACTCCACTAGCCATGTAAGTTAGAATTTCTGTTGCTGAAATTATATAATAAATTTGCTGACATTAAAGAATCACAAAAAGTTTTATACTAACAAAAATGTAGAAGATGAGAAACTATGAACAAAAAGGAAAACAATACAACAAATATCACAATTTACAGAAAATGCTTTCTATATTTCTTCCTGAATTGATGAATTTGAACTATGAAATGTCTCCTTAATTTTTTCAGCCATTAAGAGGACTAGTAATTATCTTACAGAGCCTGTGATTTAATTATAAGCATCTGTGTTTGAGACTAATTAATGAATCATTCATGTGAGCTTGGAAACAGCAGGGAGATTACCGATAAATGATTCATTTCCTGGGATGAAGAAAATGTTCCTGAACATCAGATGATATATTTTACTTATGCTTATGTCTGGCTGGCTCTGGGTGCTTGTGTATATAGTTCTAAAATTCCAGCTGAAATGGCTTGGTACCATATCTTAGCTGAGTTTCTTAGCTGAGCAGAAATAGTAGCATAGCAATTGCATGATAATCTTTCATTTTCTCAACTGTATTCCCTTTTCGTTTTCCCACTGACAAGCTAGGATAGGAACGCAGTTCCTGCCGTGTCAAAGAAAACCATGGCTTTTGTTAAAATTTAAGCTTCTGATAAATATTAGAAAAATGAAAGGCTGGATGTTAATATTACCTGGCAAGGAATTCATAGGCAAGAAATTTTCAAATTTATTAGTAAGTCTATCTTGAATTACTTATTGGACAATGAGTTACATCTAATGGCTTTAACTTCGTAACTGAAACACTTGGAACTCTCAAGGTCCTTCTGAAATTGGTCCATACTTTGCTCTTATGTCCCCCCTCCCTCCCTTCCCTTCTTCCCCAAATATTTATTTCATGCCTCATGGGTACCTGGGTTACAGTATTTTATAGACCAACAACAATAAAAAATAATTGCCCTCATATAGCTCTCAATCTACTGGGGACAGATAGACAATAAACAAATACCATAGCAAGGAGACAAGGAAGCCGACTGTATTTTAAAATGATTGTGAAGGGCTTTCTAATGACATGATATTTAAATAGAACCAAAATAAAATGTGAAGAATACCTATGGGTATATGGAGAAGAGGTGCATTCAGGGTAGTGAGAATAGCAAGCACAAAGACCCATGGAAGCGGGGGGAGGAGGAGGGGATATGCTTGGTTCAGAGAGGAAAAAGTGGGTGGAGGACACAGATAGGGTAGGTCTTCCCTCTGTCATACCTCTTGCACCACAATTAACAGCTTTGGAGAACTGAATCATTTGCTTAAGCAGATCCATTGCATCTTCAAGGCCTGATGGAAGTAGCATTTTTTTATGCTGGGTTCCCCTTTAATGCCAGCCAATAGGCTCTGATACCCAGATTATCTTAATTACAAAGTATGAACCATGCAAGTTATCATCAACCATTTTCTGTGTTTTATCATTCATGACTATTTTCTCTTTTAACATCTTCAAATAAATCTCAAGCAACTTAAAGGTAGAAACCTCATAATATATTTTCTCTATCCCTTATAGTATATAAAACTGAGCTGAAGGTAATAAATGAAATAAATACATAAAAATTGTAATAATTAATAAAAAGAGAAACCCACAATGCAAAACAAGAAATTCAAGGAATTTTGAGAACATGAAAACAGAAACAAACAAACAAAAAAACACAGGTTGGAACTCAGTTAATAAGAAATTTCTTCTGATTTGTCTGATTTATGTCACTGTCCATCCTAATATAGAGCTTATATCTATATATTTATAGACTCCTTACTCCCCTGCAGAAACTGAGGCCCATTTTTCTTTTTTATCACATTATTACTACCCATTCTCCTTGCTGTCTGCCTTCATTTATTTTTTTTCCTCTCAATTTTTATCTCCAGTTTTCCAGGGTATTGTTACTTAGCAGGGTCAAGGCTGCTCATGGAGCAGAGCATTATAAATATACCAGAGAGGAAAGCTACATACTTTGGGGTTATGGCTGATTCATTATGCCACTTTACTTTCATAGGTAAACTCTTAATATTTCCAGGGTAAAAATACAGTAGGCCATTAGATTATTTGAACCATGTGCTAGAGATTCACCTACTTAAGCAGGGTAATTAGGTCAGGTATTAACAGGGGTGATAAAACACTTTATAAAAATTATTTCTTATTAGGTAAGATCTTTGTAATTTTTAGACTTGAAAAACCTTTATATACATTTTAATCAGTTCCTTTTTGAAGACAGTAGAGTCCAACAGAGGATTAAATGTTGATGTGACTCATGCTAAATTGAAAGAAAATAAGGTGCTACTTGTTGCCTCTCAAACCATTATTTTGGTGAAAGACTATATGTCATTCTCCGTGCAGTGCTTGAGATCTCACAATCCGCCCAATGCTAAAGGTCAAACTGGATAGGACCTTTGTAACCTAGCACTAAGAAGAAACAAAATAGTTTTCCTCCACCCACATATGAACTCCTTTTCCCCAAATTAGTCATGATTTTTCTTTCCTTTAAGCCATCCTTTTAAATATTCCTTAGTCATTGACACACTAAGTAAAAGTGAGTGGAGGTGGCAGCAAATGACTCCTTTTTGCTGATGTTCTATCATTAAACAAATTTCCGTGTGTGTGAGTGTGTGTTGTTGTGTGTTTCTTATCTGTGTCTCAGTTCTTGCCTGAGTCAGGTCTATTTCTCAGTATTTCTTCTGTTGAGTCAAATTATGAGTTTTGGAAGTTGCTTATATCTGATGCTACTAACTTGTTTTAGGGCATAATAACAAGCAAAAGGATTTATACCCTCAAGGTTTTTTCTGCATTGTTAATAAAATTACTCAATTGCTTGCCTGTCCTTCCATCCTACCTTATCGTTTTGTCCAAAACACAACTAGCACTCATGATACGCATTTCCAACAAACGAAAAAATTAACAGAATAACTTATTTATTATGACAAACAAATATTAGCATAAATTTTGGACAACATTTAGACTAGGTTAACAGCAGGCAAATTGCTCTTGCCAATGTTTCATAACACAACAGTTTTAGTTAAAATAGTCACTTTCTTATTTTTATGAGACATTAAGATGATCCTCAGGATGATTTGAACATTGCTTTGTCCATAGCACAGCACTTGGTCCATTACTTGGTACGCTATAAGTACTTAATAAATGTTTGATGGAGGATTAGTGAATGAATGATACGGCTAGTTCATTATGCCATTTTACTTCCTTAGTTTCCAGTTGTTGAAAAACTTCTTCCAACCAAAATTTATTCTCTATCATTGCCAACTTATACTTGTGGCTTCCTATTGTTGAAAAACAAGCAATCAAACAAACAAAATTAAGTGCTCTAAGTATTTAGATAAAATACATAAAGAAAAACTATTGGCACATTTGGTCAGAGATCTTTGTCCTGCATTGGCATTTTGAGTGTGATTCTAAGTTTCAATAAATTCTTTATCTTATCTTATCTATATAAGTAAGGTGGCCTTTTGGGGATCTAGTAATGGTAGACTTTAAAAAAAGAATTATAGATTTGTTAATTATTGCTTTTTCTAGACTATGGCTTAAAAAATTATCCCTAATCTGGTGTACATCACAGTTCAATAGCTGTGATATTGAGACCAAAAATCTGCGTACAGCCATTTTCAACACACTATTCTGTTTTTGTTGATAGATTTTTCTTTTTTATAAAGAAAAAGTTATAAAAGTTATTAGGGAAATAATCTTACTCAAATGTTTTATTTATGACCAAAATTTCTCAATTATCTTAGAATGCTATAGCATTTTTCAAAAGGATGAAAAAATACCAACCCCTTTTTTTCTACACCAATTTGACATTTCTTTCTTCAGATTTTACTCTTTTTGATTTATTTCAACGTGGTTTCCATTTATTTACTTTCAATTTTCTGAATTTCTACTAGAACCAAAGGGCAAAATCAGACTCTCAATCAAGTTACCCATGTTGATGAGTCATTTTCCCTCAAGTATATACTCTTCTGTAAGAACATAAATCACTTGATTATCTAGAAAGCAGCAATATTATTTAGAAAATGAGAACTAGTTTCTATACTGGCCTGTTCAGACTGTTTATCTTAGAAATTTAATAAGTGTTCACCTGCACATCAGTATTAGAGATGAGCCTCTAATGTGACATTTCCTAAAGTTTGCTCCACATAGCATGAGTTCTTTAATATGCCCCGTGAGCATAGGGTACCATGGTCAAATACATGGAAAGTGGAATTTTCTCTCTACTTCACTTGGAAATTAATTGTACCCATCTAGGCTAATTTGAGGAGGAGGCCAGCGTTGAGGCCATTTGGAGTGTAAGTAGTTCCTCTTAATGAGACAGGAAGAAAAATATCTTCAAATGGATTGTACTTAATACTTTCACTTTAGAGTTAATGTTTGCCAATATCCTTTGTATGTTTTATCTGATACTAATGATGGTCCCACATTCAGAGGCAGGTAAATATTTTGTAGGGCCTGAAGCTTATAGAGTTTTGGATTCTCTTTATAAGAAAATAACCACAAAATTATCTTACTTCTGCAGATGTTATATTAACCTATGGCAATGTGAGCATATTACCTTGGAAGTACACATGTAAGCAAAGGACCCTGAAACTTAAGTCACATTAGTTACATGCTGAATCTGTATCACCACCCTTAGAAAATAATATTACATGTATTATCACTTAACATGATAATATTGTTTCAGTTTTATCCCTTCTGGTCTTTCTTCCCACATGACACACACCCTACAGTCTTAAGATTTGACAGATTTAGCAAATAAAAATATAAGATATCCCGTTAAATTTGAATTTCAAATAATTTTTTTAGTATGTCCCAAAAAGTATAATATAAAATGTTATATTATACTAAAAAATAAAAACAACAACACATGATTCATTGTTTATCTGAAATTCAAACTTAACTGATGTCCTGTATTAACTGGAAACCAATGTGTTCTAGTCATAGATGAGTTAATACCTCTCTGCTCCCCACAACCATCAAAAAAAAATTCTATATCAGAACTTCTCTGAAAAGGATATATTCTTTCATACTCCTTGCCTTGGTTCAATGTTTCCTATATTTCCTTCATGAGAAGATCCTCTTGGGGAACTTGCTACAAAGGGAGATTCCTAAGGCTCACCCCTCTTGAATTTAATGAGCTTTCCTGGTGAGTTTATGAACCGGTGAACTTGGTAAACATGACTTGAATTCAGGTTTCATTTCTTCAGCCTGCAGTGTCCTTGTGTACTTTGATCCAGCCTTTCAGGACTCCTGAGGAGAAGCTGTCCCTCATCATCATCCCCTCGCCTGGACAGATTTAATCCAACCACATTCAGAATGTCCAAGCCGTTCACAGGCTTCTACTGCAGCAATTTGCACAGTGGAAGTGTACTTCCTCAGACCAGTAGCATTAGCACCTGAGGACTTGTTTGCAATATAAATTTTCAGGCCTCATTCCAGACCTACTGAATCAGCAACTCTGGAGGCAGGACCCAGTGATCCTTGTTTTAACAAGCCTTCCAGGTGATTTTGGTGCACACTGAAGTTGGAGAATAAATCCTTTCCATTAATACCCCTTAATCTTGTTCTAGTTATGTGTAGCTGTCTCACCTTTCCTTTGCTAGTCTGAAATATCTGAGTGGTAGCTGCACCAGGTTTTTATTTTATTTGTTGTTGTTTTTTGCATTCATTCTCAGTGCCTGGCACATATAGGATGTTTAAAAAATGTTTGTTAAATGAAAGATTTGGTGAGGAAATGAGTGCATGGATAATTATGGAGTTTTTGCAGTAAGTTATCTAGTGAAAGCTGTGACCCATCAGGTACACCACAAAGCCAGTGCACGACTGAGCTGCTCTGGGATCCTATGAGGTGACATCAGGGCTCCAAGGTCTAAATGTTTTTACATTTTCTCAAGATGCCACTTGCTCCTGCTTCCCTTGCATATTCATTTTTGTTCAATAAAAGTGTACACTACAAAGAGTGCATATGGATTATTATCTCTGGTCATTTTAATGCTAATGTTAAAAAGCATCCTATATAATAAAAGCCTAATATGCAAATAGACCAACTGGCAGAATGACCAGTCGCTATGACATGCACTGACCACCAGGGGTCAGATGCTTAATGTAGGAGCTGCCCCAGCCTGCAGGCCCCCAGGCCAGCCAAGGTGGGTGCCAGCAGGGGGCGGCCCCCATCACCCTGCCAGTTGGCCTGCAAATGGAAGCAACTGGTGGCAGCAGCGACAGGGGGTGGGGCTGGCCGGTTGCCCCACAGATCAACCCTGATCACCAGCCAGGCCTAGGGACCCTACATGTGCATGAATTTTGTGCACCAGGCCTCTAGTATAACTATAAAGGCAAGTGTTTGCAGGATAATTATTCCATAGGAATAGTATTAAATTAGAGACAGGCCCTCTACTAAATTATATAACTGCTGTTATGTAAGGATATGTTGTAAAAAAAACCCATATTACATACAGTTCCAAAATTAATCAATGATGATGGTTAAAAATAACATCTTATCTTTATAATAGAGTAGAAGTATTTGCCTTACACAAAACTTTCAGAGAAGATGATTAAAAACCAGCTCTCTAATTGGGGGAAGAATGGTGATCTTGTTTCTAAGTATAAGTAACCTGAAAAGTTAAATCCCATAAAATGCAAACAAATTTCAAGAATTATTTTCTAGTTGTATTGATGTTTCAATCTGTAGATTAATCTATATATTGTGAATTATTTAGGTATAATACATATTATACAGATAATATTATATACTTGTACAATTTAACCTGGAGAAAAGCACAGAAGATCAGATGTACCTATCAGTTTTCCTAAAAATTTTGTTTCCTCTTGGACTCATTTTTTTTTTACTTTACTGAAACAATGTCAATAAGATGAACCAATTAAAACAGTTTTCCCCCCAAGCTAGATATATGGAGAAACAAATCAACCATTCTAAAAAGAGTGATTCCCTGATATTTTGTGGTGTACTTTTGGATATCAAAGCCATAGGAATACGAATTTTAAGATATGAATTAGAATATTAGAGTGAATAGATCACTTAAAGAGTTATTGCAATACCTTATCAAACCAACTAACATATTTAATTGTTATTCTACTGCTTTGGGCACTAGAAAATTCTTGGATATTCTAGGCTATAGTTGGACATAGGTTTTTGTGCTATACTATTGATTGCATTCATTTCTTCCTTTTTATTTTCACTGTCCCAACCTTATTTCATACCATTATCATTATTATCCTTCTAACATATTTTTGGTCCAGGTTTTTCATCTCCAATTCATATTATATTTATATCATTGCAGACTAATATTTCTTCTAAATCCTGACACTAATAACAATGTTTTTAAAAGGTTATTTCAAAAGTTTATCAAAATGATTGTTAATTCTTCAGTGTGACACTCACGGGATCCTATACCAAACTTTTCTGCTTGTACAAAATTCAACTTCTCTACTGGAAACTGCTTTTGTTTCGTTATGATTTTGCTAACGCCGTTCACATCACATGGGATGCTCAGACCAAAACTAACTTCATCTTAAGTGTTCTTTAATACAATATATTTCTATTGGGTTTGACTCAACCAGAAATAATCTCTCTACCTTCTAGGTATGCCCTTTGGGACTTTACAAGTTCTTGCTTCCCACAGATACCTTTGTATTATGACTTTTAAATCTTCACTCAACATAAGGGCTCTATTAGTATTTATTAGATTGAATTTGTTGACTACGTGGTCTAAGCCACTGGCTTTGAAATTTGGCTCCACATGAACTCACTGGGGGAACTTACAAAAATACTGAGACCTGAGTCCCAATGGTGGAGAAACTAATTTAAATGGCTTGGCATGAAGTCTGGGTATTGAGACTTTAACAATCTCCATAGGTCATTAGAATATGCAGCACATTTTGAGGACCAAAGTCTCTGCTAATTCTAGAATTACCCTAATGTCTTTTAGAGTTGTGTGTGGACCACAGACTCCCATGGCTATTTGGCTGGTGGATGTATGTCCATTCAACTCTGAGAATACATAAACCTTGGAAGCTCTAAAATGTGGCTTCCCCACTCAACTCCAATTTTATCTTTAACTGCGAGCAACATTATTAAGAAATACTTATCTCAGGCTTAAATGTTAAAAAATATTCCTCCAAACTTCCTTATAATCCTTCTTGCTGGTTTTGTGGAGCACTGATTTTTATTATAATTAAGACTCTAATTATGAAAAAGAAATGGTCAGTATATAAATCAATTTATTTAAAACTATGTACATTTTTATATCCTACTGTGATCTCCAAAGAAAGTAGAAGTGGCTCTTAAATATATGACTTAAAAATAGTTTTAAGCATTTTAACTAGAGCATTGTCTTAAATTTTGCATTTAGAAAAGAGCATAGAGAAAAATGTATGCACTTATTTTCAGCACATATAATTTGCATTTGTACCCTTCTGTACAGGTACCGTTTCTATTGATTTATGATGAAAAGAAGGTGTCTTGCACCATAGGAATATAGTACTTGCTCACAATGTTTTCTTAATAATCTATCAAGTAGGAATAACAATACCTACCCTATTAGGCAGGTATTATTTGAATCATTGCCAAAACTAATAATATTAACTGAGGTGATTAGTCTAAGCATATTAATCTGAGTTGTCTTTCTGTAAGGTTTCGATTCCAATTGATCCATGTCAGTCTCACTCTTGTGCTTTGAGAGACACCAGGTGTATATGTGGTGACCAGATGGCCATAGGCACCTATGGCAGAATATAATGGTATTCCATTAACAAAAGAAGCAAATTCATGCCCTAAAATGGCTCTTGCAAATGCTATATTCTAAGCAATTAAGATTAAAATGTAAGAGTTGTTGCTGAATTTTTGGGTCCTATGCTTTAACAGATAAAACACAGCGGTGTTTATATTGTGTAAATCTTTCACTGCACTCAAGCCCAAAACTAACTGTGTTTTCCGATGGTCTTAGGCTCTACAGCAACGGTTCTCAACCTGTGGGTTCTCAACCGCTAGCAGGGTCGCCTAAGAACATCGGAAAACACTGATATTTACATTATGATTCATAACAGTAGCAAAATTATAGTTATGAAGTAGCAATGAAAATAATTTTATGGTTGGGGGTCACCACAACATGAGGAACTGTATTAAAGTTTCGCAGCATTAGAAAGATTGAGAACCATTGGTCTAATAGAATCTTATCCAGGTTTCAATGTTGATCATTTCATGATGCCTTCCTGGAACATCCCAGCCAGAATTTTTCTCAACAGATCATAGGTGCCTCAAGGTCAAGAGTTTTGAATACTGGTATTTCCTCTGAACCTAGCACCAATATTGGTGTTCCTAAATATTTGCTGAGTAAATGAACATAATCCCAAGCAATATAGAGCTGCTCCAGGAACCCATCTTGACCCTAAAATACACTGAATTTCTGGTATTATTTTTTAAAGGGTTAACAGCTAACACACTTTTGTAGATTTAGATATGTCAACATTTTTTTACCCCTTCCCACGTGTTTATTTAAAACAAACAAATAAGCTAACAAACAGAAACCAAATAAAAATTTTAGAAATTTAGTTAAGCTGTTTATTTTACTCTTCAAAAGTTTTCCATTTGTATTTTTGGTTTTCCTTATTGACCTCTTTTTTTTTTTTTTAATCATCCCTAACCTTTGGTATTTTTCTTCATGTTCAATCATATTCCCTTTTATTTCACTATCAAGATGTGTATAGCTGTAGGCTCTAGTATTTCAACTTATTGAAAAGGATAGTTAGTTTCAACGTATCTGAAATTTATCCTTTATATGGGGCCTTATTTCTGTGTAACTAGTTAGCAAGAAGAACTTCAGAAAATAAAATAAGACAAAACAACAAAAATAGCCACATATAGGGCTTCACAGATTCAGATTATTAAACAACTCACTTTTCATTAGGTTACAGGCAGACAAGTCAGGGGCAGGAAATTTTTTTCATTTATTTCTTCACTGAATAAATAATCAGCAACTGTCTGCTAAGCAGATGGATGAGTAATATATAATGCTTGGCATGTCAGTTGTCATTATTAAAAGCAGCAGGGAATTTTAGCTTGGTGCACATATACATAACAATGAGTAATTATTTTCCCAAACTTTAGTGCTTGCAAATATGTTCACCTATCCAGTTCAATTTTCTAATTTATTATTTCATGCCTTTCTAGCCATGCTCATTCTTACCTAAAGGAAAAACATATTTTAATTACTCTAAGGATAATTATTTTATAAATGAAAAAAAATTGAACATATCTAAACAGAAACCAAAACGAAATAAATTAATGATTAAATTATCAAATTTAGACAGGAAAATGGCTATTAAATAAATCTAAACATTTCCACGCAAAATTCTGCGCATTTTTTTAAAATATGGAAAACAATATAAAATGAAACGTTATTAGGAAGAGTTCTCTATGTGATGCAAATTATGTCAATGACTGCAATGACAAAAGCTCCGATAGTGAATTGTGGGTTATTAAATAGTTTCAATATAATTTTGGCATCAGGTGCACTTAAATCCTATGAAAGTTGGTTATTTATGTATGCCTTGTAATGCCACCATATCATTAATGAGAATAGTGGACTTGGGTATTCAAAGATTTAACATTCTTGGTTTTAATATTTAGAAATGGTAATTAAGCTCATGCTTAATTTTTCCCAGCCTTGGAACTGTCTCAGGTGTAGACTAAGGGATATGCTTTGTGAGTAAGCCTGTGTACTGCTTGAGAGCCACCAGACTATTAGTGTCTCATCTCCTTAACACTCACAGGGGGAAAAAATTGTTGATTAAAGTACTTTTCTAGTTAATTTTCCTACAGTTATACAACGTAATGCAGTGAGAAGCTTCAAGTACATTTATTTATTTATCTTTTGAACTGATTATAAATTTCTGTAGACTTGAAGTTAGTACAATTATTAGAGGTCTTAAAGGACCATCTAAATATTTCAGTAACACTTTAGTAGTAATTTATCTTATAAAGATATTTTTGAACTTAGAAATTCATAAAAATATGTCTCAGGAATGCCAAGTTATTTTGAATTTTCCTTAACCATGTAGGAATAATTGATATCTATTATCATGGTACTACTTTTAATGAAATTCAATAAAGGACTACAGAAATATAGATTATTATGTTACATTGTGATGTCATGAGATGTTATGTTTTTAGAAGTTTAAATTCCTAGTTTGCAAGAATCCCTAAAGGAGAGGAGGCCCAAAGTTCCCACTGATGTTAGATGAAGGAGTCATATATCATGACATTCTGTGGGACATTAACAATAAGAAATGAAGGAGAGCCTTAACTGGTGTGGCTCCTTGGGATGAGTGTCATCTCTTGAACCATAAGGCCACCAGGTTGATTTCCTATCAGGGCACATGCCCAGGTTATGGGTTTGATCTCCTGTCAATGTGCTTGCAGCAGGCAACTAACTGATCAATGTTTCACTCTCACATCAATGTTTCTCTCTTTCTCTCCCTTCCTCTTCCTCTAAAGTCAATTAAAACATATTTATAAAAAAGAAAGAGAAAAAGAGAGTACAGTGAATGAATGGGCAGTCCAGCTTGCAGTATTTGAGATAGTGATTTAGAAAAAAACTTGTAAAGTCAACTGACCCTAGGAACTACAGAGTAAACACCTGTATCATCTATTACTATTTTCATATTTAACTATTCCTTATTGTGAATAATGGAACTACATTTTTGTTGTTGTTAAAATAAGAGGACAATAGTCAGAAATGCTGTAAATAACTTTGCCTAGTGGCCTTATAGTGAATATAACTGAGATGACACTTTTCCAAGTAGCTAAGGCTTTATTCTTCTTTTTCTTAAGGTTTTTACCTTTAGGCTTCAGATCATAGATTTCTTAAACAGAATAATCCTGAGGAATTTTACTAAAATTATCATACCTCAAGGGAGGAAAATAAAAATGAAACAAGGAAATATTTGATTCCTCTTGATTGAGTTATGTGATGAATATAATTGTTCAATGTATCTTTATATGTGCAAACCTATGAGGAATAATTTGTTATTTCTTTATTTTTATTATAGTTAGAAAAACCTGGTTTATAAATTGTCTCTTCACTTTTAGAGAATGGAGGGAAATTTTGAAAATGAACCAACTACAAGCAATTTTGAGATTTTTGAGGGGCTCATTTGCTTCTTAGAGAGTGGGATTTCCCTACTTCGGAGATATTTGGGGATGAAAAGATAACGCATACTATTTTTGATATTGACATATTTGTTCAAAATTTTGTTAAGCTTTCCTCAATAAGTATCTTTATTTTTGGAGCCCAAAATAGTTACAGAGAGCTTTAAATGGCTTTTTAGTTTATTTGCACTATTTTAGGAGTGATAAGTGAGGCAGTTTTCATGAATGAAATGTAAGAACCGAATATTAAAAAAATAGTGTTCTTAGAGGGAAAGACATCTTTCTGAAAGTGGTGGTTTGCTATTAGACTGTACTGATAAGACACTGGAGTCCCATAATTTCATACTTTTTATCATTCTTCTTTGTTAGAGAAATTAGCATTTGATTTAGCCAGGATTAAGAATTAGTGGGTTTTTGTTTTGGGAAAGAAATGAATGTGCTCCACTTTAACTTTCATTCTTACAACTTGTCTATGTATGGGACAAGCGTTTCATCCTACTGATTTTTGTCTCTCTGATTCTGAAGCTTCCAACAGTGACCTGTGCTTAAGAACTCCAATTTAGCCCAAAGTAATGGCAATGACATCAAGTGGAAAAGAACAGCTACGTGAAATGCCAAATAACGTTGTGGCAACTTTGTGTCTTTCTTTTCGCTTAGGGAATTTTCCCTCCATGAATACGAAGTTCACTTGGAATTTTATTGAAGATATTTACAGGTAATTTGAATATTGTGCACCTCACTCAGTAGCCTCAAAGTCAATGCCAGGTTAATTCTCCTGAACCAAGCATTGTGCTCTGGGATGTCTGTAGAGACAAACAACTGTCCTGAGAGATTATATATTAATGAATGTCCTATTAACCAGAATGCTCAAATAGGACTGCACATATGGGTATTTCTTTTACATTTAGCCTGGTCTCAATTTACAAAGTGAGACAGCATGAAGGGGAGGTGATAAATCATATTGCTTTGTGGCTTTAATATATTGCCATTTAATCAAAAGTTGCATGCCATTTTGTCTTTAAATACCCTTAGGAGGTAGCTAAGAGAGATCTCTGCCCTTTACAATCTGTGACAGATTTCCTATTGAAGAGCAAAAAAGCCTATTGCTGAAAAATATGCATAACTAACAAAGTATAACAAAGTTGTTACTTAAACTCTGCCAAACTTCGGGATATTTGCATTGATGAATATTAGGTATAATTTTTCAGTACCCAGTACTTTAAGAAGAAAAGATGCCAGAATTTCTTGATTGTACCTCAGAATAGATGCTGCATACTGCTGCAGGACTTGCAGGAATATGATAGTTTGGTCTTTTTCCAGCTCTCTTACTGTGGCTACCAATCGCCAGCCAACCAACCAAATGGAGTAATGGAAGCTATTTCTACTTCCCCGGGGAAGATCCTCTTGGCCCTCCCACATTAGATAACTTAAATGCTTCCCAGAACATACTGGAGACTACCTGTGCCAAAATCCAAGGTGATAAATTATACACAACTGGAAAATAAACACAAAATAATCTCCACTTTTCTTTTACACATGGCAGTCTATCTTAGTTACTCCTAGGGAATTCTTTGGCGAATTCTTTGCAAAATTCTCTTTTCTCCACTGGATTGATAGAGCCCCTGTTGGAAATAAGGTTGCTCTAATAACCATGAAAATAGAGGACAAAGAGACCTTTCTGTTCCTCTGTCTTGCCATGTCATCAGCCGTGTGAGAAACTAGAACACAGCTAAAAATGTCTCCTAAAATCACAGTTCAGATAAGTACAAGCACATGACATGAAGCAGGGGCCACACATAACCAATAGGTATTCTTACTCCCCTGTTTCTAAAGTTTCTTTCTGTGTTTTAAGACATCATAACTGGGAAAAATAATAGGGACTGACTTCCTATAATTCATAACAGTGAAAATTTAGCAATGATTTTTATAAATATTTAATTTTCTTAGGAAAACCTTTAACTGGAAAAATAATAGGGACTGACTTTCTATAATTTATAAAAGTGCAAATTTAGCAATGATTTTATAAATACTTAATACATTAAAATTATGTATCTTATAGAAGTTCTCAGTTTAGGTTACAAGCTCATTTAATTATGACAGCATCTATACAGGTGCAAAAGAGATTTGATGTTATCTGTAGGCTAGTCATCTATATTAGTCTAGTGTATGATTTTTAAACCCTATATATTTCTCTCTTTGAATTGTTTTTCATTTTGAAAAAAGCAAGTGACTTTTCTATCACCAATAGAGAGGTCCTCATTAAGTACAGAGAAAGTATAAAAAAGTATTCATTATATCCTAAGTATGTACAAAATCAGGTCAATGCCAATAGCCATCCCTGGGAATGAATAATGCTTATCTGGGAGCTTGCTTGAGTCTTCTTTTCAAGGAGTATACCAGTAGCCCATTTTCACCCAAAAAGTGATCTATGGCTCATACTTGCTGGTTCATGCTTGGAAATTCAGGAGTACTTTCTCTGTAAATATCAGATTATGAATCTGACAAGTGAGAAGAAAATATTCAAGTGGGATATATTTGCATATACTCAATTTGCTAGCAGTTAAAAATCTATAGTTTTGATGCACCATGCAATTCTCTGTGCCGTATTCTAAACTGTAAAATATATGGAATTTACCCCACCTCTTCCATCACCCCTACTTACAGACATCCCAATGTCTAAGCATGTGGGCTCATTTCTCAACATCTTTTTAATCTTATTCAAAATGCTGCCTGATCCAACTCCACGAAACTTCAAACACAGAACAGTTCTCTTGCCCTTCTACCTAAAATGATGGTGACTCAAATCTTGGCCATTTAGCTTAGGAATCAATGTAATTTATTGCTGTTATAACTAACTATATATAGTCCCACCCATGCCGGACCAGATGCAAAGATACTTTGTTGCTTTCATTATGATTTTTCTGCTTTAATTTGGGTAAATATATTTGTAGTCATGATTTTGGAGATAAACCAGTAAAAAAATAGCTCATTTTCCCTCTACACAATATATTGTCAGATCATTGCTTACAAGGGGTTAGTATAAATGCCTATACCACAGTAATATGCTGAGTTTTATATTTAGATTCAAGATGGGGAGATTTCAAGGGCATGGCAATTCAGCTATAGATGGGTTTGGAATCAATGTCATAAAATTGGTCACAAAATTTTTTATGACACAGAAAGAGCAAAATGTCTTTTTTCCATTTTTTAAGGAATGAAAGTGCTTCTAGATCTCTTTTGAAATAAATTACAATTTTCAGGTTCACATTTGAAAATATTATTAATGCCATTTGCAAACACCAACAAAATAGACTGAACAGAGAGATCCCTCTGGGAAGAGGTTAAGCAAATCATTGAATTCGCCAATAAATAAGAGACACCATCCAAATTCCAGTTTCAAGGCATTGTATTCTCCGGATCACCATGAGATGAGCAAATACAGGACATTAAAGGATGCTTAAGTACTGACTGACACAGAATCTGGTATGTCCTTTACCTGGAAGCCAGATTTAGCCTCTAGGACTTTCCAGAAGACATTCTAGAAGATGTTGCTGCCATTGACACCCAAGAAAGGCAATTATTCTCCTTGGGAAAGAAATTTCTATGGAATTTAGGCCCTAGGACTAAAACCTACAAGGCATTTATTTTACTAGGTGATATGATAATTTTAATAAAAGTTGCAATAACCATGAAAATAGTGTCTTTAAAAATCTATGTACTATTAGTAACAATACATGCATAGTGCCAGGCATTCATTAACTACTTGGTCATAAAAATATGTGACTGTAATTATGATATTTACAGCCAACGTATAAAAATACATCTAATTCTGAATGGCAATGGTTAATCTCTAGCTCTAACCACAAGCCTAGAAAGATTAGTTTATTATGGGAAGGTGTAATGGGTAATTACAAAATGGACAAAGCGCTCACCCTCTTGAATTTAACATTCAAGAATGGCTATTATAGCATCATAGGAGCTTCCTTTGTCACAATTCTTCTTCTAAGCTCACAAGGTAAAACCAAAAATTCTGTGGGAATAAACAGGAATTAAATGGGAAAGGAACACTCACATGATACAACCACAGTGGAGAATAATTCTTTCATAGAATATTCATGCACAACTTTCAAAGAGGTTCACAGTTCCTGAAAGAATTAATTGGATGACCTTTAAGTACACCCTTCATTTAGAAAAAAGTCAGTAAGGTTGAAGTTAGCATATGATTACCTTTAAGTATAATAGGTTAATAATTTAACTTGTAGCCAAATCTCTTTCTACAATTTAAGTGAGTACCTCTTTGAAGCTTTATTAACCATCATGGAGAGTAGGCTCTTATGGTTTCTCAATTTAAATATAAATTCTGAGGGAAGAAAATTAATTCACATTCAGTTTAAATTAAGAAAAGGTGTGTTTTTTACAAACTTGAAACCTCTCACTCTAAGGAAAAAACATGTTCCAACAAAACAAAATATTCTACATATCTGAGACATTTCCTGAAGGTTTCTTCTCTTCTAGGAGTTGATTGGCCATCTTCCAGCAGTAGATAAGTTCCTTGTTTGGACACCATCATTATTTCACAAGTGGACAAAGAGCAGGAGGAAATTTGAAAAACCAGGGAGAGTTGCACACAAGCTATTGAAAAAGGCAGAGGTTGGGTGTTAATCTGCAAATCATGATCTCATATTTTAGAATGTATTTTGGCATTCAGTAAATGGAATTCTTGGAAACATCTGTTCTAGAGTGAGGTTGGGAGGTCATATGATGCTGTTAGAGTCTTCCTGGACTTAAATTACTGCCTGGGGCTGTTAGGGCATTTTGAGTGGTATAGCAACGCTTCCAGAACAAGAAATTCCATCTCAGTGATTTATTGCTACAGTTCACTAAAGAGTACCATAGTATCCTGGAAAAGAAAATGTCCTTCTAAAATTCCATACCTCTAGTCACTTGAACAATGAGAAATTCATATTTATCTTAGTCACTTTAATCCTTGAAGATATAGCCCCCAAAAGACTATTTTTTCCTCTTCCAAACAGACACTATTAAATGATATTAGAAATCTCAGTGGTTTGGCAATATATGCCACTATCCCCATATGCATTTGGCAACTGGCATGCTCAATTCTTTCTTTATGTATCATCCTGCAACATTCTGTGCATGTGCAATTGTAGATAATTAAGGAAAAAGTAAGCAAGCTTTTAAAAAATTGGTAAATGCTTGAGATAATGGCATGACCTGGAAAGAAGTAGAGCGATATGATAATTAATGGATTTCCTCAGGTGATTACCTCTCATCTTTTGAAAGAGATGTAAAGAGGGGTAAAACAAATCTTCACAAATAATGAGTAAACTGTGAAAGAAGAATCCTGCCCTCCATCCCCCAACCCCCACCCACAAACCACACCCAATTCTTCAGAAATTTCTGCTTCAGATATGAGATCATGGTCTGCATGTCTACTAGTGCCAAACACCAGTTAATTCTAGCAGAGCAGTTCAGGAGGTAAAAGGCTAGGGTTATCTGTGACATGACTTTACATATAATGCAAGAACAATAACCCTATGTTTATGGCAATTATTTTCCATACTTGATCTATTGATATTGTGACCAGATGAACACAATTGAAAAGACATACATAATTTCTAACAGGAACTCAATTGTGTCAAGGTGGGGCAAATCAAACTCCATTTAATAAAATAAAGTTTGGCTAAAGTTTTTTTTTTTTTTTTTTATTTTAGGAACAGTTCTCCTTTCCCTTAATTTGTGGTAAATTCTTCATTTGTAAAAAGTACACTGTTTTGTTACTTCATTCATCCATAAAGTTGATTTCCAAAGACTACATCTACTATATCTCTTTTCTGGACTAAACTGAGTCCAGGAGATTGACTTTTTCCCTTTTTTTCTTAGATTTAATATTTGAGATTCAATTAAAATATACAACCAAAGTTAGTGGGAAACAGTTGCTCTTTTCCAGGTAAAAGAACTTACTAACAGCTTTTATAATCATGGGATATTTGTTCAGAATTAACTTATTCTATTACTTGGCACAGGAAAAGGCATTTTCTAGTAATTTTCTGTGACAGGACGCACAGCACTAATCCAAATAAGCATCTAACAGACTTAGTCTATCTGCTGGGAAGCAGTTCTAAACTTTAGCTTTTAAGCTTTTTTGAGAGAGGATTCAGCCGCCATTATAATTACTTGCCACCTGTGGGAAGCTACAATCATCCTAGAAGGTGGGCCTACCAAGGAGCACATTTCAGGTAACAAGAACAATGATCTGGCAAGAAACTACAAAATAGTGGTTGCAGTGACCACCATGATAGTGATTGTGGCTTGGGTTAATTTTCCAAATATCAATTCAAGGAACGCAAGAGACTTTATAGGATTAGAGTATTTTCAATACACCGAGAACCAGTAATTGGTGCATGATGAATGATGATGGCCCACTTACTCTGTATCATTCTACTAGCTTCCTAGTTATGCCTCCCCTCCTTTCTTATATAGTAATTTTCTCTCTTCCATGGCAATATATTTTTACCATCTAAAATGAGAACACTTTAACTATTGCATTCTCTCTCTCCTCTCTCTCTCTCTCTCTCTCTCTTTCTCTCTCTCTCACACACACACACACACACATACACACACACACACACACTAACTAGTGCACTCTTATACATACATGTATGGACAGTACATATAAAAAAGCTCATTTGCAGTGGTTGAGCTCTCTGAAAGCAGCCAAATCAGCCTCCTTAATTACAGAGAACCATTAACAGCCACTAAAAAAACCATGTCAACTATTTAGCTCTAACATGAGATTTTAAACCTTGTCCATGTGGCAATTAATTCATATGCCCTTTGTGTTTTTATTGCTAAGTCTTCCAAAGCAAGAATATCAAAGACTGACAACATGATATGTAGAATCTAATAGAGTCACATCTCTGATCATTTTGCTTAACACAGTTGAATAATACTCTTGCTGCTGAAACACTGGAGTTGATTTTGAATGGCCATGAAGGCTCCTTATTTGGCTAAGGCTGATTTGACTTTCTAGAGAAAGGCCAGCCTATCTGCGCACGGACATCTCCCTCCACACAAATGCCAATGTACAGTAAACACACACATATATGTACACAAAAAATGGATCGGGAAGTCCTTTGGTTTAGACGGAATTAAATATGTACTTCCCAAGTGCATAGGTTTCCTTTGACCAACCTGTTCAAAAACCAAATATGAAAAGTGCCATGGCAGTTTTGACATTTTCTATGTCTTTTTCCCTATTTGGAGGCCCCCTTCCCTCTCTTCACCATCTCTCCTAAGCATTTTATTTTTGAAAGCAGTTGGTTCTTTTGGACTTTTAACACTTCTTTGACCCATCCATTCCTTGGAAGAGCTCTAAGATCACATCCAGAAACTTATCTTTAGTGGAGAACAAGGTTGAAAAGAAGGTTTCCCCTTCTTTGATTCCCTCTTTCCCCCAAGCAGTGGACACCTTGATGTGTCATGAGGAATTCACTCTTGATCTGACTTGCCTTGTTACCCCAGGCCAGCCCAAGCAGCTGAGGTCTGAGCTTTACTCGCCCTGCATCGTTGTGCAATACTGGAAAAAAAAATAATCCATTAGTTACACCTTCAGACTGTGGTGACGTGATCAGGGTTCTCTTGAATTTCTATGCATTCAATCTCCTCTCTCTCCTTTCGCTTGGCACGTTTCTTTTTCTTATGGTGCTTTTTGGAAGGGGGGAAAAAGGTTAGGAACACAGGTAAGATAACAAAACAGTGCAGAAGTGTGCAACCCCCGGTGAGCAGCAAGCATTTGAACAGTGTGAAGGTCAGGTTCGAAGGCACAAATAGGAGGGGGACCAACCCAATAAGAAAAGAAGTAATATTTTGCAAAATGGCTGTCCCATGCTCTTGCAGGGAGATTTTTATACAATGTGTTCGGGTGTGCTCAGTTGCTAATACAAATGTGTAAAGCAGTGGTGCACAGTGGTCAATGGCAAAATTTAAAGTGTAGATAAGGCACAAGGTAGAAATGCAATCCATGTCGACGTTCCATAATGTCATTAAGCCCAGGACCCCCAGCTCAATTGAGGTGACGCTAAGAATTAGCCAGAAGTTTCCCAGAGGGTGGATCACTAGGAAAAAAGTCAGGATTAACACCAGGAGAACACCAAAGCCTGCAATCAGAACAGGCACTGTGACCGACAAGCCGTAATGGTCCATGAACACAAAGGAGGGGTTGAACACGATGAATCGGATGCTCTTGGAGAGGGACAGGGGCCTCAGCTTTTCCAACACTTCTATGACTTCCTTCTGCTTGTCTCTGCTAGTCCTGGCCACCAGGTACAGGCGAGAAGCAATGATGTTGTTCTCATCCCCTGCCTTGGAGAAGATGATGTCATTGCGAAAATGCTGGAATTCTGGCTTTTTTAGAAACGAACTCTGTAGGACACTGATGAAGTCGCTCTTGTTATTGGCACTGATGTTGCTAACTTTCAGGAACTGGTAGTACTGCTCCACCCAGGACATGGCAGTGAACCCACTGCAGAGTCTCCTCAGGTCCTCCTGGACGCTGCTGTTCCAATACTGGAGGGGCTCATAGACGTAGAAGCCTATCACGGGGCTGTAATTGCTGAAATACTTCTGCTGGACCATGGCATAGGAAACACTTGGGGAATCACTGGCTAGCAGATTGATGGTGTTGGCTCTGTCACTGATCTGCAGGCACCCCATGAAGGAGAAGGAGGAGTAAATGAGATAAAGGATAACAACGAAGGGCTTCACGTAGATGTTGGTAATCCATTCATTGTAATGCTCACGGAGGAAGTGCTGAATAAAGTGGTGCTGGTAGGGGTTCGTCTCATGATGGGATGTCTGCTGATGCCCGTCACTCATCACTGTCTGGAACCACACGGGTTTGCGGTCCAGGTATTCTGCAGAAGGGATTTTACAGCAAAAGATGCTGTGGTAGCGGTTTTGCTCTAGTTGGCCAGCGAAGACCAGACAGGAGCCAAAGAAAGAAAAAATGTAGAAGTAGTTTAACAGAATGGAGATACACATGTTCTGACAGAAGACCTTGACAGCCTCTATGTTTGTGAATGGGCTGGCACCCATGCCAAAGGTAATGAGGTACAGGGAGCTGGTCATGGTATAGGTGACCATCACATCAGAATAGGCATCTGCTACCCTGTCTTTGAAGGGCAGATTTTCTCTGGTTCTCCGCCATCCAGACAGAAGCTCAAATACTCCTTTAGTCCCATGACCTAATTTAAGAAAAGAAGAAAAAGAATAATTGTTTTTTTATTTTCTCCTATGTGAATTCAAATGAATTCCTGATAGGTTATCTAAGGTAAACAGTACTTTATACTCTAATCCTCCTATCACGATCTCAAAATTTGAGTTTCCATAGCAGGACATATTTGCTCCATGTTCCCACTTTAGGAAGGTCCAGGTTTATTTGTTGGAAAAAATGAAGTATTTATTATCCATTCTATTAATTTGACAAGTTGTAATATAATGTGGCATTGTCTGCACACACATTGTCTCCTTAAATGGATTATAAATTGTCAAGAGCGGTACATAGAGGAGACAAAATGGCGGCGGAATAGAAGGATCTGTCCTGAGCCTTGTCCCGGAGCAAATAGAGGAGGCAGCTGAGACGAGCGGAATCCAGCCCGAATTGGCGAAGGAGGCACAGCTGGTGAGACAGTTTGCAGCTGGGAAGAGCAGGGATTCCCCGGATAAAGGTAAAATCAAAGATCTAGGCAGTAGAATCTCCCGGACCTCTGTGCCCAGAAGGTCAGGGAGAAACTACACAGTGCCAAGCCGCATCCCTGAGGACAGGCAAGGTCTGAAGGATTTTAGACCATAGAGTCTGGATTTGGGATCTGAGCTCAAAGGCAGCCTTTAAGAGCTGCCGGACCGCGGAGTGCCGGCAAGAGAGGAACTGGCAGAGACGCAGTCCTTCCTCGCGCTGGGGCCTGCGCCTTTCCCCACTGAACCTAGTTCGTGGGACCTTTTGGAGACAGGCGCTTACCTGTGACAGAAGTGCGGGAGAAGGGGTAGAGTTGTGGAACCTGGGCAGAGTGGGCAACGGACGGTCCAGGAGAAGTGGTAGCAAGTCTGGTGCTGAGTCATATCTAAGCCCACAGAATCCATTTTCTCCTGAGAGATAGCCCCTCCCCCCAGTCTCCAGGCAACCAAAATAGCCACACCCAGATTCCACCCTGATTAACACCAAGGAATCTGAATACTCCCTGAGGCCATAGGATCTACTCTAAAGAGAAATCTTTAGAAGCTAAGCACCTCAATTACACTAGATAACCAAGCCCAGGAGAACAGAAAGATTTCACCAGTAGCACCATCACCAAAAGAACCTGGGTAGCAAAGCAATTGGATCTACAATTAAAACATTTCAGGAAAACATGGGGAGACAAAAAAGCAATACCCAAAGGAAAGAAAAAGAGGAATCACCAGAAAGGGAGTTAAATGAAATTGAGGCTAGCAGCTTAACAGAGAGAGAATTCAGAGTAATGGTTCTAAGGATGTTTAAACGGATGGATGACAAATACACACAACTCAATGACAAATACACACAACTCAGTGAGAACTACAAGGAGCTGAATGAAAATGTCACCAACATGAAAAGAAACCAAGAGGAAATGAAGAACGACATAGCTGCAATAAAGAACACATTGGAAGGCTTAAACAGTAGACTAGAAGAGGCTGAGGACCGCATCAGTGAATTAGAAGACAAGGTAGGAAAACACACACAAACACAGCAGCAAATGGAAAGAAGACTTAAAAAGCAAGAGGAGAGCCTAAGGGAGCTTTGGGACAACACAAAACGAAACAATATTAGAATAATAGGGATACCAGAAGGCGAGGAAGAGAAGCAAGGAATAGAAAACCTGTTTGAAGAAATAATGACAGAAAACTTCCCTGATATTGGCAAGAAAAAAACTATGCAAGTCCAAGAAGTACATAGAGCCCCAAACAAGTTGAACCCCAAAAGACCAACACCAAGACACATCATAATTAAATTGGCGAATACCAATGACAAAGTAAGAATCTTAAAGGCTGCCAGAGAGAGACAGAAAGTTACCTACAAGGGATCTCCTATTAGAATATCAACTGATTTCTCAACAGAAACACACCAGGCCAGAAGGGAATGGAATGAAATATACAAAGTGATGCAAAGCAAGGGACTGAATCCAAGAATACTATACCCAGCAAGGATATCATTCAAAATTGAAGGTGGAATCAGGAGCTTCACAGACAAAAAAGGGCTAAGAGAGTTTATCACTACCAAGCCAGCAATGCAAGAAATGCTAAAGGGACTGCTGTAAAAAGAAGAAAGAGAAAGGCAAAAAGAAACACAAACACTAAGGGGGAAAATATGACAACAAACATGTACTTGTCAATAATAACATTAAACGTAAATGGATTAAATGCACCAATCAAAAGACATAGGGTAGCTGAATGGATAAGAAAACATGACCCATATATTTGCTGTCTACAAGAGACCCACCTCAGAGCAAAGGATTCACACAGACTGAGAGTGAAGGGATGGAAAAATATTTTTCAAGCAAATGGAAATGAGAAAAAAGCTGGGGTAGCAATACTTATATCTGATAAAATAGACCTCAAAGTAAAGGGCATAACAAGAGATAAGGAAGGCCACTACATAATACTAAAGGGAGCAACTCAACAAGAAGATATAACTATGGTAAACATATATGCACCCAACGCAGGAGCACCCAAATACATAAAAAAACTCCTGGAAGAGATCAAGGGAGAGATCGACAACAATACAATCATAGTAGGAGACTTTAATAAACCACTGACATCACTGGATAAATCCTCCAGACAAAAAATAGCAAAGAAATAGCAATTCTAAATGACACACTAGATCAGATGGACCTAATTGACATCTTCAGAGCATTTCACCCCAAAGCCTCGGAATATACGTTCTTCTCAAGTGTCCATGGGACATTTACAAAAATAGACCACATATTGGGTCACAAACAAAGCCTCCCTAAATTCAAAAAGATTGAAATCTTATCAAGCATTTTCTCAGACCACAATGGCATAATATTAGAAATAAACTATAATAAAAACATTCCAAAAAATTCAAACACGTGGAAACTGAATAGCATGCTATTAAACAATGATTGGGTGATCAACGAGATCAAAGAAGAAATTAAAAACATCCTGGAAACTAATGACAATGAAAACACAACAATGCAAATGCTATGGAACACAATGAAAGCAGTCTTGAGAGGGAAGTTTATAGCTCTACAGGCCTACCTCAAAAAACAAGAAAAAATGGTAATAAATCTTCTAACTCAACAACTCAAAGAATTAGAAAGAGAGCAACAAGAAAAGCCCACAGTGAGCAGAAGGAAGGACAATAAAGACCAGAGCAGAAATGAATGACATAGAGACCAAAAAAACAATACACAGGATCAACAAAACCAAGAGCTGGTTCTTTGAAAGGATAAACAAGATTGATGAACCTCTAGCCAGGCTCACCAAGAAGCAAAGAGAGAGGACCCAAATAAACAAAATCAGAAATGAAAGAGGTGAAATAACAACAGACCCCACAGAAATACAAAGGATTGTTAAAAAATACTATGAACAACTCTATTCTAACAAACTACACAATCTGGAGGAAATGGACACATTCCTAGAAAAATACAACCTTCCAAAACTCACTCAGGAAGATTCTAAGAATCTCAATAGGCTGATAACTATGGAACAAATTGAAGCAGTCATCAAAAAGCTACCAGCAAACATTACCAAATTCAGTTATTAAGTCTAATAATTTAAAAAAAGCCCAGGGCCTGATGGCTTCACAGGGGAGTTTTACCAAACATTCAAGGAAGAACTAAAACCTATCTTCCTCAGACTATTCCAGAAAATTCAAGAAGAAGGAACACTTCCAAGCTCCTTCTATGAGGCCAGCATCACCCTAATTCCAAAACCAGACAAAGACAACACAATGAAAGAGAATCACAGGCCAATATCCCTCATGAACATAGATGCCAAAATCCTCAACAAAATTCTAGCAAATCGAATCCAGCAGCGCATCAGAGAGATTATACACCATGACCAAGTAGGATTTATCCCAGGGATGCAAGGATGGTACAATATTCGCAAATCAATAAACGTGATACATCACATAAACAAATTGAGAGATAAAAATCACATAGTCATATCAATTGATGCAGAAAAAGCATTTGATAAAATCCAACACCCTTTCTTGATAAAAACTCTCAGCAAGGTGGGAATAGAAGGATCATACCTGAACATAATAAAAGCCATATATGACAAACCCACAGCCAACATCATATTCAATGGGCAAAAACTAAAACCATTTCCCCTAAGAACAGGAACAAGACAGGGATGCCCACTCTCACCACTCCTGTTTAATATAGTGCTGGAAATACTAGCCATTGTGATAAGACAAGAAGAAGAAATAAAAGGCATCCAAATTGGAAAAGAAGAAGTAAAACTGTCCTTATTCGCAGATGACATGATACTGTACATAGAAAACCCTAAAGACTCCATAAAAAAATTATTAGACTTAATAACTGAATTTGGTAATGTAGCAGGATACAAAATTAATGCCAAGAAATCTATGGCATTTCTATACACCAATAATGAACTTACAGAAAGAGAGACTAAAAAAGCAATCCCATTACCATCGCACCAAAAAAATTAAGATACTTAGGAATAAACTTAACTAAAGAGGTAAAAGACCTATACGTAGAAAACTACACGACACTGAAAAAAGAGATAGAGGAAGACATAAACAGATGGAAGAACATACCATGTTCATGGATTGGTAGAATCAACATTATCAAAATGTCCATACTACCCAAAGCAATCTATAAATTCAATGCACTTCCCATTAAAATACCAACAACATATTTCACAGACCTGGAACGTACTTTCCAAAAATTTATCTGGAATAAAAAAAGAACCCGAATAGCTACAGCAATCCTGAGAAAGAAGAACAAAGTAGGTGGGATCTCAATATCAGATATCAAGTTGTATTACAAAGCTACTGTTCTCAAAACAGCCTGGTTCTGGCACAAGAACAGACATATAGATCAATGGAATAGAATAGAGAACCCAGAAATTGACCCAAATCAATATGCTCAATTAATATTTGACAAAGGAGGCATGAACATTCAATGGAGTCAAGACAGTCTCTTCAATAAATGGTGTTGGGAAAATTGGACAGATACATGCAAAAGAATGAAGCTAGATCACCAACTTACACCATACACAAAAATAAATTCAAAATGGATAAAGGACTTAAACATAAGACGGGAATCCATGAAAATACTAGAGGAATCCACAGGCAGCAAAATCTCAGACATATGCCGAAAGAACTTCTTCACTGATACTACTCCTAGGGCAATGGAAGCTAAAGAGAAAATAAACAAATGGGACTACATCAAAATAAAAAGCTTTTGCACAGCAAAGAAAACCATCAATAAAACAACAAGAAAGCCCACTGCATGGGAGAACATATTTGCCAATGATATCAATGATAAGGGTTTAATCTCCAACATATACAGAGAACTCATACAACTTAACAAAAAGAAGATAAACAACCCAATGAAAAAATGGGCAACTGATCTAAGTAGACACTTTTCGAAAGAAGACAGAAGGCAGGCCAAGAGACATGAAAACCTGCTCACAGTCACTAATCATCAGAGAGATGCAAATCAAAACAACAATGAGGTACCATCTCACACCTGTCAGAATGGCTTTTATCAACAAATCAACAAACAAGTGTTGGCGAGGATGCAGAGAAAAAGGAACTCTTTTGCACTGCTGGTGGGAATGCAGACTGGTGCAGCCACTGTGGAGAACAGTATGGAGCTTCCTCAAAAAAATAAAAATGGAACTCCCATTTGACCCAGTGATCCCACTTCTAGGAATATATCCCAAGAATCTAGAAACACGCATCAGAAAGGAAATATGCACCCCTATGTTCATAGCAGCACAATTCACCATAGCCAAGATTTGGAAACAACCTAAATGCCCATCAGCAGATGAATGGATTTAAAAACTGTGGTATATCTATACAATGGAATACTACGCTGTGGTAAAAAAAGAAGGAGTTCCTACCATTTGCAACAATATGGATGGAGATGGAGAATATTATGTTGAGTGAAATAAGCCAGGCAGAGAAAGATAAATATCACATGATCTCGCTCATTTGTGGAATATAATGAATGACATAGACTGATGAACAAGAACAGATCCAGAGGCTGAGAAACGTCGATCAGAACATCATACCTCAGAAAACAACCCCAAGACCAGATGGATTCCTGCAACAGAGAGGAATTGACAGGAGTGCTCCAACCACGAAGACAAGAGGAAAAAACAGTCCAGAGATGGAAAACGCTGACAACACCTTGCCATGGGAGCAGTTAGCAGCTGTGCACCACTGCAGGTTACCTAGGACCAAACCAGAGAGGGTTGGACCTGCATTGCCACCATCCAGATATCACTGCTGACATGTACACATAAGGAACTGTTGGACATTGAAATTGGGACTCAAACATTTTCTTGTTTTGTCTTGTTTTGTTATTATATGTTTATTTCCAGTCTGCAAAGGCAAAACGTTTTAAAGGAAAGAAATGGTGGGAAAAAGATACAGAGGCAAAGAAGCATTGAACAGACTGTCAAACTACATTGGGAAGACAGGGGAGGTTGGGCGAGGAGGGCTGTAAGAGACCAACTGAAGGACTTGTACGCATGCATATAAGCACACCCAATGGATATAAGACACTGGGGCAGGGTGGGGAGGGTGGGCAGGTGAAGGCATGTCCTGGGGGGTAGGGGAGGTCAGGGGGAGATCAAGAGGGGAAAAAAAAGGAGACATATGTACTACTATTTGTAATACTTAAAACAATAAAAATAAAATAAAATAAAATAAATAAATAAATAAATAAATAAATAGTCAAGAGCAGGAGCTATAGGTCCTGCATCTTCAATGCCCTTCAACACCAACTCAGTGGTTGATCAACTGATGTATTGATTGATAGTCCCTAACCTCCATTTCAGGCTGATTTACATTCTGATTTAGGAAATTAACACTTAAAAATAGCTTTAAATTGATTTTGCAATGTTAATTATCTGCTTGGTGGCCAAATGACTTAGAAACTGATTCCTATAGATTTGATTTACACTGGATGTGAGTAAAAAAAAAAAAAAATCTGCCAGGTCATATAAAAGATAAGGAAGACTATCACAAGGCAAGACCATCAGAGCAAGAGATCACAGCCAGCATTTCCCCTGGGCTCCTCAGAGAGCCTTTATTCACAGAGATGTAAACTGACTAAATGTTTGACTGCCTCATTCAAGTACTTAGAAAATGCTTCTTTTTACAGCCAGCTTCTGTGCACATAAGGGTAAATAGACCAAAAAGTTTATTCAAAAATACTACTTGAACACCTACTATGTGTCTGAAGCGAATAGATACTGAGATGTTTTATTTCAGGAACTTGACAACTCTTAAGATACCACCACTTGCTTCTTTCTTACAAAATCAGAAATCGTAAAGGTATCATACTATATCTGCAGTTTCTCTTTTTTTTCTCACTTGCCTGAGTTAGCTCTGGCAATGATCAGCTAGGCTATATCAGTCGATAACTGTCTGCCTGAATGGAAATCTTCATAGATCAGTACTACAGACAAACCTTTTCTATGCCTGGACAGAAGCTGTGCTCGGGCTGTTCTCCAAGAAATCCACTAGACAAAAATGTAGCATAAAGGTACCAAATGAACGAGTTTATGAAAACCTGGAAAATGGACTTTGTGTGGCACCTAGAGAGTGGAGTTCTGGGTTACAGACCCAGTTTACTTAGCAGTGCTTTAGCAAACATATTATCATGGCTGAGGTCTCACTATAATCATTGATTTTGTGTTGTTCATGGAGTTGCTAACGGGCCTACATATTCTTTTCCTTCCTTGTCACTTTTATTTGGGACTACAATGTGCACAATTAAAAACTTTATTTCTCAGCCAACCTTTCAACTAGGGGTGGTTCATGTGACATATTTCTGGACAATGTGATGTAAGAAGTCATGTAAGGATGCTTATTAGAAAACCAGACTGAGCTCTGTCCCAAATGACATCATGGAGCCACCAAAAAGAGCCTTTGCCTATCTTCCTCTTGGATTCTCTTTAAAGAAAATCAAATCTCCATTTGTCTAAGTGGCTGTAAGTAAGGTGGTTATATGCAAGTGAACCTACCCTAACCAACAACATTTTGTAAGTGAGTTAACACCTACCCAAACTTGTTTTATGGGGATCTAATAATTCTTGCTTTATAGTTAGACCATGGAATTTACAGGTTTAAATCCATTATATTAAATATAATGCTGATCTTTGACTTTAAAGATACATTGGTCCACCTATTCTGGGAATTACTATTAACTATTAATTGTTATTGCACTGGAGTTATTATGCCAAATAAAAACCTATTTATTCTCCAAAGTCCTCTCTTCTGAGTCTCCAGTCAGGAAAGATCCTTTTACCAAACAAGTAGAAAGGGTTCTGAGAGCAATCTCTCTTCTGGATAACTACCCCAAAACTCAAAAATATTTATTCACAAAGACATATGCATTGTTCATCGCAACATTATTCACAGTGGCCAAGACCTGGAGACACCAAAGTGTCCTTCAATAGAGGATTGGGTAAAAAAGATATGGTACATATATACCATGGAATACTACTCAGCCATCAGAAAAGATAAAATACTGCCATTTGCAACAACATGGAGGGACCTTGAGATTATTATGCTAAGCAAAATAAATCAGTCAGAAAAACTAAGGACCATATGATTTCACTCATCTGTGGAATATAAAACTGAAACTCATAGACACAGACACCAGTATGGTGGTTACCAGTGGGAAGGGGGTGGGAAATAAGAGAGTAAAGGGAGCCAAATACGTGGTGACAGAAGATGATTTGACTTTGGGTGGTGGGCATATAATGCCATGTGCAGATCATGTGTCCTGGAGATACACTTGAAACCTGTATGGTCCTATTAACCAATGTCACCCCAAATAATTTAATAAAAAAGTTACTAACCCAATATACATGATCACTGAATTAAGTCTAATGATTCTTAACATCAATTGTTAATTTCCATCTTCTGCAAGACTCCTTAACCAAACAGGATACTTGTTCTCTTATTTCCTCGACAAAAATGTACTATTAGGATATTAGTTAATTAAAATAATTATTTAAATAGAGCACTTCTCTTCTAAAATGAGGATTCTTGCTATCTTTGTAGCCACAAGGGGAGGGGAAAGGCTACATGGGGCTATAGCTAAATTTGGCTTGCCTTTGCTAATGGTCACTTTTATGGAATATTAGGTACACTATGTAGGCCAGCGTGTTGCTTTATATAGTACAAAGGTCTGTATGTGTAGGAAGATATGCTAAACTATATTAGGTTAAGTAATCAAGTAATCACTTTAAGTGTGATAAAGACTGAAAACACAATTTCCAAACTTTGTTTGGAGATGGCATGTTTTATATCATTCATAGGTTTAAGTATTTTACAAGGTATTCCTATCAATATTCACTCACTTGATTCTCATCATAATTAGGTTACTTCCTAGCAGTTCATATCTCTTACCTGCTTTAGTCAGGGTAATCTTCTCTCTCCAAGAACCTGCCCGTGATTAGTCTTATCTTCTTAGTTTTGTTAATGCTATTTTTTCTGCCTTATATAACACCTTCTCCTAATTACTGGTAATTTATAATTGAAATTCTATCCATTGGACAGTTAAGTGTCAGCTCAATTCTCATCTTTGCCAAGAAGCTATCTCTGAAATTCCAAACACATTGATTTTTTTCTGATTCCTAAACTCTGTTGCATCTATTAGTAACTCATTTTAACACCCAATCGTGGGCTGTTTTGCTGTGGGACAAAATTACTTTCTCAAGGTATGGTCAATCTCTGGTTAGACTGAAAATTCTTCAAGGTCAGAGAATGCATTTTATGTTACTTTTATACTCTGCAGAACATGGCAAAGTGATAGATGACCAGAGATGTCCACGAAACTCTTATTGAATTAAATCAGCTGTAATTCTTTTTAAAAAATACATTTTTATTGATTTTTTGAGGGAGAGAGGAAGGAGATGGCTAGAAAGATAGAAATATCGATGAGAGAGAAACATTGATTGGCTGCCTCCTGTACACACCCCACTGGGGATTGAGCCAGTTCTATTCCTAGGCATGTGCCCTGACCAGCCATCAAACCAGTGACCTCTTGGTTCATGGGTCAATGCTCAACCACTGAGCCACACCAGCTGGGATCCTGTAATTCTTGATTCTAGCTGGGTTCAGAAATGTATGTATCTTTTGAATACTTATTCTTCATTATTAAAATAATATATTTAAGCATCCTGTTATCTGTGTCAGAAAGTTATATACTTTGTAAAAATTAATTTATTTTCTAATTACTGTTGATATACCATATTATATTAGTTTCAGTTGTATAACATAGTTAACAAACATTTACTCACCTTATGAAATGATCATCCAGGTACATCTAGTACCCATATGACATCATATAGAGTTACTAAAAAGTTATTGACTATATTCCCCATGCTATACCTTACATCCCCATGACTATTTTTATAACTGGCAATTTGTACTTCTTAATCCCTTTTACCTTTTTCTTTACCACAACCTTCAGCTTCCCTCCCATCTGGCAACTATTAATTTGTTCTCTGTATCTATGAGTTTGTTTCTGTTATGTTTGTTCATTTATTTATTTATTTATTTATTTATTTAGATTCCACATATAAGTGAAATCATATGGAATTTGTCTTTCTCTGTCTGACTTATTTCACTTAGCATAATACCCTCTAGGTCCATCCATAATGTTGCAAATGGTAAAATCTCGTTTTTGTTGTTGTTGTTGTTTTATGAATGAGTAATATTCCATTGTATATACAGGGGGGCAAAAGTAGGTTTACAGTTGTAATACAAATAAATAATACACTAAATAATAAATAATGATACAAGGATAAACTGTTTTGCATGCTCAGCAGAGATTAGCTTGCTGTTATAGCAGGTTAAGCTATTATTCAAAACATATATTTCAATGTTCCAAAAGATGACTGACAAATTTTGATTATGACTCCTTTGTACTATATTATAATTTACAAACAATGTCAGAGTAATATAATCTGTTTCTCAGTTGAGACATTATTGGGTAACTATTATTTCTTTTTGCAAAATTTCATGAAAGAAAATAGAAAATGATTTGGACAGAGTTGAAACTGGGGGGAAATTCAAAGAGAAAATGGATATAAATAAAAGACTGTGTGTATGTATGTGCATGTATTGAATATTACAAAAGTCTTCGGTATTTTTTTGGCAAAACTTCTTTCTAAATGAAAGAAAATGGAAGCATTATGCAATAATAAGGAAAACATACATGAAAGCTTGTGAACATACCTGTGTTTGTGGAAATCATCACTGGGCTCAGATGGAAGAGAATTTTGACTTTCTATTGGGCTATAAGCTATGTGACTTCCCAAAGCCAACAAAATGAGTAAATAATGAATGAAAAAATAAAGCCCCAGTCAACGTGAAGCAGCTGACAAAAACATCTGGATACTGAATCAGCATTTTGTTATTGTTCACTTGTTTGGCATTATACAGGATCCTTACCCAGTGTTCCTTCTCTTTAATTGCCTGATTCCTATTTAGATTTTTAAATATACCACTCAATCATGGTCTCATTTCTAACACCTCCCCTTTCCCTCTTCAATTGTTTAGAAGTATCGCTTTTGTGTTTCAACACATTTCATGATGCTAAGTATTACCCAGATGAATTTATTCATTGGTGGGCCTATCTTTCCTGTAAGTCTATAAGGTCTTCACTGTCTAGGGCAGGCACTTGTCTTTGTCATTTTTGTGTCCAAATTATTTGGCACATTACTGGTGATTAATAAATGTTTGTGACACTGAATTGGCCATAATCTGTGTCTAGTTTTAAAGATGTATGTAAATATTTTTTTACAATGTTTATTATGAACAGTCCTTTATTCAGTGTAAGATTTTGGACACAGATATAGTAGTTTGCCTTATTTCACTGAGAAGGACACTTTCTGAATGTTACTCAGTGATTCTGTGGCAGAGGTGCTGATATACAGTATATCAATGATGTCCAATTGCAAAATTAGCATGTAATTCATTAATTTGACTGGTTCAGTATTATAACCGTCTATAGGAAATGGAATATAAAATTAAAGAATTTGCTCTAAGTTGCTATTTGGTAGAGTACAAATGGGTCCATCAAGCACTCATGTTGCCTAAGAGTTTATAATTTTTCTAATCACCTTGATGTCTCACCTAAAGGTGATGAATATAGTGTATTTTGTAGAATGCGCATCCAATCTAATAGAAGAGTAATATGCAAATTGACTGTACCTCCACTACACCCAACAGCCACGCCCACCAATCAATCAGGAGGGAATATGCAAATAAACCCAAACAAGATGGCTGCAGCCACAGAGAGCAGGAGGGAGGCTTGGGTTTCCCTGGCAATGGGGGAAGTCAAACTTTCCACCTGCCCTTGCCGGCCCAGGCCTCCACTCAATGCTACAAAGTTTCAATTATAGAAGATAAATAAAACCCAACAGAAATGGCCGCAGCCAGTGAGCTTGAGAGAGCAGGAGGCTAGGGTTGCCCCGGCGATGGAGGAAGCCAAGCTTCTGCAGCCCTGGCCTGCTTTGGCCTCCGCTTAAGGCTACAAAGTTTCAATTATAGGAGATACATAAATCCCAACAGAAATGGCTGCCTCCACAGAGCGAGCAGAAGGCTTGGCTTCACTTCAGGCTACAAAGTTTCAATTGTAGAAGTTAAATAAATCCCAGATCCCAAGGCCTCTGTTTGGGTCGCTGGGGGGCGTGGCCAGCCTGCAAACCACCAAAGGTCCCTTGCCCAGGCCGCCCCACACCCCAAGGGAACCCCCACACTGATCCCGGACACCCTTCAGGGCAAACCAGCTGGCCCCCACCCATGCACCAGGCCTCTATCATATCTAATAAAAGAGTAATATGCATATTGACCATCACTCCAACACACAAGATGGCTGCCCCTGTGTGGACACAAGATGGCCACCACAAGATGGCCAGCAGGGGAGGGCAGTTGGGAGGAACCAGGCCTGCAATGGAAGATAGGTGGGGTAGATCAAGCTTGCTAGGGAGGGCAATTAGGGGTGACCGGGCCGGCAGAGGAGGGAAGTTGGGAGTGACTGGGTCTGCAGGGAAGGGCAGTTGGGGGGGACCCAGGCCTGCAGGGGAGAGCAGTTGGAGGGTACCAGGCCTGCAAGGGAGGGCAGTTAGGGGTGACCAGGCCTCAGGGGAGCGCAGTTAGGGACAAACAGGCTGGCAGGGGACCAGTTAGGCATTAATCAGGCTGGCAGGGGAGTGGTTAGGGGGTGATTGGTCTGGCAGGCAGAAGCAGTTAGGGGCAATCAGGAAGGCAAGCAGGGGAGCCAGCAGTCCTGGATTGTGAGAGGGATGTCCAACTGCCCGTTTAGGCCTGATCCCACTAGAGCAGTTGGACATCCCTCGAGGGGTCCCAGATTGGAGAGGGTACAGGCTGGGCTGAGGGACACCCCTCCGCCCCTGTGCACGTATTTTGTGCACCAGGCCTCTAGTTTTTAATTAATTCTCATCTTGAATAAATAGGTGGTTATCAAGCTCCATTCATAAAGGATGGCCAAGGCTTTTGCCTCTTGGTACCTACAGAGCTGAAAAAGACATAGGGTAAAAAATTATTCAACAGAATCTTCAAGCTGCTCTTGCCAGGTGCATTTGATGGTTTTACCTAGAAATCTGTGATGATATTGTGCAGTGAGGGTGGGTCTAGCTTCATATTAACCTTAAGCAGGAAGTGGCTTCTCTTGAGATGCCCCATCCCAGTCTAGAATGAGTCAGGCTAAAACACAGAGATAGGGTATTGCATTAAAAAGAGGAATTAAAAATGAACCTGAACAGATACTCATCCTTTAGCACTTAGCAAGAGGTTGGTGAATTTTATTAGGTCCTTTATTTAAAAAAATGGATTTAGCAACAGATTCTCATTGTATGATTTTCAGAGTGGTTGAATATTTTATACAGAGTTTAATGCATAGAAAAGAGCATATAGTCTCATGGCATAGTTTGCATGCCATCATTTTTGTAATTCTACATAAAGTTAAAAAAATTGAATATTTTAATATTTTTGTTTTATTTACTAATATTTCAGAGAGGAGAGAAGAGATAGAAACATCAGTGATGAGAGTCATTGATTGGCTGCCTCCTGCACACCCCCTACTGGGGCATGTGCCCCTGACTGAAACTGAACCCTGGACCCCTCAGTCCGCAGGTTGATGCTCTATACACTGAGCCAAACCAGCTAGGGCAAAAGTTAAAAACTTTTAAAGTCCATTTTATATGTGTCCATATATATACACTAGTACTAGGGGGGAGGTGGGGGAGAGAGAGAGAGAGAGAGAGAGAGAGAGAGAGAGAGAGAGAGAAACAGAGAGATAATGAGATAGAAATAGAGAGAGGTGATAGAGTTGTTTTGAAACCTAATAACTATCACAATAAAAGTTTTAATACTCAAAGTGGACCCAACTAGATAAATAACACTATTTGATACTGGTTAGTAGCACATTCCCCAGAGCCAGACAGCTTGAATTTAAATTCCGTATATTTCACTTCCTAGCTCTGTGATGATGGGCAGGTTGTTTTTTTAACCTCTCCATATGTTTCCTCATCTATAAAATGAGATAATAAGGAGACCTACTTCATAGAGTTGTGATGAGTTTTAGAGAAGCTAACACATGTATTTAGTATGCAATATGGACTATATTAACTGGAAAAACTCAATGCTGGCAATTGTAGGATGTATGCCATGGAGAACCTTCCAAATCATTTGACTTTGAATGCTGCCTTCTGAATGCAGCTTGGTTACTGCTATCTTTACCACCACAGCTGAGCCAGCTGGGCGGCGGGGGGTGGGGGAGAGTGGAGGAGAGAGTGGAGGGAAATGGTACTCTCTTTTCAGCTTTCCTTGCTGCAGGGCCTCAGGGCTGCCAAGAGCTAAGCACTACAGCAGGGCCAGCTCTCACATGATGGCATGATTTCCTGTTTTCTCCCTCTCCCTGGCATCCCCATTCAGGGAGAAAATGACTACCAGGAAGCTTTCCATTTTCTTCTCAATGCTTTCTGTGTCTCTTAAGTTTCATGAAATAAATATACATTATTCCTGAGAACGAAAAAAGCAGTCCTGATAGCTGGATGATGTCAAGTAGGCATTGGTCTTGCCAAAAACTGGGCTGGTACTCACAGCTGGGCTCAACACTGTCCTATTGACCACAGTTGGGCAGAACAGCATCAGATAAGACCACTCTGTGACTGAGGTGGACACACCTCTAAGACCACTCCATGATTATGACTGGGGGAAATAAAACAAAAACACTGTCTAAAACATAAAATGGACCAAATAGCCTCTTATCTCAGGTAGCAGGGGGAAATCTAGATTTTGGGTTTGTTACGTGGAGATCCCTACCTTGGCCTCTGGTCCCATTTGAGGTCACCATTCCACCTTTATTAGGGACGTTGGGAAATGCCATGCCTCCATTTGTATTTACAGGGGTGGGGGCCTTATTCTTCCAAATCCATTTGGATATTTATAACATCCTTTACTTATTTAATTCACTTAATATAAATGTATGTGGCTATGAAAAAACCTCCCAGATTTATTGAATTTCGAGTCTAACCTGCGGTTGCCTTGGCAGGGCCAGACCAAATGGTTCTGCAGGCCTTGTACGGCCCACAGGCCAGTTGTGCCCTGCCCCTGATTTATAAGGATGACAATTTGACTCTCATTTAGCTTCTTGGATGAATATTCTCCACCATTAAGTATGATGTTAGCTTTTTGTTTTTTTTAGACCTGCTTTTTATCAGGTTAAGAAAGTTCTCATCTATTCCTAGTTTGTTAAGCATTTTTTTTATTATAAAAGGGTGTCAAAGTCTGTCAAGTGCCTTTTCTGTATCTATGAGATAATCATGTAATTTTTTATCTTTAGTCAATTGATATGGTATGTTACATTATTTTTAGATGTTAAACCACCTTTGCACTTATAGGATAAACTCCACTTTATCATAATGTATAATGTTTTTATATATTGTTGAATATGGTTTCCTAATATTTTATCAAGAATTTTTTGTATTTATTTTCATAAGAAATATTCGTCTATAGTTTTCTTTGCTTATGCTGTTTTTGTCTAGTTTTGGAATCTGGATAATATTGGCCTCACAGAATGATTTGGAAAGTGTTCCTTCTCTATGTTTTCAATTTATTAAATATAAAAACTGTTCCTACTTCTCATATCTTGCTAGGTAATCTCCTTCACTTTATTTATAAATTCACGTATCTAAACTTCCTCATCAGTCAGTACTTAGGAAAGTACCTATGTGATTTGAACCAATTTATTCTCATCACCAAACAGTATTTATAATGCTCCCACATGATTTAAACTCATTTAGTTTTCCCGTGAGAGAAGTCAGGTGGGAGATAAAAGACAGATGGTGTGTGTTGCAGAACTGCAGCAGTTAAACACAGGAGGGAAGGAAGGCCTGGGACACGGAACCTCTAAGGAGCAGAGAGCAAGGTTTTTAGACCAGAATAAAACCTCAGTATTTCACAGATCATCCTGATGATGATGATGATGATGATGATGATATTGTACCCCACCTTTTAGATTCTAGGAAAGGAGTCTTCATGTTTAATCTTTCAAATATTCTTTTTTTCCCTCTTTCCCACCAGATATTTTTCCCTCCTCCCCTTCCTCCCTCCATTCATCTCTCCTTCCCCCTACCTTCTTTCCCCCCCTTCCATCCTTCCTTTTTTTACAAGTAAAGTTTCTTCTAGCTTGAGGTAAATGCAGTGGGAATAATTCATTGATACCTTAAAAAGAAAAGGATCAAGTCTGTAACTAAAATTAAGAGTACATGTTATTTTCTTAGCTTAACTTGTATTTCTGATTCATGATTGTGAAACACTGAAGAATTAAATGTTTTAAAAATAAAAACAATAACAAAAATAGCAACAAGAGAATAACCTGCCAGATTCTGGATGAATTAACACCTTCTGGCTTCCCTCACAACACTAGGCTTTACTGGAACACTTTATTTTAAATGCTGTAAAATTATAATCCTTTAATACCAAAATATCTGATATACATCAGTTTTTCTTTAAAATAATTGAGTTCAACAGACATTTATTCAGTAACTAGTATGTTCTGGGTATTAGGGATTAGAGAGGAAGGGAAGTCCAAATGCTTTTTATTTTGAGAGGTTTACAGTCTCATTGAGAGAACTCGTGTGTTTAAGAAATACTTAACTAAGAATCCCTAATACTTTAATCCAGGGGAACAGGCATTTGCTGTTACCTAAGGTGTTCAAGGCACTGCATATCTCTTAGTGGTGAAACTGTAAGAGCTGAGGGTAACACAGAAATGGAAAATTTGAAATGAAGAAAGTGATGCTGGACTCAGAAAAATGAAAATATGGATTGCTAAAGAAATGGGAGGCATTGAAAATGATTTCACCTGAAGATTAATTAGCAATGGTTCCCCTTCCATTTCAAACAAAACAGCCAATTTAAAAACTGTCAACTGATTTTTCTGACTCTGATTTCCTTTTAATCACATATAAATAAATCCAAATTAAAATATTTCTCTTCTCTTTTGATGGGATAATTGTTAAAGATATCATACATTGAGCCAATTTCATATACTCATAAGTAATCCACGTATACTTATGAATCTTAAAAGAACTCCATGTTTTTCTTTGTTCTAAAGTACAAAGGAAACCTATATTCACATAGTGCTTTCCATTTAAAGTTATGAGAATGAATTATCATCTTTAGAGATGTCTAAGAAAAGTTTTCTGGCATTTTTTTTGATCCATGGACTTCGGATCTGGTCAGCACATTCATGAATACCCAGAGAATTTAAGAGAAACTTCTCAGTAACCAGTTTCTATACATGCATTTAATTAAGAAACAAGGTATATCTTTTTGAGTTTTGCAACTTAATTTTCCTCCTTCTGCTTCTATCCCATCAATGGAGAGAGTCAGCTCAGAAGAAAAGATGTGGCTAAAATGCAACTGTTAAGGATTTTTTAATGGAGCACAAAGATGAGCATAATGTGTATAGACTTTTTCAGTTTAAACATTGACTAGCTTGCTCACATACTAAGAGGAAAATGAAAGATTACCTGTGATGGTATCTTGGTTCAGGCACAGAAAGGGAGAGGACTTATCTACTTATCCTTTCATCTAAGACATATTTACAGAGTGTGTACTATGTGTTCAGTACTATTATAGCCAATAGGAACACGGCAGTGATAAAATCAGAGGAGGTCCTTCATAGGATCGACTTTCTAGTGAAGAAGACAAATAATGAATAAGATAAATAAGCACAATATATAATGTGTTGTGTACTGGTGAATTAGGAAAAACTTAAGCAGAAAAGAAATGTTAGAAGTATCTGGGGTGGAAGATTTTAAGTTGTGTGGCTAAAATTGACTGGAGAACTGTCTAGAAAGAAGTGAAAAAGCTAGCTCTGACCTTCAGAAGAAGAGTATTCCAGGCAGAGGAAATCTTAAGTGCAAAGGCACTGAGGCAGGAACCTGCTTGACATGTTCAAGGAGCATCCAAGGCCAGCATGGCTGGAGGGGACTGAAAGGGAGGATTGATAGATGAGCTCAGGGGAAAAATGGTGAGAAACAGAGAGAGCCTGGTGCATCACAGTGAGGACTTTGGCTCTTATGTTGAGTAAGATGGGAGGCCACTGGACAAGATTCACCTTGGTTGCTATAATGAAAGCAGAAGGCGGGGGTGCAAATGACAAATCACCAGAACCAGTAAGGAGGCTTTTGCAATAATCCAGGCAATATAAATGAGTTATCTAAAGCTATGTCTCTAATCACGTAGAGAAGGTGTTGGCAAATTATAGCCTCTAGGCTCAGATCAGCTTGCTGCTTGTTTTGGGAATAAACTTTATTGGAACCCAGACACACTCATTCATTTACATATTGCATATGGCTACTCTCCCCCTACAACATATGAGACCATATGGCTATCAAAGTAAAAAAAAATATTTAGTATTTGGCCTTTTTCAGAAAAAGTCTGCCCACCTCTGATTTATAATATCCTGGAAGGGGGATTATGGTGGTAAAACTGCCTCCCTGATATGCAAAGCAGCATAGGCACAAATATTGTTTTTCTTCATTATGATTCTATATAGTCTTTGCACTTTGCAGAAGATGGAGAAAATTATATCTGGGTTTTAGTGAATGGGACAGTATGAAGATAAGATTAGCTTTTCAATAAGATATAACAAAGAATATCATTCATTCAGTCAATCAAGAAATATTCTTCAAAAATGACATTTATCAATCACAAAATTTAATGAGCTGGAAGTACATCAAATAAACACACAAGTAAATATATACTAGTACATATTACAAAAGCACCAAGTGCCATGAGGGAAAGCATCAGGTTTAATGAATAGAACAATTTTCTATGAGGGGCGGTCAATGGAAATGCCACTTATATTGAGACCTGAAGGATTGAAGGATGAGTGGGAGTGAAAGATAGAGGAAGCATTTCACATACAAGAACAAGATGTAAAAAGGTGGTAAAATGAAATTAGAAGAATCTTGAAGAAAACACAGGCACACAGACACATACATACCCCATGTACATGCACACCCATGAATGGCTGGACATCACGGCTGGAGGAAATGATCATAGAATGGGTTGGACATACAGTCTGGATTGAAAAATATTGAGCTTTGTAGATCAATTAAAGGAATTATGATTTTATCATAAGTTCAACGGGGAGCCATTGAAGAATGTAAGGCAAAAAAAGTTATAGTAAGTTGTATCTTTTTTAACACAACTCTAGAGGAGTATAGATTGAAGTCTGGCAACAAGTTAGGAGCTGATTTGCAGTGACTCAGGAGAAAAATGATGATGTGGCTTACACTAAGTTTCTGTGTATAGTTTAATTCAACAGACAATTATTATATTTTTATCATAATGAAAATAATACTCTTGGCTCTATGTTGGTAGGGCAAAGGTAAATGGGAGACTGTTTCTGCCTTTAATAGACATACAACTCTAAAGCATAAGAAAATTATGCAAATATTTTTATATGTAGTCAACTATGATAAATTCTAAATTCTGTTGGATGGCTTAAAGAGTACCATTGGAGTCCAAGGTAACGAAAATTTCTACTGGCTTAATTGGTGAAAAAAACTTAGTCTCCATTGTATTCCAATGATAAGCACAGTATCTCAGTACCTCACACATCATAGAGACTTGAGAAATATTGGGAGAAGGACATGAATCGTGTGTGGACTCTTGTCTTGTTCATTGTTCCCAAGCATGCTATCAATTGGCCTGTTCCTTGGCACCAGACTTACTCTATGCCACAATCAGACATCCTTCCAGGACCGCTATGCCCCTCCTTGAGCTAACAGCTTGCTTGCCTTTATTCTGCCCAAAACCAGTTGGTTGTGTCTGGCTTCACAGTGTGAAAGGGAGCCAAGAATAAGAAGTGAATATGCCAAATAAAGTTAAACTAGTTCATAGAAGTCCAAGATCCAATAAGCTTATCTTGTATTGTGGCCCAGAGTTATTTGATTAATTTTGGATCTACATGAGGGCTGTAGGGTCCTACACCTCTCACCTTGCACACACTAATCAAATAAAAAAATACAAAGTAAGCTCTGATGAAGTTTCAGTTAAGCCAGTTCATAGCAGTCATTCCACAGAGTGAAGAAGTTTCCAGAGTGCTTTCCTGCTGCTAGTGAGAGTCTGCCAAACCCATTCTTCCCTGGCCCTCCAGGCTGGCTTCACTTCCACTTATGGGCTCTGTCTCACACAGCATGAGCCAACTCAGGCAGAGAGTATACTGTAAACCTTAATCTCACCAAGAGTTGGAGCCTGAATTAGGCTTGGAGCCATAGAATATGGCTCTCCAGGAGACAGGACAAACTATTGATTAAAGTCAAGTATTTGGAGCCTAGATTTGCTCATTTTTTCTTCTATATTCCGGCTATATAACTGGGCAAATTTCTTATCTGCTATGAATCTTAATTTCTTCATTTATAGAAGAAGAAATCTTACAAACAGGATAAAACCCTTATTACAAATCTTGACATGAAACCAGTGTTGGATAAATGGTAGCTGTTGTTAAATTTTTGTGGTGATGGGGATCATTGTGGACATTTTGGATATAAGGAGATTGGCAGCTTCCGATGGTAGGCTCTTCCTCATTACTTCAATTAACATTGCAGCAGTGTGCCCTTGACATTTTGGGGCTTTACCTATAGAATTATGGTGGTATTTACTCTATTATTGTTTATTGTGCTATGATATTATTTCTTATGCAGAAACCTGATAATCGTAAGTCAGTCTAGAAAAGGGACAAAAAATTTCAACTCTCACATATTTCCTCCCATTTTTGTTTTCTAAAATATGGCCACTTTGAATGGCATGCTTTGATATAATGCCTGTATTTTATTCTTTCCACATAGAATACCCCTTGAAACAAATGCACTTTCAAATCTAGAATGTAGTTACAGGCCTGTAGTAGCCAAATAGAACCAGTGGGAAGGGATTTTGGAAACAACTGTATGATAGAATTAAGAAACCTTTCTCAGTAGAGGTCTCTTTGCTTTCCTATGTGTCAATAAAATTGCCTAAGATTTTGTCACTAAATGATCTTGCTCTTATTTTGCATTAGTTTGAGTTCCCAAAAGCACAGCTCCAGGAAAAAAATGTTTTTTTGCCAATGATTGTAATAATTAATGTTGACATTAAAGTGAGATTTCTGGATTTGGACAAGATGGAGAAAACTCATTTTTTGTTCTACCTCCTGATAAATGTAATTATAAACCCCATGAACACATTTCAAAAGACAAATGTAAGTAGACTCTGAAAGGTAGAATGAAGATGGCTATACAAACTAGAGACCTTGGGACTTTATCAAGATGGGATGAGTTCCCTACACTTCCTTTTAATGTCCTAGGCTGGGCGCTGTAGAAGCCCTTAACTTGGAAGTACCAGAAGGCATAGCCCCACCCCCTCCTCCACCCCTCAAAAAAATCCCTCCATAGTCTGCTCTCTTAAACCAAGAGACCAGAAATGAGTGGTCCAACTGGATGGCAATGTTTTTGAAAATATTCACTCTACTTCAGCCAAACATCATGTGTGTGGCGGGGGCGGGGGGCGAACCATGCCTTCTTCCCTCACTCCCCTGTGGTGCTGGCAGAGGCTAAGTGGTAGAGAGCCTGGGCTTCTGATTCTGCCTGGGAGTAGCACATAGCAAGGCAGGGTGACTCTCTGATTCCCTGTAGCCAGGGTGGAATCAGCAGAGACTGTGGAGGAAACCTGGACTCTCTGACATCACCCCAAGCTGCACTCCTTTCCCTACCAATTAGAGAGACAGGAGGAGTGTGGGGGGAAACTGAAAAGGAGAGAGCTGGAGAAAGGATTTCTTTAAAACTTTATTGGGCACATTTTTATTAACCCACACATGCAAATGATTAGAATCACACTACAAAATGTTTAAGACATAAATACAGTGTAGAATACAGTGTTTGAATATATATATGTATTTGTTGTTGTTGATTTCAGAGAGAGAGAAACATGGATATGAGCGAGAAACAAGGATCAGTTGCCTCCTTCATGGCCCCTACTGGGGATCGAGCTCACAACCAAAAATCACACTGGTGACCCTTTGGTGCACTGGACTATGCTTAACCAGCTGGCCAGGGCTGTTCTAGTTTTTATATTGGCCTCTGAGTAACCACATAGAAAGCGGACTAGAACATCACTGCACAGGCTGTGAAGACTAAGTTGTCATCAGAACCACATCCCACAAAAGTAGTCCAGGACCTGTATGATGATCTTAAAGAGAAACTCTGCTATGAGAAGCTTAGGATCCAGAATCTGATAACATGATGCCCCAAATATCTGGTTATTGTTACTGGAATAATCCCTGGACACTTCAATGGCCATGAGCAAGTTCTCCACATTCCCTGCACTCCTTAGCTCTTGCTCATTTGATATGATCTATGAGTTTGAGTTTTGTCTTTCTTTTCCTGCTTAGAGCTCAGAGCCCTGATTCCAACTGCAGCCTCTGGGACATTGACTAACATTCCCAGAAGCAGTAGCTGATTCTGTTCCACATGTTCCCAGCAGTGAATAAAATATGTGAATGGGTCAATTGAATAAAAATATAATGCTGCCCCATTTTGGAGTGGGTGTGGGTGTGGGTGTGGGTAGGAAGGGAGGGCTCTTTAGACATATGCCAGATGGTGCCCTAAAGCTGGGTCCATTACCCTGATGATACTCTTTGCCAACCCATTCTGGGCTGCGATTACTATATCTCTTCCATAACCCTTGCTTTTGAGACCTAATGGTTTCAAAATCTCTCTCAGTATTGCAACATGAATTGAGTGTCAAACTACCCAGCAGGGTGCCTGGTATACACAGTGGTACTATAAATATTTACTGAAATTAAAACCATTCGTTATGTTTTGAATGATTTGTTCACACTAATGGATAGTTCAAATGGTACTTTAATCATGATCGCCAAAGAAATCTAGAAGCAAACTATAATCTTGAGATTAGAAATTATCATTGTAGTTTGAGATGGTGACCTTGTGACACTTAAATATCAGAGAGAATACATATCAGACACTTAAAAACACGGGTGTTGCAAAGCCATCCCAGTTCCATAATCTCAGGGAAACATTTCCTTGACTACCTTTGTTCACATCATCTAAGTGGTATCAAATGCTTACCTAATAGGGAGATGAAAAAGGTTTGCTTACATGATACTATTGTACTTAAGAATTAAAGGCACATTTCCTTAATATTTTTACATTAAAGACAATAATCATATGTTGAAAATATTAATATTACATATAACTAAAGATTTTAATATTTTCTATTATTAAAATACTAGAGGCCCAGTGCATGAAAATTCATGCACTGGAGGGGGACCCTCAGCCTGGCCTGCCCCCTCTCACAGTCCAGGAGCCCTCAGGGGCGGGAGGCAACCCGGTGATCAGGGGAAGGCAATGCCCCATCACACCTCTGCTGCTGCCACTGCCAGCAGTGCAATCCTCAGCCAGCCCTGGTTACTTGAGCCTCAGGCGGCCCTTGGCAGCTGGGCAGCTGACATCTGAGGCTTGCCTGCACCTCAGGCCGGCCCTGGGTGGCTGGGGGTGTTGAGAGAACTGGGGGACTCCAGAGACAGGCATGTGGACCCAGCCTGCCACCTTGGTGGGGCTGAGGGGGCTGGGCACCACCATCTTTGGGGGGGGGGGGCAGTCAATTAGCACATTCCCTCCTTATTGGCTGTGGGCACCACCATATTTAAGGGCAGGGCAGCAATTAGTATATTCCTTCCTTATTGGTTGTGGTAGCCGCCATCTTTGCGATGGTGTGAGGGCCCATTAGCATATTTCCTTTTTATTGGATAGGATGGTATTCTTTGTTTAGAGTTCAAGGTTTTAAAACAAAGAAAATAGTTACTATAAGTCAAATGACAAATATTTTTGTTAGCCTCAAGCATCTGTCTAATGATGATAATTTAGCTTATAGTTCAAACTCAATTGCTCTGCCATTTTTACTCTTTTATTATTTCACCTCTAGGACTCTTTGCAGTGAGTCAGTAGTATAATTCCCTTCTTTTACAGATGAATAACATGCACTAACAATTAACTGATTGGGCCAAGAGGTTAGCAATGGAGATGTAAATGAGTAATTAGACTCTGTAAATCTTACCCCTGCTAGAATCTGTGCATGCAACCATGCAACACTGGCAAGCCTTGCACATGTGCCACATCAGAACATAAATAGAAATGGTTCTTCAGAATATAAGAGGTGAGCCATCCTCCTCCACTGGGAAAAACTGCTCTACCCCTTTCTGGCCAAGTGAGATTGAACTTTTTGTTCACATTGAGAATTTTGCATAAGAACACATCTGGTATTAAAATCTCCAAAATAGCCTCAGAAGACAACAGCTTTCTTTGTTCTGAGGGTCTCTTCCATTCAATGGAAGGACCTATTGAGACCTTGACAATGTGGCTAGAAGTGTAGCTGAAAAGTCAGGGTGGAGTCTAGTGCACTTTGCACAAATGGATGTATATACATGCACACACACTCATTCCAAATCTTTGTAAGTCACTTGGAATTTGGGTGGGAGAGGTATATGTTCTGGTTTGTTTAAAAGAGCTGGTTTGCTTTTTATGTTAGTCAGGTTTTCATTTATTTGTAAACTGTCTCTTTGTCTTTCCATCAAAGCATGTCTTCTTTGTCCTGGAAACTGAGTACAAAGATTAATGAACAGCACTTGGTTTTCCAGTCCTAAACATTTGTGACATCTTTTTCTTTGGGATGGGCTGTTCAGAAAACAACAATAACAACAAACAAACAAAAACAGAAGCATGTGGACTCATTCCTGGCTTTCCTTGAATTAGAAACAACAGGAGTTGACAGTGACAAACTCATTCTGTCACACCTACATTCAGTCACTGGGTTTAAGGACTTAAGCAGAAAAGGCACAACCAGTCATTCTACCTCCCACACCATCAACCAAGGGCAGGTGAACTCAAACATCTCAATCCCATTTTCTTCTTTCTCCATTGTTCTGATTTTCCTCTGCAATCCACTTCATTCTTCCATCTCTTATCAATTTTATTTTTGTCTTGGTTTTGACATTTTTATATTTTCTTGGCAAATATTGTTCTTTCTTTCTCTACTTTCTTCCCTCTGTTTCTTCCTTCTCTTCTAATGCATGGCATTAGGATATTTTATGTTGTGGTAAATAATATATGTGCCAACTTGACTGGGATAAAAGGGTACCCTGACAGCCAGGAAAATATGATTTCTGGGTGTGTCTGTGAGGACAATTCCAGAAGACATTAGCATTTGACTGAGTAAACAAGATCACCTTCACCACTGCAGGTGGGCACCATCTGATCACTGAGGGCTCAACTAGAACACAAAGAAAGGCACGTTCCCTTTCTCTGCTTGAACTAAGACAACCATCTTCCTCTTCCCTCAGCATCTAAGCTCTGGGATTTGGGAACATTTGACTCAGGACAGACATTTATACAGGTGGTCCTTCAATTGTAGGGCCTTAGGACTAGGACTCAATCATACCACCAGATTTCCTGGGTCTCCAGCATTCAGAGGGCAGATTGTGGGACTTCTCAGCCTCCATAATGACATCAGCCAATACCTGAATAATTTTTTGAAATATTCTATTGGCTCTCTTACATCTATCTATTATCTATCTATCCATTCATCCAACCAACCCCTATATCTGTATATACCCTATGGTTCTGTTTCTCTGGAACACTAATTCACATGTACAGTCCCTGGCTCTGATGTGGCTTGGGAAATGTCAGGTTCAGTATGTCTTAAGTTTATGTCTCCAGTGTTTTGGGAGGGCACTCTGAATAAGTTAAATTAAAACTTAAATACATGCTTTGTATCTTGCTGCTTTCAGAAGCTCATTAATAGCTAATCAATATTTGTGAAATCTGGTGAGAAGTGGAGAGCCCTAACTGTGGGACCATTAAGGTCTTGTCACTACTGTTGTTGCTCTTTCCGGAATGTGTAAAGCACCTCCATTGTCTCTAAGACTTTCCTGGTTGCAGACTTTGGTAGTATGTCATCTTGCCCAATTAACTCATGATTTGGTGTTTTCCCTTTATTGTTTATTCACTTTATGATATTGTGGGCCAGCAGAAGAGACACTGTATACCTCCTGCCTTTCTCACCCACATGTCTGCAGCCATCAGCAGCTACTCAAAGCTCCTTCCTCAGGATGGTGAACAGATCAGTTAAAACCTGTATTGGCCAGCCCTCATAGTGTGGTCACCCACAGCACCCAGCAGGACACATTGCTTGTGAATCTTTGGGGTCTTAAAGCAAAGCTTTATTTTTCATCTGTTGGAGTGTTTATGTTCTTTCCTATTTCTCCATAAATAGTGGAAATCAAGCTTTTTACTTGGGGAAAAAAAAGACACCTTTAGAAAATGCTTTTCAGTCTAAGTTCATTTCCTATTCCTACATGTTTCTATATAAATAATAAGGAGAATGTGTTAAAAATACATTCTTTTAGTTGTGCTAGAAACTCCTCTTGTTCTCTAAATCAAGATTTCCCTTGTGAACTGTAAGCTCACCACCAGTCCACACCTTTTCTACTTTGACTTTATTCACAGTTCTCACTCCCAATCTTGAGCATCCCTTTCCTAAAAGCCTTTATTCAAAGAGACATGCAGTCTACACTTTTGTTCAGAGATAATCATATGCTTGGAGATGTTAAGTGGTTTTGCAGAAAGATAAGATCCTTATTGAGTCTTTGGATAGGGGGACATATTATAAACATTGGGAGTTAAAAAAACCCGCACATAGTGCAGTGCCCCAGGCACTGTTCTAAGCACAAGCACATCTCCTTAAGAAGCTTACATCTTTGCCTGACCAGTGTGGCTCAGGGGCTGAGCATTGAACTATGAGCCAGGAGTCGCAGTTCTATTCCTGGTTGGGCATATGCGGGCTTGATCCCCAGTGTGGGATGTGCAGGAGGCAGCCAATCTATTATTCTCTCTCATTATTGACATTTCTATCTCTCACTTCCTCTCCCTTCCTCTCTGAAAGCATATATATGCTTAAGTTATAATGGGGGAGACAGACTTTAAACAACAGCAACAACGCCAAAGAGTCTCTGAATGTACAAATAAAGTGATTAGTGCTTGGTACTTGTGGTGATAACTTGATCACTGCTCTTGGACCCATTTTAGCCCTTCCCTCTAGAAAATGTATTTCCAAGATTTCTATGTCCTCTGGTTTCCAGCTAGTTTTGGTCAAAAGGAGGGAAGGGGATGCTGCTTTTGTTTTTTAATATTTTTATTGATTTCAGAGAGAAAGAGAGAGGGAGATAAAAACACCAATGATAAGAGAGAATCATTGATTGGCTGCCTCCTGCATGCCCCATACTGGGATTGAGCCCACAACCGGGGCATGTGCCCTAACTAGGAATCGAACCATGATCTACTAGTTCAGAGGTTAACACTCAACCACTGAGCAACACTGGCCAGGTGGGGGACGCTGTTTTTGTGGTTGGGAAGGGCCTGTCAGGGAAAACAGCTTTGGGGCAGACACTATGATAAAATGAGGATATTAGCCACAGTTATGTCTCAGGGGAAAATGTTCTGGGCTGAGGACATTGAAGTTGTATAGGACTTGAGATGGGAACATGCTTTGCATGTAGAAGTAACAGCAAAAAGACCAGTGTTATGAAAGCCTAATATGAAAATAAAGAGCTATAAGGAAATGTCACATCATGTAGATCTGATAAAACTAACCAGAATAATTAGAGAGAAAAGTGAATTGAACTGATGACTCTGGGAAAAGTGTGAATGAAAAGATCAATTAGGAGGCCTAGGCAGCAGTACACCCACATAGGATATGAGGGAGGTAGAGATGGCAAGACACAGAATATACAGGGTATATCTTGATGGTAGAACCAAGAAAATGTGCTTAGAGATTAGATATAGATTGTGAAAAAAAGAAGCCAAGGATGACTTCAAGGTTTTGAGGCTTATCAACCACATGCATTGTGATGACATTGAGTAAGGTGGAGAAGACCTGATGAGGAGTGATCCTGCAGGGGGTTACATGGTAGGGCAGGAATTGAGATGTTGATTTCAGACAGGTTAAATTCTAGATACCCAACAGACATCTAAATTCAGATGCCAGGCAGACATTTGAAAATGTGCATCTAAAGTTCAGGAGAGAAACTGGACTAGAAATGAATTCTAGGAACCACTAAGATATAGAGGAAGGTCAAGGGACTGGATGAGATCTAGAGGATAAATGCAGAAAAATACCAAAGAGTCTTTTGATCAAAATCATGATGTCAATTCAATATTATAAGTCAAACAATGAAGAAAAATCCAACAAAATAGACTGAGAAGAAGCAGCCAAATTAGGGGACAAATTAGAAGAATGTGGCATCCAAAAAGCTCACAGACAACAGTATGGTGATTACCAGAGGGAAGGGTGAGGGGAGGTAGAAGAGGAGGAAGGGGGAATGAAGGGTGATGGAAGGAGACTTGTTTTGGGGTGGTGAACACACAATACAATATACAGATGATGTATTATAGAATTGTACACCTGAAACCTATATAATTTTATTAACCAAGGTCAGCCCATTTATGATAAAAACTCTCAGCAAAGTGGGAATAGTGGAAACGTACCTCAGCACAATAAAAGCCATATATGACAAACCCACAGACGACATCATACTCAATGGACAAAAACTGCAAGCATTTCCTCTAATATTGGGAGCAAAACAGGATGTCCGCTTTCACCAGTCTTATGCAACATCACATCACAGCAATCAGATGAGAAGAAGAAATAAAAGATATCCAAATTGAAAAGGAAGAAGTAAAACTGTCATTATTTGCAGGTGACATGATACTATATATAGAGAATCCTAAAGACTCTAGCAAAAAAAACCCCAAAAAACTACTAGAACTGATAAATGAATTCAGTAAAGTAGCAGGATACAAAACAAGTATCCAGAAATCAGTTGCATTTTTATACACCAATAATAAAGGATCATAAACGATCATAAAAGGAAACTAAAAAAAACAATCACATCCACAAATGCTTCAAAAATAATAGAATTCCTAGGAATAAATTTATCCAAGAATGTAAAAGACTTGTACTTAGAAAATTATAAGACGCCAAAGAAAAGAAATTTAAGAAGTTACAAATAATTGAAAACATATACCTTGTTCATGAATAGGAAGAATTAACATCATTAAAATGTCCATACTAACCAAATCAATCTATAAATTCAACACAATCCATATCAAGATATCAATGGCAGCCCTGGCTTGTTGGCTCAGTTGGTTGGGCATCGTCCCATGTACTGAAAGTTTGCCAATCAGGGACATTGGCAGGCTGGATCCCTTGTAGGGGTCATGCAGGAGGCAGCCAATTGATGTCTTCCTTTTACTTTGATGTTTCTCTCGCTGACCCTCTCCCTTTCTCTCTCTAAAAATTAATGTGTGTTTTTTTAAATACCAGTGGCATATATTTCATAGAACTAAAAAAAATTCTAAAAAATGTATATGGGACCACAATTGCCTCCGCAATCTTGAGAAAATAGAAAAAAGTTGGAGAAATCACGCTACCTGATATGAAACTATACTACAAGGCCACAGAAATCAAAACAGCATGGTATTGGCATGAAAACAGATATATTGATTAATGGGACAGAATAGAGGGCCCAGAAATAAAACCCACACTTTTATTATCAATTAATATTTGACAAATGAGGTAAAAACATATAATGGGCTAAAGATAGTCTATTTGAAAGGAGTTAAAGCACAATTAGATAGGTAAGGAGTGGAAGGAGGAATTATGGAGCTAGCTGCAACCACAAAATGTTTTGCAGAAAACAGGATAGCAGAAAAACAGGGTGTTTTCAAACAAGGATGTTTTTCTTGCAAGTACAGTGGTAATCCATTTGCATTCCCTCCCAGAGCAGGAACCTGTGTTTGTTTGCAATAAACTCCTGCCTCATTTGAACTCCTCTGGTCCTCAGTTTCATTCTTTGATTCCATGAGACAAGACCCAGGGAAGAATTCTTGCAGGCCAGTCCGGTATCACATTCAATAAATGGTGTTGGGAAATTTGGACAGATACACGCAAAATTAGATTACACCACCTTTTTACACCATGAACAAATATAAACTCAAAATGAATTGAAGACTTAAATATCCCACTCGAAGTCATGAGAATCTTAGAAGAAAACAGGCAATAAAATCTCGAATATTTTTCGTAGAATTTTTTTCTGATATATCACCTGAGCAATGGAAACAAAAGAAAAAAATAAACAGGTGGCACTACATCAAACGAAAAAGTTTTTGCACAGCAAAGGAGTTCATCAACAAAATAAAAAAAATATATACACCGAATGGGGAACCTATTTGCAACGACACATCTGATAAGGGGTTAATATCCAAAATTTATAAAGAACTTATAAAACTCAACACCGAAAAACAAAACAAAACAAACAATCCAATTAATAAATGGGAAGAGGACCTGAGTAGACACTTTTCCACAGAGGACATAGAGATGACTCAAACATATGAAAAGATGGCTCAACGTCACTGATCTTCCTTCTGCTTTTTAAATATTATTATTATTATTATTTAGATAGGGAGGGAGAGGAGATAAAGAGAAACAGCAATGTGAGAGCCAGACATCATCAGCTGCCTCCTGCACACACCCCCTACTGGGAATCAAGCCTGCAACCTTGGCATATGCCTGACCTGGAATCAAACTGGCAACCTTTTGATGCACAGGACAATGCCCACCCAACTAAGCCATACAGGCCAGGGCCTTCCTTCTGCTTTTTATCTTCTAATTCTCCCAGCATATGTGTATGGAATCTTCTACATTAAAATCCCTGTTTGAGTTATTTACATAGGTTGTATTGGAGGTGATATGAATGGGAAATGCCTCAAATGCAATAAAATGTTTCTATTCAGAAAATATTGCTCATGTTTACCAAGAATTTGCAGGTATGACCTTTGGTTATATTTAAACTCTTAGATTTTAGTATCAGTTGCTACAATTTGGGATGGATGTCTGTGTCCCACAAATTTTTAAGAGAAAGGCCAATAGTTTTGCCCAGCAGTGAGCTAAACCCAACTCAGCAAGCACAGTTTTGCAAAACAATGACTTCACAGGAAGCTATAATTAACTCAGCTCCTCTTTGTTTCCATAAGATTCCTTTCTTCTACTTGGTACCAGGAGACTTTATTATTAGTGGAGGATCCTGGTGGTATCATGTTCTGTGAACTTCATTTTTATGGTGCTCCCCACAGAGATACTATTTCTTATGACTTTCCCCACCAAGAAAAATCTTACTCATTCTTCTAATGAGGACAAGTATCTCACACTAATTTCTTTTCAGTCTGAGTGACCTGTAATCTCAATTCTCATTTCCAAAAACTGAAACAATGTTCTGCTCTTTTTTTGTTACAAATTCCCGCCCCCCCCCCCCCCCCACTCTAGTGAAAAATCAGAGAAAGAGAAGAATCGAGAAAAAAGCTTTACACATTCATGGTGAACTGATGCTTGATAGAATGAAATCATGAACTCATTGTGGGGAATGTTGAACATCCTGGACCAGACTGGGGAAGGTAAAAATAGAAGACACCCCCTTGTAAAGTACTTTCCCCATCAGTAGTGGGCCCAGATTTCAAGAACAAAAAGCGCCCCAACTCCTTCCGCACCACTTCCCATTTTTAGGCTCCAGTTACTTGAGATTATTATTTAAAAAGCCTAGGAGCAGAGATTCAAACTATAGCATGCTCCAGTTGGCTGATGCTGCAGAAGTTGTTAAAATGTAGCTCTTAATGCCTTTCCCAGACATTTTTCTGTAGATTGCCTTGGAGTTCAGAAACTTTTAGTTGAAGCAAGTACCTCTGCAATTCTGATGCAGGCCATGTCTGGATCAGATTTTGAAATGCTCTGTACTCAGAGTGCTGGTCTCTGATTATTTCAGAATACCCCATATTTGCAAGTGTTAACATGATATTGATTTTTTCTCTCTCCTATTTGTTGATGCATGGGACAAAATATGGATAATGACAAAGAAATTTAGTTAATTTTCTAAATACATTCAAATGTCTGAATGTTTGGTATTGTGTACACAAAATATCTGTATAGATGACAAATCTTTTTCTCTTTCTTCATTTGTATGTCCCATGTTTGATTCAGAGGCCATCAGAATATATCCTTAGTGTCATTCTTTTTTTTTAATATATATATATATATATATATATATATATATATATATATATATATGTTTTCATTGATTTCAGAGAAGAAGGGAGAGAGAAACATCAATCATGAGAGAGAATCATTGATCATCTGCCTCCTGCACTCCCCCTACTGGGGATCAAGCCTGCAACCCGGGCATGTGCCCTTGACTGGAATCGAACCTGAGACCCTTGAGTCTACAGGCCGACGCTCTATCCACTGAGCCAAACCAGCCTGGGCTCCTTAGTATCATTCTGATGGTTCATTTTATGTGTACCATCACATGGGGTGCCAAGATATTTGGTAAACATTGATATTCAGAGTGTCTATGAGAATGATTCTGGATGAGATTAACATTTAAGTCCTTAAACTGAGTATAACTGGTTGCTCTTCCCAATGTGGGTGGAGGCCTGACAAAAGGGAATGTTCCCTCTCTGCCTGACTATTTTCAAGCTGGAACACATCTTCTGCATTTAGACAGGAGCTTACAACTTTGTCTCATTGGTTTTCAGGCATAGAGACTTGAACTGGAACCACACCCCAAGTCCCCTGGGTTTCCAGCTTGCATACAGTGGGACATCTTAGTCTTCATAATCACATGAAACAATTCCTTGTTATTTCTTATAGGTACATTGGTTCTGTTTCTCTAGTGAACCCTGACTAATGCAGTCACGTAAACAACAAGGGAAAGAAAGAAGTAGCAGAAATCTAATGAGAGCATGGAGATGATTCATTATTTACCATGCAGTTCTTTTTCCTCTCCTCTTCCTCCAACCTTGTCAAAATGCCCCAAAGTTACTTCTTAAACCTTTATTAAAATTCATTTCAGATTTGGGCCAATAAACTATGTCTGCCTAAGGTAGTGATTAACTGTCCACATTTAAAGGTCTCCAATGGTAATTCCAGGAAAAAGAAACCTAATTAAATGTCATAGACCTTTTACTACCTCTCTGCTTAAAAAGTAAAACCATGAAGAGGGTTGCCTCAGGCTCTCCAAGACTGCTTGTCAATATGAATTGTAAAAACTGATGTTAAATCTTTTACCTCTTATTTATTTAAGAAAATTACATATTTAGCCCACGGCCATTTCTTTACATTATTAGGTATATTGATTTATGTATTAGGTTTATATTGGAATATTTACTGTTATTGAGGCGTAGTCAGAATTTAAATATATGCCAAAATAGAGAAAAGTTCTTTACAGAGATCACTTTGTAATGATGAAAATGCATGGTTATACAGAAGAATAATCTGTTGACATTGAAAGTCCTAAGCAGCTTTCATAGGGGCACAATAGCTACATCATTTTGGAACTAAAGTTGTAAAAAGTTTCCAGAACTTGTGCATATAAGAAAAATTCAGCTAAAAGAAGTGAAAACTAAAAGGTAGAAGTTGGCTACTCATGATGCCATTCTATTTGTAATGAATGATAATAAACTGTAGTAGTTGGCATTAATAATTATGATGTTTCTTAGAAACAATGACTGGGACTTTTCCCGTTGCCTCAGAATTGCCCTGTACTGGGAAGAATCACAAAGTTCTTGTGAACATCCTTAACTGGCACAAAATCAGTCACACAATGTAAAAGAAAGTTTTGAGTGTTGAAAAGTAAAAAAAAAAAAAAAAAAAAGGAAGCCAGAGATTTGGAGGCAGGGCTGGCTGGAAATGCTCTAAGATAATCCTTTACACAAGGCAGCTGGCAGGTTTCTGAGCTGCACAGTTTGAAGCACATGCATGTGCTATCATCTAGTGTGTGGGGAGAGTTTCCTAGGAGTGTGATGTGTGTATATGCCCCAAAGTTGGGAGAGTGAACAAAGAGATTAGTGGCTGCTTCTGGTCTGCCAATTCCAGAAAGTGCTGGAAGGGTGGCAGAGTTGCTCACATCAACAAAATGAGCAGGGAGGCTTGAGAGGAAAGGGTAGTGGTGTCCTCCTAGGTGTCTTTGTGGCTCTCCCAATGGGTGAAAGAAGACCTCAGCAGGTCCTCTAGGTCCACTGAAGGGGCAGGAAGGTTAATAAAGGAGGCGGCACATAAGCCATCAGAGCGTAAACTGGCCAACAAAGATTATACCCCACCCAGGAACCTACATGCTGCAAAATGGAAGGGAGCCCCTATGAAGCCCCTTTGGGGCGATCCTCCGCAAACCACCCTCATCATCCATGTGGGGAGCACCACAATCACAGATGCCTCCCAGCAGCATGTGGGGCCACTTTGAGCCAAAGAAGAAGTCTTCCTCCCCACCACCTATGTGTAATCAATTGCTTAAGAAGATCTGCCCTCCCCATCTCCTCTTCTCCATTCCCAATTTTAGAAGAGGTACTGGTAGACCTAGAAGAGGGAGCAGAAGCAGGTATTTCTGAACCAAAACTTCCTACCCTCATCACCACATACACACACTACTCTCCAAGGGCTCAGGAGAAAAGGGGTTAATTGATGACTAATAGGAGAATAAATTAAACATATAGAGTGAAAGAGGCTGAGTTTTAATACCTAGAATTGACCTGAAATTATGGAAATCATTAAGGCTCATGTTGAAGGCAGTAATTGGAGAAAAATAAAACTACTCTGTATTTAAATCCTGTTTCATTTGTATCCCTCAACATATTTAAAGAAATTCTCTGGTTTAAAAAATTTAAATAAACTCCAGTTATTTGTCTCATAATGACTCTCTGAACTAAAACTATAATATAAAGTAATGTAGAGTGAGCAATTCTGCCTTTAAAGCATGATATTTTTCATAATTTAATTTATGCTAGTTTTTTTTCCAATAACACAACATTTGTGTAAAAAGAATACTATGTTTTCAAAGAATCAGAATAAAAGAATTATTCATTCCTTCCAAATTCTTATGCCACAAAGAAATTAAGAAAATTGCTCAGGGTCATGTTTTAAGCCCAGTTTAACCTATGCAGCAGTTCAAATAACAAAACCAGGCTTATGAAAATGTATCAGTGAAACAAAGACTCTGATACTCAATTATAGTATTATCAAGTAGGCAAATGCATACCTGGACTCTATAAACAGCAGTGTGCTGGGCTCGAAAGTTTTTCTTTTTAGCCTTCCATCCTTAGAATGCCAAAACTCTTTGGCCCGGAGGATGGCTGGTTAGCCAGAGATGGGTAAGATTCCTCAGGGAAGGAACAACCTAAGACAGGCACAGTCACAGAGGGGCCATCAGGAGAGAATATGGGGGTCAACAGAGGTGGGGCACAGATCCTCACCCCCCCAACTATGCAGAGGCCTGAACCCTCACCCCTTCTGAGGGAGGTCTCCTGCCCCCATGGCTGCTTTGCTTCCCATGCCCAGCTCAAATAGGGACCCAGGCAACAGACAGAGACTTGGCCGACAGCAGCTGCCCTCTCATTGCAATAAGATTTGTCTGAGTTTTCCTGTACCCATGGTGTGGGGAAGTGTGTTTTTGATATATAAATCCAGCCTAGCACCAGGAATGCTCAGGGCCCACTCAAGAAGGCAAATAATCCTTTCTACTAAAATAATATTTTTGTTAGAGTATTAAATTTGACAGTAAAATAGTAGTCAAGTTCTCAAACTAATTTAAATTGGCTAATTGAAATAAGTGAATATTCTAGAAAATTAATGGTACTGGACAAAAAGCTGTTCCTAAAGTGTTAACTAAAATTTTTATTGGTAGTTCATCTCTTGGTAAAATTGCATAACATGTAATGAACCTAAAGCAGTCATATTTTAGTGCAAAAAAATAAAATTTAAAAGCTTTCAAGACTACATTATAAAATTTCCAAAAGCCTCCTAACATTTAAATCATAAAAGGGGGGATAGTAGAAGAATATCATGTAAGGAAAAATATCCTATAAGTAAATTACATCTAGAAAATTTTTACTTTAGAAAATTAACTTTCATTTGTAAGGCTAACAGCAAGACACCCATGGAAAACACACATAGTGTCAAAACAAGCCAAAGGAAACTTGTTAGGGCAAAAAATGAAAAAGGATCCCAAGTCAAATTTATAGAAAAGATTCCTTTATTAACTTTTGGTCGAGAATATGCTTGTATATTTTCAGAAAACAACTCTAAGACCATGTGGATTCCTGCAACAGAGAGGAATTGACAGGACTGCTCCAGCCATGAAGATAGAAGAGAAACAGTCCAGAGATGGAAGACGCTTACGACGCCTTGCCATACTAGCAGTCAGCAGCTGTGTGTCGCTGCAGGTTGCCCAGGACCAAACCAGAGAGGGTCAGACCTGCATTACCACCATTTATCCACCATCCAGAACTGAAATATCATTGCTGACATGGACACATAGGAACTGTTTGATATTGAAATTGGGACTCAAAGAACTGTTGGCCCAGAAAGAAACTCACTACAGACTGATTCATTTGCCTCTCAGCATAACCATTATTGGTTGTCTCATTTTCAGTTCTTATAAGTGTATTTCTAGTATCACATGATCTCAGTCATCTAGGGGAAATAATGAACAACATAAACTGATGAACAAAAACAGACCCGGAGACAGGGGAAGCATTGATCAGACTGTTGGACCTCAGAGGGAAGGTAGTGGGGGTGGGGGTAAGGGGAAGAAATCAACCAAAGGACTTGTATGCATGCATATAAGCCTAACCAGTGGTCACAGACAACAGCGGGGTGGGGGCATGCGTGGGGAGGGGTTTGGGATGGGAATGGGGGGATAAGGACAAATATGTGATACCTTAATCAATAAAGAAATTAAAAAAAAAACTCTTTTACATTATCAACCAATATTGAAGAAAAGACTCTATTTTACTATGTACATATTCTTTTATAAATTTTCTCAAACTAAAATACGTTGAGACATTTAATGGAGAAAGGGGTTTAAAGGCCCACATTGCCAAATGAATGTACAGTGTGCATGTTTTGAATGTTTAGAGTTACTGGAAATTTGAAAAATTTATCTCCAGGGATCTCATATTACTTTTTTTGGAGATAGACATGGCTAAATGTATTTCTATCTGATAGTACTGAGGGCACTTACAGAAAAATTAAAAATAAAAAGTAAATCCAAGTAGCAAGATGGTAAGACATTTAAATGGTTAATAGTTAAAGATGTACATGAAATAGAAAAATTAAAATCCTAGTTGAGCAGAATTGTATCTCAAGGAATAACTGTTCACTTAAATTGATAAAGCAGTAAAGACAAATGGTGAATGGGAATGGCTGGGATTAAAGAGATGATTTGCCAAGAAGACACAGGAAAAACTCAGTACACCTTTCCTAGCCTACACTCTAACTAGAATTTACCTTTCCATACAAAGTCCCGGGAAGCCTCTTCAATGTTCTCCAATCCCAGCTGCAGAGGGCTTTCACACACATTGGGAATCCAGAAAGTTCATATTTACAACAGAAAGCCACTCTTTCAAATTAGCACAAATTAGCACATTTTCTAAGGAGAAGAGAACTAGCTAAAGCAATGGAAAGACCATTGACAAAGTCAAGGTAATAAAGACACAATATCTTTGCATTTTATTTTATTCTTTTTAAAATATATTTCTTAATTGATTTCAGAGAGGACGGGAGAAAGAGAGAAACGTCAACGATGAGAGAGAATCATTGATTAGCTGCCTTCTGTACGCCCCCTACTGGGGATCGAGCCCACAACCTGGCATGTGGCCTTGACCTGAATCAAACCTGGAACCCTTCAGTCTGCAGGCTGATGCTTTATCCACTGAGCCAAACTGGCCAGGGCAATATTTTTGCATTTTAAAGATCCATCCTGAAATCAGAGTTCTTTGCAATTAGTCCAGTATCTCTAAACCAGAAAGAATCCAGATCAGCCTGGGGAAATCACTCAGTATGGGATATAAAATGAGTAAGAGTCAAGAACCAGGGCAATGTTTGTATATTTTCAGAAAACAACCCCAAGACCAGATGGATTCCTGCAACAGAGAGAAATTGACAGGAGTGCTCCAACCACGAAGACAAGAGGAAAAAACAGTCCAGAGATGGAAGACACTGACAACACCTTGCCATGGGAGCAGTCAGCAGCTGTGCACCGCTGCAGGTTGTCTAGGACCAAACCAGAGAGGGTCGGACCTGCATTGCCACCATGTGCCCACCATCCAGATATCACTGCTGACATGTACACATAAGGAACTGTTGGACATTGAAATTGGGACTCGAACATTTTTTTGTTTTGTCTTGTTTTGTTATTATATGTTTATTTCCAGTCTGCAAAGGCAAAACTTTTTAAAGGAAAGAAATGGTGGGAAAAAGATACAGAGGCAAAGAAGCATTGAACAGACTGTCAAACTACATCGGGAAGACAGGGGAGGTTGGGCGGGGAGGGCTGTAAGAGACCAACCGAAGGACTTGTATGCTTGCATGTAAGCACAACCAATGGATATAAGACACTGGGGCGGGGGGGCAGGGTGGGCAGGTGAAGGCATGTCCTGCGGGGTAGGGGAGGTCGGGGGGAGATCAAGGGGGTAAAAAAAGGAGACATATGTACTACTATTTGTAATACTTAAAACAATAAAAATAAAATAAAATGTAAAAAAAAAAAAAAAAAAAAAAAAGAACCAGGGCAATCAAATGCCAATGATGCTGAATCCAAACTAAGACAGAGATGGTCCTATACTATTTTTGCTGATATCACAGATAAGTAAATGAAAAGGGATTGGTAGTTAATGCTAGAATAGTTTCTGGTGTTGTAATTGGCTAGCTATAAATATACTTAAATTAATGGCTATAAATACAATAGAGGTCATTCCATACTGAAGCTTCAGGGCTTTTCAGTGGAGTTTCTTTCCTTATAAAATTCTAATTGAAAAAATAATCACTTCAATTATTATGTTAAATATTCTTTCTTTCTTTCTTTCTTCCTTTCTTCTTCTTCTTCTTTTTTTTTTGGGGGGGGGGCGCGTATATCATCTCTTCTTGTATAGTAAGAGCACCATGATTTTTAATCTTGGCACATAACTACATAGACTAAGCTTGAATTTTTCATCCACTCTTACAATTACATTACTAGGTTCTGGGAGATGGAATATAAGAGGAAGTGGAATATGGAATATAAGAGTTCCGGATATAAAAGGTTGGACCCTATTTTCTCCCACTTACTGCCTGGACTGTAGATGAGGTATGAGTCATGGTAAACCAATCAGGGCAAGTCCTTAGTATTTCCAGAAAACAAGGAAGTAGGGACCTGAGGCTTTGACACTGTGAAGCTGATATACTAGCCTTGGTATGCTTAAATCTGAGCTGCTTATATAAAAACTAGAGGCTCAGCATGCAATATCGCGTGAGACCCAGACCCGCCACGCCAGCACTGCCGCCACACGGGGGGGGGCGGGGGGGACGCGGGACCCAGAGTCAAGTCCCTGCCCACCCTCATGCACCTCGCTGCGCACACACAGCCTCCTGGTGACCAGTCTTTGGTCGTTATGGTGTCACGGCCAAGGGGTTTTCATAATAGAGATTATTTACTTATGAGAGAAATAAGATTTAATTAGATTTAAACACCTTATTTTGGGTCCCTTTTACAGAAGCTAAACCCAAACTCATATCCAACTAAAATAGGTTATTTGTTCATTCATTCACTCAACAAATTGATACTTTATACATATTCTATATCAGTCTAATGATAGATTTGACAGTGAACAAAAGATACCAGGTCCTTGATCTTAATAGAGTAAGGGATATCAGATAATACATAATTAAAATTACATTTAAGGTAATATCTCATAACTACAAATGCTATAATCAAAATAGCTCAAAGTAATCTACTAGTGAGGTATTAGGTGTGTAGGGGACTACTTTTAATGAGTTAATTATAGCAGCTTCTGTGAGGAGGTGACAAGATAAAGTCAGAATGATAAGAAGGATTTAAGTATTAAAATATATGAAAGAAGAGTGTTCTAGCAGAGGGGCCAGCATATGCCAAGCCTCAAGCTAAGAGTGAGCTTAGAGTGGCTAAAAGGAGTCAGAAAATAATAAACAGCCTGGCTAGTGTGGCTCAATGGTTGAGCATCGACTTCTGAACCAGGAGGTCTGGTTCGATTTGCGGTCAGGGAACATGCCTGGGTTGCAGATTTGAATCCCAGTGGGGAACATGCAGGAGGCAGCTGATCAATGATTTTCTCTCATCATTGATGTTTCTATCTCTCTCTACTTTTCCCTCTCTGAAATCAATAAAAATGTATTTTTTAAAGGAGATAATAAGCAAAAAGACCTGTAGGAAAATCTCAGGTCAGGGAGACACAGGTATTTGATCATACATGATTTTGCAAACAGGATAAGAAATTTACATTTTCATGTAATTATAGTGGGGAGCTATTAAAAAGCTTCAAAGAGAATGGTGATATTTTCTGATTTTTAATCTATTTGAAAAGATCATCCAACTGTTGTAGAAGCGGGTAATAAGTGTGAAAAGAAAAACAATAAATAATGCTATGTGTTTACCAAAACACAATTTTTTTCCCTCTTGGACATATATGAAGTCTATATTATTCAGTAACCCTTGCAGGTAGGTGTGGCCACGTGACCAACTTCTGGCCAATGGGATGTGAGTGGAAATGATATAGGCCTCTTTAAGACCAAAACACTAAAATGTCTCCTTTAAATCTCTCTTTCCTCACCTGCTGGTTGGATGCTGCACTTTGAGGAATTAGATGATGGTGGAACCACTACTCTAAGAAACTGAGACCCAGAATGACTGCATGGAGCAGAGCCTTCCTGGTAGAAATAATCCTTTATTATGGAAAGTCACTAAAGTTTGAGTATTGTATGCTGAAGCAGTCAGCCTAACCTGATTGACACAGACCGCTAATATGCTAGTGTGAACAAGAAGTGATAGTGGCTTGGACCAAAAGGTAGCACTGGAGGTATTGTGAAGTGATTGGGTTTGGGACATAATTAAAAATTGGAGCAAATGGGACATACTGATGGACAGGATAGAGATAACAAGAATATGAACAAAATAAAAAGTGGCTTTTTAGGATTCTAATCTTAACAATCTGTTTGGCTTGTGATTTTATTAAGCATGGGGGGTTGGGTGAGAAGACTTGGGAAGGGGCAATTGTCTGCAGGATGGGGGGAATTAAGCTTTCTATTATGGCTATGATACCTTTACAGACACACACACACACGTTTGTGTGTGTGTATGTGTATGAGATATTACCTTAAATGTAAATTTATTTATTTATTATAAGAGAGGGGGACAGAGAGAGATAGAAACATCAATGATGAAAGAGAATCATTGATCAGTTGCCTCCTGCACACCCACCTACTGGGGATCGAGCCCACAACACTGGCACATGCCCTGACTAGGAATCCAACCATGACCTCCTGGTTCATAGGTCAATGCTCAACCACTGAGACACACTAGCCAGACTAGTATACATTTTTAGATACTTAATTAGACACTGAAATGAAAATGTTGGTTAGAAGAGCAGGAAGGGCTAAAGACAAATTTTGGTATCATCACCCAATAGATGATCTGAATTTGACCAACATATACATTCACAGTATAGAACAGACTGTTTCTCATAAGCATGTCCACTCCTCACCAATGTCTTATAAAGATTCATTTACTACTGATAAAGTTACACATACACACAATCATATTAGAGAAGCATCAGAAAGAAGTGAGCTTAGACAAGCAAGTTAACATAGTATGAAGAATTAGGCCATGGACAGACACATGGATTTTCATCTAAAATTCTATTCTTAAGAGAATAATGGCTACCACCCAAGTGTCAAAGAAAAGAACAAGACAAGAGGACTGGAAATCTCTTAAGTACAGCTAAATAGATTGTCCAAATTGTTTGTGAGATTGTAAGGAGAAGAAAGAAGAAAAAATGACCACGAAAGTATAATTCCATTTACCCACACTGTTGGTTAAGGTCACTGAGAAAGAATTAAGTTAGCTGCAAAAGTTAAACCAAGAGTCATAAACAGAAACAAAAACAACAACTGGCTAACACTGAAGAAAAGATTATTATTGTCACTATCTAAATTTAAAACAAGCTATTTTGAAAGAAAAAAACAAAAACACACACACAAACATTTGTAGTTCCACTGTTCTGACATAACTATTATTAATGCTTACACTTTTCTATAAACTATTCAGCAAATTTCATTTCTTTTTGGGGGTTAATTTGGTAAGAGAAAGTGCCACCTCTCTGCTTTAATTTTCACTCCTGTAAATAATAGTACATTACACATTTCCCTCCTATTTGCTACCCTACCCAGTTATATTGAGCTGTTGTAACTACCTGGGCATATCCCTTGGGCTTTGTTTTCAAATACCAACCTTTGTGTCTGTGTTAAAGGCTACTATTTTCCTACCTAAATGTCCATTTTCCCTCTTAGAACCCCTCATTTTTAGCCATGCTTACGGTCACTTGAAATCAGACATTTCTCAGCCTCCACTGTAGCTAGGCATGGCCATGCGACTAAATGCTAGGCAAATTTCTTCAAGAGACAGTTGTATGGACTCTTTACCCATTTATTCCATCCTGATGCTTAAGACATGGATATGGTGCATGAATCTCTATCTTGGACCGCAAGACCAAGGGCACCCTCTGTAACTGGCTGCCAAGAAGCACATTGGGTTCCAGATGGCAGGATAGTCACTATGCCAGCCCTGGATTGTCTACCTCCAAACTTTTAAGTGAGACAAGAACAGATTTCATTATGTTTAAGTTGCTATTTTACAGATTTCTGTCCCTCATAACTAAGCCTGATCTTAATTAATGTAGGCACTAAATTCAACTTTTTATTTTTAAATAAATGTTAGGTTTGAGAGACTCTTTGCATACAAGGTAGTTGTCGGAAGAAATGATGAAATAAACTTATTTTTAAAAAATTCCAGATTGAATATCTTGGCCTGATCCTTTCCCTCTGACTCTTCTTTTTCCATCCTACCCCTCCCCATTCTTTTCTTTCTTTAACACAACTCTCCTGTTCTAGATGTCTGTGCCTGCTTTCTTAGCCCAATTGGCCCCTTTGAAGGAACTAGAAAGAGGCCATCCTCAGAGAGGCTGCAATTCCACTGGCTCATAACCTGGCAAGAAGGCCGATTGTAGGAATCTGAAAAAGGTATCCCTTCTTCCAGGTGGATCCATCCCCCTACGGAGCATATGGTTTGGCACGCAGAACCTGGGCTGGATTTCAATCCCTATTCACTCACTTGGCTGGGTGCCCTTGTGCAATGAACTATATGCCTATGTTTGTAGCCGGGCAGTCCTTTATTAGCAGGCTCAGTTCATCTACAACTCTGATGTGAAGAAGTGTATGAGAGTCCCCATAGTTCACAGCATAGTCACTTGGATTCAACATCAAGTGTCATTCTTATTGGTTTTCTGGGCCTCAAAAGGCCTCTCTTTGCTTATCTTATTTGGTTTTAGTCCAGAGTCCTACTGAGATTCATTTGTTGCCTGCACATACCTCTACTTACTGACACTGTTTTCTGGTAGCTCCTATGACCTGTGATGGCCTATCTGGTTATTTATTTTGTTTTTCTGAGCCCTAAGTATACATTTGGTTCTTACCATCTCTACTCTCATCTTCTTTTTGTGCTGATGTCTTATAGACGAGTGTTGGCCAGGGAAACAGATACCAACAAAATTAATTGGAAAATTAATTAAGTTGGCTGACTATTCCATCAACCATTAGTAAAATATTTTCATCACAGAAATGACCCTTAAAAACATTCTTCACATTAAAACTGTAAGGGAAAAAATTGAAATATTCAATACCAGGATTTCTCTATGTACTTTAGGGGGTGCAGCTTCATTTTCTTTATAAGCTTTCTTCCTTCCAATTTCTGGGACTTGGTAGTATAGTACACACTATATTTTATTAGCAATTCTAATTGTTATACTGCTCTCCTTAACCAGAGACCTCTTGTCATTAACCAAGTTATAGCCTTAAGACTTTTTATGCATTCTTTTTCCAGAGTGCTCACATATAAATTTAAACTTTGCTAGCCCAGAACATAATCTAAAACAAAACCAAAGCTAGACCTCTCTGTCATTTCCAACCAGATGCCCTTGCTGTTAACAATGGAACTCATGCTACTATTATTTCCCCACTTGGCATAACCATGCAGTATTGTTTCTTTTCTTGCTCTAAATGCAAAGAACATATGATGTCAAGTTTGAGACTGATGCTTCACATTAAAGATAACGGTGACCACAAAACCACTGTAAATGGTTTAGGCTCCTTGCTAGGTTTTTCTTGTCTTTACTTTTGTTTGCTGGATGAAAAAAAAAATTGAGTTTGATCAAGTAAGAATGCTTGATTGCGAAGTTAAAGAGGTTCCCTGAAGTTTTCTCAGGGGAACAATGTCACCTCAGTACTCTTGGCACAAGTTCCCTGTGCCAGCCAAGCTCCCTGGCTTCTGAGTGACACTTCACAGTGCTGGGGCAAAGGCTAGCACCACTAAGTGTGAATGGAGAGCAAAAATCTATCTTTGGATGGCTAGCTCTCTCCCTGGCATTTCCAGTGTTGATTTACACTGCCCTAAATATTTCTATTTCTAGTCACCTAAGCTCTGCATCCCACCAAATCTTTTAATCCCTGACTGATTTCTTCATGGAATTCAATCTCTTGGTCATTGTCACTAAGCCTGTCCTCTGAGCCTTGCCCTGCCCCTGAACTGCTATCTCACCTGATCAGTCAGATGGTTGGTCCAGGCCACTCCTGGTCAGTACTGGCCTCTGATGCCCATTATGGTGGAGTTCTGACTGTGTAGAAAAGCCCAGAGAGAGAAGGAGAAGGAGAAAGAAAAAGATGTCTAATTGGCTGTTTCAGCTTATTACCAAAATGAAGATTAAGATGACCTAAAACTCAGTGGCATAGAGGCCTTCAAAAAGAGAGAGGTTGGTGGAGGATAAGTCCAGTAGGTGAACCCAGGCATGACTCCTGGCATACACTTGCTTTTGAGTATCTTGGGCTGGTTTCTTACCCCACGTGTCTCAGTTACCTTGTTTTATCATGACATATGCCTTAGAGACTTGTTAGGATTACAGGAGATAAGGTCCGTGATCCACTTACAATAGTGCTTGGTCCTTGGCATGCATTCTGTAACTGGCATCTTGACATTTTAAATGCCTTTCACACTCACCCACAGGTTCAAAAACCCCAGTCTTGGGCTCCCAGGAATTTTCATTGAGGTTTTGTTCAAAAGCAGCTGAGAACAGATTGTTATATGTTTTCCAGTACAGAGCACACATACAATCCTTTGCCTCTAAGTATTTTTTTTAAATTTTCCTTTACTCATTTAATTCAAACCTCTGCTCAAATGTTGCCCCCTTAGAGAAAACTCTCTGATGACCTCCTATAAAATGGCACTTCCCATCAGTTTCTTTCCTCTTTATTTGTTTTTCTTTATATCACTTGTAATCAGATATTATATCATATACAGTAGTTTCTCACTTTAACATTTTCAATAGGTTCTTGGGAACTGTGAGTTTAAGGAAATGACATATAACAAAACCAATTTTACCACAGGCTAATGGATATACACAAGAGTTAAGTTCCTACAGCATATTGCTGGTCACAAAAACATCATCAACTTCTCTGTAAAGACTCCAAACACTTCTGATATTAAATATTGAAATAAATGTGAGCTATACACACATCTAAGAAAGATGAATAGAAACAAGTGAGATAATTATTTTCTGACTTGTTTATTCTAGAGCAGGGTCATGGGTGACCAGAGCCCATCCTGCAACTCAGGGTGCCAGGTGGGAACCCATCCTGGACAGGATGCCCTTCCACCGCAGGGCCACTCACACATACCCACACTCACTCCAACTGGGGCAACATACACATGCCAATTCACAGCACATTTTGAGGATGTGGGAGGAAACTGGAGTATCTGGAGAAAACCCACCCAGGCATGAGGAGAATGTGTAAATTTACACAGACAGTGGCCCTAGCACAGAAATGATTTTTTTCCATCAATGTTATAAAGAAAATAACATTATTGCAGGATCTGCTGTGTATGATATTTGTTACTGGTAGTGGTGATCTGCTTCACCAGTGTCTTCATGAAGGAAAAGACTGTTTTTTTGCTGTATCTGTAGTACTATAGAAATGTCTGAAATGGCCCTGGCCTGTTTTGATCAGTAGTTAGAGCACTGGCCTGTGGACTGAAGAGTCCAAGTTTGATTCCCAGTCAATGGAATGTTTCTATCTCTGTCTCTCTCCCTCCCTTCCACTCTCTCTAAAAATGCAATGGAAAAAAAAAAACCTTGGGTGAAGATTAACAACAGCAAAGAATACTGGATTAAGTGATATTTCCACTTCAAAAGTTGATGATTTTTAAAATCTCATATGCATTGAAATGAAAAAAATCTGAAGATTTCTGTGAAAGTTTATAGATTTCATCATCTTTCATATCATAAAATCTTAAACCACTTTAATTAAAAAGTTTCTAATCTTTTCTTGGTTTTGCACTGTCTGCCATTCATTTATTTTTTAAATTTATCTTTATTATTGAAAGTATTACAGATGTCCCTTCTCCCCCAGCCCAGCCCCATTGCCCCTCTTATCCCACTCCTGCCTCCTCCCCATTCTTTATATAAACAATTTATATCCTATGTAAAGTTAGGGGGAATCCCTCACTCAGTGGCTCTGTTTTTCCAGGACATGGCCTTACTCAAGCACACACCCTTGAATATTTCCAGGTGACTGAGTTTTAAAGAACTGCTCCTATGGCAGTAAAAAAAAGAAAAAGAAAAACAAAGTCCAAAATATTTGCATTACAAGTTTACCAAGGAATAGTTTCTACAACTGGCTCTGACAATTATTTTAATAAATAGGAAAGTCAGTATGAAAGAAACAAATCCAAAGAAATGCTGAATTAGCATTTCTAATTAGCACTTCTAATTTCATCCTAATGAAATTCCACAAAGGTCTTTCTAAACTACGGAGGAAAATGGGCTAAAGGCAATTTTAGCATTTTCTTGTCTTCATTGATGTGGATTAAATCATACCAACGGGTAACAGGTCTACCATTTAATTAATATCTCCCCTTTTAAGAATTCACCCTGAACAATATGATGTCCCTGTTTACTCTCAATTGTTAAAAATAAGGCGAGCCCCCAAATTTAAGGATCCTGGTAGAACACAAAACATACTGGGGCGCCAGGCAGCAAGGCAAATACCTTCATGCAGGAGGGTACGCAGCATGTGGTCTAGAAGCACATGCACACCAAGCAGGTGGTCTGCTTGGCTTTTTAATCCTGAAGCAAGTGACCTGTTCCTCACTCTTGATTGGAGCTCATGTGCACAGTCTTTCTGGATTGGCTAATTCAAAGGGAGAGGTTGGCCTTTGCCATTTCAAGATGGTGGCCCCCAGGGGAGCTGCAAGTCATATGGCCAAAATGATGGCTGCCAAGTCACACAGTCCAAAATGGTGGCTGTATAAACTCTTCTTTGACACGAAAGATTACTTGTTTATTCTCTCACAATCATGAAGAACCAATCCTTTTTATCTTTGTTATAGCATTCTACTGTGTATTTAACTATACGCTATTATGTAAAGTCATATATCACCTCATAGCATCCACCCTGTTGCAGACCAAGTCCTATTGGCATTTCCGCTTACTCTACCTGATTGTGAGTTCCTTGAAGACGGGGATCATGTCTTAATCATTTTTGTCCTTCCAGAGGTTCAGGCAGTTCTTGTTGCAGTTGATAATGCATGTGCTTCAAATGCTGAATGAGTGAATTAATGTGCAATGTACTAATATAAGGAAAGCATAATGGTGCTTGAAGGGAGAAGTACTACAAGCAATCATGGGCTTTCCACTTTAGAGTGGAAATGTCTAAGTGAAAATAAGACTTGAGCTGAATCTAATCACATGTGGGGTATAGAGAGTGTTTTTTAAATAGAAGAGCTCTAAATAAAGCTGCATTTAGAATGATGCTCTTGTTAAAATTATGAATTGGTACCAAACACTTGATTCTAATAGCTAGACAGTTTTATTTATTTTACTTTTTTAGATATTTTTATTGATTCAAATAGGAAGGAAGAGGGAGAGAGAAATAGAAACATCGAAGCTGAGAGAGAATCATTGATTGGCTACCTCCTGCACGACCCCTATTGAGGATTGAGCCTGCAACCCTGGTATGTGCCCTTGACCGGAATTGAACCCAGGATCCTTCAGTCTACAGTCTGACACTCTACCCACTGAGCCAAACCGGCTAGAGCTAGCTAATCAATTTTATTTTATTTTATTTTTTTAAATATTTTTTATTGATTTTTTACAGAGAGGAAGGGAGAAGGACAGAAAGTTAGAAACATCCATCAACTGCCTCCTGCACACCTTCTACTGGGGATGTGCCTGCAACCAATATACATGCCCGTGACCGGAATCAAACCTGGTACCCTTCAGTCTACAGGCTGAAGCTCTTCAATTTTAATGTCGATTCCTATTGCCTGCTTTGTAAGCACCTGGATATGCAACATCTTTATAAACAGTACAAAATGAAAAAAAGTTGGCAAAGTAAGTGAAGTAGTCCACATAGAAAAGACACTTTACATATCAAAATGAAAATGCTCATTTGAACTAAGGATTTGAACTCAGGAAGAAGATTTAACAGAAGTAAAACAGATATTTAACAACAAAAACAACAACATTCAACTATGTCACTGAATATCAAGAACCTACCTGCACCCAGGTGGTAAGTCATTACTTAAGTTCTTTACATTTATAATTAATAAAACCAGATAGAAAGAGTATCTGATAAGCCCAAAGGAATGATTCTGTAGCAATTTATTGTTAATTCTCGCTCTATGGAACTTGCCAGCATTTTGAGTCCCTGCCCATTTTGAGGAAAACATAACGTTGTTCCTTTTCATTTTGCAGTAGGTAAAGAGGTTGTAAACTCTGACAAATCGGCACTGCATTTTCATTTATGACGCCCTGGTGCCATAGAAGTAAAACTGTGAATTTCCAGAAAGGAACTCCAGGCTGCTATAAGGGGTTTGAATCATTGCCTAGGAAATGGGATCCTGCACGCTCTGGTGCAATTTCCCAGATGATGTATGGACATTCAGAGTGTACAGCTGTATGCCAACGGAAGCACTGTGACAGTCCTGCTCGCTGCCAGGTGTTTGTGTGCAGTTGAGTGTGGCCCCTTTCTGGTCCACTTTTCATTTTACACTGTCGGAAACACCCCACACTCCTTACAGATCAGTGACTGGGAGGCTAAGCCCAACAGAAGCAATGCCTCCTGCTCTTTGTTTGGCAGCTTCGCTACACCTTCTTAGGTTTGCTTTTTCTGGGACAGAATGCATAGTCCTAGGTAAGGACCTTGTTTTGAATAGCTCCATCCAGCTCCATGCCCTGTGGTGGAAGCTGGGTCAGCATCCTTTAATCAGCTGTCAGAAAACAGTAGGATTTTTCTCAGGTGGAAGGAAAATAGAAAAAAGAAGTGAGTGGGAAGAGAGGCAGCACTTGGTCCTGAGCACAATGACAGTCTTCGAAAGAGCAAAAAAGAGCAGATGCTTCCCAGACATATACCCATATTTTCTACCTCTATTAAAGAAGAATTCTGAAGTGCCATTTCAAGCACATCCAGGTACTTGGACAAAAATTTTGCTTTGCACACAGATGTTTGGCATCTGACAGAAAGTCTGTAATAGGGACATGGATTTATAAAGTAGAATTGCACAAAATAAGGTTATTTTTTTTCTCCACAACATCGCTCCCTAAAGCATCCCATAAACCATCACTGTCTACTCTATTATTATATTTCTGTGTATTTCTAGGCACATATTCTCAGGAATCCATGGCATACATTTAAAAAATATATTTTTTAAGAGATTTTCTTTGCAGAAAACCCAAAATGAAACATTCATCAGAGCCATGTATGCTTAGAAGGTATGCAGAGTCCTATCAAAACTTATACTCCTGCCCTACCAGGTTTGGCGCAATGGATAGAGCATCAGCCCGCACACTGGAGAGAGAGAAAGAACTGTAATATCTGAGGATTTTTCCCCGGGCAGTCCTTGTCTCTCTTCGATTCAGCAGGACAGAGAGCTGATATGCATCATGGGATTTTTGTCAGGCTACTGGAAATGGCAGCATCCTGACTTTGCATGATTTATGAAGTGTATTCTGGTTTGACAATGACTTTATATAAGACAGTGTCTCTCCCATAAGATTCATTAATCAACTCCTGAGGTTCCTGACTGTGAGATCTGACAGTGTCCTGCTTAGTCCTCTCTATTCACCAGCCGCCCTGTTCCCAGTCACTCAGTGGCTTTTTGGTCTTACCATCATGCATGCAAATATCACCACAGTCTAGGGAAAGTGATATATGTGCACTTGGCACTTTCTCTTTGATGAGTTTTTCTTTATTTGGAAAGATAATTGTTTCTAGATGGACGAACATGGTGTTGAAGATGCATGGTTAAAGTCAAGCCTTTCTAATAGCAGCTGAAAGGCAACCAATTAAATGCATCAATAAATGAGCACATAGTGGGGAAAAACAGGTAATTATGTAATCATTACTACTTGAAGAGTGATGAAATGCCTCCTTTACTTATATAGTGAACATGCTATTCACTTTAAAAAAATATTGAATTTATTGGGGTGACATTGGTTAATAAAACCATACAGGTTTCAAGTGTATAACTCTATAACACATCATCTGTATACTGCCTTGCATATTTATACAAACATGCATGTTTATACATCACCCAACGTCATCTCTTTCCTCCACCATTTATCCCTCCTTTGCCCTCTTCCACCTCCCCATGCCCTTTTCCTTTTCCTCTGGCAATCAGTACAATGTTGTCTGCGTTTATGAGTGTTTTGTGGTTTGTTTTTTTTTCCTAATCCCGTCACATTTTTCAACTAGCCCCCCAACCGTCCTCCTATGACAGCTATCAGTCTGTTCCCTATTATCTATGAGTCTGCTTCTATTTTGTTTGTTAGTTTATTTTGTCATTAGATTCCACATGTCAGTAAAATCGTATGGTACTTTTCTTTCTCTGACTGGCTTATTTCACTTAACATAATACTCTCCAGGTCCATCCATGCTTTAGCAAATAAGATTTCTTTGTTTTTTACAAACTGAGTAAATGTACCACAGTTTGTTTGTTTGTTTTTAATCAATTCTTCTATGATAGGGGCATGGACTGCTTCCAAATCTTGGCTATTGTAAGTAATGCTGCCATGAACATAGAGGTGTGTATATTCTTTCAAATTAGTGTTTCAGATTTCTTGGGATATATTCCCAGAAATGAAATTGCTGGGTCATTAAGCATATACATCAAGTAGGATATGAAGAAACAATAAAATCTCATTTTGATTTAGGTTTGTATAAACATACAGATTCTTTTTTGGCCTGAAGCTGATAAAAGTCATCATTAGCATAATACCACATAACAATAGCAGGAATAATAATAATAATGCTCATGTCTAAGGGGCCAGGGAATTTTCCTAGGTGGTGCTTCATGAACCCTCCCAAGGTCCCTGTGAGGAAGATAAAGGGCAGTCAGTATCAGTAATTTATTGATGGGGAAATTGAGGTCCAAAGGTGAAGTGACCCAGGGACTAAAGTGCTTCTCAGGGAGCCACTGGACACTGTAGAAGTCCATGTAATGCCACAAAACCCAACAGTGGGCCTTAAATTCCATGCAGCACGGGAACCGCTCCCATCTAGCCCTCTGGCATTGACCTCTACACTGAATCTCTCTCCAAGAAACAGTCTCTTGCTTCCCACCATCACAGTTTTTTCCTCCTAATTCTCTATTGTGGAAGGTGTGGGTGATGGTGGTTTAGAAGATCATCTCTGGAGCCAGGCTGACTGAGTGTGAAGGTCCTTTCTGCTCCTTGCTAGCTGTGAGACCTCCACAAGTGACTTATTCTCTCATAATCTCCATGTCCTCATCTGTACAATGGGATTATAATCAAAACCACTCTGGGGATAGTGGGGAGGATTCCACAGTAAGTTATGAGGATAAATCTAATGATATTTACATGATAAAAGAACAACTGTTTTTGGTTCGTTTGTCCTGACACCTGAGAAAAATGTCTTTTTTTTTAAAGGGTATGTGGTGTGATGGATTGAACTATGTCCAGAGCAATATTTTTCAATAAGTTCAATGATGAGTTTTATAAGGCTGTTTCTTAAGATGCCCTTCCGTACAAGAGCAAATGCCAAATCAAAGCTAAAGAAAGGCACAGTTTTAGGGGCCAATGTGCTGTGGGACAGGTGCATGGCTAGCTGTGCATGGTACAATGTAAAGGTTAAGAACACGGGCTCTGGAAACAAATTAACAAAGTTTGGAACTCAACTTTGCCACTTTCTGGCTATGTGTCATTGAATAAATTATCTCTCTGGTTCAGTGTAGTCATCTAGTAAGTAGGTATAATTATATAATCTAGCTCAAAGATTGTGTTGTTGTTTTTTCCCCGAGGATTAAATTAAATGATATGTGTAAAGGCCTGAAAATAGCACCTTGGCACAAAGCTTAAGTTATTATTAATCAAATAAAAAATTAAAATATCTAGAAGGTAGACTATACACAATTTAAGATCCTCACAATAAATGCCATGTTTGCTGTGGTACTTAGGATCACAGTTAGGAGGTGAGAGTTTGAGATTACACTTTCTGACAAGAACCTAGCCTGCAGAAATTTCATAAGGTTGATTAAAAGAAGAACCATATTCCCTGATAATCAACTAAGTAGAAGGCAGAACTGACATCTGTAATGGAAGATCAAGAGCCCAACTGAGCACATGGTGAATGCAAGGCCATCCCTTTACTGTGAGCATGCAGGGTTACCTGTGGAGGAATCCACATGTTTCTCAGGAAAGAGTTCTGGGTCCACTAAAATGCATACAGATCTTCAAGGGCCTGGGCTCTAAGCAATAGAGGGAAATGGGCCTAATTAATTTTGGTTTGGAAAATTTTCAATGTGAGTATAAATATTTAGCCATCTGACTACATCCATAATAATAAAAGCATAATATGCTAATTAGACGGGAAGTCCTTCCAAACGATCTTAGGGACAACGAAGCTGGGGCTGGGAGGGAAGCCCGGGTCCCAGGTGCCAGAAGAAAGCTGGTGCTGGCAGCTGGGGGAAGGAAGGTCTACTCTTGCAAGAATTTCGTGCATCGGGCCTCTAGTATATCAATAAGAAACTAGAAAGCATTTTAAGTGCTTGCAAACTCCTAAAGAATCCTGCAAGGTAAACTGGATTCAGCTATCTCCCTCTAGTTAGATGAGTTTTGGCTTGCTATCTAGGGCAGTAAATACAAGTCAATCAAATGTTGGAAAATCATGGTTTTAGCATTTGAGAAGTAATAAAAATTCATTCTTTTAAAACTCATCAGTATCAGTTATTTATTGAGACTGATCCTCCTTTTACGAGGGAAAATGCCCTATCTATAAATACAAAAATAATGGGATTTCCTTTCTTCTCTGGTTTGAACAAATATTAACTTGATAATTATATTATTTTCCTGAACCATTTACCATTTAGTTTACTATCATGCATTATAAAACAAATGATGATGCATTCATAAGATATGTCAAAAGATTAAATTGGTTTGCTTCATTTGATTATTGCAATAAACACTTAGCTTGTTGTATTTATAAATTATTTGTCGAATAGTATGGTCATCTGGTCATAACCGAAAATATTCATGTGTACATCATGTACATGTATATCCATGTCATCAAAGTCCTCATAAAATTATTGCATTGAATGCTATTATTTATGCAAACTTTCTGGGTATTAAGCCAAGAAAAAAGAAATATTAATGGAATATTTGATTTCCAACACATTTTACAGATCTAAATCTAGTAATTTAACCTAGTAGCATAAAAATACATGGGTGACTTAGTTTGCTAAAGCACATATGAATGATTAAACTTGACCACTATGACCTTTAGTTCCCTTTTCAAAATTATTAATTTTAAAATATTTTCCTTGAATTCCTTCTAAAACTGTACTTCTTCATAAAGCATTTGGGAATGAATTGAAATGGAATGGTGGCCCTTCATTCCATACTCCCCGCAAACCCCCAAATTTACACTTTCATTCATTTCCTCCCTTACCCATTTTGACCCTTTTATCTTCATCTTCTGGTGGTGGATATTGTTTGCACTTAATTCTAAAACCTATATCAATTTTGAGAAGAGAGATTTTAAATAAATTTTCATATATCTAAGTCTTTATAAAACAATTGAAATTATTGGATATGCACAGTATTCTAAATGAATATGTAGAATCATAGTTAATAATACTGTGCATATCGTAAATATCCTAATATTCTAAAATTCTAAAATTATACTAATATTCTAACTCTAAAAATAACATAAGTCTAAAATTAAAGAAGACTTTGTTCATGTAGCAAAGTAAACCCACTTGAAAAATATCATATAACTGCTTATTTATTATTTCATTTCTAGCAAGTTGTTTTTGTGTGGTAGTGTCAGAGATTTAAATATCAGATCTTTTTTTAAAGAGAAAGGTAGGGAGAGGGAGAAAGAAAGAAACATCAATGTGAGAGCAAAACATCGATTGTCTGTCTCCAGCATACACCCTCCCCCCCCTCCCCCATTGATGATTGAGCTGGAAACCCAGGCATGTGCCCAGACTGAGAATCAAACTGGCAACATTTCAGTGTATGGGATGACACCCAACCAACTGAGCCACACTGGCCTGGATGATTTCAGATCCTTAAATCAATCTTGTGTCATAGAATTAAAACCATTCATTTTTATGTTGTTCTCATGCCTTGCACACAGCCTTACAGCGTGAGGCTGCTCTTAGGTTAAATACATACACTATGAAATCAACTGTCAGGTATATCATCCCTATGCTTCTCTTCATTTGTAGCTTTAAATTCTATTTAGAGATTTATTCTTATGGTGTGTCTAATTTAGGGAAGGAATTAATATGTTGGATGCTATTAAAAGGAGACTATGCTGTGGGGCACTTTTTATTCTTCGGATGTCTGCGTGAACTCAAGTGGAGTAACATCAGCTGGCACACCCTATGCTTTCTGTCACCTTTCGTTTATATTACCTCCAACACTGTCCTAATATTTTCTTCCTCACATAGAAAACCACATCAAGGGAGGCCTCAAACACTGAAAAAGCATTTTGAGAGGGATTCATCACAACCAATGCATTTGCATATTCTAGCTTGGTTTTTATTGTTGGTTGACTTATATCAGACTTGCATTTAATCATGCCTTTAATATGAATTTCTTTCATCCATTAATTTATTCAACAAATACATGGATTGCTGATTAGGTGCCAGAGATGGTTTTAGGTTCTGGGTTCTAGCAACAGAAAAAGAAGAGTTCTAATTCTTATTGATATTACATTTAAATGAGGGAGACAGACAAATAATATGTATATAATGTTAGGTAGTAACAAATGTTATGGAGAAAAAGAAAGCTAATAAAGCAGATAAGGAGAGCTAAAAGTGCTAGTGGCAGTGTGATTCAGAAGGAGGACTTGCCATTTTATCATATGGGCAATAAAGTGACATTTAAGCAGAGAGGCAAGGGGCATTGAGACCTGTGAATATGAAGGGGAAGGGAATTTCAGAGAAGAAATAATAAATACAAAGGCCCTGAGGTAGGAGCATGCTTGGATCATTGGAGGAACAGACAGGAACTTCAGTGGTGTTTCATTGAAGTCAGAAATGTAATGGATCATGTAGGCCATACAAAGTAGTTGAGGTCTTGTCATGAGTGAGAGGCAAAACCCTGGATCATTTGAAGCAGAGGAGTGACTTTATCTAATTTACCTTTAATAGCATCATGCAGGGTGATTTGGGGAAGACACCTTAAAGAGAACAACAGGACAAGACAGGAGGCCATTGCAGTGACCAGGTTAAAAAAAAAAAAAAAAGATAATGGCTTGAATTAGGATAGTGGTGATAAGAATCATGTGAGTCTCTATATATATTTTAAAGTAAATCCACAGGATTTGATATAGGATGACTGTATCCTGGCTTACATAGGACACTCCAGAAATGGATTCTTTTGCCCCTAGTTTGATGTAGAACTCTATACATTCCTTAATATTGTTTGGAATTTTAATGAATTGGAGGAAATTCCTTCTGAGTGTTTCTATTTTTTCATTGAAATATAAAATAAGGCCATCTGCTGAAAACATGGATAGGAGAGGAAGTGTTGAGTATTTGAGCAGAGGAGAAGGTGTAACACAGTCATCTAGGTGAGTGGGGGAGTGAATGGACTGGGAGTGACTAGCATGGTTGCCAGGCAGCATCAGTGCCAACTTCAGTTGTTCGCAAATGAATTTAAAGTGGGAATTGTCAGTGTGCTTGTGTGTTTTTCTTTGAGTATGTTCTGCTACACAGGTACAGGTGCAGAGTAGGCAGCATTAGATTTAACCATGATCATAGTTTTACAGGTGATGCCAGCAAAATGAGAGAGGGCCAGTGAGTTCAGCATCTTCCCAAGAGAGTGATTATAATAAGTAACCATGGAATTTAAGTGAGGTAAAGAAGGAAGAGGATGAGGGATGGTGAAATCTAGTAGAATCAATGTATTAGAGGCCCCAGGATAGACAGAGAGTTTTATAAGAAGGACTGAGCTGGAAAGATGCAGGTGGTGTTCAGAGAATGAGATTATAGAGAAGTGCACTGGCAGAGAGACCTAGGTGGTGGCCACAGGACAGTGCTGGAGGTTGGCTGAAGGAGCTCCCTGAGAAGAGGAGTTCAGGGAACTGAAACCAAGGTGTGGATCACCACAGCAGTGCTTCTCAAGTTTTAGCTGAAACAGAATCCTGTGAAGGGGTCATTAAAACTCAGATTATTAGGCCCCACTCTCATAAATTTTAATTCAGTTGATCTGGGATGGAACCTGAGAATTAGGTGGTGTTGATATCAATGGTTGGGGCACTACATTTGGAAAACATGCCCTACATGTCCATTGAAATCAAGAATTAAGGGAAAAATAATATGGGAAAGAGCAACACTGAGTCTGGAACTAATACTGCCCAGACCGGGGAAGGAGAAGGACCCAGAGGTTGACAGTAAACTGTCTCAATGATCTGATTACAATGCAGTGCAAATGTTTGTTGATTCTTCTCATTCTGCTCTTTATTGGTGACTCCAACTGAGGTTTCTAGAGTCAGGCTGGCTTTTTATTAGCTCTGTGACCTTGGACCAGTTGATTACCTCTTTATATCTGTGTTTCCTCTTCTATAAAGTATAATAAATAAATAAATAAATAAATAAATAAATAAACAAACCTACCCATCAAAGTTGTTGCAAGAATAAACGAGTTAATAAATGTTCTAGCACCTAAGGCAGTAGTGATTCATGGTGATCACAAATTCAACACAATTGTACCTGTTATTTCTTCCTTTCTTCCATGTTCTTTGTTTAAATGAGCTCTCCTGAAATCCCCCATCTTGCTCTGAAACTGATCTTTTGCCCCTGGTTTGATGTAGAACTCTATACTTTCCTTAATATTATTTGGCACTTAAAAAGCTGACTCCCTATAACAAATGAAACTTGGTGAATTAAACATTCATTCCTTTGAACTAGGAATGTAAAAGATGTCGGCACAGAATGAAAGCACTGCCATTATACAGACATAATCTACAATTTTTATAATAATTTTTTTTCTGTAAAGGTCTTTCACCAAGTGTAGAAATAGATTTGACCACAGCTCTTTTGGGATCTTTTTGTCTTGGATCCCATGGGTGACCACAAAGAAAATCATAAGTAAAATTATTCAGAAACATATAGAAACATTTCAATACCACCTATAAAGTCATTATATAATCTCAGTGGACAGTGTAACAACTGTAACTATCTGTATATTGAGTTTAAATTACCCATATCATGTTTCCTGCATAATGCTCCATGCAATGTATTTAGGAAGAAGTATTAGGTGTCTGCTCAGTAAGCTTGGGGTCCATGTTGCTCATGTATTTTCCCCCAGTGGATGCTTTTTAAAAATAAAATATTTGAGAGAGGGGAGAGAAAGAGAGAGCGAGAGTAGCAATTTAACAAATTATTTTTTTTTCATCTCCAAAGGGAGTTCCCCAGAGACATTCAGCTGAATATTTTTCAAACCTTATATCATAAAGCATTAGCCTTTCTAGGTCACTGTATTGCATCTGAGCCATCTGAGCCTTAGATTAAAACATAAATACCTAAAGCCTTCACTCTCATACTTTTTTAAAAGCTGATGAAAACAGCCATTTCTCTTCGCCACTTCAATGTGTTTATTTATATGAGAAAGAACACTTTGAAAAAATATGGCATAAAAGAAGTCACACAGAGAATAAGGGAAGAGAAAAAATAATTTACGTTTCCATTTTTCTTTCCCTTCTATTTATTTATTCCTTCTCCTATGATTACCTATCCAATTAAAGAGAAAGAAATTGGCCATCCCACGCTAATGGTCAAATCAATACTAAAATATAAAAGGTAGTTGTAATTCTAACATCTCTCATAGTATCCATTCCATTACTGGTCCACAACAGATAACTGGTAAATATTGATTCTCTGACACTGAGTCCAATGTATAGACCTTTATTATCTAGTCTGCCTAGTGAACCACAATACCAGTTGTTTGGGAACAAACCTTCCCTGACTTCCAGTGTGCCTGCTGACAACTTAGGGTCACCATGGTCCACATTTTATTCTCTCCTTGAAAGGCAGGAGGTACACACATGGGAACTATGTTTTTCAGAATCTATATTAGCAGGGTTGCTTCGCTGAGTAGAGTCTGTCAATCAGAGAGACTTTCAAGATATCTGGGAGGTAAAAGAAGAATAAAAGATATACTTGTGTTCTTCAGCTAAAGTAAGATCCATGCGCTTTGTCAGATATGATATATCCATTGTGGAGACAGAACACTAATAGCCCTGCAGGTTCTGATATCCTGGAAGCTTGTGAAACCCTTCCTTGTCCTACTTCCTCTAGCCCTTCTAAGGATTTTGAAGCTCCTTATTCCCTGTATTAAATCTCCTGTGGCTTGAAATACCCATTTTCTTGATGGAACCGATTGATATACTCAGACTGGAGGAAGGAGCAAAATTGAGAGATGGAGGTTCACCATAGGAATCCACGCTCTGTAGGCAAGTCTACTAGACACACGGTCATAAAGTAGTAGAACTAAGGCCATGTAGAAACATACTGAGTGGGAGACAATTAAAACACACCACCAACTATCTGTGTGATCTTGTATAAATTATTACCTAAGTTTTCTCATCTGTAAAATGTAATTAATGGCATTAACTACCTCATAAGATTATGTATGTATGTTAGTGCATTAGTATTTGCAAAATTCATAGGACTAGGAATGGCACATGGTTAGCACTATATGATTTTTGTTAAAGCAACAGTGAATTTAAAAATACACACACAGCCCTAGCCGGTTTGGTTCAGTGGATAGAGCGTCGGCATGAGGACTGTAGGGTCCCAGGTTTGATTCTGGTCGAGGGCATGTACCTTGGTTGTGGGCACATCCCCAGTGGGGGTGTGCAGGAGGTGGCTGATCGATGTTTCTAACTCTCTATACCTCTCCCTTCCTCTCTGTAAAAAAATCAATAAAATATATTTTAAAAAATAAAAATACACACATAGATATTTCCTTAAAAGCAGTCTTCTTGGGAAGTGAAACACTAATTCCAATGCTCCAAACATTCCTGGAATGTGGGCTTTTTGGAAATTGTGGTGACACCCTGAGAAACTGTAATTTCTGACCCTGACCTATTCTGCTTCGCAGTGTAGGACACTCCCAAGCCCCAGTATCTCTAAAGTCCTTTTCAGTTTGGGCTGACAACTGTGTTATGTAACTTGGTGATTCACCTTGTCGTGTGCTTTAGTTCTGAATAACTGAGGACTGTTCATACAAATTCAAGCATACTCCCAAAGGATGAAGCATTGCTACCCTCAAAGGCGTTCAAAACAATGTTGCCGAAACTCTGGAGGGATCCAACTGAGCAGCTGCAAATGCAACCTGGACAATGGCACTGCCACTGCCCCAAGCTTGCAGCCTCTGAGAATAACTTGAACAGGACAGACCTCTTTGGCTGATATATTTAAAGAAAAATCATTTTTCTGCTTTATAATAAAGCCATGAGTATGTTATGGTTGTCCTTCATAAATTTTCAGGGTTTTCCACGAGAACAGAGAATAGCAAAACACAACACAACAGCAGTAATAATAGAAACACAAAATAATAACACAAAACAGCTTCAAGGACAGAAAATATAAGCTACAGGGTTGTGATAGCCTTTCTCTGTTGCTCTTGTTGGCAGCTGGTGAAGGTTGCCAAGACTGCCCTGTTAGGCAGACTTATAGCTAAAAGTTCCATTTGGGGAAAACGTGATTTCAAAAAGCAGGACTCCTATTTCCTAGTACACCAGTGTTTGCCCTTGTATGCTTTTCCTGGCAGACATTGTTCAGTTTTGCCTAGTTGAGACATGCTTTTTGTTGCTGGCAGATGCCAGCCAGGGGAGAAACAGGACAAAATAATTTGTCTTGTTTTTCTCGTAGGTGCAAATAGTTTCCCTCTTCCTTAGTGTTTCAGTAATCAGTTGAGAAATTCAGCAAGAACATGTCAGATCACCTGAAAAACAACTTCTTCAGGTGTTTACATTAACCCAGAACGAAAGCTTTCTGTGGTTATCCTGGAGCCTGTAACAGCGGCTTGCAACTTGCTTGTGGATTGAGCTTTTGAAGGTAGAGTTTCCTGAGAAATGATCTAGTTAATTAGTTCATTGCAATCCAGCTGAATACAGATATAGGGGTAGGCTTATCAATTTATCAGGCTTCTGGCCAAATCCAGTGTGCTGCTTGTTTTTGTAAATGAAATTTTATTGGAACGCAGCCAAGCTCATTCATTTATGTGTTGTTTATGGTTACTTTCCAGGACAAAGACAGAACTAAGTACTTGCTAAAGAGAGGAGTTCCAACACCTAAAATATTCACAATTTGATCCTTAAGAGAAGTTTGCCTCCCACTGGTTTAGATTATCTATAGTGGCAGATCAGGTGTCTGAACACCACCCCTTTAACCTCATCTTATCAAACTTTGACAATCTTAAGTATCTTAAAGTGCTCTCAACAAATTTATATTTATTAGTAGTAAATATTGTCTATAAATTTCTTTTTAAAAAATATTTGTGAGGTTAGACTAAAAATCTCCACCCCCAGAAATGATCAACCTTCAGAAACAAATTCTACTTTTGCATATTATCTATGAAATAAAAGAGAAATATGCAAATTGACCATCACTTCGACGATGTCAATCAGGAGTGAGTATGCAAATTAACTGGACAAAGATGGAAGCGGCCCTGCCCCCAGCCACTCTGGGCCTCTGGGAAGCACGCATGCTGGCGTGGAGCAGCCTGGAGGGGACAGACGCCTGCTATGAAGGTAGGGGTGGCGCAGAGGGAGCTACAGGAGCGGCGCTCTGGCTAGAGTGAAGACTGAAGGCGGCAGCCAGAGTGAAGTCCTGGGTACCAGTGCCAGCAGCCAGGGGAAGGAAGGCCTATTGCACGAATCTTCCTGCAACAGGCCTCTAGTCAGTTCATAAAGGGAATGGCAGAGCTGGGTAGCCATAAATAAAATGAGAGAATAGGATTAAATTATCTAAAAAATACAAAAACCTTTCAATTCCAATATCCCATGGCTCTATGTGTCTATAATAACAATTTCATGGGTTAAAATTAAGCAGAGCACTGCAGCTGGAACAAACCCACAGCATGGTTTATGGAAATCAATTAAGGATTGAGACAAACCTGACTGCAACTGCACCATTAAAACCCAAGTCTCCCGAATTTATCTGGCAACATTAAGGGTAACCCCCATCCAATAACGTATTATTAAAAAATCTTTCAAAAAATCAATGAAAATAATGTGGTAGCATTCCCAATCCATCTCTGACATACATTAGGTTCTACCAGGTGAATATGAGGTAAAAAAATGCCCTTGAGGAATAAAAGAAAAAATCAACAGCAGATCTGATAGCAAGAATTACTTCTTCAAATTACCTTGCCTTAATGACCCATCAAGACATGTGGTTAGTTTTAATGTAGGCTTTTGAGAAAGGGCTGGAGAACTTGCATTTCACTAATGAGTAGAGTAGAGTTCTAAGTTTAGAAGAGAGGCAGGAGAGGGAGGCAGAGGAGAATAGTCCTCCGGTTCTTCTTTAGCCTGTTGTAATTACATTACTGCTTGCTAGTGAATATTAGGAGCCTCTGTCCTTTCCTGTCATCCAGCAAACATTTATTGAAGTCGTACTTTTTGCCAAGCACTGAGTTCTGAGCAGGAAATACAATAGAGAATAAGGCAAATTTGCTTCTCATTTCATGGTGCCTAAGTGGGTGAAGAGAGGCATTGAACAATTGCAATAAAAATATGACGTGCTAGTGAGTGTGGGGGAATGTAGAATCCTAAAGAACATGCCAGGCAGCTCTGTCTTGGTCTAAGCTAGGCTGTCAGAGTCCTTCCTGGTAAGTCACCTCAGATCTGAAGAGAAGTGAGAATTTGCTGACTCTTCCCTGTTCCTTCCCTGCTCTTGTCTTTCCACCCTTTCTTGTTTATGTCTGCTCAAAGTCTGAAAAAGGAAATTGACGCAGGAGACATTTGAGAATGTGGTGATTGTAGGGTCATGTATCGAGTAGGAATAATTATGACAAGTAAATGATAAGCAGGTAAAAAAAATAAAATGACAAACCCAAAGGTGATGGGATTAGTTTACTTCTTCAAGGCAGTGAGAAAAGTTGACTTTTGAACACTGCGGGTTAGGGGCGCTGAAACTGCACAGTCTAAAATCTGCATAGAACTATTTTACTCTATAGTTGCTACTTTGCATGCCCAGATTCAACCAACTACTGATGGATTTTTTTTTTTTCTGGCAATATGATTAAATGTGTGTTAAATCTTCTCATTCTATCCTGTATAGAAAAGAGGTTTTTTTCATAATTTTTGTTTCTGTCTCTAAGTGCAGCATTCTGCAATTCACCTCTGTATTCCAGTTTACCTTCTTTCTAGGTCTCACCCACAGACTTTAAAATTTAATCATTATATTGTTTTTTTTTTATTTCTAGAAGCTCTATTTGTTCTTTCTTAAATCTGCCTTTTCAATTTTGAAAATCTTGAAACCCTTGATCATTCTTTTAACCTTCTCTTTTTACTTTTTGAAACATGTGTAATATGCCTAGTTTATTTATTATACTAAATAATACAAAGATCTGTAATCTCTGAAGTCTGCTTCTACAGTTTGCTCCTTCTGTAACACTTTTCCCCCTCTGGTTTCTTATTGTTTTTTTATGTTGTTGAAACTATTACAGATATCCCCAATTTCCACCCATTTGACCACCTCTACCCAGCCCCCTCCCCATCTTCTCTCTGGCCATCACCACACTGTTGTCTGTGTATAGGGGTTATGCATATATGTTCTTTGGCTAATCCCTCCACTTTCTTTTTTCCAGTCCCCTCTCCCCTCCCCTCTGACAGCTATCAGTCTGTGCCATGCATCCATGCCTCTACTTTTGTTTTGTTTGTCAGCTTATTTTGTTCATTAGTATTCCATATATAAGTGAGATCATGTGATATTTGTCTTTCTCTGTATCTTGTCCATCATTGTTTATAATCATGAGATTTATATGAAACTTTATTTTCTGGAATTATTTGAAGATAGCACTTAAAGAATATATATATATTTTTAAATATATTTTTTATTGATTTTTTACAGAAAGAAAGGGGGAGGGATAGAGAGTAGAAACATCGATGAGAGAGAAGCATCGATCAGCTGCCTCCTGCGCCACCCCCACTGGGGATGTGGCCACAACCAAGGTACATGCCCTTGACCGGAATCGAACCCAGGACCCTTCAGTCCCCAGGCCGACACTCTATCCAGTGAGCCAAATCGGCTAGGGCTAAAGTATATATTTTTACAAGAACATCTATGCTTTTTTTCTGAGAATAGAATTAGAAATAGGAATTTTCTCTCTCTCTCTCTCTTTTCTCTTTTTCCATTTCACCTGGCACCAAAAGCAAGAGACGTGTACTCTTGCAGATTCAGTTTTTCCAAGTTCAACCTAAAAAAATCACCTTATATGTGAGATCCAAATTCTGTCTCTTACTCCACTCACTTGCAGGCTTTTCCTCCTGTCTTATTCAAGCCTCACCCATTGAAACCCAAGCCTTGATCATGGGGCCACTAGTTTCCTTTAGGGCAAACACTAATTTCAAGGCACAGTTACATCTCTGGATTTGAGCTTCCCTGTCATTTGTAACCTCTGATTCTTTCCCTTACTTTATTGCCAGGTCAGCTCTGCTATAAAGAAATATTTTTACAAAATGGTTTATCTAATACTAGAGGCCCAGTGCATGAAATTCATGCTGGGGGCGGGGGTGTCCCTCAGCCCAGCCTGCACCCTCTCCAATCTGGGACATCCCTCTCACAATCCAGGACTGCTGGCTTCCAACTGCTCGCCTGCCTGCCTGCTTGATTGCCCCTAACTGCTTCTGTCTGCCAGCCTGATAACCCCCTAATCACTCCCCTGCCAGCCTGATGGACGCCTAACTGCTCTGCTACCGGCCCGATTGCCCCTAACTGCCCTCCCCTGCAGGCCTGGTCACCCCCAACTGTCCCCCTCCCCTCGCTGGCCTGATCACCCACAACTGCCCTCCCCTGCTGGCCATCTTGTGGCAGCAATCTGTGTCCACATAGGGGCGGTCATCTTTGACCACATGGAGGCAGCCATCTTGTGTGTTGGAGTGATGGTCAATTTGCATATCACCTCTTTATTATATAGGATTATTAGGTGTTGGTGCTGCATGTTTTCTTGAATATCTAAAATGCCATATTTCTGAATAAAAGAAATGGATTAATACAAGTTTCTTTCCTACTCACCACAAAGCAATATCTGAAGAAAATTACTATGATGCTAACAGTGATTACTGCTTATGTTAGACTTTTCTTCTTATTTATGTTATTTATCTACATATTTTGACTACATGTTGCTTTGGTAATAAAGGGGGAAAAGGTTATTTTAAACAAACACTAAATTTGCTCTGAATTTCCTAACAGTAGTTGTATAAAATAAACTTCAAACTTACTGCTGTAGATGGCATCTTTGGCAATTAAAGACAAAGTAAATGTTCTGAGATGCATAAAATCAAGATGACAAAAGAGACAAAATATAATATCAAAGAGGTAAAATCAGGGTGTTGAACAGTGAGAATTCTTAGAATAAACTCTGGGAGAGAAAATGATGAAAAAAGGTTGCATTTGGGGGTTTGGAAATAAGCAGAAGTGAAAGGCTGACTGCAGATCTGGTGCCAATTTTCCCAGAGCTTTGATGGGGAAATCTGCTTTGGGGACCTGAAGAGCCACTGGACTTCCTCAGAAGGCAGATCACACATCTGCCACCAGAGCAAGGAGTGTGAGGAATGATTAATGAAGCACTGTTTTATGCTTTACTTTTTTCTTTTCTTTTTGACATTATAAGACAGAAGATGATATCATTGGAGAAAATGCATGTTGGATTGGAAGACAGGTGGGGTGGAGTGAACAAAGGATTCTCAAATCAGAAAGGAGCAAAATCTGGAAAAAAATATAAAGAAGATAAAGAAGTCACAGGTGAGCTGTCTTTCAATTGCAACTGACTGGAGCTCATCAGGGTCTGCCTAAGTTGATAAGAACAGCTTTTCTCTAAGAAATAATTGTCAATGTGTTTCCTATAGCCAGATTCTCAGGGCTCTCTGTCAGGTGTCTTTAAAATACAACTTTGGACCAGAGATCTTAGGTCTCAGGAACTTGCTGCAGTTTCCCCTTTCACTCACCCATCAAATATTTTAAATAGATGTATTTTTGAGTGACAACACTCTGCTAGGCTGTGCTAATCCTGGGACACAGTGTGAAACAAAAGAAGTGTCACCACTATCCTCGGTATTAGGAAGCTTGAAGTCTCTTTCGAAGGGATAGGAATCCAGCAAATACTGGAAAACCAGATTTTATTATAATTACGATAAGCACTATAAAAGAAAATGAACTCCAAATACGTGAGTAGAAATATCAGGCCCTTGCTAGCCTTTTGCCATTATTTTAATTCACTCATAGGGTATTGTCCACTTCTGAGACAATTTTCATGCTTAGTCTCTATGGTCTTCCTTCTTATCTTTTTTCTTTTAATATGTTGTATTAATTACCTATTGCTATATATTTATACCACAAGAAATGCAATGGCTTAAAACATCACTCATTAATTACATCATCGTTTCTGCGGGTCTAGAGTCTAAGCATGGCGTAGCTTGGCTTCTCTACTTCAGAAACTCCTGAGGTTACAGTCAACGTGTTGGCTGGGTTTGAGATCTCAGCTGAAGGCTGAACTGGGGAAGGGTCCACTTCTAACATCACATCATTGTTGACCAGATTCAGTTCTTCATGGTTGTAGAATTAAGACTCAGCCAGCAAGGGAGAGAGTCTCTTTACTAGACAGGTCACACACCTATGTAACATATACATGGTTGTGCACCCATTATTCTGGTTTAAAATAAGCCACACATCCAGTAATCACCCTGAAGGAGAGGGATAACACAAAAGCATGGATATTCAGAGTTGGGTAACACGGGGATTACTGTAGAATTTGTCTACTACAAATGTGGTTTTAATTTGTTTTACTCCTATATCTGTTTATAAAATTTTAACTTTAAAATGAGAAACAGAAAGCATCAAGAGAGGGAGCTCTTTCCATTCCTTTGTCTTTTGCCTGGATTTCTTTAAATTCTCCTACCCAGTCTCTTGCTTTCAATCTGGCTTCCCTCTAATCCAATCTCTACACTACAGTTCTGATGATCTCTCTACCTTAAATATCTAAATAAGGAGTGGCTCTGCTATTATAGTTTCAATGGCTCCACATATCCCTGGGGATTAAATCCACACCCAAGGCCTTGCATTGCTTATTCCTAAAACTTTATATTTCTCTAACTGCATATCTCACCACTCTTCCTTTAATATATATATATATATATAAATTTTGGAGAGGAAAGAAGAGAGATATAAATAGAAACATCAATAATGAGAGAATCATTGATTGTCTGCCTCCTGCATACCCCACACTGGGGATCGATCCTGCAACCTGGGCATATGTCCTGACCAGGAATTGAACCGTGGCCTCCTGGTTCATAGGTCAATGCTCAACCATTGAATTATGCCTGGCCCGGCCCCTCTCCCTTCTTTAACTCACTCCATACCCATTGAATTCATTGCAGTTCATGTATTTAACAAAAAATTATTGAGTCTATACTTCAAAGCTCTAGAAATCAATAGTAAATTAACAGGCCAAATACCTTCTTGGAGTTACTTGGAAATCAAATTCTGGTCAGGGAGACAGACAATAAACAAATTAGGTAAATAAATAACCAAATAAACAAGTAACTCTGTTTCTTAGATCAAGAAAATTGTATGACAACAATTCAGAGGCAAAGGGTTTCGGGTTGACAAGATAGATGGGCTTGCCTTTGGCTGATTTAATAAAAAAAAATATAGATTCACATACATTGAACATTCTGAACTACTATAGAAACAACATATAATGATGGTGATGATGATGATGATAATGATGATGACAATGTCAATGATAAAATATACCTTATAGAAAAGGAGTCCACATCTTAACTTCTGGATAATGCATGTTCTGCTGAAAGTTGTGACACCTTTGGCAACTGTGTGCAAAAATATATATATACTAGAGGCCCGGTGCACAAAATTCATGCATGTGGGGGAGTGTCCCTCAGACCAGCCTGCACCCTCTCCAATCTGGGACCCCTTGGTGAATGTCCAACTGCAGGGATCGGGCCTAAACCAGACATCCCTCTCATAATCCGTGACCGCTGACTCCTAACCGTTTGCCTGCCTGATTGTCCCTAACTGCTTCTGCCTGCCAATCTGATCACCCCCAACTGCCCTCCCCTGCCAGCCTGATGGCCCCCAACTGCCCTCCCCTGCTGGCCTGATTGCCCACAACTGCCCACCCCTGCCACAACCCGCCTCTTCTGCCAGGCTCCACCTCCGTTGTGCACGTGACCACCTGTGACGGCTATCTTGTGATGACGTTAGGGCATGATGCATGAGGGCATGACAACCACCTAGGCTATTATTAGTATAGTGAGTAGCTATGTGTATGTATCTGTTTGTTTTTTACTCTGAGGTCCTTACCTTTCATCAACATTTCCAATGGTTTGGAACCAAAAAATAGTTAATAATTCTGCTGTGTGAAGAAAATCGTTATGAAAAAAATGTTCTACTTGAATGCTAGTGTGAGAATTAAGTTGTGATGATATTTTATTTAATAAATACTTTTTTTACTCTTTGTTACCTTAATTGGAATATAAATAAAATCACTCCTGTACTATACATCTCAAAAAGAAATTCCACCAGGTAAATGCTCTGAGATATCCCTACAAGAAATATTCTAGTATAAACACAAGATGGCATAATATTGATTTTGATTAAAATCAGGGTGGTCATTGAAATACTGGAATCAGTATATAGAGCATAAAGCACATAAAATACATTAAAGGAGAAATAGAATGAGGCCACATAAATCTTGTCCAAAGTGCTTTGCATGTAAAAATATTCCATTAAGAAAAGAATATTTGAGTGATATATTGATGTAACTAAGGACTATGAAATAATTTCCCAGGAAAACACTGACTGCTTAAATGATATCATTATGCAATACACTCTCTGGTCTAAATTGGAACCTTCCTTCAATTTTGAATGCTGTCTACCAAAATGGATTGCAGGAGCAGAAGCCAAGCACCATAGTATCTTCTAAATGTATAATTTCCTCACCAATACTTCCTGAGGGAAAGATTTTTCATCCTAATTAAATATTTAAGAAAAATTCTTTTTTAAACCTCGTGTTTCCTATCCTATATAATAAAAGCCTAATATGCTAAGTGTTCAGTCATCCGTTCAATCAATCAAAGTGTAATATGCTAATGATATTCTAAGGCCATTCAACTGCTCGTGACGTGCAATGACCACCAGGGGGCAGACAGTCAACTGGTCGACTGGTCGCTATGACATACACTGACCATCAGGGGGCAGATGCTCTAATTGGTAGGTTAGCTTGACGCTGGGGTCTGGCCAATTGAGACTAAGCAAGATGGGCCAGACACACCCTGGACCCCTCCTGTGGTCCCTTCTCAGCTGGACAACCTCCCGTGTCCCTCCCTGGCCTCGATTGTGCACCAGTGGGGTCCCTCAGCCTGGCCTGTGCCCTCTTGCAATCCAGGACCCCTGGGAGGATGTTGGAGAGCTGGTTTCGGCCCGATCCAGCAGGCCAGGCCAAGGGACCTGACTGTTGCATGAATTCATGCACCAGGCCTCTAGTTTTGACATAATCTTTTTTCACTTTGCTATTGAAGGGTAACTAGTTTACTAATGAATTAGAATTGTTTTAGAAAGACATTATGTTGTAATTTTTAGTTGTGATGATTCAAACTTTCCACTCACGCAGTAAACATGCTATTAAGAACCTGTTCTGCACTAAGTCTTGTGCTATGTTTTGAAATAAAATATGATTAAGACACAAATCCTGTTTTCAGGCAGCCTGTGTCCAATGAAAAAGAAAATCAGAGAGTACACTCAAGTGAGGCAGTTACCACCAAAGGCATATGTTAAGCATTGCAGTATTAGTATTGATATACTTTCAGTAAATGGCAGGACTAGTGTTTTTCAGCGTTAGTTGCATTGCTGAAGTATTAATGTGGTAGATAGCTCAAAATGACCACAGTACCATTTCTGGTCCTACATGTGCTTCCAGATCCTTGCCACTCCGACAGTTTGAGGACTATCTCCCACTTTCTCACACCTTTTATGTTAATTAAACATTTGTTTAAATAATTTATGAAGCATGTGTCTTTTTGAGGAAAGATATTTATTTTAATTACAATGAAATGAAGTTTTATTATATATTAGTTTCATTATATATTAGCTGACATGTGAGAATGTATATTTAGCTCTTCTTTTTATGTTACTTCTGCTCCAATTCATGTTGTTTCTGGATGAGTAAGTGCAGCAAAAGGATATATTCTTTTCATCAAGACAGAATATTGTTACACATGGGTGGATAGAGAGCTTGTCAATCTATAACAGAAGCATTCAAGAACTTAAGATTTTTAAGTGATTTTACAATCTACCATCTGCTTTAGGTTGATCATTACAAAAAAAAATGCCAATTCTTTTTTAAAAAGAATTACTAATTCAAGAAACCAATTGTATTTTGGTACAGACCTTTTGGAAAAGAGTATCACATGCAAACAATATCACACAATTACCCTACTCTGATATATAATTCAACAGAATTGGAGATATGTATGTGAAGATTTATTTGTAGCCTTATCTATTATGACACAGAAATGACTTGAATAAAAATTAGGAATTAATTCAGTAAATTGCAGACTTACTAGTAAAAGATGATAAAATGTGGTCCTAAAAAACAATTATGAAGAACCTATAGAAACATGTATCTATAACAATAGCTAATATTAAGTGAGGGCTTAGTATGTGCCAGTCTCTATTTTAAGTATTTCAAGATATATTATTACATTTGATCCTCAAAACATCCTCATGAGATAGGTAAAGTTGTTTTTCACATTACATGGGAAAGGCACAGAAATATAAATAATTTGGCCAGAATCAAAGAGCTAGACAGTGGCAGGGCAAGGATTTGAAGCCAGAGAGTTCTTACAATGCCATATACTATGCTAAGCTATGTCTTTTGGTTTAAACTGTTAGACACACACACACACACACACACACACACACACACGTAAGAATTGAAAGATAATAAAAGTATTTTTAAATTATTATTTTAGGGTAGTGAGAATATGAATACTTTTTATCATATTTCTAAATTGCCTGCAATGAATTAAATGACTTTTAAACAGAGAGAAGAAAACAAAATTTAAATAACTTAATAGCTAAGAGTAAAAAGCAAGCATAGTTTCATTTAACAAAGATAAGTTATTGCATAGGATATGAATTCTCAAAGCCCACTTTGAGCCATTACTTAAGCTACATCTGTTATAGCAGGTCAAATTTCCATTATTTATGAGACCATGCAGAAATATTATTGCTAAAGCTGTGTGTTCTATTCCTGTTATGAATTTTCAGACCATGTAACATATGGTGTATCTCTTATAAAGTTTAATCTGAATTAGTTAATGTTTCCACCCCACTCCCTCCATCACAAGAAATGTTGTAAATGTATTTCCACTATTTAACTTTAAGACTAGATATACTCCAATGCTAAGCAATGCTGTCCACTGGGAGCTGGAGAGAACCAAATCCACATTATTTTCCAAAAGTGTATTATATAGAATTCTAACTATTTGAAAGAGTCCTCTTTCTACTAATAGAAAATCTGATGTCCTTCTATAACAAGAAAGTTAAAGATGTCTTAAATCACTGTGGGTTTTGTTTTTATTTAAAATTAACTGCCACTTTGATAATAGTCTTTCTAATTTGGTAATAATGTATATACAGTATATTAGTCAGGATAGACTAGAGTATGTTGTGGTAACAAATTAATCTCACAATACCAGTGGCTTAGTCTTTACCTTTAGACAAGATAGAATCGCAGCAACCTTATTTATAATCTCTCCACAACCTGAAACAACCAAAAGCACTGGACAAATGGTATTAAATAGTTTCAAAACAATCCTATATAATAAAGAGCTGATATGCTAATTAGAGCAGATGGCAGATGGCGGAATGAACTTCCACAATGACCAGTGGGCAGGGGCGGGGCCACAGGACTATGAGGCAGCCGGGGTTTGAGGCAGCTGGGGCTGCAAGGGCTGAGCTCCTTGCACGAATTTCGTGCATCAGTCCACTAGTACATAAGAGACAGTTAAAGACAGTAATCCCTGGTAAATGGGCACAAATTTAAGCAGGGATATGGAATGTAAAAATTACCAAACTCTTAATTCTAGACATAAAAACCATAATTTCTGAAATGAAAAATATATTGTATGGGATTAATAGCAGTTAGACATTGCAGAAGAAAAGGTTAGTAAATTTAAGACCCAGAATAGCAACAATCCACAATGAACTCAATTGAGAAAAAAAGTTTAAAAAATGAACATAGTATCAGTGAGCAGTGGGGCAACTGCAACCTGTAGGATATATATGGAATTGGAGTCCCTAAGTGGGGAATAAGGACAAAATAATTGAAGAAATGGACAGATTTTTTCCAAATTTGTTGAAAAAATAAATCCAAGACTCAAGAAGCTTACTGCGAGAAACATGACAAAAACTATATTAAGGCACATCATCATCCAATTGTGAAAAAACAGGTTTTGTTCAAAACCAGGTTTTTTAAAGAGAAAATTTTAAGAGCAGCCTGAGTAAAATGATATATACAAAGGAACAAAGATAAAGATGACAGGAAGTGTCACATTGGGGAAAAAATGCAAGCAAGAAGATAATGGAGCAACATCTTTAAAATACTGAAAGAAGCCCTGGCCGGGTGCTCAGTGTGTTTGAGCATCATCCCATACACCAAAAGGTTTAGGTTCAATTCCCAGTCAGGGCACATACCTAGGCCACAGATTAGATCCCCAACTGAGGGGTGTATGGGAGGCTCATTGATGTTCCTCTCCCTCTGTCCCTCTCTCCCTCTCTGTCCATTCTTCTCTCTCTAAAATCAATTAAACAACAACAACAACAAAAGAACATATTCTTGGTGAGGATTAAAAAAAATAAGAAAAAAAAATCTGCCAATCTAGAAATCTATTATTTAGAAAAAATACCTTTCAGAAATGAAGGCAAAATAAACACTTTTAAAGAAATATTAAATGAAATCTTTCAAAGGAAGAAAAATGATAACAGATGGAAATAAGGATCTATATATTAGAACAAAGGACAATGTAAATTGTAGTTATATGGGAAAATATACACTTTTTTATTTAAATATTTTACAAGTTAATTATTTAAAAATAATAGCAATGTAGCATAGGGTTTATAACATACGTAAAACACATGACAACAATAATATATGATAACAATGAAAAGGCTGAGAGGGAGAAATGGAAATATCCTATATCATAAAAGGCTAATATGAAAATTGTCCCCTCAGGAGTTTGACTGACTGGGAGTTTGAATGCTCACCATGACATGCGCTGACCACCAGGGGGCAGCACGGAATGAAGGAAGGCCCCAGCTGGTAGCCTGCAGCTGGAGGAAGGAAGGCCCTGATCGGTCCTGATCCTAAGGACCCTACCCATGCATGAATTTCATGCACCGGGCCTCTAGTACTACTATAAAGTTCTTATTCTTTTTGTACAGTGGTATAATATCTCTTAAAAGCAAACTGTGATGTTCAAGATGTTTACTATAACCCTGGCTGGTGTGGCTCACTTGGTTGGAGCATTGTCTTGTACACTGAAGGGTCAGGGGTTCTATTCCTGGTTGGGGCATTTGCCTGGGTTGCAGGTTTGGTCCCTGGTTGGGGTGTGTGCAAGAGATAGCTGGTCAATATTTCTGTCACATAAATACCTCTCTCTCTCTCTGTCTCTCTCTCCTGTAAAACATATCCTCGGATAAGGATAAACAAAAAGGCTGTATACTATAAACTCTAGAGCAACCATTTAAATAATAATTAAAAAACTCAAAGAGGTGTAGCTAATAAGTTACTCAAGGAGATAAGATGGAATAACAAAAACCACCCAATAAAAAACACCAAAGGAAGATAGAAAATAAAAAGAAACAAAGGATAGATAAGCAAATGATAGACCTAACTTGAATCATCAAGATGACATGATATATAAATGCACTACATTCCCAAATTAAAAGTGGTTGTCATATGGGAGTAAAAAAAGCAAGATCCAACTTTTAGCATCTATAAGAAACTCACTTAAAATGGAAACGCATAGATCAATTAAAAGAGGAACAGAGAAAGACATATCATGTTGACAGTAACCTAATGAAAGCTGGAGTGACTATATTAATATCTAACAATGCAAATTTCATTATAAACAATACTACCAGGGATAATGAAGATCATTTCATAATTATTCCGGGTCAGTACATCAGCGGTTCATAATAATCCTAAATGTTCATGTACCTAATGATAGGACTTCAAGAATTGAACTACAAAAAGAGAGACAGATCCATAATTACAGTCAGATTTCAGTAACACTCTCTCAATAATTGCTGGAACAAGTAGATTAAAAAATCAGTAAGCTGATAGATGACTGAAAGAATGCTATCAACCAGCTAAAATTTATGGAGCAGCAACAACTGCAGAAAGCACAGGGAATCTTTATCAATATAGACCATGTTCTGGGCCATCAAACAAGTCTCAATAAATTTCAAAGACTTCAAGTCATGCAAAGTGTGTTCCCTAACCAAAATGTAATTAAATTATAAATCAACAGTATAAGAATCTCTGGGGTACCCTTAAAACCTTAGAAACTAAGTGACGTATGTAACCCATGGATCAAAGAAAAAAAATTAGAAAGTATTTTCACCTGAATAAAAATTAGAACACACTACCAAACTATGTGCCACTGATTCTCAGGGGAAGCAAGTGTGAGGGGTGCGGGAAGAGATTGGACAAAAATCTTACTCCTATGGATGAAGACAGTGGCGGGGGGTAAGGGCATGGGGTGGGGTGGGGAATCAGGTGGAGGGGAGCTATGGGGGGGAAAAAAGTGGAACACCTGTAATAATCTGAACAATAAAGATTTAAATCATTGCTGTTCATCACTTTGAATATTTCTTGCCACTCCCTTCTGGCCTGCATAGTTTCTGTTGAGAAATCAGCTGACAGTCGTATGGGTACTCCCTTGTAGGTAATTAACTGTTTTTCTCTTGCTGCTTTTAATATTCTCTCTTTGTCTTTTGCCCTTGGCATTTTAATTATGATGTGTCTTGGTGTGGTCCTCTTTGGGTTCCTCCTGTATGGGGTTCTGTGTGCTTCCTGAACTTGTAAGTCTATTTCTTTCACCAGGTAGGGAAAGTTTTCTGTCATTATTTCTTCTAAGCTTTTCACCTACTTTTACTTATTGGCATTTAAGAAGATAAGCACCACCTCCACAACAGACCCCACAGAAATACAAACGATTGTTAAAAAACATTATGGACAACTCTAACCCAATAAACTAGACAACCTGGAGAAAATGGACATATTCCTAGAAAAATATAACCTTCCAAAACTGAATCAGGAAGATTCTAAAAATCTCAATAGGCCGATAACTATGGAAAAAATTGAAGCAGTCATCAAAAAGCTTCCAGCAAACAAAATCCCGGGGCCAGATGGCTTCACAGGAGAGCTATACCAAACATTCAAGGAAGAAATAAAACCTATCCTCCTCAGACTATTCCAAAAAATTCAAGAGGAAGGAATGCTTCCAAACTCATTCTATGAAGCCAGTATCACCCTAATACCAAAACCAGATAAAGACAACACAATGAAAGAGAATTACAGGCCAATATCCTTCATGAACATAGATGCCAAAATCCTCAACAAAATTCTAGCAAATCAATCCAGCAGAACATCAGAAAGATCATACACCATGACCAAGCAGGATTCATCCCAGGGATGCAAGGATGGTACAATATCCACAAATCAATAAACGTGATACATCACATAAACAAATTGAGAGATAAAAATCATATAGTCATATCAATTGATGCAGAAAAAGCATTTGACAAAATCCAAGACCTTTTCTTGATTTAAAACACTCAGCAAGGTGGGAAGAGAAGGATCATACCTCAACATCATAAAAGCCATATATGACAAACCCACAGCCAGCATCACACTCAATGAACAAAAACTAAAGCCATTTCACCTAAGAACAGGAACAACACAGGGATGCCCACTCTCACCACTCCTGTTCGACACAGTACTGGAAGTATTAGCCATTGCGATCAGACAAGAAGAAGGCATCCAAATTGGAAAAGAAGTAAAACTGACCTTATTTGCAGACGACATGATACTGTACATAGAAAACCCTAAAGACTCCATCAAAAAACTAACAGACTTAATAAATGAATTTGGCAATGTAGCAGGATACAAAATTAACGCCAAGAAATTTATGGTATTTCTATACACCAATAGTGAACTTACAGAAAGAGAAACTAAAAAAGCAATCCTATTTACCATAGTACCAAAAAATCAAGATAGCTAGGAATAAACTTAACTAAAGAGGTAAAAGACCTCTATGCAAAAAACTACAGGACACTGAAAAAAGAGATAGAGGAAGATATAAACAGATGGAAGAACATACCTTGTTCATGGATTGGTAGAATCAACATCATCAAAATGTCCATACTACCCAAAGCAATCTATAGATTTAATGCACTCCCCATTACATACCAACGGCATATTTCACAGACCTAGAAAGGACTCTCCAAAAGTTCATCTGGAATAAAAAAAGACCCTGAATAGCTGCAGCAATCCTGAGAAAGAAGAACAAAGTAGGTGTGATCTCAATACCAGATATCAAGGTGTATTACAAAGCCACTGCCCTTCAAACAGCCTGGTTCTGGCACAAGAACAGACATATAGATCAATGAAATAGAAAAGAGAATCCAGAAATCAACCCAAACCACTATGCCCAATTAATATTTGACAAAGCAGGCATGAACATACAATGGAATCAAGACAGTCTCTATAATAACTGGTGTTGGGAAAATTGGACAGATACATGCAAAAAAATGAAACTAGACCACCAACTTACACCATACACAAAAATAAACTCAAAATGGATAAAGGACTTAAACATAAGATGGGAAACCATAAAAACACTAGAGGAATCCACAGTCAGTAAAATCTCAGACATATGCTGAAGGAACTTCTTCACTGATACTGCTCCTAGGGCAATGGAAACTAAAGAGAAAATAAAAAAATGGGACTACATCAAAATAAAAACTTTTGCACAGCAAAAGAAACCATCAACAAAACAACAAGAAAGACCACTACATGGGAGAACATATTTGCCATTGTTATCACTGAGAAGGGTTTCATCTACAGCATTTACAGGGAACTCATACAACTCAACAAAAGGAAGATAAACAACCCAGTCAAGAAATGGGCAATGAACCTAAATAGACACTTTTCGAAAGAAGACAGAAGGAAGGCCAAGAGACAAATGAAAAAATGCTCAAAGTCACTAATTATGCGAGAGATGCAGATCAAAACGACAATGCAGTACCATGTCACACCTGTCAGAATGGCTATCATCAACAAATCAACAAACAACAAGTGCTGGCGAGGATGTGGAGAAAAAGGAACCCTCGTGCACTGCTGGTGGGAATGCAGATTGGTGCAGCCACTGTGGAGAACAGTATGGAATTTCCTCAAAAAACTAAAAATGGATCTCCCATTTGAGCCAGTAATACCACTTCTAGGAATATATCCCAAGAAGCTAGAAACATCAATCAGAAAGGATATATGCACCCCTATGTTCAGAGCAGCACAATTTATAATAGCTAAGATTTGGAAACAGCCTAAGTGTCCATCAGCAGATGAGTGGATTAAAAAATTGTGGTACATCTACACAATGGAATACTATGCTGCGGTAAAAAAGAAGAAATTCCTACCATTTGCAACAACATGTATGGAACTGGAGAGCATTGTGCTAAGTGAAATAAGCCAGTGAGAGAAAGATAAATACCACATGATCTCACTCATCTAATGGAAATAATGAACAACATAAACTAATGATCGAAAACAGATCCAGACAGGGAAGCATCAAACCTCAGAGGGAAGGTAGGGGAGGGTGGGGGTAAAGGGGAAAGATCAACCAAAAGACTTGTATGCATGCATATAAGCCTAACCAGTGGACACAGACAACAGGGGGGTGAGGGCAGGAGTGGGGGGTGGTGAGAAGATAATGGGGGATGAGGACAAATATGTAATACCTTAACCAATAAAGAAATTTTTAAAAAAGTACACACATACTGCAAACAAAAACTAAAATATTAAATTACTCAAAATAATATTAAATTAAAAAATTTGCCAGAGAAATAAAATAAAATTGAGACTGCCAAAAAAATAAATGAATAAAATATCCAAGAGTTCTCAACATTAGCATTTTTGACATTTTGTACTGGATATTTTTTTGTTGTGGGGCCCATCCTGTGCATTGTAGAATGTTTATGAGCATCCCTGTTCCTACCCTCCAGATGCCAGTAGCATTCTTCCTGTCCTGACAATAAAAATGTCTTCAGACATTGCTGAATATCACGTGTGTGTGTGTGTGTTTGTGTGTGTGTGTGTGTGTGTGTGTGTGTGTGTTGGGTGGGGAGGGGGATATTGTCCCTGGTGGAGAACACTGAAATAATCTAAGAAAATATTTGATTTTAGAAGGCATGATGTTTTTTATTACTTGAAGATTTTCATTGCTAATTGTATTTAATGTAGGCTAATAGTAACATTGATTTTTATTTGCTGACCACAAATTATTGGTGAACAGGGAAGTAGGCCAATAAATGCAAAAATATCAGCCAGAAACCAATCTGGAATTTAAAGCATTTCACGTTAAACATTTTGTAAAGTTGTGGCAGCATCATTCATTCCTTTACTTTCCATCAACAAATATTTATTTTCTAGGCATAATTCCAGAAATTGGGGATTCAATGGCAAAAAATAATAGTTGAGTTTGGCCTGTCAAGGAACTTACATTTCTGTGGCTGCACACAAATATTCCTGTAAAACGTAAACATTCTCAACATGTTCTAGCCAATCTGACTTTTATGTCTCATTTTGCTTACAACAATTCTAAACTAATATTTAAGAATTGTACTTATTTTAAGTCATGCCACTAAGAATAAAATTGGTGGTGAAAAAATTTAAAAATCCTATCAGTTATATGCCTGCTTCTTGTGCAGGCTCCAGGCTTTCTGCACACCAAAATGCATGAGGTTTCCTGAGTGAATCCTCAAATCTTTCTCAACTTCATATTGTGGTGCATTCTGCTGCCCCTTTCAGGTCTTTACTGTCTAACTCTCCTCCCTCAGCTCAACTAGTCATTTATCACAATAGCCCTATTTTCTCATCTCCTCTGGGAAGCCTGCATCATCTCCATGGCTGAGTTAGGCTTTTCCATTGAAACTCATTTAAAAACCCAGAGTCTCATCATAGCCTTATAGTGTTGTAATTGTTTGCTTTTTGAAGTTATAGAATGTACCTTGTTCACCATCATATGCCCAGTGAGTAGCATATTCTGTCACATGATGCATGCTCAATGTATAGTTACTGAGTAAGTAAATGAATGACTGATCCACTTGGAAAATGTATCCTGTTATAGATTCTAATATATATGCACATGAGGTAGATGTCCATCCCAATATCAAGATACCCCTTTGTTGTTTTCTAATGTCTGTATTCCCAATCTTCCTGGTTTGCATCAATTTCTCAATTCTTAAGCCTATCTATTAAACTTGGCTTGCCTTTGGTGTATCCTTTTTATTTGGTGAGGTTGACCTTGATAACCATATTCCATCCCCAATTATTGCTTTCCATTCCTATTTTTTTTCAATACAAGACTTTTATTGCATCTTTAGAATATCACAAGTAAGTGTGACAAATCATTCAGAATCTTGCTATTTCTACAGCTGGACAACTTAGATCTTATTCATCAGCTTGCTGAACTGTTACTTTTTCAGAAACATAGATCCCATCCAAAAATTTTCTGATATCCTTGTTTTTAACTGTTGTGGCTTGCTGAATCAAAGCAGCTGAATTTGATACAAGTTCAATGTAATTTCCTTCAAGAACCAACTCATCTTTGTGGGCTTGAGATACTGAACAAGCAAAGCCTGAACTCATCTGAACTCTGCAGATGTGTTTTTCACCAAAGTAATTTCTGATTTCAACAAGAGAAACATTCTCCTGAATAACGATGTTGACGGGGAAGTAAGCGAACACAGACCTCATCTTCTAACAAAAGCCTAGTATAACACCCTTGATCCTGTTCTGTACATGATTGCAGATAGTGAGAACCATAGCCAGTTCCTTTCTCTTTCCCTATTTGTCAACCCGGAGCCTCTTCTTTTTCTTTCCAACAAGACTGAGCTCTACATTGATATGGTTGAAGTCCCTCCACAGGGTGCCTCTGGGGCCCTTCACAATAACTGTGCGTCCCTTCAGAGTGATGTCCACATTTTCTGGGATGTTGACGGTCTCATTTCTTCATCCTCACAGTAGATGTGGCAAAGAGCTCCATTCCTCTTTTTTTCCAAACATCCATGCATCATTGCTATACCTTCCTAGGCCTTTTGCTAACTGTTCTACTACATCTATTTTTTTAGTTAAACTAGTAATATTTCTTATGCCCCTTTATGAATTTGGCATAATCTTAGCATTCTGCATACAAAGATAAACAGGGAAACTCATGCTCTTGGAAAGTGCACAGTGAGTCAAATACTACTTCATTTTTACACAGACATCTTGGGTCATTTATACACAAGACAGGCACCAGAAGGGATAGATCATATTTTTTAGATTGGTCCCCAAACAAGCCTTCAACTTCTCTGTTGGCTGATCTCTTGTTTGTCCCCTTTAAGTCGTCATTCATCTCCCAGATGTCTTGTCTGTCTTCCTTCCAACTTGGCAAATACCATTTTTGGATTTTTACAAGAGACATCACTCTCCAGTTTATTGCTATTTATTTTCATAAAGCTCTTCCTGAAACAATGCCATTTTACACACTTCACTCAGCTTATAGCTGCAGTCCCCACAACCTTAAAAAGCCCTTAATAGGTATGGTTCAGCACCTAGAAAATAAAAGCTTACCTGGCTGTCTTCTAAGAGCGAACACACAATCCTACCTCCCCAGAGAGAAATGGTAACTTCCTCAGAGCCTTCTCAGCTTCCTGCTTCCAGGTGAGAAGTGAATTCTGTCTGGCTGCAAGGTTGTTCATGTCTCAATGCATCAATAATTCCAGAGGCATTTATATTATAAAAGCGGATCATTACAAATTAATAGTTTAATTAATATGTCCCACTTTAAGATGGAAAAGAATATAAATATCCAATAAGGAGATTTAAAAAGTTCAGCATCTGATCTAGCAATTTCACTTTTGGCTATTTACCCAAAGGCAATAAAAACACACACACACACATACACACACAACAAAACAACACTAGTTCAAAAAGTTAAATGTACCCCCAAGGTCATTGCAGTATTTTTTACAATAGCTATGATATGGAAACAACCTAAATGTTCACAGATGAATGACTGGGCAAAGAAAATGTGGTATAGATACAATGAAATATTATTCAACATAAAAAAAGAATGAAAATTTCCCTCTGCAGTAACAGGATAGATCTAGAAGGATTATGCTAAGTGAACTAAGTCAGACAGATAAAGACAAATACTCCATGATTTCGTTTATATGTGGAATCAGGAAGGAAGGAAGGACGAAAGGAAGGAAGGAAGGACCACAAAAAAAAAAACAAAAAACAAAAAACACCCAAGGTCATAGGTATAGAGAACATATTGGCGGTTGCTAGAGACAGGTAATAGAGGATTGAGCTAAATAGGTGAAGAGAGTTAAAAGGTACAAACCTCCAGTTATAAAACAAATAAGTCATGTTGCCATAATGTACAGCATAGCAACTATAGTTGATAATACTATATTACATATTTGAAGGTTGCTAAGAGAGTAATCTTAAAAATTCTCATCAAGCCCAGGCAGCGTGGCTACATAGTTGAGTGTCAACCTATGAATCAGGAAGTCACAGTTCAATTCCCAGTCAGGGCTCATGCCCGGGGTTGTGGGCTCTATCCCCAGTGTGGGGTTTACAGAAAGCAGCTGATCAATGATTCTCATCATCATTGATGTTTCTATATATCTCTCCCTCTCCCTTACTCTCTGAAATCAATAAAAACATATTTTTTAAAATCTCATAAAATATTCTATATAGGTAAGTATTCTGATGGATATTAACTAGACTTATTATGGTATCATTTCTCAACATATACAAATATCAAATCATTATGTTGTACATCTGAAATTAATACAATGTTCTATGTCAGTTATACCTTACTTTTTAAAAGTTCAACTGAATAATTTATAAAAAATAGTTAAAATGAAACTGTAATAGCATTTCTTGCTATTTAAGTTCTCATCAGTTATTAAAATGAAATTATGGAGAATTGGTGAGAATTGGAAGAAACAGATATTGACTGTCATGCTCTGCTGAGAAGATAAATTAACTTAACCTTGTTAAAAAGTAATTTGCCAGTGTTACTAAAAGTGCACATATCCTTCGATTTAGCAATTTCACTTTTAGGAATTTATCATAAGAAAATAATTAGAGAGGTGAATAAAATTGTATGTACAATATGGTCACATCAGCATTTTAGTAAGTGAAATAATAGTGATGATGATGATGACAATAATAATAACACTCATTGAGTGCTTACTATGTGTCAGGCACTGTTCTTTACTCTATGAGGTAGGTATTACTATTATTAGCTCCATTTTATCAATAAGGAAACTAAGCTATAAAGAAGTTAAGTAAGTGCCCAGAGACTCACAGATTCTAAATGGTGGAACCAGGATTCCAATCTAGTCAGCCCAGCTCTAGATTCTTTATTCATAATCACTAGAATAGGGGGATAATAGCATTATCACACATCCATAGGATGAAATGTTATATAGGCTTGACATTTTTAAATATATGACTGCATTGGAAAATATCCACAACACACTTTTGAGTGAATAAAATAGGTTAGAAAAACAAGTACAATAGACTGGTATCAGTTTTGTTAAGTTTTGGGTATATCTATTGTGGTAGGCAGACTTCTGAGGCGACTCCCGGTGATCCCATCTCCTGCTATTTACATTCCTTTATAATCTGTCACCTTTGAGTATGATCTGGACTTAGTGATTTGCTTTGTAATAATATTACTACTAATAATAAAACTAGAATAAAAGTGATGGAATGTCACTTGTGTTATTAAGTTACAAAGTTCAATGGCTTCCATCTCGCTCACAGACTGCATGAAGCATGCTTCTGTGTTGAAGAATTTCATGTAACAAGGAACCGAGAAAGTCTGGCCAAGTGTTAATGAGGACTTATGACCCTCAGAGCTATAGTCTGCAAGGAACTGAACCTTCACAACAATCACTGAGTGAGCTTGGGAGGAATCCTGCCCTGTTTAAAAGTTAATTCCAGCCTAATAAGAGATCCTGAAATAGAAGATTCAGCTAAGCCATACCCAGAAATTGTAGATTACAATTGTTATTTTAAATTGTTAAGTCTTGAGGTAGGCAGCAGGAGATAAGTAAAACATACTTACAGTATTTTTTTAATATTATTGTTATTATTGACACTATTACAGATGTCCCCATTCCCCCACCCCCACCTTTGCCCACCTCCACTCAGTCCCTGCCAACATTCCCTCTGGCCCTCACCACACTGTTGTATCTATGGGTCATCCATAGATGCTCTTTGGCTAATCCCTTCACCTTCTTTCATCCAGTCCCTCCCTCCCCTGTCTCCTCTGATGTTTGTCAGTCTATTCCATGTATTCATGCCTCTGGTCCTATTTTGTTTGCCCATTAATTTGGTTCATTAAATTCCACATTTAAGTGAGATCATATGGTATTTGTCTTCTCTGGCTGGCTTAGACAGCATTATCTTTAGACAATGTAATTAAGATAATGAGAATGACTTCTTTTAAACTTTGCTTCTTTCTTATTTTGCAGTTTTTCTATAAATAGCATACTTTGTTTATACAATAAAAACATACTGAAACAGAAGGAAAAGGAAAGATAGCTTAACCAAACATGTATCTTTTAATGGATAATTTTAGAACTTCTATTCTCCTTCAACTAACATAATGAAGCCGATGAGAGTAAAGTTTCTTTGGCCTGTCAGCTACAGAACAATTGTATTGTGTGGCCTGGGGAACTTCCAAAATTACACTTTTCTTTAAGTTCTTAATTTACTAATATAACTAGAAATAGGGAAATTAGGAAATGATTAAAGTTGGCCTTGTCACTTTCTTCTCCCTCCTTCTCCTCTTCCTCTTCCCTTTCAGCTTCCTTTTCCTTTCCCTCTTCTCCTCCTCCTTCTTTTTCTTCTTTTGAGTTTGCCATGTTTTGTAGAGGCTCCTCATTAATCCACTCAGAGATTGATGCCCTTATGCTTCTTTCCATTTCTCCAAATAGAACCCATACTACTGCTATTACTGATACTCACAATTCTTACTCTACTACCATTCTCACACCTGTTTACTGCAGAGCACTACTAACCTCGTGGTCAAGAAAATTCTATATTAGTATGAAACCTTGTTCTATTCACTTAGTGTATAATCTGAAAAAGTAACTTAAGCTCTTATATCTCAATTCCTTTCATGTAAAAATGAGGACAATAACAGTGTCTACTTCATAGTTTATTTGAATATTAAAGGACTTAATTTACCTAGAACAGTGGCATATCAAAGTTTAATAAATGTCAACATTTATTGTGATTACTTATCCATATTAATGACTGATAATAGCCTAATATTATTTCAACCTTCTTATATTCATTGTATTATGTTAAACACTTTATATATGTTTTCTCATTTATCCCTCAAAGTGACCCTATGAAATGGATATTATTATGCTAACTAGAGGCCCGGTGCATGAAAATTCATGCATGGCGGGGCGGGGGGTGGTCCAGGGGTCCTCAAACTGTGACCCATGGGCCACATGCAGCCCGCTGAGGACATTTATCCAGCCCGCCGGGTGCCACTGCCTGTCCTGCTTAGCAGCTGACTCGTCCCGGGCCCGCAGTGCGCATAGGAATTTGTTCATAGTTTTTTTTTTTTAAACTATAGTCCGGCCCTCCAACGGTCTGAGGGACAGTGAACTGGCCCCGTTTAAAAAGTTTGAGGACCCCTGGGGTGGTCCCTCAGCCCAGCCTGCCCCCTCTCACAGTCCAAAAGCCCTCAGGGGCAAACAGGGGAAGGCAATGCCCCAACACACCTCTGCTACTCCCACTGTTGGCAGCCCAAGCCTCGGCCAGCCCTGGTTACCTGAGCCTCGGGCAGCCATGGGTGGCTGGGCACTGCCATCTTGTGGCTGTGGGCACTGCCATCATTGTGGGCAGGGCAGTCAATTAGCATATTCCTTCCTTATTGGCTGTGGGTGCCGCCATCTTTGCAATGGCGTGAGGGTCAATTAGCATATTCACTCTTTATTAGATAGGATGATGATTAAGCCATCAATGACAAATGCTGAATGATTTGGTGACTTAATGGAATATCACATTTTGTCTTTAAATATGTTCCTCAAAATAAATTGCTAAACTTCATATGACATGCTTAGAATTATAAAGTTTCTAAATAATTCTAAGTAAAAATGATTAAAAGTTATGAAAAATTAATATATCAGCTCATTTATAAAATTTCATATTGCAACACTAAGCACTATCTGTATATTCCCCATTGTGAAAGGCAAGAGGTACACACAATTCTTTCCTCATTCCCAGTTTATTATACAGAAGGTGTCCCTCAAAATGTGTATGCACTTTAATAGCTTATAGCTCAATTTTGAAAATGAAATGTTTTTTAATAAACACTGCCTTTATAATTATTCAAAGTGTGTGTGTACATTTTTGGGGATTCCCTATGTTTTACAATTTTGAGATTTATATAGTTGCATTCAATTCTATATCTGTAATTATAGGAATCTGTATCTTTGGTTCTATATTTAAATAGTTTTATCATGGTTTCTGAATTCTGAGTTCTTTACATTTAGATTCTTTTTTAATGACAATTTTATAAAGGAGCTTCTATTTCAAGAAGGGGTCATGTTAGCTCTATTCCCTGACCTAGTCACCAGAGATCATCTATCTTTAATATTAATACTTGAAAGAAAATTGAGATAATTATGAATATTTTACTTGATCCATATTTCTACATTTTTTTCTTCAGAATTACAGCTTATCATTGTGTTGATCCCTTTGCCACTATCTTAATCATCTAATTGCTTTTCTATTTTTGTCCTTTTTTATTTCATTTTGTGTGATATTCTCAAGTTTGTGCTGTGTTTCTGTATTTCCACTCTTCTTTATTTTGTATTTTGTTCCAATAATAGTTTTAATTTTTTCCTTCCATTCTTCCGCCCCTCCCTGCTAAGCTCTGCCAGCTTGCTTTTCTTCATTTTTGCTATCTCTTCAGTTTTTCTGTTTGTTTTTTTTGTCTATTTTTCACATTTTTTGTAATCACTGTATTTTCTGTGTAGTATGCTTTGAGATTTCTCATTTTCTGTGATAAATGACTCCTCTGGTAGAATTCCATCATCTGCAGCTTGCTTATATTCTTTTCTCCTTCATTCTATGACTTGGCACCTCTCTGGTTACAGAAGGGAGATGATTCTATTAGGGCAACTGGAGAGGGTGTCAGCAGAAGTGACATTTGTCATGTTCACGGTTCAGTTTGAGCTATACATCTTAGAACCTCCCTCACTAAATTCTCTGTGTCCTCTATCCTGGTCCAGCACCTGCATTTAGCTAATGGCACTCAGGAGGTCCAATGGCTTTCTGAGACCCTCCTGAAAGGATGGGCTCCCTCGGTGAGCGATAGTCCACATGGCCCCCCTCCAGTCCTCACCTAGGCCTTCCTGCACCCAGAAAGACTACTCTTTCCTTTGCTCCACTTTCCTAACATTTTACATTAGACTGAGTTCTTATGGGGCATTGCTCTGACTCTCCCAAGGCTGGCCTCAGCTTCTACATCTCATTCTAATATTAGAAGGATGGTTTCAGCTCTCCTCAGAATTATGCCATTTAGCAGTCAAGGAATCTTAAAACCAAAGAGCTGGATACAGGTTAAATCTTTCATTCTCTCTCAACTTATTCCAATATAGCAGATATTCTCAATTTATGGCTTGGGGTGTGACTCTTTGGTTGCTTTCGGTGGTTGGTAGGGCAGGAAAGCTATTAAAAATGTCTGAATCAGCATCTCTAATTAGAAGCTTTGTCTATCTATGAAGCTGATATGAAGTCCCACCTCCCCTTGAATTTTCTTCAATAAATGAATCACAATTTGATTTTTCTCCTTTATGGCCCCTTTTTTGGTGCTTACTATTTTATCTCTGCAAAATATATCAGATTGTATCCTAAATCAGTCCTGATTTTTTTCCATATGTATAAAAATGAAAATTTAATCTCAGTGAATGAAGGGATCATATCAGTCTTAATACCACTTTCCCCCCACTACATAGCATAATCCCTAGAAATAATACATGCTCAATAAAAATTTGGAATGAAATAATGAATGAATGTTGTATAAACTTACTTTCAAACAAGATTATATTATATTTGAGGGAATACAATGCCTAGCAAGATAAATAATTTTGAAAATGTTTTACAAGGACTATAAAATAATATATATTATGTACATGGCAGCCAAGAGTAAATAAGCCCTTAATTCCTTGATAATGGAATTGAATTAAAAATTAAATGTAATTGAATTAAAGTAAATTAATATAATTAATTATAGAGGTACATTTGGGAGAATACTTATATAGATTACATATTTATAAAAGTTAAAATAAAATAATGTAGACAACAAAAGTAAAATAGCCCAGCCAGTGTGACTCAGTGATTGAGCATCAACCCAAAAACCGGGAGGTCATGGTTCAATTTCCGGTCAGGGCACATGCCCAGGTTGCAGGCTCCTTCCCCAGTAGTGGGTGTGCGGGAGGCGGCTAATTGGTATTTCTCTCTCCTCATTGATGTGTCTATCTCCCTCTCCCTTCTTCTCTCTGAAATCAATAAAAATATTTTTTAAGTAAAATAAATAACATACAAAAGCAAAAGAATTATGTAAGAGGTAAAATAGAGGAAGGTAAAAAGTTGTTTGGATACTAACATTTGTGAATTATTTTTATTTTTTGCTTGTTTCTGCAACAGAAAAATTAGTTTTAGCATAATAAAAGAAGAAGACTAAAGGAAGTTTTTTTCATTCTGTTTTTTAATGCCAATATTGGATTTATGAAAATGTTTTTGAATTTCAGAAGAGAAAAGTTTAATTTTCAGCAGTTTGAATATTTAGTTTTCCTACAGCCCAGACAGGCATCCTGAAAGCAGTATAAAAGCATGACATTAAAACAGTTTTAATAATATATATATATATATATATATATATATATATATATATATTCTATTTGGGAAGGTACATTTGGTATTTCAAGTTTGAAGGGTAAATAACTGGGATTTCCAAATTTAGTTTTTTTTATAGTGCAACCATGTATCAAAACACAGTCTTTGAGTATAATAGGATAAAATTTGGTAAATGCCTAAAGATTTTTTACCATATTAAGAAAAAATAAAGAATGTAGTAAGTTACCAATTAAGTTAGTTAGCAATGCTTACAGTTTAAAGGCTTATGAAGTTCAAATTTAAAAAACTGAACTTCTAAATATTATGATAATCTAGGCTAACAGTCATTCTAATCTTAGAAGCTAGTAAAAAAGGGTAATTTTAGTTTTGCATTTATGAAATACAAAGAATCAGAAATAACAAACACTTGGCAGTGAACCAAATGGCTGCCATACCAGTTCCTATGTAAATTTGTGAGAGTACCATACAGGTAATATTTAAACAAAAAGAATGATGTATTTCCTTCACCTTGTAATATGGTATATTTAAATAGATGACCCCTTTTTATTGTGTTCATCATGTGGTAGAGGAGAGGAGCTAGCTCTCTGCGCTCTCTTTATAAGAACACTAATACCAATCATGAAGGCTGCAATCTCATGATTAATCACCTCCAAAGGCCCCACCTCCAAAAATTTGAGATTCAAGAAAAAATGATAATCAAAAAAGTAGTATGTGAGTAAATGAAAAAGACCATGAACTACACATTTTTATAAAAATGTCTAGTGATATTAAATAGTAACACTAGAATTAAAATGATAAACAGTAATAAAATATAAGTCACAAGGGGGTCTAAATAAAGATGAAATGATCTAACTTCTTTATTATATAAGGAAGAAAAATGAAATTTTTAATAAATTCAGTATGATTATTATAATTCTCCTAGATCAATCACAAAATTAGAAGCAAACACATAAATCAGAAACATGCAAAAGGGAAAAAGGTATAAAAAATATTAAGTCAATCCAAAAAATGACCACAAAGAGAGTGAAAAATATCTATAGATAGTAATATATGTGGAACATGTGAAACAAGTAGAAAGCACAAAATAAAACGGTAGATTTAAATCCAAAGACATCTGATATCACATTAAAGGGACTAAGTTCTTCAGCTAAAAGACAAAAATTTTCCCATCATACTGGAAAATTTTTCACATTTAACTATGTACAATATACAAGACACATAGAAAATCTAAGAAAACCAAAAGGCTGATACTAAAAGAATGCAAAAGCATATACTTAAATATGAAGAAAATATTTTGATAAAGCTATATTAATAGAAAATAAACTTTAAAGCTAAAAGCATTTCTAGAGATAGAAAATCAGTTTATTCTGATAAAATATTTAGTTCATGAAGAAGATATAATAACATATATTTGTGTGCACATTATAACATAGGTAGTGAAACCATAAAGAAAAGCTAAGAGCTGATTAGCTTAAAAGTCCAGATAATATTGCAAAGGAGGGGAGTGTGAATAGAAAGAGATATTCAAAGGTTTTTGGAATGCTGGTTATGTTCTATTTCTTTTTTTTTTCTTTTTTTTTAATTTAATTTTTTATTACTTTCTTATTAATTTCTTTATTGATTAAGGTATCACATATTTGTCCTCATCCCCCCATTCCCATCCCAAAGCCCTCCCCACACATGCCCCCACCCTCCTGTTGTCCGTGACCACTGGTTAGCCTTATATGCATGCATACAAGTCCTTTGGTTGATCTCTCCCCCTTACCTCCACCCTCCCCTACCTTCCCTCTGAGGTTTGACAGTCTGATCGATGGTTTCCTATTTCTTAATCTGAGCAGTATTCACACAAGTTTTATCATATAGCTATTAAAATAATATAATACTGTTTTTTAACATTTTCTGTATGTACGGACATTCTTGAGTTATTCAATAAAAAGGAATGCTGCATAATAATATAAATAATATAACCACCTCTGCCTGCAGTGATTGGGCTGAAACCAGCTCTCTGACATCCCCTAGGAGTCCCGGATTGCGAGAGGGCACAGGCCAGACCGAGGGACCCCACCAGTGCACAAAACCATGCACTGGGCCTCTAGTATCTACATATTTATCTACTTATAGCTTTAGTCAGAAGATATACATTAAATTTAATCAACAACTATCTCTGGATGGTGGTTTTATACATTCTTTTTCTTTCAATTTTTTCCTATGATATGTATTGTTTGTGTAACAAGAGAAAAATAAAATTTAAAAATACCACCACTCAGGAATAGAAAATTGGGTTTCTAGAGAGAATAAAGGATTCAGTAGAAGGATATGTGTCAACCTTAAAATGGAAAATGAATAGCTTTATGGAAAGTGAGACATAGATACTCAATGAGAAGAAAATACTTGGAAAGCAGCAATGCTGAAAATGACTTCAGGGTGAGTATGGACAGCAAATTAGATAGAAGCTTGCAGTGTTATGTGCCAGAAATGAGAGCCAATATTATTTATAGTTGCAAAAGCACAGACACCATGGCACAAAACAAGGACAGGCAGCCTCTTTTTATATATATATATATATATATATTTGGAAAACCTGACTGTAAGGCAACAATTATATAGCAAACTAGTTTTAGCTTAAACTAGGTACGAGGAAGAAAATAGCCACCATGACCTAAAAATCATTATGGCAATGTGGAATTCTCCAGTGGAATAATTTCTTTTTCTGGTTTTGTAAAGTGCTTAGCCTCTATTAATGGCAGCTCCAAGTTTTATCAGGGTAATGGTAAAACATGGATATTTACATTTTTATCTCTCACAAAAAAGACATCACAGTAGTCATACGTGATGCAAAAATAAGTTTACATTGGAAGCTTGCATGCCTTCAAGAGTTCAACTTATTGAGAAAGAAAAGTGCAGCCCTAACCGGTTTGGCTCAGTGGATAGAGCGTCGGCCTGAGGACTGAAAGGTCCCAGGTTCAATTCCAGTCAAGGGCATGTACCTTGGTTGCGGGCACATCCCCAGTAGATGTGCAGAAGGCAGCTGATCGATGTTTCTCTTCCATCGATGTTTCTGACTCTCTCTCCCTCTCCCTTCCTCTCTGTAAAAATCAATAAAATATATTAAAAAGAAAAGAAAAGTGCAGACATTATAAAAGTGGGAGAAATGAATCCTGACACAAGGCTGGCCTTTAAAAGTTGATACAATGCACAATGTCCAAAGGATATTGTAAACTGAAGGAGTCCGATATGTTAAGCAGAATATGGCAGCAGGATATGTCAATTAATAATCAAATTCAGATAAGCAAATGCAGCCTGCTCCTAGGTCTAGGGAGGGCCAGGCGTTGGGTTGGTGGAGAGTAGGAACCTGTGTCCTGAAAGAAGTTTGGTTGGTAAGAGTTAGGCCAGAACTTAAGGCGAGCAGATGGACTTCAGGGAAGGATATCAAATCCAACCAGATATTGGGGTGCTGTATCATATCTTGTAAGAGATAGAGAGGATTAATAGGATATAGATATCATTCAGATAGTATAAATAAAAATACCTAATTGAGAGATTACTTACTGAGGTATGGGCAGAGCCATTAAAATATCACCACCACCACCAGCTCAACAACAAGGAATGTTGAGTGGCACACAGACTATCAAGAGCAGGAAGCTGTTAGCACTTTAAGTCTAAAGGAAGAAAGGAAGGAAATAGTATCAACAGGGTTCAGTAAGAACTGTAGATATGGAGAAGAAGCTGCCTGTCAGAGGCTGAAGTTGCCATAGAAATAGTGTCAAAATAAGGAGGAAAAGGGCAGGAAAAAAGCTAGAGGCCAAGGAAGTCTGGGTGAAGGAGGCCATAAAAATTAGCTTTTTAGTGCAAAAATCAGGGAAGAGAGGGTAGAGAAGAAAATCTGTTAGTGTAATTAGTATTATTAGAGTCACCTGTTCAAGTGTTATGCAAGGAACCAAAGGTGAGGCCAGTAATGCAAAGTGGGCCAATATGCCAGGCTGTCCTTCATTCAGTCAACCCCAAAATAATTTTAAAACACTTCCTATATTGGACCAGCCCCTCTACTAGTTGCTAAGGATACAAAAAGAGTAAATCCTTTCTAATGAAGGAGTTACAGCTCAGCATAGAAGTTAGGCAAGAATATAAAGAAGGAAAGACAAAACAAGAAATCAGTCATTCTTGGGTTTGGAAGTTGGTAAAGAAACACCATAGAGCAAAAGACATTTAAGGCTTGAAAATCAAAACAATGGAGAGACAGAAGGAAATATCTGAAGCGGGGTGTGGGGGTGGGGGAAAATCATGAGACATGAAGCAGTCTTGTGTATTTAGACATATAGCAGTTTGATCGAAGTATAGAATGTGAGGTAAATTGGAATTAGAAGCTACACAGCAACTAATCCGAAGGTTCTCCTTTGGACAGACTGCTCTAGGAACACAGCAGTGCTGATTTGAGTGAGTAGATGGCACATTGGTAGCAGTGGTTGGGTAGGGTGGGGGAATACAGAAATGCTCATACAACATGCTGCTGCTTTAGGGGTTTTATCCCTCAGGATAAGATTATGAAGAATTAGCAGAATGGGCCAAGGGATAAACAGACTGGAATAAATAACATAACCAAAAAGAAAAATATCATCAAAAACTCACAGAGGGAAGAGAAGAACCATCAGAAACACTATTTACTTAGTTCATTTACTAACAGTGATATTGACTCATCTTAGAAGTTTATCAACAAAAGAAGATGTCCAACATAGAATGGTAGGGTCCAGCATGTGAACAACTGTATTGTGTATGCAGAACTTTCCAGGGGAGAATTACACTGAATCTGGGAGTCACTGGTAGGCATGTTGGCAGCATTCTTTAAGGGGAACAAGGAAACATCAGACATCTCTGTTTTCTAATTCATGCTCATCACATAGCCTTCTGAGTAATACTTGGTCTTTTTATATATATCAAGAGAGTAAAACTAGTTAGGGGATATATGTAAACCACTTTTTGAAAAGGTTACCAGAAGAGAGATTTTTGACTAATATATTATCTCTTGTCAACTTAATGAATGGGCTTCTTTCATTGAGAATCCAGGTCTACCACTGTACCTTTACAAGACAATTTCCTGACCTGTAAGACAGACATTCTAACCTGGAATACAGTAAAATTATAAATAATTCTACCCTTTGGAGTCTCTTGGCAGCCTCACTCAGTTTCCCCTGCCAACCTTGCGATGTCATTGCCTCCATTCCTTTAGATTTTCTGCATCTTAAAAATAGATTGGCTTGTCTACAGAGAAACTTAAGGTCCTAAGTGGAAAATCACACCTCTAGAAACACTTTAGTAAAATGATGACAGGAAGTATGTGGATATAACAGTCGAACAAAGTACAAGCCACCCAGGCTGTAAAATAAACTTAATTTATCTCAAGTTTAGTTTTTACTTTCCATTAAATTATGAAGGAGGCACTATAAAATGGTAGAGAACTAGCAGTTTTCAACATTTCTTAAGCCTCCGGAATTTTTCCTCAAACTAAATCTTTATGAAAATTGTCATGTAAAAATATGAAGTGCATGGTCAGCAGTAGGAAGGAACAGCCAGGGGTCTGCTGGCTCAATTCTTTCCACCACGGCTTGTAGTTCCGCAGCGCATCCCAAGGAGCGCCAGGCTCAAGTTGAGATCAGCTCACAGAATCAAGGAACCTGGGAGGGAAAAATTGTGATACACGTTTCTACCGTGGCTCTGTGGATGCTTGAGAATAGGGTCTGTGGTGAAACAGCTGTAATCAATAAAAGCTACAGAAACCTTTAACAAGGAAATAAGACTTCCCCCTCCCACAGGACAAGAACCTTGAGGGGAGTCCCAGCTTGCCATTCAGGGAATCAATATCTAGTGGCTTTATTTCCTTATTTAACCAAAGCAGCTGCCCTCATTACTTCTGGACAAATAAGGAAGCAAGTTTCATGATAAAATGAATTTATGGCTTAAAACTGAACAGAGACCAGCTTGATCCAACATGAACTAATTTCACCTAAGGGTAACCCTTAGCCTCATTATATGTTGTGACTCTTAAAACCTAAAAGTAATATGGAAAACAAAAGTTATAAATACATGTATACATACATTTGCATAGGAACACTTACACAGAAATCATCAATACACTAGAGCCCAGCTTTAACACTGCCCCTTTCACACTGCAAGGCCACCTTTCACATTTTTTTAGGTTAAAAAACAAAACAGAGCAACTTTGGTCAGGCCCAGATGTGTTTGCCATGTGCTACATTCTGTGTTGCTGCAAGACTCTAGTCTAGAGAGATTCACATATAAGTACTCATTTGGTTTGAGGATGCATTTTAACCATTCACGGCAAAATTTAGAAGAGAACTCAGTCTTTTAGATTATTTTTTATGATGACATCTGTTACGGCATCAAAAACAACCTGCACATTCTTAGTATCTGTGGCACATGTGAAGCGGGTGTCTATTTCCTTTGTGTCCTTTCTCTTATTGAGGTCTTCAAACTAGCATTGCATGTATACAGCTGCCCTTCATATGTGTTCGAGCCTGCATATTCTGGATAGCATATAGTGAGAAGGCTCTTTTTGATTTTTTCTTTGAAGGGAAACCCGTATAAAGACACAAAATGGTCCACAAAACTCCTCTGAGAAATCTCTGCCACTTCCTGTGAAGATCCTGAATAGCCCTCCCCCTTCTTGAATACCTGACCCCCGATTAAATTAAAGGAACCTCAAAATAGGAAGCAAATTCTGCTGGGGCGGGGGGGGGAGGCTGCTCTGTCTGTGGATTAGCTCTCTGTCTCACTGTTTCACTAATAAACTCATTTTCACTTTACACTCTATGCTGGCTGGCATTTGAATTCTTTCCTGTGCAAAGTTAAGAACCCATAGTGGGTTTCAAACCTGGTTCCCTAGATTCCCAGAATGCCAGCATGTTGAAAGGATTTTAGAGACAGAAGAGGCAGTTAGGGAAAGGGGCTTGGGGGAGGGGGGCGGGGCGGCGGTCCATGGGAGAGGAATGCATACAGATCCAAGCTGCCAGATTGTTTATAAGAATGTAACAAGATAAGGAGAAGAAGAAGAGGGGGCCATTGGGTGAGCTTTGAAGCTTTGAAACTGATAGCATGCAGGGAAAAGGGAAAAGTGGCCAATTAGGGAAGAACGGGAGACATAACATAAGGAAAGGTCCAATTAGAAAGTGGGATGAACAAGCAAAGAAGCTATGAGTGTTTATAAACCCAGAGACAAAGAAACTCATGGAACTGAGTTTTAGGTTTCTTTTCTTTTCCCATTTTAGAGAGAGGGGACCCCTCACCAGGGGGAGTTTGTATACACTTGCAATAAACTTCCACACTTTTGCTTAAAATATTTTAGTCCAAGAATTTTATTCTTCAAACTTTGAGGACAAGAACCTGTGAGGAGAGTCCCAGCTTGCCATTCAGGGCATCAATATCTAGTGACTTTATTTCCTTATTTAACAGAAGCAGTTGCCCTCATTACTTCTGGACGAATAAGGAAGCAAGTTTCATGATAAAATGGCCCTGGGAATACTTTAAAGTTGCATGAAGCACCAAACAAAAGATTCAATGTTTAGGATAAATTCTCATATTTGAAAATCCGAAATCCCCTCATTGTATCATCACTTTCAATGGCTTTGTGTAAAAGCCATTGTTCTAGATTTTTTAAAAGAACACACATAATTTCATATAACAGATTTATATTCATTTATAAAAAAAAAACTTTTATCTTTGCTGTAACCTAGTGAAATTACAAGTAATTTATTCAAGTAATAAGTATCGAACACTTGTTATTCATAAAATATTGTGCCAACACAGTTAAATATATAAAGTTGCCTCCTTGCTTAACCAGGACAGAGGAAAGAAAGGTGAGAGTGGTAAAATTATAGCGTGAATTTGTTGATTTACTGTTAAGTATTGCGATGAGTCATCACTATGTTCCTCACAGACTCACCCAAAATCTACAAGTTAGGAACCTTTTATCAGTCTCTCTTTTCTGTGTGCCATCTTGATTAGGTTATACTCAATGAAATGAGCCATCTAACCTGTTTCCTTCTCTCCCCCCGGCCCTTTGTTTTTTTTGTGTGTGCTTTTGTTTGTTTTTTTGCTAAAAAGTAGTTTAACTGAATCTTATACCTAGTTCTCTCTGATAAAAGTATTTCCTTTCCTTCATTATAACATGTTGCTATTATGGTTATATTCTATGCATTTTATTTAAATTATTTAAAATACCATTAGTAAATATTATTAACTAATAATTGACTGTTTTATATTACTAAATATAATATTTAGCTGAGGATGTTATACTTACAATGGAAACAATCACTGTCCATGATATATTCTTATTCCCATTTAGGCCAAGTCAATGTGGGGAAGCAGTAGGAATAATAGCAGCATCTTCTTTATATTAAGTTGAACTCTCAGAGTACATAAAATCTATAAGCCAAGGTTTAAGTAATAGAGTTTTTCCGTGGTCTGGACAAAAAACTGTATGACGTATGGTTATTTGATGCATATGGTACGTAAAACACAGTGTTCCAGGAAGACAGGTGGGAATTGGTGCCCAGGGATTCTTCAGTTCTCAGAAGCTTAAGGCTGGCCTCTATGATCTTTAACCCAGCAAAGGATTTATATTATGTTTCTCTGCAAATTTTCCTTTTCATTATCTGGGCATGAAAATATGGTCTTAAAAAATAACTGAATCTAAGAAGTAAGTCTCCAGTTTTTAAATACTTTTTTTTTTTTAATCTAGATGAGACTTTGCTTTTCTCAAAAAAAGTAATGGCATAAGCCTCAGTGCTTTTCACCCTTCAAGTTTCAAGAGTTTAAATTGCAGCATTTTCCTTAATGCAGTATTTGCCTTGATGGAGCACCTCAGAAAACCCCATTCTGATTGGCAACTGCAGCTCCTTGCATTGGTAATAGTTTTTCTTAGCATGTTCTGATGTGACAAGTCAACTCTGATTAATGAGAATAGTTAAGTTTGCTTGTAATAGGCATGTATTCAAGGAAGGCTGAGATGTCCATGCTAGAGAGGTGGTAGTACCTAGCATATAATAGTTCTACCATGTGTTGGATAAATTGATGTCTTTCTCATTTCCCCATCTGCTTAAATTCAAGCCTAATTTATTATCTGATTTTACGAGGTAAGAAGCAAGGGCAGAACATATTAGGCAGCATATGGCTTATTTATCAATCTTTCCATTTTAAAAGTCTAAACTAGCATATCAACTACTCCTGAGATAAAAAAAGATCACCAAAATGGGTCCATATGCCTCTCACTCTGAGTCAAACTGTATTATGTAACAGTTCTCTTCCTCATTCCTAAATTCCAGCTACCACTGGAAGACACTCATTAGCAGTAAAGAGTACAAAAATGAAGGTTGATTCCAAAGAAAATGCAGAGTATTAAGGAGGCAGGATATAATTACTACTCATGTTGGACAGTGCTACACAATAAAAACTACATAATAGTCAACTCAACCTCAAATGCTTGAAATAAAATTCAGCTTCTTACTTGTTATGCCAAGATCGGTTCCCTTCCCACTTCCTTCAAAGTCCACAGAATCCAGTTAGTGAGCCAATGTCTTAACTAATTAAAAATGTTTGATTCAGGAGGTCCATTTCACATACACAATAGAAGAACTGACCAATATAAAAAATTAAAACTAAAGAATAACATAAAAAAATGGATAGTAAGATATCCAAGCTAGAAATAACCAAAAGTTTAGACTTTTCTTGTTATAAGAACTTTAACAGGACAAAACCATCCATAAGTCAATGTTTTGCAAAATGCATACCATGAACACTTTGGACTAGACACTGGAAAGATTCCAAGTAGACCAGTTCCAGCCCCCAAGGAGCCAAAATCTAGATGAGGTGACATATAGCATAAGCTTCAAATAAATGATTCGCTGATTAAAGAGTAAAGGTAGAAGAGATGTTAAAGAACAATCAGTCCGACTTTCTCATCTTCTGCAAGAGAAAACATGGTAGACTCAGAAAGAATAAATCACTGGTAGGTAAAAGGAAGGGACTGAACTGGACTCCAACTCTTCTGACTCTAAGTCTCTAAGTCTCTAAACATAGAGATTTTCACATCATTGGTGGACTCTTTTCTAAAGGAAATGACTTTATCATTTCCAAATGAAATAACCAAAAGAAATAACTTTATCACAAAAAGCTAGGTGGCTGCAATTAATGGGCTGCATAACAGCTCTAATTGAACATTCTTGATATTATAATAAGGTCATTTCTGTTCCAGCAATGGGGTTATTTTAGGAAGGCTTTTGATGGGTTTAAGGACCCTAAGTAAAATAGGTCCTGTGGCAAAATTAATTTGTTGAGAAACATTTCCAATGCTAAAACATAATCATTAAAGAACTTCAGCCAACCATAAAGACTTAGAGGACCCACTGTATGCTATTTTCTTGGCTCACACTTGGGGAAACAGAAGTGCCCCAAAAGAGCCACCTTTGGTCTCTGGTTACCCTGTCCCTTTCTAAATTGAGATACTGCCTTCAGCAGAACCAAGTGGAGCTGCTACCTGCTTCTGATGAGTTCTCCCTATCAATAAATCTCCACTTATCTGCATAATCTGCTTAAGACATCAGTCCAAAGAAGATTCTACAGTAATTTTTCTAAAACTTATTGTGGCTCACATTAGGAAATACAACTTATATCATGATCTATTATACACGTATATGTTAAATTGAAATAAAAGTTTGACACAAAAATACTATATTACTTCAACACCTAATATTTCCTATTCCTTTTTATTCCTCATTCTTGAAGAAAAATATAAATGTGGATTATAATACATTAATTTACTTTAATGACTCTCTAATACAGTGGTTCTCAACCTTTCTAATTCCACGACCCTTTAATACAGTTCCTCAGGTTGTGGTGACGCCCAAACATAAAATTATTTTCGTTGCTACTTCATAACTGTAATTTTGCTACTGCTATGAATCGTAATGTAAATATCTGTGTTTTCCGATAGTCTTAGGCGACCCTGTCATGACCCACAGGTTGAGAACCACTAGCAGGGTTGCCTAAGACCATTGGAAAACACAGATATTTACATTACGATTCATAACAGTAGCAAAATTACAGTTATGAAGTAGCAACGAAAATAATTTTATGGTTGGGGGTCACCACAACATGAGGAACTGTATTAAAGGGTTGTGGCATTAGAAAGGTTGAGAACCACTGCTCTAATAGATCATAACCCACTTGAGAAACACTATGAGACCATTTATCTATTCATTCCTAATATATTTCTTGTCCACCCTAGGTCAAGTACTATTTGAAGTATTGGAAACACTTTTCTTGAAGCCACCATAAAAGAAGTCTGACTACCCTGAGAACACCATGCTGAAGATGCCATGTTCAGATGGCAGTATTCAACAGTTCCAGCCAAGATTGTCCTTCAGAAATCCTAGACATGGTAACCATGTAACAAAGAATCCATCTTGGGATGAGGTGGTCTAGTCCATTAACCCAGCCCTCAACATTCAAGTCACCCTCGGCTATTTAAAACGTACCAGCTGATACTCGAGACATCCTAGAGGTGGGAAGAGCTGACATCACTGTGGCCTTACCAAATTATTGACGACAGAATGCATGAGCATAATGAAATGGTTGTTGTTTTACATGACAAAGTTTCATGATTGTTTTACAGCAATAGATAGTGCAGACTCCAACTTAAAGCAATTTTCTGACCCCCAATAAATGAGAATATTTTGACCCAATCAGCTTTTTACTCTGATGATGATGATGAAGGATGAATTCTCCTTGCTTTTATTGCTTGGCTTAGTTTCTGTGAAAGGGGGCAATTAATGCTCATAAAATAATCCATTTGCTCTCCACCTTTTCTACTCATTCGTGCAGTTAGGTGATGGCTATTGTCCAGTCTGGCTAATAAAATATGATGAGATGTAACTTCGGGTGCAGTTACAAATAGGTATGATTCCTCTAACTTTTCTCTTTTGGACTAGGAGCACAAACTGAGGAGACAGAATTGCAAGATGGAGGTATCCTGGATCCCTGACTTCCTGGCATAAAGAGGTGCTCAAGAGAGCTTCCTGACCCACTCCAAACTCCAATAAGAACAAGAAATAAATCTTTGTTGTGTTAGGCTATGTAAATCAAAGCCAGTACTTGTTATTGCAACATAGTCTAGGTAGTATAGCTAACCCTAACCAGTATAATTTTCATAATCTTCTAATATAGTCACTCTGCATACACTACAAACCCTCTCTTTTTTTTTTCCTCATCATATTCATCTCAATGCCTACTCAACTCTTCCCTGAAACCGCTATACTATAAGGCTGGGTGGAAAGGGGAAGGGACTAAGCAACCATGGTAACTGATTTCTTTTTTTTTTAATTCATGTACACAGACTTCAAATGGACCCTTAATGCTTCCTAGTTATTCTCTTAACTTTTCTTATTTAATTAACTTTCCAATTTTCCAAAATGATTCTTTCAAACTCCCTTCATGTTCTTCAAATCAACACCTCCTTCCCTGAATTTATTCTCAGCTGATGACTTGCTTAATATTTTACAGACAAAGTTGAAGCCACAGAAAAAAAATTTTCACATGTGCCAATCTATCTGGATCTGTCCATATATTTTACTTTCCATGTCTTAATTGTAGCTGAACTGTTTATGCTCTTATATAAAGCCAATGACTCTACTTGAGCTCTGAATCTAGTCCCATCTCTTCCTACTCAATGACATTCCTTTCCTTCTCTCTCTGCATTCCTATGAAGCTTTCTTTCTTTACTGCACATTCTCATCACCATGCAATCATTGGTAGTTTTCTTTATTGCAAAACTCCTTGAAATATATTATCTTTATTCATCATCTTCACTTGATATATGCCAAGTGTTATCGAATCCCTTGAAATTACCCTCAGCCCTCTGCCAAAGCAGATATTGTCAAAGTTACTAATGACCTTCAAATTGCCACATGAAAAACAAATTCTCATTTCTCACTGGACACAATTTCCTAACAGCTTTTGGAACAATTGATCCTGTGCTCCTTCTAGAAACACACTCTTCCTTGGCTGCTGGAACGATGTTCTTTTTTGTGTTTTGGTGTTTTGGTTCTTTTGCTATCTCACTGCCTGATTGTTCTTAGTGTCTTTTTCTGAATCATGCTCATTTTCCCAATCTCTAAGCATTAGAATGGTCCCAGGATCAGATTTCAGACTTTGATTTTCCATTTGTATTTATCTTTCTAGTTGATCTCATTAGAATCCATGTCTTTCATTTTTAGCTGTGCCATGATGAATCCCAAATTTATATTTTCAGCTTAGAGATTTTACTTCTGAACCCGAACTCCATACTGTCTTATATAGCTAATCCCACATTTTCCCACTTGGATGCTTAATAGGCATCTCTACCTTAGCAGAAGCAAAACTAAACTCTTGATATTTTTTTCTACAGTTTATTCCTCCCACAGTCTCCCTGTGACAGTAAGTGGCAACTTCTTTCTACTAGATATTCAGTCCTCAAAACTTGGGGTTATTCTTGGCTCTTCTTTTTCTAGCACATCATATCCAGTCCTTTAGCCAATCCTGTCAATTCTATTTTCAAATATGTATCCTGAGTCTAATCCCTTTTAACAACTATCACAGCTCCCACACTATTTTAAGCCACCATTATATCCCATGAAGATTTTCCAGTAACCTTTTACACACTTTCTCTATAACCATTCTTGTTCTATTACAGACTAGTTTCCATATTATAGTGGAAGATGCTATAACATAATAGCTACAATGTGTGGCTCAAAGATGCTTTAAAGTCTAAGTCATATCACACTCTCTTGTCTCAAATGCTTCAGATAAGCTTTCCATCTAAAGTACTAAGTGCCCTATATGACCTGGCTATACAGTACCCCCTCAACCCCTTTTCATAATACTCAGACAATTGCCCACTCTGCTCCAGCCACATTCCCTTTATTTCTCTTTCTTAACTTCACCATGCAAGGTTCATCTCAAAGCTTTTGCATGTATAGCTCTCTTTGTCAGGGACACTCTCTTCTGAGGTTGGCATGTGGCCCTTTCCTCATTTCATTTAGCTCTCTGCTTCAAGTTCATCTTTAAAAAAAAAAAAAAGCTTTTCTCTGACCACCTGTGCTCTTGATCCATTATCCTGTTATATTTTTGTATCACTTATCAATAACATAACATCTTATATAATAAAAGGCCAATATGCAAATAGACCGAACAGTGGAACAACTGGTTGCTGTGATGTGCACTGACCACCAGGGGGCTGATGCTCAATGCAGGAGCTGCCCCTAGTGGTCAGTGCACTCCCACAGGGGGAGCACTGCTCAGTCAGAAGCCCTTAGCCAGGGAGTCTCTTCCACCTCCGCAGCCGTGCTAAGGATGTCTGACTGCCAGCTTAGGCCTGTGGACCTAAACCATCAGTTGGACATCCCCCGAGGGCTCCTGGACTGCAAGAGGGCACAGGCTGAGCTGAGGGAGCCCCTGCTCCCTGAGTGCACAAAGTTCTTGCACAGGGCCTCAAGTAGTTTATATTAAATGTGTTTATTGTCTGATGCCTGCCCTGTGCAGGCCTAGAACGTAAAATCCATACAGGCAACAACTTGATGAGTTCTATTTGATGCCTTTTATTATAGAACCCAAAATATCTGGAACATACTGGTAGTAGGTGCTCAATAAATATTTGAATAAATTAATAAATGAATATGAAACTCAGTTTTAGATGATGAATGTAAGTCTCATATCTGGAAACTCTGAGTTCATGTGAGAAAACAAGTCATCTGCATGCATCCAGAGGCATCAAATTAACTAATAAGGCTCCTAGAATATAAAACAAACTCAGGATGGGCAGCAAAAATATTAGTGAACCAAGGCTACCAATATCCTTGGCAACTAGCCACAGAAGACCAACAAGATAAAGCAGGAACCAGCTTGGCATTTGTGTGCAATATTAGCCCATATTTCTCCTTGCATAAAGAAAAAGCACATTCACATAAAGCAAATGCCGTTAAAACAAATGCTGACAGCTGGTTATAAATTAAATTAGTGGCATTCTCATTAGTTTATGTTTGTATAGGGAAAGGACATTAGGCTGTAGTTAAATGATACAATTTAAGGTGGTTCCAAAAAATTAATACAAGTCTGAATTTATCTTTCTGATATCTTTTCTAGAGAAAATACATATGGCTAAAATAATCTTTTCTAAACCTACATCTCTAATACACAATTATACAAACATAAATTTACTTATGGGGACACTAGGACAAAATATAAAAATTGATACAGGCTTTAAAAAATGCAGGATATAGAGGTACAGTATATATGACTCTGAAGTGACTTTGGGCATATTAAGTGGATGAATGATCACAAAAAAGAACAAGCAAATGCAGTACAGAAGGAAGTGAAGTCATCAAAAATAAGATGACTAAAGAGTGACATATTTATTCAGCTACAGGAATAAGTTCTAATGAGGATGAATGGTTGGAATCCTAGAACATACTAGTAATAGAGCGAATGATCATGGCCTCAAAGAAATCCTTGTAGGAAAACAGGAATAGAAATAGAGGCTTACCAAAGGAATTGGACTTCTTTCCTTTACACATAACTGATTTTGGATTATGCAGTTTTTATACCTTGTTAACTGTAATCCTTTAAAAGACTAGGTTAACCAATGCTGTGTGTACCACTGGAAGATATATATCTGCCACACTCAACTTATTGATGTTCAAATCACATTCAGCCTCACCACCTTCATCGAGGTGTGCTTTTTGTGTCTCACAGCTTTGTGTGTCTAAGTCTTTGCATGCATGCCTGCCCCAAAACACGCACACTAACAGTCAACAAAGGAGAATGGAGATTATATATTTGAGGATAATATATACCTTAAATGTTTTTATAAAGGAATGATAAAATTCTAACCTCAGTTAAAGAATGAAGTGAATAATATTGTAGGATCTTCAAAATCTTTCTTTTAATATATGAAGAACTCAGACAAAGTGGCAAAAGACTATACTAACTTGAGCAATAAAACATATGAAGATAGTGGAAAAGCTGAGATGAAAACCCAGGTTTCCTAGCGCTGGGAGCTGGGTATTATTCCTTTCATTTCACTAGTTCTCAATCTTAGTATCTTTACTTTATAAACAAATAAAACACAACAAAACAACCTCCTCCTTGACACAGCAAATAATTTAAAGAAGTATATATTTGCGTATCTATTGTTATGTTTCAGAACATAGCACAAAAAGTTTCTTTTGGTATATTTTAAGGGTTTGAATTACAAAAATACTGAAAGGCTTCCTAAATTCTTCACATACACTGTCCAGGGTTAAAGTCACTGAGAGAAAAAGAGTATGAGAAGTGTGTGTTGCGATGTCAGGCCTTTTCCCTCATCATGGCTTTCAGTGTTTTTATTATTTCTTTAAGGGATGGAAACACCACTCTGATTTTGTGGAGCCTATGGTACAATTCAGCTTCATAAGAAACAAGCTTTCTTCTTATTTGTATGAAATTTAAATTTTGATGTATTGTATACTTTTCTGATAAACTTTCATTGCCTACTTTATTACTGCCAGTTTTAGAAAAAAGCCATAGTAGGCTCTAAGGTATCAAATTTTCCAATCTTGAATGAGTAATTTATTTATTTATTTATATTTTTTTAACTAAATGTATTTGGGTGGCATTTGTTAATAGGCTCATATAGGTTTCAAGTATGCATTTCTATGATGCATGATTTGTATATTGCATTATGTGCCCATCACCTAAACTCAAAACATCTTCCATCACTATGCATTTGGCACCTTTTACCACCCCAAATCCCCTTCTATCTGGTAACCATCATACTGTTGTCTGTAAGTTTCAGTTTTACTAGTATATCCCAAATATGAGTGAAATCATATGGAATGAGTCACATTTCATTTGTGATTCATGCTGCATGATTCTTATGAATCTGATATTATTATTTCAAGTAAAGAGACCGATCTCAAAAAACATAACAAGTATTAAGTGGTTCAAATCTAGACTCAACCTTGTCACTGGGGAAATTTCTTTTCATATAGTTCTTTGGGAAAAAGAAAAACCCTTTTTATTAACAAGATGAACATGCATTTAAAGATGATATGCAAAATGCAGGAAGACTTTCAATTTTCTGAAGCCAAGGGCTGTTTCCTATTCATCATTGAATTCTCTACACTTAACACAGCAGCTTAACCACTAAAATTTATTGATGCTTATTGAAAGTTTACTATGCGCTACTAGCTTTAGGTATAGCCTATTAAGCTCAAAAAACAAATCTTTAAAGATGTTACAATAATTATTCTTATTTTACTGAGGCTCAATTAGACGGACTAACTTAATAGGACCACAACGAAGTTGGGTTTCCAGATAAAGAAGTCTGGTCTCAGTACCTACAGTATGAATCCACTTTTTAGCATTGTTATTGAAAACACATGTTAGATGAAAACAAAAAGCGCCTGAGTCACCTAGAGGACTTTGTGACCACACTCCTGTGTCTTTTTCATCTAACAATAGAACTGTAATTTAGAGCTGATTTTAACCTGGGGAGTGAAAAGCAATTACTTTAGACTTGATGCTCTCTTGCTCATGTCAGTTCACCACCTAGAGGCCATTTTTACAGCTCATCCTCCAAATCACTACATGTAGGGAATTATATCACATCTGACAGGACTCTTTGCAGCACCACAGTTATCCCCATTACCATCTCTTTTCTGATAAGCTCCATTAGTTTTGTTGCTGAACCATCACTCACTTTTCTTCTAAGACTTGATCTTGCCTTTTGCAAACACACACACACACACACACACACACACACACACACACACACACACACCATTTTCTAGACCATTTATGTATGCCTGGCAGAAAACTTGCAAGAAGGGATAATCTTAACTGAGGATTACTTTTTTCATCAGAGATGAACATATTTTTAAGTGGCAGCTGGAAGGTTTTCTTTATATAGATGCAGGGAAATGGATTATATTGCCAACAAAAAAATTGAAATGACTTAATATTTAATAAAGAAGTTCTTTGAGATGAGAACCTAACAGTAGTGCTCAAAATTTCCATCCTATGAAAATTTTTTCATCAACAACTTGAGGATGCCCATAAATATAAACTATCAAAATTTGTTTGAAAATATTGAAGGGTTTGGATCTCCTTAAATCTGTACTCCATAACCTGTGACCTATAATTTTCGAAGACGTTGAATAGAAAATGACAGTATTGTGCAACTTAAAATATTTGACAGCATTCAGTTCTTCAACCTAAATGGAAAAATGGTCAGCCCATAATTTCCTGAGAGGCACAATAAGGAGAAGCAGACCCACTCTACGTAAAATCGTACAGAATCATGCAGACACAGCAATACAAAATTAAATCTGACTTCCACCTGAGAATTCAAGAAACATACTACCTTGCTCCAAACAAGTAAGAATCCGATTACCACAAGGATGGATAGTTACCCATGGCAAAGAAGGGGATTCCCAGCAGGGTGGAGTTGTACTTCCCATCCGTAATGAAGAAGATCCCTGCTGCTGTGACGATGGAGATGCACACTGTGAGCACCCCCAGGAGGCCTAGGAAGGGCTTGCTGCGCAAACAGTCCTTCATGGAGCTGGAGAGGGTGGCTGTGGTCAAGATCAGCACAAGGCTCACCAGGACCTTGCTCCTGGCCAGGATGCTGGTCTTATGAAAGTCTCTCCAGAGGCTAAAGGATGCTAAAGAGTAGAGCTGGAGTTCCTGGTGCTCTTCCTGGAGCTTCCTCATAAGCTTACAGAACTCATTCTCCCACTTTTCCCCTATGAGGTCCTGGGTGGCAGAGCCATAGGTCTGGAGGTAGTAGGTGATTTGAATGGCTCTGGCTGACTTGACCCGTTGGTCCTTGCTGTTTGGCACTTCTACTACCCCGCCCAGTTGGTGTCCAATAAAACTGTTCCTCCCATCCTTGAAAACAGAAAAAAAGGGAGACATAAGTTACAAGAGAGATGCATTTTCCAGAGATGCACTTCTTATTCTAAGCGAAGGAGAACAAAGAAGGCAGAGATGAGCTTTAGCAATTGTAGATGTGGGTGGAGTGACATGTTAGATTTTATGTTTAAACTTTTGGAGCCACATGGGATACCATGCAAGATGATCAGGATTAGAAAAGATGCAAAGAGTATTATGAAGCTCTACAAGTCTTGCCACATGCATAGGAAATGTGTTTAACTATTATTTTGATCTCATCCATACCCTCATTCCCACCATTTCCTTCTGTAACAACCCATTGTAATTCCTTAATGAGGATCAAGTTTTATGATTCAGTTTCAGCCAAAAAATGAAGCATGGTATGAGTTAATATTTCAAAAGTTAAAATAATTATTCATTTAATAAATATATGCTAAACTTTTTAGGGTTAACACACACACCTACGCCATACACATATAGACACACAAACTTTACATAAATATCTATACTCATCCTTTATATTCTGGGAATACAACTGCATATCACAGAACAAGTAGAAGTAAATATTGTTTATTTTTATAATTAATTTTATAGTGTTGAAATGTTTTTTTTTTAAATCTGATATGAACACTTACTCACCCATTATAATTTTCCCTCCAAACACATGCTTCAGTTTTACCGTAGTTTGACCTCTTTCCCATAGAATACAGTGGACAACCCCCCTAAATGAGACTGCTAACATTTCAGGGGGGTTTGTTAAAAATCATCACAACTTCAGAATTTCACATAAGGTAGAATAGACAAGATCATAAGAGTAGGATATTTATCCCTCCTGTATAAGGTACTCCTGAAGCAGACACTGATTCTCATCCAGTGTACCTTACCAATTAGAACAAAATTCATGACAGCCATTATTATATTTTAAGAAGTTAGTTTTTGTTTTCTATGTTTTGTCTTGTTTTTGCCACATTGTCATTTACTCTAATGCCAGTGGCTGTCAGATGGAATACTGAACCCAATAGCTGGTTGCAAGAAGTAATATAACATTGAAAATGGGCTGCAGGTACTGAGTGGAACACAGGTATGAAGGTCAATTTATGCCATAGACTGTTTCTGTTAGATCAGGCAAGCCATTTATCTCATGAGGATATAAAAGAGTAGTTTCAGAACTTCCTTCCTCTGCTTGGGATACATATAAGAGAGGAATCCAAGATGGCGGCGTAGGTAAACACCTAAACTGCTGCCTCGTGCAACAATTTCAAAAATTCAACTAAAAGACAAAACGTCTAACACCCAGAACCACGGGAAAGCTGGCTGAGTGGAAGTTCTACAACTAGAAGGAAAGAGAAAGGAGCATCGAGACGTGCACGAGCGCTGAAAAGCTGAGGTACGGAGGCGCGTGATCCGGGCTGGCTGCGGGCGTTGCTTTTTTCAACCCAAAGGGAGACAAGCCCCCGATTACTCTGAAATCCAGTTTCTGGGGAGACACGGGGGACCCAAACTCCTACGGGGAGAAGCTGGACTGTCTGCCAGTGAGGGGGGCTTACTTGCAGAGCTGCGCGCAGGAATAATTGTTTACGGCACTGGGGCACGGGACTCCGGGACGCCCTTGGGGACACAGAGCCGGCTAACTAGCAGCCATTGCTGTTTGCCACGCCCTAGCCTAGTGACACCCTGAGACCCCGCCCTGAACAACCTACAAACCCACCCAAGCTCCAAGCAGCAGCGTTAGCAGAAGAAAGCCCCGCCCTATGGCAGCTTAACCTAGCAAACTTGCAGCCTGGGTCAGACAGCTCCAAAACCTCCAAACCCCAAGCAAAGAGGAGAAAACTGTAGCTCTCACTGTAGCTCCTGCTGGATGGCCTCAGACAGTAGCTGACCTGCACCCCATTGGAGATCCAGAAGCCAGTATACCTAGTGGTCAGAGTGAGACACCAGATTTCAACTCCTCACATCCATAAGTGACACATTCAAAGGCAGACTCAGGGAGCACCAAAGCCCCACTGAAACAAGTCCTGCCCCTAAGTGTGTCTTCAGCGCAGCAGTTCTTCCATTATAGACACAGTGAGTGCTCACAGCTAATTGGCCTGGAGGTCAATTCCTCCCAGTATACCAATAGCAATTAAGGCTTTAACTGCACCAAGTCTTTGCACTCAGTCCACAAAGGGGTGTACCAAGAGTGTCCACATCAGGTGATTGGGGAGGCTGAGCTACTGCCCCCTATAGGTCACCTACCACACAAAGCCACTCCATCAACACAGGGAAGCAGCCAAAATGAGGAGACAAAGAAACATGTCACGAATGAAAGAAACGGAGGAAAGCAAACTACTGGATGACATAGAGTTCAGAACCACATTTATAAGGTTACTCAAGAATCTTCTTAAAACCGCTGAGAAACTTGATGAGACCTTCAAGGAGCTTAGTGAGAATGCCCAAAAAATGGAAAAGGATCAGTCAGAAATGAAGCATACACTGTCTGAAATAAAGAATATACAGAAACTCAACTGTAGATCAACGTACCCCAAGAATCAAACCAAAGATCTGAAATATGTGGAAACAAAAAACATCCAACCAGAAAAACAAAAAGAAAAAAGAATCCAAAAATATGAAGATAGTGTAAGGAGCCTCTGGGACAACTTCAAGCGAACCAACATCCGAATTTTTGGGGTGCCAGAAGAAGGGAGAGAGCAAAATATTGAAAACCTATTAGAAGAAATAATGACAGAAAACTTTCCCTGCCTGGTGAAAGAAATAGATGTACAAGTCCAGGAAGCGCACAGAACCCCATACAAGAGGAATCCAAAGAGGACCACACCAAGACACATCATAATTAAAATGCCAAGGGCAAAAGACAAAGAGAGAATATTAAAAGCAGCAAGAGAAAAACAGTTAATTACCTACAAGGGAGTACCCATACGACTGTCAGCTGATTTCTCAACAGAAACTATGCAGGCCAGAAGGGAGTGGCAAGAAATATTCAAAGTGATGAACAGCAAGAACCTACAACCAAGATTACTCTACCCAGCAAAGCTATCATTCAGAGTTGAAGGTCAGATAAAGAGCTTCACAGACAAGAAAAAGCTAAAGGAGTTCATCACCACCAAACCAGGATTACATGAAATGCTGAAGGGTATTCTTTAAGGAGAGGAAGAAGAAGAAAAAGGTAAAGATAAAAATTATGAACAACAAAATGACATCAAATACATACCTACCAACAAGTGAATCTAAAAATCAAGTGAATAAAAAATCTGAAGAACAGAATGGACTGGTGAATATAATAGAATCAGGGACATAGAAAGGGAGTGAACTGATGATTCTCAGGGGAAGCAGGTGTGAGGGGTGCGGGAAGAGCTTGGACAAAAATCTTACTCCTATGGATGAAGACAGTGGCGGGGGTAAGGGCATGGGGTGGGGTGGGGAATCAGGTGGAGGGGAGCTATGGGGGAAAAAATAGAGGAACACCTGTAATAATCTGAACAATAAAGATTTATTTAAAAAAAATAAATAAATAAAAGATACATATAAAAGTTAAAAAAAAAAAAAAAAGAGTAGTTTCAGAGTAGAAAACAAATCTTTCTAGAAGGGTAGTGCAGAAGGGCAATAAGTCAACAATGTCATAACCATCGTTACTTTCACCGAACTGTTATTATGGACTTGTTTAGTACAGACACCTATATCTGAAGTTCTTGTTTGTATTTGTATTTTTAACATGCACCAAAAGCAACACAAAAGATTGAGAAATTTACAGAGAGTATAAATGTTGTTGGTAGCATCATCCAGAATTAAGAGAAAGAAATTTCATAGTCACTCCACATACCCATATATCCCCCACATGTTCAATAGAAACAATCTTTCTGTTTAACTCAATCTGGCCAGCTGTAAATGAACAATATATTTCTAAATAAGAATTTGATTTAGTTTTATTTTTCCTTTGCTTGGTTTATCTCCTACTTCCAGTCATCTTTTTTTCCTTATAAATATCAAACTGAAATTCTAGCTGTAGGTTCACAAAGCTCTATCTCCATGAAATCCCGTGTGTTCTTCAATGAACTATAAGTAAAAAGTGGAAAAGCTTTGAGAAAGGCGTGAGAATCCTGACTCACACTGAGAGATTGTGAGATATAGTTTCCTGTCTTTCAGTCCAGGAAACATAGACCCTTAATTAGGCTTGTTTACTTTTGTTTTAAGCTTGGTATAATTTTAAGTTCCAGTCTTGGTTTCTACATCTTTGAAATCCCATCTGTGATGTTGAGTTGTGCTTTTGATTATTTGAAAGATTATTTTAAAAGCTGTACGTATTCACTTGAGAATGTACAGTTCCATGTATCTTTACTCATTTCCACAACCAAAAATATTTCTGAGGGATCTTTAGCTGCAGAACAAAGATTTATTCATCTCTTAGGCCTCATTTGGAGATTATAGTGGATCAAAGAAGGTACAGGTAATGTAACTGGACAAAAGTAAAGAAGAATTACAAAAATTACAAAAGTAATTTAAAGAAGGCAAATATAGATTATTAAATAACTGATCTCCATTGGCTTTGGCTAACAGCTCACACCTTGTTTGAGGTGGTCTACAATTTTTTTAGTTCATAAAAATATGGCTTCATTCCATTATATTCAAATCAAAACAACAAATAGAATGAGTTTCTCTCTCCAAAACCAGGTTGGTTCAGTGGATAGAGCGTCAGCCTGCAGACTGAAAGTTCTCAGGTTTGATTCCAGTCAAGGGCACATACCTTGGTTGCGGGCACATCCCCAGTAGGAGGTTTTCAGGAGGCAGCTGATCAATATTTCTAACTCTCTATCCCTCTCCCTTCCTCTCTGTAAAATATCAATAAAATATATTTAAAAAAAAGAATGAGTTTCTCTCTCTTAATTTGCTTTACTCCATGAACAAGAACAAAATAAGCAAGGTCTTTGGATGTCCTTGAATTAAAAGCTCTGACTGGTTCACATTGGAGACAAGCCTTTGGTGCCATCATCATACTCAGTACAGTCTTGAGAAATATACTTTTATATATTACTTGTAAAGGGAATTCTATTATTTTGTAATGGGTGGCAGAAGAGTTATTCAGTTTCCTAAACAAACCAGTTCATAAGTGCCTCTATGTAGGAGAAAAAAAGGAAAGAATATCACATATGTTGTAATTATCCTCTGGACATGTAAGAAGCTAGGTAGGCTTAATAGAGAGAATACATAATCAGGAGTCATGTGATCTGAATCACTCTGTGCATCTTGTTCTAATTGGATAAAAAACCTTTATCTGGTTCATTTCCCCTCCTAGTGTTCCATTTCATATTTATAAAGTGAGTGGATATGAGCATATGAGTAAATGTTTATGATACTGAAGACATTTTCAGCTCTATCCATATATATAAAAGGCTAATATGCAAACTCCCTGAGGAGTTTGACCATGAGACCAGGAGTTTGATCGCTCACTATGACATGGGCTGACCACCAGGGGGTGGCGTGGAACATGGCAGCGGAGCACTGAAGGAGCAAGGGAAAGAGAAGGCAGGGAGGTGGGGATCCTGATTGGCCCTGATCACCAGCCAAGCCTAGAGACCCTAACCATACACGAATTTCGTGCACCGGGCCTCTAGTTATTCTATGAAAATACTCTCCAGAAAGCTACTTTGAAGAGATCTAAATGTCAGAATGATATAATTACAACTAATAGAGCCATAAATTGATTATTTTTACATTCTACTCTACCCATTGGGTAGAACTGTCTTGTTTAATTAAATAATCAACTAGAGGCTCTGAGAAGACAAATCTGCCAGTCACAGGGATGAATACAAGGTTCCAACTCAACTGAGACAACCTCAATTCCAGCAAGCACTTAACAGAGTTCTATGGGGTGATTTCAGGGGAGTTAGGCTGGATCCCATTCTCCACTAAATGTTCTTTATTATTAAAACTATCTTACATGAAGATCCCCTTTTCCCAATATTTTCCTCTCCATTAGACCAACAGCTGACCATTTAACACATGGTGATTCATTTTCCTCCTTTCCCAGTGAAACCTCCTACACAAATTCTGAAATTCCTTTGAGTGCATAATCACTTTTATGTCTCAATGAAGATAAATCTTAAAATAAAAATATAACAAGACGATACCATATTACTTTCATATGCTCTCCTTTTTCAGTGTTTCACTGAATTGAACTGTCATTATTAGGATGAGATAAATTGAAGTCCCCAACTCATATCCTGTGACCACTTCCACTCCTCCTCAATATGTTTTCCATATTAAAGGTGGAACATATTTCCCCAGTTCTAAATGAAGTCACATAATTTCTTCACTTAAAATCTTCTAATAGCTTCCACTTGCACCAGGAATTAAAATAAGAACCCCTTATCAGGCCTGCAAGGCCCTGCATGGCTCATTGCTGGTTGAGCCCACAGATCTCTTCTCCTACTCTTCCACTCATGAATTCTGCACCAGCTTTTCTGCCTTTCCACCTACTCCTTGAAGTTAATTTTCACTTCCTGGCCTTTGCACCAACCATCCCCTCTGCCTGAATGCTTTTCTCTGTTCTTATGGCTACTTCCTCATGGAGAGCTCAGCTTCTAATAGGCTATTTGAATCACATCGTATAAACTGGACACCTCCTTCCTCACCAATCATTCCCTCACATGGTCCTATTTTATTTCCTTCCTACTAACCATTTCTACCTGAAGTGACCTTTCTGTGATAATTGAATCATTCATTTTCTTTCTCTTTCAAGAGAATGTGCGCTCATTGAAAGCTGGAATGTTTCCTATCTTGCTCACCAATCATCTCCCTAGGCCTAGAACAAAGCCTGATGTATAGTAAACATGTCATAATATTTAACTCAGTGAGTTTACTCAGAGGAGTGGTAACATTACTTTTTAGAGACTACTTTGCTAAGAACTGGAGAAGTAAGAGACAGCTTAAAGTATCTGAGGACAGGACCACAGATGAAGAGAGGTGTGCATAGAAATTAAGAGATGATACAGAAGAAAACAAACTATCTTTTTTTTTCAATCTGCTTAGTTTAGTGAAATATTTCCCCTAAATATTTTCCCTCTTCTACTTCCTCTGCACACTAATAATGTGCAGTAAGCTTCTCAATAGACAGGGGGACTTAGTGAGTAGCCAGAAAAAGGATTTGTATGCACTATGGTTGGGACAAAGAACAGCATGAGATGTTCAAGGAACTGAAGGAAATGATGCGATTTGAGACGAGAGAGGAAAGCAGGGTCTCTTCTGTAAGGGCCATGGGAGACATATTGAGTTGGACTTCATTGTCCTGTGGTAGGAAGCCACTGGTGAGTTTTAAGCAGTAGCATGCTTTACTTTTTGGAGTGCTCATTCTTATTACACTGTGGAACATGATTTAGGGAGTCAGATGACTCTGAAGGAAAGAGCTCAGTCAGAAGGTCCCTGCAGTATTTCTGGTTCTTGATGCAGCATGAATAAAATGTCAGCTGAGTCAGTACCTGGTAGGTAAATTGTCCCAAGGTGAATCAGTGGAAGTACAGGTCATGATGCTGTCTCACGGCCATGAAGCATCTCATCACATTATCTCTCTAGAAGCAGTAATGCCAGAAAAAAATATATATATCTTGGGCTCTTTAGGTCTTTTTTAGTTTACAGTTACTACTTTTAGTTTATAGTTACTACTTTGTAGCTCTTAAAATTATTCCCATGCAAGCTACACTTCCAGAGTGGAAAAGAAAATTAAACTCCCAGAGATATGATCAAAGAATAAATTCTTAAAGAGATACAAGAGGAAAGAGACATTAATGCTATAAAAATTGTGCAGAAAATAAATTACTTGGTGATGCTTTGAAATTATAGGGAGTAAGTGCCATATCTGCTCAATGTATGTGCTAAGTTTACATTAAAATACTCGCTATTTCTATAAGACAATTTGGAAACACAGCTCCTGTCCAAGGCAATTGTAATTCAAATTTTATTAATATTTGATGAGGTAGACCCTGTAATGGTGTTAGAAACTTTTAGATGGTCAGTTGCCTTTATTGTTGACAAGAATACCTTCCTATGTATGGTAGCTAGTGATATTTCTAAAGGAATTGTACGGGATTTTTTTGTGTGCTTTTTTTGTTTCCTTGTTTGTTTAAACAAGATTTTTCCTCATGTGTATTTCTTAATTTATCCTCTGATTTATTCTCAGTATCAAGTATACACATAAAGTGGGATTAAATAAAATCATCAACAATCTTGAATTTTGTCTCTAGAGCTTCATGTTTAGTAAAAACACAGCAAATATGGAGAAAGCGAGTTCCTTCAGGATCTTTAGTTAAAAAGAAAAATCGAGTCATGCTCAAAATGAAGGCTTTAAGTCATTGAAATGCTCTGGTAAAGAATAAATTAAAATTCTTATGCATATTATTAAGCTAGGAGAGTGCAATAATATATTTTTTGTTTTTTTATTCAAAAAAGAAGGTTAAAAAATAAGGTTTCTGTGTTGCGGAAATGAAATCTATACTAATAAAAGGGTGATATACTAATTAGACCAGGTCAACTGGACATCTTCTGGTCGTCCTGTCTTCTTTCTAGACAAAACCACGGTGGCAAGGGCTGAGGCAGAGGTGGTTAGGGGTGATCAGGCCAGCAGGGGAGAGCAGTTAGGGGCGAAGGTTGGTGGGAGAGGGCAGTTAGGGGTGATCAGGCAGGCAGGCAGAGGGGTTAGTCACCAATAAAGACACATAGGCTGAAGGGGGGGCAGAGTTTGCCACCCCAAATATGCCTCTTTGAGATATGGATTAGTTTAAGCTGGTTATTTGTAAGGTCCAGAAGGTTCAGGAAGAACCTTTGACCTTATCTCTAACTGCCTTAAAAAAATTTAAGGTAGAAGATCTGGTCCAAAGAGGATCTAGCACCATAGATAACTATGGTTTAGTCTGGGAACTAGCCAGGCCCTTCAATCAAAGTCCTTTCTATGTCACACTGTCTCAGGATGTTCCAGCAAACATTTGTTTACTAAACATTAATGATTTTCATCTCCTAGGTGAGGTGAATTGCCTTATTTTCTTTGGAAGTCCCAGACCCCTACCTCCTCTCCTTAGTCCAGAATGTTACACATATACAATAGTCCTCAAATAATGTCATTTTAGTCAATGCCATTTCAATATATCATAGATGAAAAAAAAGGTAATTCCTAGCTGGGGCCACTGTCTGTATGAAGTCAGCACATTCTCCCCATGTCTGTGTGGGTTTTCTCTAGGGATTCGGGTTTCCTTCCACATCCCATAGATGTGCAGGTGAGGTGAGTGGACTTGTCTAAATTGTCCCAGTCTGAGTGAGTGTGGGTGTGAGTGGGCCTGCGATGGAAGTGCATCCTGTCCAGGGTGGGTCCAACTTTTCTCCCTGAGTTGCTGAGATGGTCTCCAGACACCCATGACTCTGAACTAGAATAAGTGGATAGGAAAATCATTATCTTATTTTTAATGTTTCTTAAATATATGTATTACTCACAGTTACTTGTTTTGTTTTTGTTAATCTTCACCCAAGGATACTTTTTTTCATTGATTTTTAGAGAGAGTGGATGGGAGTGGAGGAGGGAAGTGAGAGAGAAGGAGAGAGTGAGAGAAACATCAATGTGAGAGAGACACATTGATTGGTTGTCCCCTGCACAACCCTAACTGGGGCAGGTTATAGAACATGCAACCCATGTACCTGCCATTGACCAGGGATTAAACTCCCTATCCTTGGTGCTAGGGACAACCTTCTAACCACTGTGCAACGCTGGTCAGGGTTGTATTGCTCACATTTAATTCAATGTTTAATATCAGAAATGTTTGGGGTCTAATTTAAAAGTTTGGTGATGTTTTTGTAGGCAGAAATATGCTGTAGGAACCTAATTCTTATTTATATCAATTAGCCTATAGTAAAGTTGGTCTCATTATATATTATTTCACTTAAAGTCACATTTTCCAAACATCTACTGTTAAGCGGGGACTTAATGTACCTCATTTTGCCTTACTGTGTTTGGAATTTTCATGCTTATGTGAGTTCCCCATGTGTACATATTAAATTTTAGTTTTTCTTGTTAATCTGCCTTATGTCATTTTAATTATTTGACTAGCCATAAGAACCATGAAGGAAAGGGGGTCGTATTTCCCTCCTACCTCCCCCACAAGGGCCAAGTGAGAGAAAACAATGTGAGTGAAGTCAGGCAGCCCCTACATGACACAGCTGGTCACTTGATTCCTCTGACTCCCAATGCTCATGCTCTTAACTCCACTGCACATATGTTTGAATAATTTATAGACATACTTGAATAAAAGGAAGCATATAGCACTTATGCACACAGACTCAAGAGTTCAATGGTCTTGCTTAGAGTCCCAGCGTCCACACTGACAACTGTGGAACTCTCTCAAACTCTCTGGACTTCAGTTTTATTATTGGTTAACATAAGAATCCTAAGGGATTGTGAGGGTCAAGCATGTGCACATAAGACATTTAGAATAGTGCTCAGAAAGTATTGGGTGTTATTCTTATTAGTATATGTCATGAATTAAATATTTGAGTGAGGCTGTCTATTCACTTAGCCATCTAAGATTATTCCACATTTGTCAACAAATGACTGAAACAGGACACCTGGTTGCAAGTTCCAGTTCTACTACTTTACATCAGGGCTACAGGGGACATGCTGTTGACTTCTCTGAATGCCAACTCCCTCATCTCCAAAATAAAAGCTTTGGCTTACATTCTCTCTAAAGGTCTTATTAGCTCTGTATTTAATGATTCATCTGTGGCAAAGTCATTAGACACTGCAAAGTAGGCTGGAGAAATCTGCCCTGAGGGGGAGAAAAAAAGAAATAAGAAGGAAAGAGAAACATGGAATGACCCATGTTCATTTCCATAGAAACAAGGTTTTCTTGTCTTTAAATCTGGACCCAATAGCTTTTTTTCCTCTTTCTTTGAATAGTTTCCGGGGAGAATTCTTATCAAACAGAAAAAGATCAAGAATTTGCCCCATTTTGCCTAGATATAAATCATCTCTCAGTAGCCCAGATGAATTAATTTATTTCTTAGTAAAATTCATTTTAGCTTCAGTTCTCTATTTCATGAGTATCATCTCCCCTGTATTGGTTTTACTTAGGATAAATATTTGTAATTTCTCCTTACTTAGGTAAAATATTTACACAAATTTAAAAACAATGTGTGGAAGTAGAGCTAGAGTTTACATTAACTGTGAGGCATAATACAGTGAACATTTTGTTTCTTTGTACCTCATATTTGTGACTCCATCCCAAAAATTTCCCTAAAAAGCAATATTACTATTTTATGTGAGTTTTTCACAAAAGAATTATCATTTAATGAGCTAGTATATTAAGATTAATAAAAGGAAGAGAGCATAGGGAAGGCCATACATTATAAGGGGTCATCTGGAAAGCTTCACTAGGAAGCTACAGCTTCACACAGCATTATTCCTCCAAGGGGATTAACTCCCCTCCCTTCCCCAATCTGGTAATGGATTGTTGGGAGGAGAAGGGGGAGATAAGCACATGTGTAGTGAAGTAGTGCTGATATAGTGAAAGTGCTTGGCTATTAGTCTAATCTGGGGAACAGTGGATTGGCTAGGGGTTAGATCCCATCAGAAATGAGTGAAATCTTGGAAAGTTAAAATTCCCAAAGAATTCCCACTCTTCCTGTTCCCTTTTCTCTCTTGCTCCATGACTAGCACTCACCCATGAATTCAGGTATTCTTTCTTCACAGACATGTGACCTTAAGCAAGGCCATGTGGACCCTACATGCAATGGACTACAAGCTAAGCTAGCCAGATACTGAACTGGATTGGATTATAATATGACACAGAAACTATGGGCAGCGGCCTTAATTCTGGCCTGCTGAAGACAAGATTGAACTTCTTCCATGGTGGGAGGAACAGAGATGGGACCTTGGAGGGGAGCTCCCCTAATTTTACATCACCAATAAAGCTTCCCAGGAAACCCCATGCTCCCATGGGGACCTCAAGAAATTCTTTTCCTCACAACACCCCAAGAACTCCACTTCTATTGATAACAGAATCGCAACCATTCATGGGCAAGTAGTCCATACCTAAGAACATTTAACTCTGATGCTGGTTACATAAAGGAAGACTATACATCCCTCTTGTGGGAGCATTTCAGGAATGCAGAAAGACCCTAAATAGAGGGATTGAAAGTCTCCTCCAGGACAGCCTTCCTTGAGGGTTAAGAAATTTCTCCAACAAAGACTCTAACTGACAACCACATACTCTGTAAGGCCTGTGATATCAGGGCCATCAGCACCTCTGAGTGGAAAAGTAGATCAGACTGACAACCTACTGAGGCAAACCTCAGAACAGAGCTCAAAACATCCTCACAGAAATGGGCAAGTTAGGGCAAATCACAGGTATAGGCACTGCAGGTATCTACATGGGGCACTAATGTGGTGAGTTCCTGGAGTTCCTAGGACATGACACACAGATGGAAACAGGCAAGAAGAACAAAGGTATTCTTTTACTCATGAAATATTCAGTGAGTGCATGCTCTGTGTCTCCAGCCAGCTATGAAGGACAGAATGGTGAACAGCTATAGTTCTTACCTTCAAAGAGCCTATGGCTCTGGGTGGAGTGGGGGATTGGGGAAGATAAATAAGCAGACAGGCATATAAAAATCATATATATATACACACACACACACACACACACACACACAGATACACACACACATACACACACACACACACACACACACACACACACACACACACACACACACACACACACTATGGTACTGGTTAACACAAGATGGTAAGGTAGTACTAACAATGAATGCCAGCCCAGTAGGGACTAAGAAGACTTTCCAAAGAAGGTGGCGTTTTAGCTGGGACTTGAAGCATGAGTGACAATTATCCAAGTGCACATGGAAATTTGGTTGGTGGACTTGGGGAGGAATGGTCTTCTTCCAGACAGAAGGAAAAATGTGTGCAATGGTGTAGAAAGGAGAATAAGCATGTTGAGTTCTTGGAACTTTGAGAGTAACTGAAATATACAATGGGGGCTACTGAGAAGCAGTGATATGGAGATGGGTATTGGTAGTGAGTATGGAGATTTGCTTATTTAAATGCTCTCTTTACCAGCAGTGTGAAGAATAAACTTTTGGTGTGTATTAAGGATAGAGATGGGCACTAGATAGGGGGCATGAGGTCATTTTTTGCCCTCCTCATAGCTTTGTCTATACCAAGACTTACCTAGCTGATTGTATGAGCATCAAAAAAGGACTTTTCAGATCTTATGGAATGCGCACTATTCTGAAAATAAATTTTCCCCATACCCAGAAGCAGTATGTCTTCTGGGATGCTGGTGAATTCTTGAAGAAAAGTTTACATGCAGGGATATTTGGAAGTGATCTCCTTCTTCTAATGATTCCCATAAATCTAATAAATTTAAACAATATCTGTGTTGAGGAAGGTGAATTGTTAGTATATGTGTAGAAAACAAGATAAGGGCAAATAAATGAAAGATAAAGTCTCTCTCCTCGAAGAATTTATAATTTTGTTATAGAAACAAATCACAGAAATAATAGGGCAAAGAAAATGAAGCAACATAGAGCATTACAACACAGAAGACATCACCGAAGAATCAAGATAATTGCTGAGAGCTGCAAAAATTATTTACATATGGCATGATCTCAGCCATGTAAAAATAAATATGCACATATAAATATTCAAAGGAAATCATCAACATTTTAACATTGGCTCTTATTTTGTATAAAATTATAGGTTGTGTCTATTTTCTTGCTTAGTTGGGCTATTTTATATTATATATATATATTTAAAACAGAGGTACTCATCAACAAAAATAATAACAAATGTGTTAAGGGAACTGAATAAAGGCTAGAGAGGAATGGGAGGGATAAATTAGATACAACTACTAATCAAATGTCACTTCTGCAGTTGGGAGATGAGAGAGGGCCAAGAATCAGGACTCCCTTATTTCCAGGCTTATGTTATAAGCAATCTGCCTTGTGGCATCTTAGTGAACTTGAGATATGATGGTTCATTCTTCATTAAGGACTGTGATTTGGTCCATTAAGATGTAATGAAGAATGAACTTGAAGTTATAAGTTAGTCCACAGCAGATTCTTGGGTTCTAGGATATTGTACAATGCTAACACACACTTAAGTCTGGAGCTGATTTGACCTTGCACTTGGCTATGTGTTTTCTTTTCAAATAAAAGATTTTGAGGACCATGGTAGCTCAATATCGCTTTCCTTATATTGAACTTAAATTCCACACTGGCATTCATGGGGTTCTTTTTCATTTTTGTCTTTGTGTCCTTCTTTCCCATGCATTATTTTTCTTTAATTTGAAAACAAAGGACAAATTATTTGACCCCATGAAAAAAATTTAGGGTATGCATAAAGCATCATTTTAAGTAAAAGCTGGTTTATTTCTTTCTTAAATTATCCAGATAATTGTAATTGCAAAGGTCTAGATTATGAGATTGATTAAACTTTCAGGAAATATGCCATTAATTTGTGTAGCTTGCAGATAGTGTTGCCATTTATGAACTCCATTTTTCTAATTTCTATTTTGCTTTGATTTCCAAGATTATAACCTCGTTTTCATTCAAAGGGGCCTCTTCTGATGTGAATACACGTTGTCCTTTGCCATTGCTATCTGCTTTATCATTCCAACTAGACTTCCAGCTTCACTGAGGGTAGGAAATGAAGGCTGTACCTTTCCCAAGCTAAGTGAAATACTTTAGGGCACATAATTCAGGGAAGCGTAGAAGAAGGAACACACAGTGAAAGAATGTGAAAACAAGAGCAAGAGTGCAGCATTCATATGCAGTTGTGGATGACGTTAGAATCTTAACCCTTTGATAAAACAAAAGTGGCACCCTTATATCTCTACTGAAGATGAATCAGATCTTAGTTTCTCATTGTCTTATATGAACAACCTCCCTGTCTCTTCCTGGCTTCACCTCATTGCCCCCCTACTCCTCCTGCCTAGCAGTTTCTCCTGCTCTTTTCTCTCTTTTCTTTCCTATCTCCTCCACCCCTCTGATCTCTCTCCAGTTTCCTTCTCTTCCCCCTCCTTATTCTGTCCTTCCTTTATTTGAAAGACAACTACCTTGAAGTCACAGGAAGGGATATTATTGAACTATGTTAGTAAAATGCCAGATAAAGAACCCAACGTGTGCTTAAGTCCATTTTATCTTCACTAAATTACCTTTTATTTTTAATCCCTGAAATGACAGACATGCTTTGAAAGTATCATGTGTGATACACATTCTAATTAGACCCCCGCAATTGTTCTGTACTACCACTAAGATACTCAGGCTCAAAGATATAAAAATAATTGAAAGCCTCTTGATAAAGCCAAGAAAATAACTACTCTCCTATCTTGCGGCTCCATGTGGGAGTTAAATATTGCTTCTCTCAGCACAGGAGATGGGGATGGAAAGGTTCACCTTTGCAAGTATGTTAACATGTTCTGTGTTGATGTGGCATGGTTTAGTAAGTGCATTACCTCATCTTTGAATTAAACTATATGTTCTTGCATGTCTAGCGAAGGAGCATCTGGATGCCTTTGGAAGGCAAACTTTTAAAAATTAATAAAACTTTTAAAATATACCCAAATGAAAAATTAACTCATAAGCAAAATAACTTTTTTTTTGCATGATAGTTTAAAACTTACCGCAAAAGATTTTCCATAAATCTTTAAAGGTTTAGAAAATAATTTTGTCTCTGTTTCTTGAGAGCAAAAAAATTGCCCACTGGTATCTATCTTTCTTTAAAGCGAAGATTCAAGTTGTTTTTGCTTAAAGTTAATATAAAGCTAAGTTAGTATTAAAGGTAATGAATAACTGTGGACTTTAATTTTAGTAAGGCAGGTTAAATTTCATGTTTTCTTATTATTTAAGTAAGAACAATTCATAGAACACTTATATACAAATGTTCTTAGTTTATATCTATGTGAGCTTTTTAAACTAGTAATATTTATTAATTAAAATCTTTCATTTGACCACATATCTCCATTTTTGGTTTGGAACATATGGTAACCTTAATAAGTTAGGTGGTAATAAGTCACAGTGAGTAAAAGCAAAATTGATGAATCATCCCAAAAGGTTTTGGCGATTGATTTACTTAGATTTTTATGCAATAGGGAAAAATATTAAGACAGGGAGTCACATTATGATAAAAACAACCATCACTGTGAATTTACTATTCTGAATCAGGCCAATTTTCAGAGGGTAGACACACATTAAAGCCTTTGGGAATTTGATTGCTTCCACTACATTAACATGATTGTTGCTACTTCCAGCCACACATAAATATCCTGCTCAGCTATGTCAGTTCTGATATCACCTGGCTCTATTTCATGGAGTTTGGAGGTAATGCTGTCAATCAAAATTGCACTCCTTGTTTCAGGTTGGTTACAATTTACTTCTGAATATTCCAAAATAGTGCCAAGATTCAGCAGCCCCATTTCTCATAATTTTGACAGTCAATGGATTTTTTTTTAAGTCACTATCTTTATTTTCAAAAGACAAAACTTTAGCCTATAGAGAATTCTATCCAACCTGTTCTTAAGAAGTATTAAGAAATGGACGGAGATCTCCCCATTCTTCAGAGAAAAGACCTATAGTGCTTAGTCAAATGACCTGGTTACCACAGTGATGATGGCAAAAGCATGTTAGCATAACAGGCCATATGGCTGGCAATAACAGTTTGCTTTAAAGTTTGGAGAACTTGGGATTTAATGGTAATTTGATCACTTATTACTGCTGTGACTTTTGGAAAGTTGCTTAGATATCTGAGCTTCTTTCTTTAATCATGAATGGGACTGTCTAGATCATAAGCTTTATTATAAGAAATGTTTGATGATATTTGAAGAGGGATGGCACCCTGTGTGTTACTTTGTAAGGGCTCTACAAACAGTTGTTATCTAATCTATAATAAAAGCATAATATGCTAATTAGACTGGACATCCTTCCGGACATCCTTCCTTCCGGAAAAAGCCGTGGGTGGGGGCTGCAGCAGAGGTGGCAGAGGCCCCCGGCCATAACGGCAGCAGGTGGGGGCCAGGGCCAAGGCCCTTGCATGATTTCGTCCATTGGGCCTCTAGTTAACAAAATAATGATTGAGAAATTCAGTTATCTTAAAATGAAATAAACTCAGGCCATAGCCCTTGGCACTGAAAACATTCCATCAACTCTCAGCCTATACCACAAATACAAAAAGGGTCCAGGGCTCCTAATTAGGGTATATTTAGCTAAAAGGGGGGACAAAAGGTGCTAACACCCTGTCCCAGTCCTGGGGGGCCACTCTCTATACAACCTAAAGCTTGCTCCCAACTTAATGCAGTTTTAGGAGATAGGTTGTATCTGGTATATTTAGAGGGAATCTAAAATTGCTGATTCAAATTTCCCTTTAAATGACCACTTGGGCATGGGTTTTCTCTAACCTGGAAAACAATGCATATCATAACAGAGCAAATTTCTGAGACAATTGAGTTCTTGGGGTTATCCTCCTTCACTGTAGGCTTCCCAGGATTCACTGGGTTCAGGAATTGAGTCAGGCCTGTATGTCATCACTGTCACCTGCTTTTATTCTAGGTACCAAAAAGATGGGGCTTCCAGTTGTGATAAATTTCATGGTAGAAAGAGGACCTGTGGCTTTGTGGCATTCTCTGCAGCCAGGAAATGATGGAAGTGAGAATCAAGCCTGCAGTTTCCATAGTACAGAACCCAGGCCCCCCTACCCTGGAAAGGTCCTCTAACTAAAATCACCTGGAGAAATCACGAAGGACCCTCACTAGCTTCCTGGTTGTGTACCTGTCTTTAAATTTCAAATATAAAATGGCAGCATGCTAAAGCCAAATGAGGTTATTCTAAACTCAGATGGTTTCATCTTGTATTTCCTGATCCATCATCTGATCACCCAACTGGATGGGTTCAGAGGAACACAACTTAATCAAAATAACTTACAGAAAGCTTTGATTTCAATATATTTGTTTCAGTACCATATTTCATGCTTGTTACAGATATTAAATGTTCTCTTATTCTGTAACATGTTACAGACATCGCTGAAGTTTGCTAAAGAATGGCAAGAATACCTTTTCTAGCACAGTGTTAATACGAATTCAATGTATTTCATCTTCCCCGCTGATAGCAAATACCTTCAACCAAATGACTTGGTTATATTAAAGTGAAGAGAAGGGGAAAATACAGTTAAAATTGGAAATACTAAAACAGTACACACAGACATTATTTCCAACTTTACACACTCAATAAAGAACTAGTTTTTTAGAGCACCTGCTACAAACAGGCTATTTTACAAAATATAAGCACACAAAATATAAAAGACTGGCCCATTGTCCTTAAGAACATTCACTGTCACTCTCTTACTGCAGCTCAGATTAATTCTGCATAATTCTGTAGTAGTCAGAGAATTGGAGGTGACTATGTTATGCCTATCCCTTATGAATAAGTGAGAGGCTCTCTTTTTTTACAGGGCTTATGTAAAGAAAACAACCCGACATCCTTCATTTACATGGAGGTACTTTGTGGAAGCATGATTTACTTAGTTAACCAGGTGTCTGCTTCAATGGAAAGATCAGCGCTATGTGAAGCCACTGCAATCAGTTATATAAGCAGGTATTACGGGACTTTTCATATGCGTATCGTTATGTCAATGCACTATTGAAAACATCAAGAGCAACACAAACATGGAAAACAACACTACCTTAGAATGGATTGGCAGCATTGGATCTGTTTACAAGGAAATACCTAGTAAGGGTCTAAAGGAGTGCACTGGCCCTCAGAACTCAGCTAGCCAATTTGGAATAACAAAGGCCTCTTCCTGTTGTGAAGGGGCAGTGAGTCCCACCACACGCTCCAAGAGCAGTCTGAGTATTTGTGTTTGTTATTGCTCATCCAGAACAGAAAGAAGAGAGGCACCAAAAGGGACGGTGTATCATCCAAAAGCAAGTGAGATAGTTGCCATTGAAAATCACTAAAACAAGAAGTAACCTGATGAGGTATATGTGTTTGAAGTTCCCTCTGCTGGCAATATGAAGAATGGTCTGAGATGTGTGTGTGTTGAGATTTTATGACCATGTTGACAGAGCAATAGATGAGTAGATTCCATTAAACATCCAGGTGAGAGATAATGAATCCCTAAATAGCACGTGGTAATAGAGAGAAGAGAAAATGAATTAATAAAGGAATGTGTAAGTAGTATAAGAATAGAACTTAGTGACAGACTGAATGTGAGAGATGAAGGCAAGAAAGGACAAGTAGAGGACAACTCCATAGTTGTTGCTTAGGAACCTGAAGGTCAGTAGTGGCACTCAATGAGCTGAAAATCACATTTGTGTGGGGTTGGGGGAACTGGAATTGAGCTCTGTGTATTGAATTTTAGGTACCTGAAAAATATCAAGGTGGGGATACTTACAAATGAGTAAGATTATGATTAGATTGCTTAAGACAGAGGCTGGCGATATCCAAAGTATTACACAGCCAATGGACTGTGGCTAAGGCCATACTTGTCCAGACAAAGTGAATAATGTGAGAAGACTAGAAGCTGTGAGGGGAATCCAGAGGAATAAGAAAAATAGGTCAGGAAAATCCATAAAAAGGCAAAGCAATGCAGAAAAACAGCTGCACTTCCTGGAGAGTCTATATTGATGAAACATTTCCCCATCCCTGATGGGAAAAATATAGTAAACAAAGGAAGAATTATAACGTATGACAACCCATTTCCTGACATTGTGTAATTATCTCAGAATAAAATTTTGTAGGATATGGACTTATAGCATACTCAAATGTTTCAATTCATTGAAATGAAAGTGGTTCAGATCCAAAGAATAGTCTGTAGTTGGAATCTTTTTTCAGTGCCTTAATAGGAAATTAAGTCAAGTGAAGTAGCATCCTGTTCAACCTTTTGAGATGAAGGATTTGCCTTTTAATGAGAAATTTGCATTTCATTATAATGATGTACCCTATGTCCTTGACTTGGTTATTCTCAATAGAAGGGGAGAAGTTTTTGGATCATGTGCTCAGCATATAATGGCAGAATCAAGAAAATTTATCTCAGACATTGAAAAAAATAAGCGTAGTTAAAAGAAAGCGAGTATGAAAAAAAAAATACTCTATTTTGCTGGGTATAATGTAAAGAATATCCTTAGAGGTGACCTCATGAGTTTCCTGTTTCACAGCCAGGCATCTGTGCAGACAAAACTAGTCATGTTAGATTAGGTCATTGAATTAAGAATTATTTGCGAAGGGTAATTTGATCATTTAGGGACACATGAGTCAGCAGTATATTTAAATCAAGGAATAGCTGTTGGCGGGGGGGGGGGGGGGTGGGAGAGGGGGGAGAAGAGGTCCAAAATTCTAATTTAATTTGACATAGTAATGCCTTGAATAGACATAAGTTAAATAATAAAGAATTAACAAAATGATCCATTTTTTAAGCAATGGCATATTGCATTATTAATTAATATTAATTAATAACTTAATATATTTCCCTGAATACAATAAAATAGTAAAATAGACAGATTTTCAAAATGGATTAAAATGACCATTGAAGACTCAGCATTTCTGAGGAAATTTCAGAATTATCTGAGACAAGTCAACACAATTGCAAGAGAAATTCTTATCTGTGGTAAAAAGTTAAAACTGACAAAAATTGTTCAAGAACCTTAAACTGGGAGAAAGCTCTTTCCTCTGAAGTGTGATATTTTCTGGATTGCTCCTATGACATTTATAATTATTATATGGTATTTTCATTACGTTTGTTTATCCCTTTCCTTACTGGGAACTCCTTGGAGTCAGACTAAGTGCCTTTTTTTTTTTTTTTTTTTTTTTTGGTTTGTTTGCAATTGCCTAAGTTATAGTATCATCTCAAAAATCATTTAACAAAGTGATATGTACCTTAGCTAAAAACTTTTCTTTTTTAAATTGTTTGGAGACTTGTAACACCAGATCATGACACTAGAGAAGGCAAGATATTAAAGTAGCAGGCAGATGAAAGGAATCCAGATAATTCATATTTTTCTCTGTATGTCAACATGGTAGCTGGACCAGTACTTACTATTTACATGTGGTTTTTGCCTTCTCTCAAATATCTTTCCCATTGACTGCCATAGCTTTGCTTTCACTTATTTGGGCCTGAAATTCTTACTACTTCATGTGTTACATAGCAAAGGAAGTGGGGACAACATTCCCCCAAACATCGCTCTTAAGAATAATAATCCGTTTGGGAATGATTAGCGTGGGTGTTATTTCTTTCTTACTAGCAGGTCAGCCCAGAGCAAAACTCTGTTACCTTGGAAAGCACTGAGTAAGGGCCTGAAAGAATGATCCATTAAATAAAGAGTCTTTGAGGAGTCACACATGAGGTGTCCCTTGAGAAATTGTGTGCCCTCGGAGATATTACATTTATGCGATAGCTTGAGCTTTTGAATAAAATTAGCTGAGGAATTCTGGTTGTGTGGTACATGTAATAGTTATTGTTATTTTATAAAACCAAAGACAACAAACAAAAAAATCTCCACAAATGACCTAAAATGGCAAGTTTTACGTAAGCAGGTTTAGACCTTAATGATGGCATATTTGAATAAGGAGAGATGTCTAAGGACAGTCATTATTAGGTGACTAGTTGCTGTTGACAAGGTAGAACCTGCTAGTTCTATTCCTATGTAATAAAAGGTTAAATGCAAATTACAATCGGTCACTATGATGTATGCTGACCACCAGGGGGTGTGCATGGAACACGGTGGGCGTCGTCCATGGTGGGATACTGGAGCAGGTGAGAGGGGATGCTACACCAAGGCGGAGCACCAGTCACTGCCATGGGGGCGAGCCTCTGGTGGTTACTGAAAATTCTTTGCTCCCATGCACTGCAGCCCTGCCCGGTGCTTGCACCTGTTGCTGGCACCAGCCCCACTCACACCCAATCACTTGGGTGTGAACGGCAGCTGCTGGCCCTAATCGCCCCTCAGGGCTTCTCCATCTCCCCCTGCTCCTGAGGGGATATAGAGGCCAGCAGCTGCTGCTCACACCCACTGCTGGCGCTGGCCCCAAACAGCAGTGGCAGGAGTGGGGCTGCCAGCAGACAGGGGACTGGGGGCCATGGCAGGAAGGGCTGGGAGAGGGCACAGAGGATGAGCCGAGACCTGTCCTTGTGCCTACCACAGCCTTGTGGCCCACAGTTCCTTTCAAGGGGCATGAATTCGTGCACTGGGCCCCTAGTCCCTAATAAAAAGAGATTAGAATTAGGGCCTAGAAGTAAAGATTGGCAGTTGACTCTATTGTACTCTCTTAGTCATCAGAGAGATGCAAATTAAGACATCAATGAGCTATGACCTCACATCTGCCAGAACGACTAAAATCAACAAAGGGCAAGTGTTGGCAAGGACGTGGAGAAAAGGGAACCCTCGTGCACCGCTGGTGAGAATGCAGGCTGATGCAGTCTCTGTGGAAACAGTATGGAGGTTCCTCAAAAAATTAAAAATGAAATTGCCATTTGACCCAGTGATCCATTTCTTGGAATATATCTTAAGAATTGTGAAACACCAATCAAAAATAATATATGCATCCTTATATTTATAGCAGCACTATTTACAATAGCTAAGATCTGGAAACAGCCCAAATGCCCATCAGTAAATGAGTGGATAAAAATGCTGTGGAACATTTATACCATGGAATACTATTAAGTTGTAAAAAAGAAGGATCTCATACCCTTTGAGACAGCATGAAGGGACCTCAAGAGCCTTATGCTAAGAGAAATAAGCCAGTCAGAGAAAGACAAATATCACATGATCTCACTTATATGTGGAATCTAATGAACAAAATAAACTGATGAATAAAATAGATTCAGAGACATAAAAGCATGGGACAGACTGGCAAATCTCAGAGGGAAAGGAGAAGGGAGAGTGGGAAGTGATCAACCAATGAACTTGTATGCATATATACATAACCCATGGACACAAGACAATGTGGCAGTGAAGGTCTGGGGTGGGGGTGGGGTGGGATAGAAGGGGTCAATGGGGGGAAAGGAGGACATATAATAAATTTAAAAAAATAAAAATTAATTTTTACGATTTCAGATGATAATAGTATTTGAGTGGAGGTTTGGAATATTAAAAATACTTGAAAGGTATAAGAGGGATAGCGTTGGAGTGGGAGAAAGTGTTTCCTCAGACTAATTGTTCTCTATTCCTGTGCTGCCTCCTTCACTCTGAGCTGTGGCATATGGTACACTTCTCCAGATCCCTCAGCAGGTTCATCACTCCAGACCTACTAGTGTTTACTGAAGGCACCATCTCTTATCAGAGTATTCTCCCTCTGTAGTGGATGGAAATGTTGCTTTGGGCTCTCTAATCATCTCATTCCCCAAATAGTGATTAGAAGACAAAATGTCTTGAATTATCTATATATATAAAAGCCTAAGTGGATGACCAGCCAGTAGCTATGATGCGCACTGACCACCAGGGGGCAGATGCTCAATGCAGGAGCTGCCCCCTGGTGGTCAGTGAGCTCCCATTCCAACCTCCTGCAGTCCCTCTCCTCTGCCCGCCCCTCCCCCCTGGCCAGCCACCTTGATCAGTCCAATTGGGACTGGGTGACGGCCCAGATTGGCCCCGATAGCCGGGCAGGCCAAAGGACCCCACCCATGCACGACTTTGTGCACTGGGCCCCTAGTTGACTAATGATTAGATGCTGATCTAAGGTATCTGGGCAGTGAGCTACCTTATGAGGGACAGAGAAGTACTTCCCTTCCCTTCTGGAATAGCCATTACACACATTCTGCAACCCCTCCCCCACCTAAAAAAGGGGAAGACAGAGTCCTCAAAGAGTTGAACCTCTTCTTCATGATGCTCCACTATTCTTGTACATGAATATGTCTATGAAATGCAAACTGTAACCACTTCTTTTCTTTTAAAAGGCATATTTTCCTTACCATCCCCATGGTAGATAAATAATGATCTCTTCATTTTGCAGAGGTAAAATAATTGAAATGTCATGATTTTTCCTCATACATATAATACACCACTGAAACCCTTACTTAGAAGATGGCAAACACGTGAATCCACACTAACAGCTCAAACTCTGTCATTAATATAGTACCAAAGTCTGAGGATGAGTTGGGTTACACTTAATTAGAAAAATTCAGCTCAGAAAATTCTAATATTTCACTCTAGCACAGTGGTTGTCATAGTGTGTCTCCTGCATCAGCAGCATCAACTTCACCTGGAAACTTGGTAGAAATGCAAGTTATCTGAATTCTGATTCTTTGAATAAAAATTCAGAGTAGGGCTCAGCAATGTGCATTTTAGTAAGCCTCCAGGTGAACCTGGTGCATGCTCAAGTCTGAGAACCCGCTGCCTTCAAAGAACTTCTGTGCTTATAATGTCACCTTGATGGTGATGAGTCAAATTTCACACCAGCAACATGGTAAGAAGTCTAACTTCAGTTATTGTTGTTTGCAAGAAATTAAGTATGTGTATGTCAGCAGAAGGATGGTTAAAAGTAGGAAACCATGAGAGATATAGTTTGGGGAGAAAGGTTTTCTTGACAAGGCAGACTGAGGTTCACGAATAGCCAGGAGAAAAAGGGAAGAAGTAAAAAAGTACTTAAAGATGGTTCATTGTACTGAAGAGATGGAGAGGTCCACACACTTCAAGAAGTCAAGAAGTCCTTTATCAGAAAGGAAGTATACACACATTTGTGTCTTTTTCTTTTCTTCTGTTTAAAAAGTATTCTGATCAAGCTGGGGCTTAATCAGACATGCACTGTGAACTTAGGAAAGGAAGACTTCAAAGGTATAAAAGGAAAAGTTGACAGAATCTTTGACATGTAATTCCATAACAGAGAAAGCAAGCTCAAAGTTGGGTAAAGTCTTAAAAATACTGTTCGTACTACACAAATAGTAATTTCAATGAGGAAGAAAAAAGAGAGAAATCTACAGAAAATGAGGTGGCACAGAATCTTCTCCAATTTAAAAGGATAAGTTTACATAATAATAAATTTTTTAAAATTTCTTTATTGATTAAGGTATCACATATTTGTCCTCATCCCCCCATTCCCATCCCAAACCCCTCCCCACGCATGCCCCCACACCCCTGTTGTCCGTGACCACTGGTTAGGCTTATATGCATGCATACAAGTCCTTTGGTTGATATTTCCCCTTTACCCCCACCCTCCTTACCTTCCCTCTGAGGTTTGACAGTCTGATCGATGCTTCCCTGTCTCCGGGTCTGTTTGTGTAATAAATTTTTTTTAAAAAAGAAGACAATTTAAAAGAAGTATAAAAAATAGTGTTCAGAGGCTAAATTTAAAATAAGCCACCAAATGCTGAATGTAAGAAAAAAGTTCTTTTTGTTGTAGATAATGTTTGACTTGACTTGTTTTTCTTTGGATCAAGAAGATCAAAGAAGAAATAGGCCCACTGTTTCGGGCTCATAATGTAATTCTTGGTGGCTGATCAATAAGAAAAAATGAATACAGCTGCTACTTTATTTCTGTATTCTCTTTCCGTGAGAATGGAAGGGTTGAAAGAATATAGGAGTGCCCAGCTGGTGTCGCTGAGTGACTGAGCATCGATCTATGAACCAGGAGGTCATGGTTTGATTCCAGGTCAGGGCAAATGCCTGGGTTGTGGGCTCGATCCCCATTGTGGGGTGTGCAGGAGGCAGCTGATCTCTCTCTCCCTCACTCTTCATCTCTGAAATGAATATATATATATATATATATATATATATATATTCATTTCATATTCTAAATCAATATATATATATTGATTTAGAGCACATATATATATAGCATAGGAGAAAAGGAATGGATGCTGAGGAAAGAATAAAAGATAACGAAAACAGTGCTGAATGATGCCTTTAAATTATGTGTTCTGACTGGGTTAACCACCGCCCACTACTCTCAGAGATCCTGAGAAGGAGCCTGAGCTGCCAACAGTGATGCTGCTGGTGCAGCCACAGTGAACAGAGGGGGATCAGAAACCTGGGTGGGGGCAAATGTAATCTGGGTTTAAAAAGGCATTTTCTCACATGCATCTACTGAAGGAGTGATGTTGATTTGAGAACTGCTATTTCAGGCAGTGGTGGGTAAGCAATTAAGATAAAAAAGCCTTTAAAAAAAATAAGGGTCACTCTAACCAGTTTGGCTCAGTGGATAGAATATCGGCCTGCAGACTGAAAGGTCCCAGGTTCGATTCCGGTCAAGGGCATGTACCTTGGTTGTAGGCACATCCTCAGTAGGGGGTGTGCAGGAGGCAGCTGATCGATGTTTCTCTCTCATCGATGTTTCTAACTCTCTATCCCTCTCCCTTCCTCTCTGTAAAATATCAATAAAAATATTTATTAAATAAGGGTCACAGACAGTAATATTAAAGAGTTACAGAGGACCTAGTGTACCTGGACTCCACCAAGGTAGCATCTAAAAAAGTCTTTTATGGGCAGTGACAGGATTCTTTTATTCTTCTGGATAGGAAGTAAGCTAACAGAAGCACTTTGGAAACCCCTCAGCATTATCCAGTCAAGCTGAAGACGCAGAGACTCTAGGATTGGTTTCTTAGCTAGGGAGCCTGGACAGATTTTGCACCAAGTAGGGAGACAGGTGCACAGATATTCATTGAAGCTTTGTCCATAATGGCCCCAACCAGCAAACCACATAGAAGCTCATGCCCACTAGAATACACTGTGAATTAGTTCTCAATGACATATTATAACAGAAAAGGAAAGGAACTAACTAAAGCACAGCTAATCCACTAACCACACAAATATAAAATTAAGTGAGGTCAGCAAGGAACACATAGCATAGAACTAACTCTATATAATACTCAAAAACAGGTGAAACAGAAACATATGACTTAAGAATGTATACTTAGATGGAAAAGCTATAAAGGCAAGGCAAAGTGGTTATCATAGCATTCATACTATTAGTGGTCATTATCATTAGAGGGGAGAAAAGGGGATAGCTCCCGTAGGAATGCTGAACTACTGATAATGATTTATGTTTTAACCTTGGTAGCGTTTATATGGTATTTACTTATTAATGATCCTTTAAACTATACATACAGGGTGGGGGAAATGTAGGGTTATAGTTGTCTATATGGAAAATAATACAATAATTAGTAAATAATAATACAAGAATAAACTGTTTCACACACTCACAACTGTAAACCTACTTTTGCCCCACCCTGTATATCTTTTATATGTTTTTTCTGTTTGTATGGTATATTAGATGATTAAAATGCTATAAAACATGTCTCTCATGATATTACTGTGAAGAAGAAAAAGGGAAATATTTTCGGTGACAATATTTAATTAGGTTAATTTGTATTACTGAGCAAGATAACGACATAATCACTGATTTGAGACTAGGTTTGGGTGAGTTTTTCAGAGGTGTGGTGAAGGGCTCTTAATCCTGTCCATTGTTTCAATGAGCACTTTTCATCAGAGACTCCAGTGAAAAAACAAGCTATACATATGAAATTTGAAATTTACAAGAAAATGGAATGGTGTTTCCCAAACTATTGTGTGCATAGAAACCACATGGGAATCTTGAAGAAATGCAGATTTTGATTAAAAATGTCTGACATGGGGTCTGAGATTCTGCATTTCTCACACGTTCCAACTGATAAAGATGCTATGGATCAGTGATGTCACTTTGAACAGCAAGAGAATTAGGCAATTTTTAAAGTCCTCCTCAATCCTAAGATTTAATGATGCTATGACTCTTTTTTTAAAATATGTTTTTATTGGTTTTAGAGAGAGAGGAAAAAAAATAGATCTGATGCCTCCTATATGCCCCACACTGGGGATCAAACCCGAAAGCTGGCCATAAGATAGGACTGGGAATCCAACTGTGACCTCTTGGTGCATGAGATAATGCTCAACTGAGTTACACCGGCTGGGCATTTCTTTTTAAAAATATATTTAGAGAGTATGAACATCGATGAGAGATAAACATCCATCAGCTGCCTCCTGCATGCCCCCTACTGGGAACTGAGCCCGCAACCAAGGTACATGCCCTTGACCGCAATCAAACCCAGAATTTTAAGTCTTCAGACCAACATTCTATCCACTGAGCCAAACAGGTCAGGGCAACTCTAATTCTTAATTTAAAGTACATGCATGAGTCAATTTCCTGCTATTGATGCCATGCCACTCACAAGGTGATGAGGATGGTTTGTCAATTCAAGCATCCTCTTTTTCCATATTCTCTCTTACATTGTTATTTACATTTCCGTCTTATTAAGATTCTATTTTCATCCATTTTGGAATGTAACAATAGGGCCCTGGTAAACATTCATCCTAACATTTTTCTTATAACACATGGAGTAGCATCATAGCCACATGGTCCCTTCATCAGTGGCACCCATAGTGTAAGTTAGCTTTTGTCTCAGCGGAGTCAAGAAGGAAGGAAAAAAATCAAGCATGTCTTGCTTTCTAGTTCTCATAATGATCAATTATAAATTTGAGGACCAACAGGGTGGTTCTAAATTATGAGCAATGAGTGTTTTATGAACAAATTTATAGAATGAAAAAGAGTGGGTTTAGAGTAAGGACCAAAAAATATGAAATCTATTTATTAAGTTTGTGCTATATACCAGATACATTGGTAGGTGCTTTCCTATGCTTTAATTCCATCAATAAGCACCTACCAATGTATCTGGTATATAGCACAAACTTAATAAATAGATTTCATATTTTTTGGTCCTTACTCTAAACCCACTCTTTTTCATGCTATAAATTTGTTCATAAAACACTTATTATAGCATGGGTACTATTATTATTTACATTTTGCAGAAAGAAAGCAAGTGGCTTGCCCAAAGCAACAATCTCATAAATGATGGAGTCAAGTTTATAATCCAAGACAGTGCCCCTTTTGGCTGCTTTTACTGCCTTACTTGCAGCTCCTAGAGAGAGACAAAATATTATCTTGGAGAAGTGTGGATGAGAAGTACCATGCATTTTAGGTTATTTAGAAATATCTAAAAATTGCATCTTTGTTGTATATAAAAATCCATGTTAATGATTATGGCAAATACCCATTCAAAATACAGTATCAAATATCACTCCCTTACATGTAAATTACCCACTCATTTGGATTACAATGAGATAAGCTTTGTTTTTAAAACTGGTTACTAGGGACAAAATCAATTTAGTGAGTAAACTGATTGATAAAGAATAGTGATGAAGAGGGCCTCTCTCCAGTTGATAATCTGATTAGAGCCTCAATTTTCATAATAGAATATCATCCCTGCTACTATCTCCTCTGGTAATCAAAAGTGTTTATTCTGCCAATATTGTAATGTAAGACCATCAGCTTTTCAGTTCCCAGTCAAAGCATGTGACTACAAACACTCTGAAATCCAACTCTTATGAAATGTTTATCTAAATAAAGTAATACTTGGTAGAGATTGTCTAAGGGACTCATTGCCCACTGACTCTGTCAGATTTGTTAAAATCTCTCCTTGGTACCCATTAGAACATGAGAGGTCTACAGACCTAGTCCTCTTAGGTTAGCTCTCTCACAGAACTGCCATCATTAAAATATTTAGCACTGAAAAAAAGGAGACATATGTACTACTATTTGTAATACTTAAAACAATAAAAAAATGGTAAAAAAAATAAAGGAAAAACCATCTGTGACCATTAAAAAATATATATATATATTTAGCACTATGCTCTTACTGAAAGTCACAACTACATACAATTTCCCTCTATGCTTACCAAAAATGTCCCTGGTATTAAGGTCTAGTATACCAACCCTTTAAGATTCAGTGATAGGATAGACTAGTAGAATCATATCCTTGTTGAACAGGTCATGCTTTTTTAAGTTATATCTTCTAGCATCCAGAAAACTGGTCAGAATTTGAAGCTGAAGCTTAGGAACCATTTGACCACAATTATAAGCATACGTGTAGAAACATCTTTATTTTCTTCTTTTATTTTGTTTCCCTATCTTGTTGAAAGCCACCTGAAATTATTTGTGAATATTTTTAGAAGTAGTAAACTACTTCAAAGTGTTCAGATTGCTGGAAGAAAGGGCAACGCACTGTAAAATTCCTTTGCTGATTGGTATAGTTTAAGACATGCCCAGAAACATACTGAGGGATTGATTAGACTCTTGGTGCTCAAGGTCAGAACTGTAGGAACCAAACAGACTGGTCTGCTCTTAAAGTTCACAGTCTGTGGATGGTACGGATACTAACAAGAGGCCAATGATATGTGGTTAGGGATAAACACTTTCTTCTCTTCTTGTTAATTAAATCCAAGAGAAAGAAAACTTACCACTCCCCACTTTTTCTTATTCTTTGTGTTTACTATCACCACCCATGTTGAGTAATTTTTTTTCAAGTTACTAGATAGCACTTTTATTTTTTTCCATTCTTTTTTATTAAGGTGTTATATGTGTACATATCTTACCATTGCGCCCCCACGCCACCCCACTCCCATACATGCCCTCACCCCCCAGTGTTCTGCGTCCATTGGTTATGCTTATATGCATGCATACAAGTCCTTTGGTTGATCTCTTATCTCCCCCACCTCTCCCTAGCCTTCCCGCTGTATTTTGACAGTCTGTTTGATGCTTTACTGCCTCTGTATCTATCTTTTTGTTCATCAGTTTATAATGTTCTTCATTATCCAGAAATGAGTGAGATCATGTGGTATTTTTCTTTCATTGACTGGCTTATTTCACTTAGCATAATGTTCTCCAGTTCCATCCAGGTTGCTGCAAATGGTAAAACTTCCTTCTTTTTTATGGCAGCATAGTATTCCATTGTGTAGATGTACCATAGTTTTCTGATCCAGTCATCTGCTGACGGGCACCTACGCTGTTTCCAAATCTTAGCTATTGCAAATTGTGCTGCTATGAACATAAGGAAGCATATATCTTTTCTGATCGGTGTTTCTAGTTTTTAAATCAAACTTAAGCCCATAAACAGGGGCTTGCTATTTGGGAGTAGGGATGGCTCCACATAGCTTTCTATCAGGCAGAGTGCAGAAAAGCAAATGCCATGAACTTGGGAGTCAGAAGTTTTGTGTTTGAGTTCACTCTCTCCTAGTTTTGTATCTTTGGAGAAATCACTTCATTCCAGGAAACTTAGTTATTTGATCTGGAAATGAGAATACAAATGTAAATGCAATCCAATCCAACAGAAATCTACATCTGAGCTAGAGAGCCCCCTGCTCCTTATAAAACAAGTTTTTCAGAATGGCTGACCCTGAACAGTGAGATAGAAAAATCAGCTCAGTACTCTGACAGAAAAGTGGAAACTGACTAGGATGAGAACTGCTGCCCTTTCCCACCCAGTCACCACCCCTGTCTTGTTTTTCTGCCTGCTGTTTGCAGGGACTTCTCCAGGCCACTGCATTGCAGTTTCTTCCTCCCTATTTTTCTACCCTGCAGTTCTCTTCTATAGTTTCTTAGTCAAAACAAAGACAGACATCTGACACCATGGAAAACTTAATAAATATTACATCAATCAATGCAGTAATTAATCAGAAACAACTGCCAACAAAATTCTGGGCCACAAACATTTGCCTGTGTTTTCTCATTTGCTTCATTTTTACCCAAGGAATAGTAGCCAGAGAAAAAGGCTGCCAGTTTGCTATCTACTTAGATTTCTGATGAATGTCAGTGGTGTTGGGTCTACTTCCTTCGCTAATGCATCAAACATATTTGTTGAGTTTCTATTGTGTACTGAACTATAGGAAAGTATTAGGTTCTAAGTTGAAAATATGAGGGTACAAATGTTAGAGCTGGAGCAAGTTAGAGAAACATAAGTACATTTTTAAAAAGACCTCATAGTATAAGCAAACATATATTAAACGTATTCACTATTAGGCAGGTCATGAACATGCCTTTAATCTAGATAAAAATGCATAAACACTTTTTTGTCTTTTATAAAATATATTTGTATTGATTTCAGAGAGGAAGGGAGAGGGAGAGAGAGATAGAAACATCAATGATGAGAGAGAATCATTGATTGGCTGCCTCCTGCACACACCCGACGGGGATTCGAGCCCACAACCTGGGCATGTGCCCTTGACCGAATCCAAACCCGGACCCTTCAGTCTGCAGGCTGATACTCTATCCACTGAACCAAACCAGCTAAAGCAACACTTTTGGTCTTTAATTTTTCTTTTTGTTTCAATAAATTTCCATGTCAATCCAAGCCTTCCCAGAGTGGTTTTGCAATCATTATAATTTTGCAATCCAAACTGTTCTTTCCAATATCTATAACAATAATAGTAATGTCCAGATGCCTGAGGCAAACATCTCACAGAATTGCTAGGGAAATATTATTCATTCCCTATAAAAGTATTAAATTATTTTTTCCAAGTGAAGAAGCAACATTTTCTGTTGTTCCAAATCAAAAGACTACGACTGAGAATATCAAGGTTCTATTTCCTCACTTTTTTCACCTTAGTCTCAAAGTTTTGTCTCAAGCATACAGGCACTTTCTGCACATTTCTTCATTTTTAGATTAAGTCATTCCATGATAACTTACATCGCAGGTTTGCTATAAAGCATGTTCTTTCATGCCAAGCATTGACATGATTTCAAACTCCAAATGTTATCACTCCTTAAATTCAAATGCCTGTGCTTGCTATTCTCACTACATACCATGTCTCTAAGAAAGCCACCAAAAATAGGTGCCAAGCTCATAACAATGTTCAAAAATGAAAATGGTGCTTCCCAATGCCAAGTGTTTATAATAGTGAGGCTGTCTGCCTCCTCGGGGGATACAGCTTATCAGATGTATTGTTAGCAGCTCCACAGAAGAGAAGCTATTTAACCCAGAGGCACAAGTAGAGCTAGTTTTCAGGCTTAGAACCTTGATCCAAAATCTAAAGTAAAACTGTCTCTAATATGTAAGAATTAGATGCAAAAACTCAGGGGTTTGAGGTGAAGCAGAAGGGAAAGAAAACCTCATCAATTCTGATTGAACCTGATTGCAGGGCTCAGTATGTCTTATTTTATGAGGTCTTTCCCAAGGAGAGTTTAATGTTGCTGTTTTATGTGTTTTCATTAATATTTTAATTTTTGCACTTGCATCCTGAGGCATTTTCATGAAGGGAACAATTTTAGCCATGGAAGAGAAATAACATGACAGTTTCTTCTCTCTGCTACTGGAAAGTTTAACACACCAGGAAGATGTTCTCAAGCCGTCAGGAACTATATCCTTGTCACCAGTGTTTTAGTGTCTTCAAATTCTTTCTAAATTGAGTGCAAGTTTGTAATACAAACTTGTGACACATTTGTCAAATTTCCTTTGTATATTTGAGTCTTCCTAGTCTAAGTGCAGTTCTAGATACTCCAATGTAAAGATTGGGGGACTATAGATATACAAGACAAATTTGATGTGGGGGTGTCTGATACTCAGCAGAGGAAAACTTTATTATTCATTTTTTTAAAAAGGCTTGAGCCCTAGCCAGTTTGGCTCAGTGGATAGAGCATCGGCCCGTGGAATGAAGGGTTTAGGTTCAATTCCAGACAAGGGCTCATACTTCAGTTCCTGGCTCAGTCCCCAGGGCCCCAGTTAGGGTGCCAGTGTGAGGCAATGAAGGGATATGTCTCTCTCACATCAATGTTTCTCTCTCTGTCTCTCGACCCTTCCCTTTCACTCTCTTTAAAAATCAATGGAAAAACATCCTCAGATGACAATTAACAAATAAACACACAAAACAAACAAAATAGGCTTGAAAAAAATTTAAACTGGGAGTTGGCAAACTATAGACCACCAACCAAATTTGGCCTTTGCCAGGTTTTGTAAATAAAGTTTTACTGGTATGTAGACACACACATTGGTTGATGCATTGTCTGGCACTTTACAGAAAGGTTTATAGTCACCTGATCTAAAGCATGCAAAACAGGTATCTGTATGTTACGATTTTACTTTCTCCCATAGTTCATTGTGCTTAGAATCCTTTTTCATTGAAATTAGTAATATGAACTTTGCAAATGAAGGAACATAGGAATTTTGAGGCTTAAATTTTCAAATATTTTTGACATGCATTCCAAATGACAACGTCCTCAAAATCCTGTCAAATGGCAACTTATTAAATGAAATGCTGTCAGGTTTCCAAGCAATAGCATAATATCTAGAGGCTGCAATTCTAAGCAGAATTTGCAAACAGAATTTATATGTTGGTGTATCCACATCAAATTTTCAAAAGACTTTGCATGCCATTCTACACATTGAAGATTATGTTCCATTCCTTATGAAAAATGTAACTGCCACCTATTTCTCCTGACCTTTTACCACCTCATTTCCATCTCTACCTCAGTGGTTTATTGTCTGTTGTTAACTTGGCATATCAGCCCTACATCAATCATTGGAGGAGAAAGATCCTAAAGATTTCCTCTCGGACTCCAGTCCACCCTGCATGCAAATCATCCCAGGAAGGCAGCTGGATGGCATATTTCTAAAAATACATGTGTAAGGGTGATACATTTTACTAACAACCTTTAGAATCAGAAAGTTTTCCTTAGCCCTTATCTTTTACTCTAGTTTAATTCCATTCCCTCCTCTAACTCAGTAGAGATGAGGAATAGAGTAATTCCTTGATATTATTTTAAAATGTTTCAGTTGTCATACTTCCAAATTTAAAGTGCTTTAGATTATTCCAGCAATGTCTCCACCCACGTAGAATGGCCCATTTACATTTTTCCTACTCTTGAGATGCCAAGAGGTCCTCGGTGTCCCCACTTTAGAGATATCCTACAATTTAATTTTTGTGTTTATTTTTTTAAATTTATTTCCGCCCTTTAGAGTATAAACCCTAACATCTACTCATCACTTACTTTGAAATAGTCACTGAAAAGTGCTTCTCATTTCAATCCTTCCAGTGACCTAAAAGATGGTTTTCATCATTATCCCATTTTAAATTGAAGAAGCCAAGGCTTAAGGAACTAGTCATTTATCCAATATGGTGTGGCTCCTGACAAGGTCAGGATGCAATCATAGATCAGGCTGACTGCAGAGATGGGGTTTTTGCCCCCTGATCTCTGCAGCTCCAAGGGCAGGGGTTGAGTTTATTGCCTCTTTGTTTCTCCAGTGTCCAGCACACATTCTACCATGTAGGAGAGTCTCACTAAAAATGTATGTTTAATGAGTAAATAGCTAAACAAATTTTAGACAAAGTGTTTAAAGTCTATGTAAAAATGTTAGCTATCTCCTTAGCAGTTGCTATGTCTTGGTTTTGCTGTGACTGAGCTAGTCTGACCATTTCACAATTTGTTTGAGCAACTCATTCAGATATTCAGAGAAAATGAAAAATTAGAAAGGGAATACTCACACTGACAAATTAAATAATAGCAACAAACAAATAAATATGTTATTTGGGGAGAATAAATGAGAAAATAACTCTAAAACTTGCCATGTCAACACTAGTTTACTTTAGTTTCCCAATGTCTTCCCTCATGATTAAGGCATTCTCATCCCATATTGTTGATTCTCAGATACATGCCTATGTTTAAATTTGTTTATCTCATTCTTATTGGCGTTGTTTCTTTCTAGAAATAAAAGGATTCAAGATTCTCTGTGGGGAATTCAAGATGCAAGTAGCTCTGTTGTAGCCCCCAGTCCTACAAAGCATTTTGAATGAACTCTCTCGGTCTCTTCTGAATGGAATTCAGACAGATTTAAAAGTGTATGTGATATTCTCAGCACCATGATTTCATTTTTAAATTAAGCAAGTATACATTTAATTGATAGGATGGGCTGAGCTTTGTCTGCCTTTTACTATTATAAGCCAGTAGTTTAAATGAGTTAACTGTACTATCTGTAGGAAGCCTCATTGTGAACACCAGTAATTTTTATTTTCCTTCCATTGTACGCTTCCAAACTTCCTGATACTATATTGCAACAACTTTCTCAATTGTTCTGACTTTTAAAGGTCCTACACTTTATTTAATTATACATATCTTATGCAGCATAACATCCAATTTATGATACAACGTGTCAATTTTCAAATGAAATAAAATGAGGTTTCCCAAGGAAGACATCTTTGGAACATAATAAAATGGAGACTGGCTTGAAGTAAATGTCCCTCTTTGGGGTATTAATGTAAGAGTTTATTAAGAAACTACAATAGCTCAGGCTACATTGCTAACTTCCAAAGGAAATGTCATGAAGAGGGAAAAAATGTGTGGATGCTCTTAAATACCTCCCCTGGCACCAATGTCATAAGCTGAATATTGGTTGGAATTCTTGGACTCATTGTCAGAGCATGAATATTGGGTTGCCTGACTCAAGGGCCTGATCACCAGGATGGTTTCCTTCTTTGTTCTTATGAGATGAGGAAAGACTTTAATAAATGAATCCCAAACGACATTTTGTTTATTAGAACTCTCCTGTTCTTCCCTTCTTTCTTGTTCTAATGACTACATCTTTTTCAATAGAACAAGCCCATGACAAATCATAGCAGGCCAGTTTTCATGGGGAATTCAATGTTTTTCTTTTTATGTACCCTGAGAAAAACCCCTGGGTAAAGAACAAAATTATCATTTAGAAATGTGTATCACCTGATAATTGCAATGGCTGCATGCAGGCTTCTCCATTCGCTTTACCTCTGTCTACAATTACTCTCAGTGGAGCTAAACTCAAAACAGCAGAGCCTGACTCATGGAAAAATTTGAAGTTTGGTAGTTTTGAATTTTTATATCACATACAGTCAGCCATTCTAGCAGCACAGATTAAAACATAAAGCTCTCTGCAATCCCTGAGCATTATAAATTCTCATTAGAACCCCACAATCAATGAAATTTTGTGGAACTGAGCATGCAGTGTAGGAGTATGCATTTGGACCCTGTCATATATGAAAAAATATATTGTCTCATTAGAATAAAAAATTGGCATTCTGGTAAGAAAGTTACTTCTCTCAGGGCACAGAAATAAAAGGTCTAAGATGATTGCTACCTGAAAGAGTGTTAATGAACTACTTGGGATCCCTGCTGTAGGAGCTGTGCATTCCTGAGGATTTACTGCAGCTTCAGTGGTCATGTGAAAACCCAAGATGAGCTTGAGACAGGCACTAGGACAATTTGGACTAAAATAGATTATACAATAAATTGGCAAGTGTAGTCCTGGACGGTGTGGCTCAGTTGGTTGGATGTCATCCCATGCACTGAAAGGTGGCCAGTTCAATTCCCTCTCAGGGCACATGCTTAGGTTGTGGGTTTGATCCCCAGTGAAGGAGGCAGATGATCAATGTTTCACTCTCATGCCATTGTATCTCTCTCTCTCAAACAAATCCTTTAAAAAAAAATGACAAGTGTGAAAATATAGCCATCCATGAGAAATATTTATCATCAAGCAGTTGCCCAAATGTCATTTATTTTCTATAAACTGCAATTGAGAAGGTGGTTCCCCAGTTCCATGACTATCTTCTAACTCTGTGAATAGTATTTTTCAGAAAGGTCAAAGCATTTCACATGAAAAATGAACTATATGTATGAGTGACATAGGCATGTAATATATAACGTGTAGAAAGGCTGATTGTGCTTAACATAGTTTCATAACATTCTCTGAGGGCAACCTACCTTCCCCATGTTACCAAAATGGCAAATGATCAAGTTAACTGACAGTATTCTCTCCACAGCTTCCCCTAAATCTATGCAGGGTAGCTCCTGTGATTTAGTAGGCCCTCTCCCTCCTTAGTGCCAGGAACTAGATTTAACAATACTACCTTCAGGATTTAGCATCTCAGCTCGGCTGTCTCTGACTCTCCAAAATGAGGAAGATAAATTATTTAACATCCAGGAAGCACCAGCTGTGCTCTCCCCTAAACACTGAGCTTTCCCTACCAATGGGGTTTACAATTGAAATAGGTTTCTAATCTACAAAGGACTACGATTTTGACAAGTGAATAAGACTAGAGAGTTTTTCCCCAGTGGAGGAGAGATATTAGTGAGCATTTCTTAGTGGCTTTTGCTGTGCATCCTGGAAATTCTCCAGGGATTGTGGCCCTGTGTGTGTCCTGCCAAGTGGCCTGAGCACCCCCGACATGAAAAGCACACACCCCCGAGGCCACACAAAAGGGGGCTACGGCATGCAATATGAGGGATTTAGGTTAGGTACCAAGATGAGTGTCCTCAGAGAGCAGGATTCTGCTAAACATCCTATAGTGCACAGGACAGCAAGAGAAACTTATCAGGCCCCAAATGTCAATAGTGCTAAAATTAAGAAACCTGGCCTAGAGAATTTACAAATACTTGGAATTCTCTTCAATGTTGGCATACTGGGGGGGGGGGGGGGGTGCTTATAATTAACTCTTTTAAGAGAGCTTTCTATTGTTCTAATTAGCCTATCTGGGTCAGTTTTAGGAAATAAAATAATTCTCTACGTGTGTTCAATGAGAATAAAAATGCTGATTTACCACCCAAGTGGGCAGACTCTAAAGACTGGTTGTTCTTTTGTCTCAAGTGTTGTCCCTGTACTTTCCCAATGGATTGCAACACTTGTTTTTAGAACTATCTCAAACCCTACTTCATCCCAAAATCCTTTCCATCGAAAGTAAAGTCTGCATCCCTCACTGGGAGGTTACTGCCTTATATGCTCACTGTATATATGTAGCACATCAACTGAGTTGTAAATTCCTTGCTGGTAGTCATAGTATTTCATACTGCTTCAGAGACACTCAATCAATTATTATCTTGCACATAGTGGAAACTCTATAAATGTTTATTCATCATCTTCATACATTCTGGGAACCCTCAGACTGGTGGTTATTAAATAAAATTAGAAGGCCTTTGGCTGCCAGTTTTCCCCAGTCTAAATTTGGGGCAGGAAGAGGTCATCTTAAAATTACATCAAATATGTTTCTATTTACAGTGTTTCTTATTCTACAAAGCCAGGATGACAACTTTGATTTCTGGCATTCATAAGAACTAGGTATCAGCTTGACTTATTAGAAAAAGAAGAATTATTTAGGGTCATTCTATGTTGTTAATAGAAAAAGTAATAATAGAATGCCATAATAAAGAGAAATAGTTTTATAATAGAGAAGTGCCATTATATTAGTTAGGTTTATTAGGCATGAGAGGAGTATTCCAAGAAAAGAGGCAGAAATTCAATCAATTAAATGAGGTGCACATAAATTGTACTTAATAAAACTGCCTAAATTGCTTTGGGAAAAAATGCTACAGGGAATATACTTTTATTAATCCTAGGTAAGGGTGACTTTGATAATACAGCGAATCCTTTTCCACTTTTAATCTTGAAACCATCAGGAATAACTTTGGAAATATTACATACAACCAAACTAAAGATCAAATGACCTATGTGGTCAATGGTTCAGCAGTTAAAGGTAGGTGCTTCAGTAAGAATACTGGCTTCACTCCAGTCTAAGTGGGTTGCCTAACCATCGGTGCCTCAAATTCCTCATTGTAAAAATAAAGCTAATATAAGGTAGTGCTCACTGGCTTATTGGTGAGGACCAGATGAGTTCCTGTATCTTTTTGGAACAGTGCTTGCTCCAAATAACACAGAATACTCAGTGTGTTAGTGCACATCCCCATTTGTGGTAGAACTTCTCCCGTGGACCCATATCTGGCACACAATCGTCTGTACTTGCCTTTAAAATATTAGAAGAAAGAGACTTCCTAACTTGCTGTTGTACAATGTCTAAATTAAAGCATATTAACAACAACAAAGAAAACAACAACAAGAGAACTGAAACAATTACTGAGATAAGAAAAGCAAAATAAAAGTGTTGCCATAAGACAGATAACAATAACTAGATTTTCTATTTGTGATGATTGAAGACACTGGGTAATTATTCAATGCTGCGCTTCACTTTGCTGGTATAGATAATCCTTATGAAAAAAAGAAAAAGGGATATTTCCATTTTATGTTTCTTAACACAAAGACTTAGAGCCCTACAATTTCTACAAAAACATTAATGCCCAGAAGCATACATCAAACATCCATTCTATCGGTAAAGATATGAGATATGTTTTGTTGATTATATTGTAATTACACAACCAGCTCTAGAATAGATTTATTGTGAACTGTTGTTAAAGATACAAACTAATTTGTTTAATGGGAATATCACCAAAGTGGGCACTAAATTAGAGTTTATGAAACCAGACATTGCTGTAAACGAAAGTAGGAAATAACTCTTTATTATTTGTCCTTATTAAAAATGTTCAGACTCATAGCTGTGGTTGCTTCACAATTTATAAAATATGCTTTATAATTGTATATATGCCTCATTTTTGCTGGTAATCCCACAATTATCCTAACAGTTACTACACACTAGGGAGAAAAGACCTGAGGGTAGGATGACTTGGGGTCATGGAAAGTTCCACTATCCAACAATTTTCTAGCCAGGTCTTATGGATAATTTATAAGCCTCATGTTTTTTCATCTTGATATTTCTTGGTCCATAACCATAAAATTTTCTTGCTTTGTGTTCATTTTTTAAGTCTATAGCATTATTGGGATTTTATGCTGACTTCATAACCTTCACAGTAATTGATCATAGCAAAATATTTCTCTGCTTATGGAGAGCAGCTCTCCACTGACCTCAATTTTAATGAGTATATTTTGGAAAAAGAAAACATTTATTACCGATTAAAATCAATGTCTCTGAAAGACTTCTCCCACCAGTAAAGAGTGATGGTTTTTATGGTAGAGCCCCCAAGGAGACTGGATTTGATGTAGCACCAACTCTGGGTTATTAAGAGTTGGAGATTTTAAGATTCAAGTCCACATGCTGTATTAATTTTTCAATTCCTTGTCTTCCTCACTAGACTGTAGGCTGAAAAAGACGGTCTGTAACTTAACTCTGTAACTCCAGTGCCTAGCCCGTGGTCTGAAACAATGTAAGCATGGAACCCATCTCTATTGAGAAAAGCTATTCACTTGAGATAAGGCAAACACCCTGAAGGGAAGGTTTGGAGCAGGGAAGATAACCTGTATATCTTTATAAAGAACCGAACATATGTGTTTAAGATTCAGAAGACATATCAATTTCCCAACCTTAAATGTTGGCTAAAACCAAGAAGGCCTGTGAGATGGACAAGGTCTGTGTGTGGCAGAGTATGCAGCCAGAGAGGAGAAAGCCACGAGAATATAATGACCATCTCCAAAGTCACAGGTAGAGAGGATGGTTCAAAAATGACAGTAATGACCAGGGTTCCCCTTTACTGAATAAAGAACAAATAGAATACCTGTTTTAAAAAGATTTAAAGAATCATTTTCTTCTAGAGAGACACCAGTGAGTAGGTATGAAAGCAATTTATATATAACAGGGCTTTCTGAAGTGTGTAGATCAAATAACCTTCCCAAATCTGTCTCGTTGACACCTTGTGAAAATATATGCACATAATATGATTCTTATGTCAAACACATTTAAGGTATGTCACAATTACTTAATAGGTTTTTCAAATGTATATAAAAGAGGAACCAATTCCCTATTTTGTGTGGCTCTGCAAAACAGAAGGCGAGTATGGATTCAACTTTGTAAAATGCTTTTACTTTTTGCCAAAAATAAGGTATTTAATATAAAGGTGGTACTGGGGAAACAAAAAAGTGGCTTTCTCTGTGTAAAGCATGATTTCCAGTTACCAGCGGCCAGTGGTGCACATCACATCATTCACATTGACTAGGGGCACATCCTTTCACCTCACTGTATCCATGATTTATAATTGCCATTTAAAAATAAAAAGAGAGTGAGTATAAGATTTGTGAACCCACTAGAATGCTAATGGAAAAGCTTTCTACTGACCCAAGAAGGGCACTTAGATTGTTATAACTCCTATGTAGCTGAAATTACTTTAAATATTTATTGCACTTTAATGAACATACTTTTCCTTTAATTAGACATTGTGTTAATACTATTTTAATATGGATTGACTTGCCACACTGATCTGGGGAATCCAGGATTCCTATATGGATGAGTTAGAAGTCACAAGCTTGCCAAAATTAGTACTTAACCTTCCCAGAATTCATATGCATAAAAAATAAGTTAATATTATTTTCACAGGTGAAAAGACGATGTAGGAGTTGGCTATAGAGTGAGTGAATTTTGGCTAAGCTAAGGCTGGGAGTATTTTTGAATTCTTTGATGCCACACTTTTAATACTCAAAAGGTGACAATTTAAAAGCTATTTATTAAGCAAGTATTTCCTTATCTCCTATGTGCTTATCAAAAGGATGGGCTAAGAGTCACCGGCTCAGACGCGGAGACCACGCCATCTTGAAGGGGAAAGTGGATGTTATCGGAAGCCTGAAAATCTACAACTACGGCATCCACTGAACAGCTGCAAACCCCAGAATACTGGTCCCCAGTTGGCGCAAACACATGGATTCAGATGAGCTCTACACTCCACCAGGGAAAGGTCAGATTTCGCCTGGGATAAGGTGAGGTCTCTGGTCCTCACAGGACAGAGAAGTGCGTGCACTGCAGGAGCTGGAGGACAGGGGGAAGTCTGCACCTAGAAAAAGCCATCCATGTTGGGGCTGGCATGATCCATGAATGTGGAAGAGGGTCCTCAGAGCTGCTAACAGAAGGGAACTCTAAAAAGCAACCCATTTTGATCTGATGCAGAAGGACAGCCTAAAAATTTTTGAAGTGTGCCGGCTGCTTGGACACGAGGGGGGGAAAAAAAGGACTGCACAGCCTTGTACACAGCTCTGGAGTTCGAACACTTGTGCTTTTTCTTCTTTAAATCCTTGCTTCTGATTACTAAGCCCAATACATAGGATCACCCAGTTGGAGACACCCTAAGAGACTGCAGGGGAAAGTTGTTTTCCTGGAACCTGGGGATCAGAGTGGGGAGTGACGGTCGGAGAACCAGCTTTAGGGCAACCCACTCCCACAAACCAGTATTGAGTGCCACAGGGAAAGCAGGACCTAAGCACAGACTAGAAAGGACCTATAGACCCGGAGGTAAATCCAGAAACACTGTCACCCAGGGGCTGAATCACAAGTTGACTCTTGTGTAAACACGAATGAAGGAATACAAGAAATAAAGACACACTGTCTGCTTAAAAATCAGGACTGGCTGAAACCGGTTTGGCTCAGTGGATAGAGCGTCGGTCTGAGGACTGAAGAGTCCTGGGTTCAATTCCGGTCAAGGGCATGTACCTTGGTTGCGGGCACATCTCCAAGTAGGGGGTGTGCAGGAGGCAGCTGATCGATGTTTCTCTCTCATCGATGTTTCTAGCTCTCTATCCCTCTTCTTTCCTCTCTTTAAAAATCAATAAAATATATATATATTTTTTTAAAATCAGGACTGGCTTACAACACTGAGGGGCAGTGCAATGCAGGTAATTGCAATACTGTCCTGACTGGGAAACAGGCATGCCAAATAGAACAATAGAGGGAGTGGATGATCTTCACTACTGCACATTTTATTTATTTATTTTTCATCTTTTACTTAAGAAACTAATCTTTTCTTTCTTCCTCACTTGAGTTTAGCTTTTTAACTATTACATTTTTATTTTCAATCAGTATTATTACTATTACTATTTTACCTTTCTTTAAAAAATTGTCATTTCATTTACTCTTCATTTTACTTTGGGATTAGTGTTCAACATTCTATTTTCATCTTTCCTTTAGCATCATTTTACTTGATCTCAACTTTACCATTATGCCATCATTCTCTTCCTAACTTTTCTCCTTTTGTTGTCCTGTTTCTTTTACACTTTTCCTGCTTTAGATTTCCCCTGTTTTTTCTTTTCACCCCCTGTTAAAATTTCACCCTACTTATATATCTAATTTCCAATCCCCTGCTCCAAGTCCATACACACCACTCTCCTCTCTGTCTTCGCTATCCAAAAAATTGTTTTTCTCTGTCTTTTTGTTGTTGTTTGCTTGAATGTTGATTATATTGATTTGTTATGCTTGTTTGTGAGATTGTTTTGCTTATTCTTTTTGTTTTGTTTTGTTTATTTTTGCTTTGTTTTTGTTTTTTGCTTCTGTTTTCCCTCTCCTCACTTGATATTAGTTGCTGTTTGTAGTTTGTATTCATTTACAGGTACTTGTTGCTGGCATTTTGGGGATTAGTGGCTGTTCTATTAGAGTTTTCTCCACACATGTATAGTTTGTTCCGCTTTTCTTTCTTACTCTCTTTGTTTTCTCTCTCACTTTTTTTTCCTTTTTCCAATTTCATTCTGGCACTCCTTTCTTTTTTTTTTTTTCTTTTCTCTACTTCTTTTTCTCCTATCCCCTAATTTGCCTTTCTCTAGTGGTCAACTTTATTTGGGGTTATTAATATCATGAATACATTTTTGTTCAGTGCCTTGTGCATTATACCTGATTGTGTTGTATTTTCTGCCTTTAAATCAATGCAAGAGAGAGAGAACTACATAACCAGACACCCGGAGAAGAGAGACCATGGGGAGACAAAGAAACAACCCGCATATGAAAGAAAAGCAGGTATCACCAGAAAAGGAAGTAAATGAAAAGGAGGCAAGCAACATGCCATAGAAAGAATTCAGAGAAATGGTCATAAGGTGGCTGAAAAGAATGGAAGACAAATTCGACAATATGAGTAAGAATCAAGAGGAAATGAAGAAGAACCAAGAAGAAATGAAAAATGACATCACTGCTGTGAAGAACTCAATAAAAAGCATCAAGAGTGGACTAGAAGAAGCAGAGGACCACATAAGTGAGCTAGAAGACAAGATAAGAAAAATACCCAAGGAGAGCAGCTTGTAGAAAAAAAAATTAAAAAGCAGGAGGAGAGCCTAAGGAAACTTTGGGACACCATGAAACAAAACAACATCCGCAAAATAGGGGTGCCAGAAGGAGAGGAAACTGAGCAAGGAATAGAAAACCTGTTGGAAGAAGTGACAGAAAACTTCCCTGATATAGGGAAGAAAAAACCCACACAAATCCAAGAAGCTCACAGAGTTCCAAGCAAAATGAACCCCAAAAACCGACACCAAGGCACCTTATAATTAAATTGGCAAACACCGAGGACAACATAAGCATCTTAAAAGTGGACAGAGAGAGACAAAAAGTTACCTACAAAGGAACCCCCATCAGACTAGTGACTGATTTATCAACAGAAACTCATCAGGCCAGAAGGGAATGCAATGAAATATACAAAGTTATGCAAAGGAAGGGTCTGAATCCAAGAATACTGTATCCAGCAAGGCTATCAATCAAAATTGAAGGTGAAATCAGGAGCTTCACAGACAAAAAAGGACTAAGGGAATTTATGACCACCAAACCAGCAATGCAAGAAATGCTAAAGGGTTTGCTATAAAAAAAAGAAATAGGAAGTGTAGAAGGAACACTGGGGTAAAGAATAAAAATAGAGACAAATAAGTACCTATCAATAATAACTTTAAATGTAAATGGATTAAATGCCCCAATCAAAAGACACAGGGTAACGGATTGGATAAGAAAACACAACCCATTTTTCTGCTGTCTACAAGAAACCCACCTCAGAAATAAAGGCGCACACAGACTGAGGATGAAGGGATGGAAAAAGATTTTTCAGGCAAATGGAAATGAAAACAAAGCTGGGATAGCAATATTTATATCTGACAAACTAGATCTCAAAGTGAATAAAAAGAGAAAAGAAAGGCCACTTCTTAATACTAAAGGGAACAATCCAATGAGAAGAAATAACTCTGGTAAACATATACACAAACAATACAGGAGCACCCAAATACATAAAAAAACTCCTGAAAGATATCAAAGGAGAGATTGATAGCAATACAATCATAGTGAGAGACTTCAATACCCCACTATCACCACTGGACAAATCTTCTAAACAAAAAAATCAGCAAAGAAACATCAATCCTAAATGACTCACTAGACCAAATGGAATTAATTGACATCTTCAGAACACTTCACCCCAAAGCCACAGAATATACATTCTTCTCAAGTGCACATGGGTCATTTTCAAAGATAGACCATATGTTGGGTCATAGGCAAAGTCTCTTCAAATTCAAGAAGATAGAAATCATATCAAGCATCTCCTCAGCTCACAGTGGCATAAAACTGAAAATCAACTACAATGAAAACAATCTAAAAAAAAAAAATCAAACATGTGTTGACTAAACAGCATGCTATTAAACAATGACTGGGTTACCAGAGAGATCAAGGAAGAAATAAAACACATCATGGCAACAAATGACAATGAAAACACAACAAACCAAAATCTATGGGACATAGCAAAAGCAGTTTTGAGAGGGAAGTTCATAGCTCTACAAGCCTACTGCAAAAAAACCCAAGAAATAATGGTAATAAATTACCTAACCCTACAACTCAAAAAGTTAGAAAGAGAGCAACAAGAAAAGCCCAGCGTAAGCAGAAGGAAGGAAATAATAAAGATCACAGCGGAGATAAACGACATTGAGCCCAAAAAAACAATACATAAAAGATCAACAAGACCAAGAGTTGGTTCTTTGAAAGGATAAACAAGATTGATGAACCTCTAGCCAGGCTCACCAAGCAGCAAATAGAAAGAGGACCCAAATAACCAAAATCAGAAATGAAAGAGGTAAAATAACAACAGACCCCACCGCAATACAAACAATTGTTAAAAAATACTATGAATAACTCTATTCCAACAAACTGGACAACGTGGAGGAAATGGGCATATTCCTAGAAAAATATAACCTTCCAAAATGCAATCAGGAAGAATCTGAACATCTCACTGGGTAATAGCTATGGAAGAAATTGAAGCAGTCATCAAAAAGCTTCCAGCAAACAAAAGACTGGGGCCAGACGGCTTCACAGGGGAGTTTTACCAAACATTCAAGGAAGAACAAAACCTATCCTCCTCAGACTATTCCAAAAAATTCAAGAGGAAGGAACACTTCCAAGCTCCTTCTATAAAGCCCACATCACCCTAATACCAAAACCAGATAAAGACAACAAAATGCAAGAGAATTATTGGCCAATATCCCTCATGAACATAGAAGCCAAAATCCTCAACGAAATTCTAGCAAATCCGATCCAGCACTACATCAGAAAGATCATACACCATGACCAAGTAGGATTTATCCTGGGGGTGCAAGGATGGTACAATATCCGCAAATCAATAAACGTGATACATCACATAAACAAACTGAGAGATAAAAATCACATAGTCATAAAAATTGATGCAGAAAAAGCATCTGACAAAATCCAACACCCTTTTTTTGATAAAAACTCTCAACAAGGTGGGAATAAAAAGATCGTACCTCAACATAATAAAATCTATATATGATAAACTCACAGCTAACATCATACTCAATGGGCAAAAACTAAAACCATTTCCCCTAAGAACAGGAACAAGGCAGGGATGCCCACTCTCCCCACTCCTGTTCGACATATTATTGGAAGTATTAGCCATTGCAATTAGACAACAAGAAGAAATAAAAGGCATCCAAATTGGAAAAGAAGAAGTAAAGCTGTCTTTTTTTGCAGATGACATGATATTGCACACAAAAAACCCAAAAGACTCCATCAAAAAACTAACAGACTTAATAAATGAATTTGGCAATGTAGCAGGATACATAATTAACGCCAAAAAATCCATGGCATTTCTATACACCAATAGTGAACTTACAGAAAGAGAGAATAAAAAAGCAATCCCATTTACCATCGCACCAAAAAAAATTAAGATACCTAGGAATAAACTTAACTAAGGAGGTAAATGATCTATATGTGGAAAACTACAGGACACTAAAAGAAGATATAGAGGAAGACGTAAACAGATGGAAGAACATACCATGTTCATGGAATGGGAGAATCAACATCATAAAAATGTCCATACTACCCAAAGCAATCTATAGATTCAATGCAATCTCCATTAAAATACCAACGGCATATTTCACGGACTTAGAAAGAACTCTCCAAAAATTCATCTGGAATAATAAAAGACCCCGAATAGCCACAGCAATCCTGAGAAAGAAGAACAATGTAGGTGGGATCTCACTACCAGATTTCAAGCTGTATTACAAAGCCACTGTTCTCAAAACAACCTGATACTGGCACAAGAACAGACAGATAGACCAATGGAATAAAATAGGGAATCCAGGTATTGACCCAAACCACTATGCCCAATTAATATTTGACAAAGGAGGCATGAACATACAATGGAGTCAAGACGGTCTCTTCAATAAATTGTGTTGGGAAAATTGACCAGATACATGCAAAAAAAATGAAACTAGACCACCAACTTACACCATACACAAAAATGAACTCAAAATGGATACAGGACTTAAACATAAAATGGGAAACCATAAAATACTAGAAGAATCCACAAGCAAAGAAATCTCAGACATATGCCGAAGCAATTTCTTCACCGATACCGCTCCTAGGGCAAAGGAAGCTAAAGGGAAAATAAACAAATGGGACTACATCAAAATGAAAAGCTTTTGCACAGCAAACGAAACCATCAACAAAACAACAAGAAAGCCCACTGCATAGAACATATTTGCAAATGTTATCCCTGATAAAGGTTTAATCTCCAATATCTACAAGGAACTTATACAACTTAATAAAAGGGAGATAAATGATCCAATATAAAAATGGGCAAAGGACCCAAATAGGATCTTTTAAAAAGAAGACAGAAGGAAGGCCAAGAGACACAAGAAAACATGCTCAAAGTCACTAATTATCTGAGAGACACAAATCTAAACGACAATGTGGTACCATCTCACACCTGTCAGAATGTCAATCATCAACAAATCAACAAAGGAAAAGTGCTGGCGAGGAGGTGGAGAAAAAGGAAATCTCGTGCACTGCTGGTGGGAATGCAGACTGATGCAACCACTGTGGAGAAGAGTATGGAGTTTCCTCAAAAAATTAAAAATGAAGCTCCCATTTGACCCAGTAATCCCACTTCTAGGAATATATTCCAAGAAACTAGAAACAGCAATCAGAAAGAATATATGCACCCCTATGTTCATAGCAGCACAATTCACTATAGCTAAGATTTGGAAACAGCCTAAACGCCCATCAGCAGATGAGTGGATTAGAAAACTATGGTACAGCTACACGATGGAATACTATGCTGCTATAAAAAAAGAATTCTTACCATTTGCAGCAGCATGGATGGACCTGGAGAGCATTATGTTAAGTGAAATAAGCCAGGCAATGAAAGAAAAATACCACATGATCTCACTTACTTATGGAAAATAAAGAACATTATAACCTGATGAATGAAAAGATAGATACAGAGGCAGTAAAGCACCGAACAGACTGTCAAATTAAAATGGGAAGGCTGGGGAGTGTTGAGGAGGGGGGGAAAGAGATCAACCAAAGGACTTGTATGCATGCATATAAGCACAACCAATGGACACAAGACACTGGCGGGGGGGGGGGGGGATGAGAGCATGTGATGGGGTAAGGGAGGCTGGGGGAAGGTCAATGAGGAAAAAAAAAGGAGATATATGTACTAATCTATGTAATACTTTAAACAATAAAAAAACTTTTTTTAAACAAAACAAAAAGGATGGGCTAACAGCCTTTTCTGGTTTTTCTCAGTGGTTAGAGCATGGGCCCATGGACTGAATGGTCATGGGTTCGATTACAGTCAAGGGCACATACCTCGGTTGCAGGCTCCATCCCCAGCCCATATTGGGGTGCATGTGGAAGGCAACCAATCAATGTGTCTCTCTCACATTGATGTTTCTCTCTGTCTCTCCCCTTCCCTTCTACTCTCTAAAAATCAATAGGAAAAATATCCTTAGGTAAGGCTTTTTAAAAAAGGATCTGCTAACTAAGGTTAGCATTAACAAACTGGTTACAAATTAGCAAACACTGACCACCTCAGTATATGAAAGAATTTAGGTGATCTTGATGGAAATTGAGGACTTAGTAACAGCTTAATAAAAATTGAGTCTATTTCAAGTCCTAGTGTTATACTTCTTGGAGTTACCATGATTTATTACCTTTGGCTCTATCACCATAATAATAAATATTTACTATGGGCCTAAGGTTTCCTTTATTAATCTCCTTGCAGAAATGTATTAAGCAATGATGCCTATTAAAGTGTCAAGGGATATATCTTCCCAATGACTAGCAATCTAGGACATCTTTGAAGCACAGCAAATTGATTAAGATATCATATTTCTGGCCAGTCAGTCCCAGATTAGGGAATTACAGAAGATGATAAAGCTGTTGATTTTAGCCACAGAGTTCCCATGGAGGCAGTTTACCTGGTGGGGTGATGCTGATTGTGGTCAGGGCAAATGCTCTCCCCTTTGAGACTCCAGACTAAGCCTGAAGCTGAGGCTCAGGGAAAGCAGATTATTCTCTATCCTCTCGACCTACACACCTGCAAAGTGGGTGGGTAAGATGGGGGATCACTTTCAGTGTTTCTCAATCAGGATATCCACTGGAATCGTATGAGAAGCTTCAGAAATGCCACTTCTTGGATCCTTTCCCCACAGAATATGTGTCACTTGGTCTGTGGAAGAGCCCCAGGCATCATATAATTGGAAAGTTCCTGAAGTGTTTCTTATGAGAATCACTGAGCTATCGCAAGTGGAAAGAGGGAAAAATTACTTTGCAGTAGGATAAGCCACAAGGTACTCTTAGAAGCTTAATCTTGGATGTGGTCCTTCACACAGCAATTTAGAGCATGTAGGAGTGGGTCTATAAATAAATCAGGTCTTTCTAATTTTTACCCAAGCCCTTTCTGGGGGCACCTACTCCCCTGGAACTTGTTGACCTATATTTGTATCTTGCTTTCATAAGGGCACACACTTACCAAAGTGGCATTTTAAATCACACAAGGAAATGCTCTTTTCCTACCACTTCTGTTGACAAGCCAGAATATTTTGCTTTCTCCCTTATGCCTGTTAAAGACTGTTCAAAAACACCACCCCAGAAATACTCCAAAGATAAACAGTGAAGTAAATTCTGCCAGAGTCACTTGCCAGAATTTTGAGCAAGGAATAAAATAATTTTGGAAATGCTTATGAAAAAGTGAAAACAAACAGGATCAAAAAAGGCATACACTGTATTTTATAGTGAAAGATAAACACAAATTGTTTGTAGAATCAGTGGTGGTATTGTAAGTGATTTTTCACTTGACATTCTAATCATTCCTTGATGTTGTTATGATGCTGGGTTTATATAAAGAATAGCTACAATTTATTAAGAAACTACAAAGTGCCAGAAATTTTAAAAATCAGCAGAATGGATATTAATAATAGTATTTCTTAAGATATTAAAAGCAGGGACAAAGGCATGAAGTAACATGTCTAAAGTCCTGCAGCTAATAAATGCAGAAATTAAATTCAAACATAGGTTTGTCTGCTTCCTTTTTAGTATTCTCTACTTCACTATTTACAAATTTTACTTTATTATTTTTATTGATTGATTTTAGAGAGAGAGAGCAGGAGAAGGAGAGAGAAAAAGAGAGAGAGAGAGAGAGAGATTCACATCAATTTGTTGTTCCACTTATTTATGCATTCATTAGTTAGTTGCTTCTTGTATGTGCCCTGACTGGGGATCAAACCTGCAACCTTGGTGAATTGGGCTAATGCTCTCACCAAATGAGCTACTGGCCAGGGCCATTATTTACAAATTTTAAAAGAAAAACTCAATCAATAAGCAGTTCCTCTATCTCAATCCATTAAAAAATTAAACCCCCCACCACAATAAAAACATTTATTGCTTTAGGCTAAATGGGCCAGCTTGCCAATGCTTATAATTTTAACATCAATAAGGTTTCAGTATACTGAACTGAGGGAAAGATGAGAAGTGAGGATCTCTTGTCATTTTATCAAAATTATCAATTATCAAAATATTTTTCCAACAGGAAGAAATCAAGTAGAATCACATTAGTTTATAAACAATTTTTGAGATATGTTAACTAAATTATAAACTTGAATACTGTTTAGTGAGAGACATGCTGATAAGATGTGGTTAGTTAAAAAAAAAAAATGTCACAAGTTTCTCAGTCTAGAAAAAAATCAATTCCTTAAAAAATAATCCCCAAAGGAAAGACGGTTGAAAAGAATGAAATGAAAATAAAAGTCAAGTTGCTGATGCCAGTTTTATGTGCTATTCCCTTAGAAACGCATGCCCTACCTATGAAAAGGGGTCATAAACTAGTTCAGACCCTGAACTTCTCACACCCCTGGGAGCTCTAGCAGGGTGCATGTCTGTCTCCTGGGACACTCACTGGTGCCCCACTATTGCTGTCCTCATGCCGCCTTGCCCAGGCTCTGCCTCACCCACCCAGGAATGGGCCTCACACAGATCATCCCCCCAACTGGCTTGTGCAGAAGCCTGGCAAGGGCTCGTTCCTGGGAAGGGAGACATTACAGGCTTGACTTTTCCCACATTTCTTTTAAGCTTGAAATGTGACCAAGGTATGATCCACACCCTTGACACTTTGTAATCTTGAAGGAATATAAGGTGAATTCTCAATAGCATGTCTCTTTTATTGGTGCTGTTGTACGATTATTTACTGGCATGCTGCATCTTTGTTTTAATGCAACATTTCATTCATGGGAAGGGGAACCGAGCCTGTAGACACTGTGGGTTCAGATATCAGCTGGCTACTATTTGCAGCCTAAAAATTTCCACTAATTTGCACCCATCATCTCCCTCCCTCCCTCCCTCCATTCCTTCCTTCCTTCCTTCTTTCCTTCTTTTCTCCTTCCTTCATTTTTTAATGGGAAGCAGGAATTCTCTTGTTCTTTATACAATGCTCTGTGTTTTAAGAAATTAATTTCAATCTATTTTCAATGAAAATAGTAAAATAATTTCCTTTCCATTTCATGACTTCTCTCAGTTTTGCTTATGAAGTTCTCAATCCTACCTTATTCCAATGGTCAGTTAAATAAACTACCCTCTCCCCCAATCCAATGATTATTAAATCTGAATACTGATAGATCCTTTCTTATACAAGAAAAAACTTCTAGACACACAGTGTTGACCTAAATTAATTAATTTATAATAAATGGCTGTTTTAATATAGATATAGTTCTGCCTAATATGGACAGTTTCTTTTAAATTTTTTCAAATTGAAATAAAATTGTCTTAGGTGTGCAACGTAATTATTTGATGCACGTATATAATATGAAATGATCACCACACTAAGTTTAGTTAACCTCTCTCTTAACAACTTTAAAATATATAATACAGTGTTGTTAACTATAATCACCATGTTGTACATTATATTCCCCAGAACTTATTTTTTCTACAACTTAATTTATTTAATTAAATTGTGGTATATAAATATTTTTCACCTTCTCATAGATAAGTTATAAAACCAAAGACATTTCTGTTAAATGAATCTTGATCCAGTGTACTCTTCGGATAAATTTTCCCATTCATTCATTCAATTTTCATTTTACTCGCAAATAATCACTTGAAACTATTAAAACCATAATGTACCCAGGCTTCCTAAGGCCAGAGCATAGACATGAGGACATATTAAAAGGAACTTCAATTTCACTTGCTTGCATCCCCACTTGAATAAGACAAGAACTCTGGCCCCTGTAAACTCTCACCCACTCATTTCTGGGAGTCCTTAGAATATCCTTACTATTTCCCAACTGGAGCTTTCATGGTCTTCCTTCCAGCCCCCTGATTGATGACCATCACTGTGAGTTACAACTGGAGTGGATCCCTATGATGCTTTGAAGTCTGCTGGGGTGGTCAGATGTGATTCTGTGAACTCCCAGAGTGCTCAGCTGCCTGATAAAATATGGGACACCAAATTAAATCTAACTTTTAGGTAAATAATGCAATATTTAGGGCATACTTGTACTAAAAAAGTATTCTTTGCTTACCAAAAATTCAAATTTAATTAGGTGTCTTGTATTGTTATTTGCTACATCTGTCAGCCTTACCAAATGCCCAAGCCATGTTATGTTCCCGGCAGCCTCACCTGAGCTGAAGTCACATGTGTACTATGGGGAAGTTTCTCTCTCTCTCTCTCTCTCTCTCTCTCTCTCTCTCTCTCTCTCTCTCTCTCTCTCTCTCTCTCTCTCCCCCCCCCCCTCTTCCCTTCCCCTTCTGCTGGCTCTTTGTCTCTAAGAACAAAGTTTTGTTGCTTGTGCCTCAGGTATCTCAGGACCACTCATGAAAATAGTTTTAATATCTTTCTGTGGCCGTCTCTGATTCAGGTTCAGGCACGGCCTGAGAATGTCACACTGGGATGGGCTTTCTTCCTGTTCCCCTGAAACTTCCCCAAAGGCTTGCCCTACAGACCTCCTCCTTATTAGTTAGCATCTACCAGGCAAATCTATTGGCTACCAGCCTATTGGTTTCTTAGGCACATGCAGTTATATCTCAGCAAAGACTTGTGACAAATTCAAAATACAGATAATACTATGATTAGGGGAACTGCTTTCAAAGTACCTCCAAAGTGTGTGGAAATGTTTTCTTTCTTGGGAAGCACTTACAAAAGCTTCATGGAAACAGGAAGTGGCTTTGGGGCCTCAGCTTTCAAGAGATGTGTGTGTGTTTGAGAGATTCCAAGCAAAATTTAAAGTATAAATGGAGATGAGGAAAAAAGAAAGTTCAGGGTGATTTTATTTCAGGGTTTGGTTGCAGCAGGTGGCATACTGCAACCTGAAACTACAAATAAAATTGGGGGCCTGGCCAAGGAAAGTTCTCAGTGGTCCTGGTCAAAAATGTGTGATTTTTTTCTCCAGGCAATGGGAAGCCCTTGCAAGATTTGATTAGTGGAAAATATAACCAAAAACTGCAGAGGATCCTGTTACATATGCTAGGTTCCGACTGCGAGAAGTCATGTGAGAGAGGTTAGATCATCACATAAATAAAATAGATAATGAAGGCTTAAAGGAAAATAAATTTGAAAAGGAGACCTTGGTAATCCATTATAATCAAAAGAGGAGGTTTAAAAATTCCCCATGTCTTTGCCATTTCCAGACTAATTAAATCAGAATCTCTGGAGATGAGACTCATGACATCAGTCTTCTCAAAGCTCCCTTTGACCTCAGCCATGATGGAGCACTAAAACTATAGAACTGAGGTTCTCACACTCCAGCAGGAATCAGAATAGTCTAGAGGACTTGTTGGACTCCACCGCCAGAGATTCAACAGATCTGGAATGAGCTCTGGTAATTTACATGTCTATCAAGTTCACAGGTGATGGGGATGCTATTGGCACAAGGACCCCACTTTGAGAAGGTCTGCTGCAGAGTGATCAGGGCCTGGTAGTTAATTAGCTATAACTTGTGTATATATATTGGCTGGGTTGGAAAGAAAGGAGAAGTTAATCATAGGTAACAGATTCTGAGCCTAAGAACATGACAGAATAGAGATGCCATTAAAAGTGTTTTAGACATGGAAGAAAATAGATGTTTGGCTTGAATGAGAATTTTGAGAGAACAGACATTGAAAAAGACTATCATGGGAATAATTATAAATATGAGAATGACAAGGGCAGTGAGCCACAATCAGAGACATACAAGGAAAACCAAATGTCACAGAAGTTGAGAGGAGAAAGTGGTCCAGACTAGCTGTTGAGACTAGCACAAAAATGCAACCTCTGTGACACTTCCAAATCCAGTAACCATCAAAACCTAGGTCCCATACTTGCCTTATCTGCCTTTTACTGTCCTTAGCAAACAGACCTCACATTCCTAATGGTAACCCTAGAGGAAGCTCAAGCTTTTTAGTGCAAAAGAAGAGAGCTCTATGTCCCTCATGTTGCACTTACTAAGAAAATAGCAATAACTACCACATCATAGATTTTCAACTCTGAGGGTTGAAGAAAAAAAGGGTTCTTCATATAATTATGAGTTCACAAGAAAGTCAATTAATCAATTCCAAATAAGGGCACAGTGTCAGTGCTTAATGAATGAAACCACTAGCATGTAAGAATTTACAATGAACCAGGTGCTGTTCTAAGTGCTATGTACCCTTCTTATTCAGAGGGTGGCTCAAGGACCAGAGGCCTCAGAATCACCAACTGACACAGAGTTTGAGAAGCACTGCTTCAGTATCATGAGCTCACTAATCCACTCAATGCTAAGAGGTAGGGGCTATGATGAAGGAACTAAATTACAAAGTTAAAATACTGTGCAAAGTCATAGAGCTAATGCAGTGGAGAAAGATATAAACCTAGGAAATCTAGATTCATATACTCTCTTCTAACTTGTGTTACACCACCTGGCAAGAGAGTCTTACCATAGCCCTTGGCACCCTCACCATCATCACTCTTTAACATCCACCCACAGTGGCTTTTAAGTGACCATGTCCTCCCCATTGCACTCTTGCTTCTACTGTCTAACACACTCTTGAGGAATGTGAACTCCCTTCAGGTCTCAGCTCACAGTCACTTCCTCAGGAAAGTGATTTCTAACACCCCCAAGTCTTCATATCCTACTCTCACAGCACCATGTACTTTTCCTCCATGATAACCTGTAGTTACGGGTTTACCTATGAGATTTTTGTCTTTTTCCCTAGACTTCAGCTCCTGGAGGGCAAGCACCACATCTGCTTTGTTCCTTGCTGAATCTTGAACAGATACTTAAAATAGTTACCCAAACGGATGTGTATGGGAATGTCTTGCCCACATTAGTATGACCTGCAGTGACAATCGGAACTGAACATTCTCTCCCTCCAAGTAATCAAGAGATCTGGTGAGGTGAGAGAACAGGCTGAACATTCAAAGGGAAGTGTAATCTTTGAGGCTGAACCCTAAATAGCCCGTCAAGCCTCCATCTGCCAGGAACACCTGGAGCTGCGTTCAGACCTTCTGAAACTATGAGAACCCTTTAAACATGTTTCTGCTTTTCAAAACCCAGGGCCTATACTGTGCCTTCTGCCTCTGAGACTGCAAAGGGAGAGTGGCCCAGGTGTGGTCTCTCCATGTTTGGAGGGTAGTTCTGGAGAGAAAACACTGGCTGTTCTAACAGAAATCCCGTAACTAAACACAGTTCATTCATTTTGTGTGCTGCTCATCAGGTAGCTTTCAGAGACCATGAATTCTCCTGAATGGCAGAGAATAACTTTGATTTCAGTGAATGGCTTGCCATAATAATCATAACAATCCTGTCTGAGGAAAGCATGGATTGCAAGACTCCTTTCAAAAGACACACCACTGTAATCGTGTTTCATTTCCCCCAAATACTCTTGCTCCTACGTATAGTTCCCATACTTTGTGTTCTCGTAATATTAACATAATTAGTCTAACTCGGGTTTAATGTTGCTACTATTGTGACATAACTGCAGAGGCTTGAGAAAAATGCTGCTAATTTTTCTCTTAAAGAGACAGATTTAATTTCAACATTTTGGGGAAATATTGAACAGCAATCAGCGTTTAGTTTAAGTAGGTGACAGGCCCAGTTACAGATGATAGAGATGAAGGTCTCTCACTGTGGAACAGCTGCTTAATAATTCTTCAGGCATTTCTTCAATGTCTCTACCACGCGGTTAAATGATATGGCTATGAGCTCAATTACTCATTTTTTTTCTTATGGTGTTTTTGTTACTTTAAACTCAAGCCACGGCCCAGGCAGTGTGGCTAAGTGGTTGAGCATCAACCTATCAACCAGGAGGTCATGGTTCGATTTCAGGTCAGGGCATATGCCCAGATTTGGGGCAAAATCCCCAGCTGGGAACATGCAGAAGGTAGCCAATCAATGATTCTGTCTCAGCATTGATGTTTCTAGCTCTCTTTCCCTCTCTCTTCCTCTCTGAAATAATTAAAAATATATATATCTTTTAAAAAGACAAAACAAAACTCAAGCCATGAAAGAGCAATACCAATGTCACCTTTGTTTTAGACCCGAGCTTCTCAAACTCCTTGGGAGCTTGTTAAAATGAGTTTCTGGTCCATAGGTCTGTGCTGAGACCTGCGGAGTTTTCATTTCTAACAAGCTGCTGGGTGCTGCTGCTGCTGGTCCACACACAGCACTACGAGAAGCATGGTCTTAGAGAACACAACAAAATTGGTCTTGTGGCAAATTAGTTTTCTCTTGCAATTTGAGTTGGCACGCTTTTAAGTCGGAAGTATTGCCTAAATGTTTCCACTTGCCAGGGCTGTGATGAATGTAACTCTACCCACCTCACACTGTCAGAAACGATCGCAGAAATGAGTCACTCCCATGATTCCACCCTGGGGTGAGTTAGGGAAGAAATGGACCTGCTGTCCATCTAGAGCTGTCTTATGCAAATCTAGAATCCTGGAATTTCCAGACATCCTCTTTAACAATTTTGATATTAAGCATATGTATAAATGTCTGGACATATCTGGAATAAGTGTGGACATATGCTGATCAACTCTGAAACTGTATTAAAAGCAATGTGGTCCAATCATGGTATAATAGCTAATGGGTTAAAATAAAAAATATTCTTCCAACAGTATATTTTGAAAAGCACATCCCAGTTCGTTTCATTTATAACAATGTTTAGAGCAGAACCGATAAAGGAAAAAACCACACTTTTAATTCTTGCTTAACACAGCAGGAGAGGCAAAGGAGTGGTTTTCTTTTCTTTTTTTGGGGGGTGGGGGTGAAGAGAGTTGGAGTGGCCTTAGTCCCTTCTACACTTCCACCATGCTGTATGTCCTTGCCTTCTCCCTACCCTACTCCCAAGTCCTTGGTTGTCACCAGCCACTGAGGAAACCCCCATCAGCTCAGCTGATGGTAAAGAAATGAGAACAATGGAGATAATATTTATGTTCTGTTTTTTAAAACCCTCACTTAACTACTGAATTTCAAAAATGGAAAGAAACATAAATACTTCCAAAAATTATTTTTAATTTCATTTAAAGTAAGTTTTTGTTGAAACCAAGGAGCAGCATCTAGTCCTGATACCAAGCAAGTCTTTTGCCTACTTTGGTGCTCTAAAAAATTTCATAAAAATACTCACCCTGTTACCGTGACTAGGAAATATATCTGCAACAATTTAGTTAGGATACTATGAGTAATACCTTTCAACAGCATAGTTCAAATCTAATTAAGAAAAATCATGACTCTAATCATGACTCAAATCTAATCAGGAAAAATATTTTAGAATATATCCCCAAATATACTATAACTAGAGGCCCTGTGCATGGAAATTCATGCACTGGAGGGGGTTTTCTCAGCCTGGCCTGCCCCTCTCACAGTCCGGGAGCCCTTAGGGGCGGGAGGTGACCTGGCAATCAGGGGAAGGCGATGCCCCCATCACACCTTTGTTGCTGCCACTGCCAGCAGCACAAGACTTGGCTGGCCCTGGTTACCTGAGTCTCAGGCAGCCCTGGGTGGATGGGCAGCCGCCATCTGAGGCTTTCCTGCACCTCGGGCCTGCCCTGGGTGACTGAGCAGCCAACATCTGAGGCTTGCCTGCTCCTCGGACAGGTCCTGGGAGGCTGGGGGACTAAGGGGACTGGGGGACTCTGAAGGCAGATGCGTGGAGTAGCCAGGCCCACCTGGGGGGCGGGCCCAGCCATGCTGCATGCCTGCCGCCCCAGTGGGGCTCAGGGGACTGGCTGCTGCCATCTTGTGGCTGTAGGCACTGCCATCTTTGAGGACATGGCAGTCAATTAGCATATTCCCTCCTTATTGGCTGTGGGCGCTGCCATCTTTGTGAGGGTGTGATGGCCAATTAGCATATTCCCTCTTTATTAGATAAGATAATACTTACTATTACACATTGGACTGTTACAGAAAAAATCCTAGACCTTGAAGCCCAGATTGGTGATGGGACTCACCCAACAACTGGTGTTTAAAGACCTGGGATTAGAACTAGGTCTCTTGAATATTTCTCAATTCAGTCCTCATTGTGTTATTGTATTATTCCATGTTATCTCATCAATCCTTTTTTCCTGATGCCAATCTGAGATAGAAATACTCAAGCCCCTCTGGCACCTAAGCCCATGGCAGAACCTTGGGTCACATTACACAGATTCCCACTTAAGGACCATCTTAGAGCCTCCCTCAAATTTGTTCTGAATTGATGTGAAATTATATTAAAGGTGAAATCATGGGCCAGTGAGGAATTTGCTAACCTCTTGTGGCAAGTTCCACAGTAAATACAGAGTAGGAGTTTGTCCAGACTTCAAGTTTTACACCCTTATGGGCATATCAGCCTCACTTCATCTTCCTCAGGCTGGTCTTTCTGACTTAGTGGGGGGCTGCTGTGAAAGAGCATTAGTGATCTTTTTTAACATGGATTTCACATGGCTTGGGATTTACAGGCCTGATTCTTCCTTAGTTCAAAGGGTTGTTGCTACAGAGAATGATGCAGGAAGTACTAGTACCTAACATAACACCATGGTTAAGAATATGAAGGTCAGGGCCAGCCAGCATGGCGCAATGGTTGAGAGCCGACCTATGAACCAGGAGGTGACAGTTTGATTCCCAGTCAGGACAAATGCCTGGGTTGCAGGCTCAATCTCCAGTGTGGGCGTGCAAGAGACAGCCAATCAATGATTCTCTCTCATCATTGATGTCTCTATCGCTCTCTCCCTCTCCTGTCCTCTCTGAAATCAATAAAAATATATATATATATTTAAAAAGAATATGAATTTCAGTATAGACAGATCTGGATTTAAGTTCCAGCTTCAAAATGCCCTACCTTGGGACTTCAACATCACTTAATCTCCTGGTCTTTAGTCTCCTTACCTCTAAAATGGAAATAAAGACTCCCTCTGGCTCAGATTTGTAAACATGACAGACTGTATATAAAATACCAACATCACTTAGGATACAACCTGAATATTCAGTAAGGAAGCCATGTGTTTTCCTAAATCAGAGAAGATCCTGACATGGGTGTCGTAAACCGACATCACTTAGGACACAACCTGAATATTCAGTAAGGTAGCCATGTTTTTTCCTAAAAATCAGAGAAGATCCTGACATGGATGTCTTAAGAGGTTTTAGAATGAATTAGGGGAAGAAGTCTATGGAATAACTTTTCTTGCAATCTCTAAAAATATTGTCAGTGTTCAATTTCCATGTTGGCTTAAGTTGTCCTTCCATTGAGATAGGAACTAAAAAACGAATGGCAACAGTTTCCACAACTGGGAAGATGTATTCCATATGTACCCAAAAAAACACTATGTTTTGTTAAAAAGCAGAAAGTGTTCCTATTCCTAAATATGGTACATTGAAGAATATACACTCCACTTAAACATGTGTCCAGAGGTATGGTATTAATGGTACTTAATCGGAAGAACAGGCTGCAGGGGAATCAAATCTGTGTCATTCCTTTCTCACCATTTGCCATGGAGCACATTTGTCTGTTTCTTCTTTATTTGTTTTTTTCACTGTGGCCAAAATAAAGAACAGGGGACATATGGAAATTGTTTCCTTTCTTGGAACTAGCCAGATGGAAAAGTGCAGTCATGATGGCCTACCTAAGAGGCAGAAAAATATTACTTACAACACCTGAGCCCCTTGAATTATAATGAGAACACATTTTGAAGTCCAGAGTAGTCCTTGCTTAATGACTCTGAATGCCAGTCTCATTTTAATCATGAGACTAGTTTCAACAATAAGTATGTATTTAACTGAAATTTTCAAAATGGGTGTTTTAAAAGTTGAAGAAAAAAAAAAGACCCTCAAATTATTTGGGTCAAAAATACTTCATAGAAATCAGGAAAATGTAGATAATGGCTTTAAAAAAAAAAAGCGTGTCACAGAAGTTTGAAAAGTGATGATGATTTTGTGATAATACAGCATAAATGTACAAATTAATCAACCTACTAATCAACGATGTGACTACTATCTACATAGACCCAGACAAGGTTGGGCTGGAGGAATATGAATAGTATAGAAGGAATATAAGACATGGCCTTTGCGCCTAATCAGAGATATAACAATATAAAGATTATAATGATAGGCACAATGATGGAGTTCACATTATATAGGTGTAGGGATTTCAGATTTTGGCCTCTTTTCTACACAGCTTTCAAAAATGTGTATATTTCATTTCTTCTGTAGTATTATTCTAAGCTGACTGCTGCTTTTTTCATGCCAGCTTTATCTGAGCCTCTGTTTAGAATTCTATACTAGCAACTTTCTGTGTCCCTGCTTGTCTGGATCACCTTGTCAAGATAATCATGTTTATCAGAAGTCCTAAACCTTTCTGTGTTCGGGACTACTTGGGTGTATTAATAATATTTGGAAGACACCCTTATGATTGTCATAACTAAGGTGTTTGACCACTCCATTCTGTCAATCAGTGTTTAGACATCTTCAGACTACCTCTAAGCTATATCATGTCAGGAAAATGCCAATTCCTAGTCATATTATCCAGCCACTGCTATTTATTTGGCATTTTTCTTCAACTTCTGGTTCCCTGCCCACCAAGAACATCTTCCAGCACTAAAATTTTCCATATTGTCTAGAGTTGGAAAGATTGGTGATCCAAATATGAGAGAAGAAAGCAAATGAATTAGAGGGTCACAAAATGCACATATAAAAATTTTCCCTCCAACCTCATAGGCCAGAAAGTCTCTAACTTTAGCATGTGTCAGCATCATAGGGACACTCTCTGAATATCACTGCCACACATGACTTAAAAAATTATTTCCAAATAACATGCAATTGAAATAAAAGGCCATATCCCTTTGCTGTGTGCCAGGCAGTTCTTAACCTGAAAGTCATCGGAGGCTCTTTGATAGGATTCTCAGTATCCACGGTACTCCACAAATTATAGTTTATATATCATTAGCTTGTATGAGATTACATCTGGATGCTTGAGAAGGCCCATTGTTCTCAGAAGATTCTTAAAGGATTCATTTACCCAAACAAAGCTTAAGGACACCACTGATGTCTGCAGCGAGAGTCAAGCCAACACATTTGAGGAGACATTGACATTGGAATATAGCAGAATAAGGGCTTTACAGTTTATAGAACCAATATATAATTCAGTTATTTTTATGGCTAGTGGATAATTCTACTTTTACCACATTGACCTTCGTAATCTATTACTCCATTCCTTTGTGATTATCTTCTGACTTCTACCAAGACGTAGGTCGTCCAACCAATCAGGCAACAAGTTTAGATGGAGCCCCTCCTATAGGCCTAGCATGAAGTTGGCTTAATGATGGACCCAAAAATTGCAGAGTCCCTGCTTACAGGTAACTCTGGGTGGGAACACGGACATCTACTGCTTTTAAACCCCATGATGGTAAGAACCCTGACTTTCGTGCCTCAAACTCCATCTCACGTGTTGAGAGGACCACCTGGTAAATCATATGAGCACAACTAACCATTATTAAATAGGTGAATTAAAGGCCTCAGGCATCTGTACTATAAATGTCATAATGATATTATCAGATAAACAAAATATACACAGTAGCTGACTGGCCAAAGCTCTTACACCTAGAGAATACTGCTGAATAAAGGAAATCGGGGACCCAACTAAGAAGGCATATCAATAAACTGCAAATTAGCCTCAATAGGGAAAACTAACTGAAGTTTCAAACCTTTCTTTACACTAGATGTTGGCATAGAAAAGAATGCAGTTAAAAGGCTATAGCTGGAAAGATCACTCTCCTTTTGTTTAGCAAGCAATAATGCTGATGTAAAGGATTCAGAAAATGAAAAGCATGCTGCCCAACCACATATATTCATCATACTCCCTTCCATAAGTGTGAAGCAGACAAGCCCTTACCTAGATTTCAAGCTGATGAATCATCTGCCCAGTTTCACTAAAGCTCAAGGGGCTGTTCAACTAAACAAGGGGCTGAAACCCTGTCAGCCGCCGGAGGCACTTAAATAAGGACAGCATGTTAAAAGGAGGCAGATGATGAGGTTTCCTGAGGAATCCCTAGTTTCTAAGTGCATTAAATCCTCCTTCAGTTCAGGAAAAAGAGGCTTTTGATCTCAAAATTCATGAGAAAATGATTTTGTGTGTATAGATGCTGACTATATCAGATAAACAGAAATATTAGTGATTTCCTATATTTAGGCCATCCATTTATTAAACCTGGGGTTCCTCCTATTCCATCATCCCTATGGATACACACACACACATCAAAATCACACACATTAGAAGAAAGAAAATTCCTTCTTCTGGGGAAACACCTGTCTTGGGAATACTTGGTTGTGTAGCTTCTGAGCCGGCGTAGGGTCGAGCATACAAATGGTGCAGTGACTCTTTGGAAGTCACATTTGTCCCTGAAACTTCAGTCACCTGGAGACTGCATGCCTCATTGCCTGCAGCAGCTCAATCCTGACAGTGTAAGATGAGTTTAGAAATCTCATTGGAGCAACACAATTTGAATTGAGCGTTTAAACAGTACAATATTTTTAGTGCTGAAATAACTATCCTTTGCAATTTTTGCTGATTGTGGACTTTTTTCTTTTCTTTTGCTATTATAATAATTTTGCCTTGGTTTGTATATTTTCATGGGAAGAAGAAACAGGGCTCAGTAAACTAGTACATCAGTTAGCTGCACATTCCCATTTTCACACAGAGAAAAATCCCTGCTCCTTTTGCAATGCAAACACACATACACACAATTCCTGGAATCCCAACTGCATTCATACCCACTGCTCTCAGACAGACTCACACTGGGCACTGAGACACAAACTCCCTGCGTGTCAAAATCAAGGCAGGCTGAAGATGCAAATAGGTGGATATGGCGCCAGGTGGATGTGTAATCAGTAATAAGAAATACATTGAGCCCCATAATGAAAAGAAATCCCCCAAATTGTTCAGAATACCCCCTCCCCCTTCCATTCACTGATTTATTAACCCTGAACAAAGATGTAATTGCAGGGTCTCAGAAATAATTTTTTTCCTTTTTTTTCATTTTTTGGCATTTGTTTTGTTTGACTTTGAATATTCTTAATATCTAGTCATGCCATTCATTGCCTGTTTTCTTCACTCAGTTGCCCATCTCCCCCCACCACCACCAAAATGAAAGAAGCATCAGCTTCTGAGTTTTAAGGATGAGTGAGACCTCTGCATTTTCTTTGCTTGTTTAGGGCAAGAAATGAAGTGCTGCCTCTTTAACTGGCAGAAGCATGCAGGAGAAGCATACCTTTAATTTAGTGTTGGGATACCTCACTTGCACCCTGGCTGTTGTCTTATTGGAGACGGCAGCCTGCCTGAGATCCTCTAGCACTGAAATAATATCATCCAGCACGCATTTCTTATCCTGATTTCTCAACACACACAGATGGGAAAAAGTATAATTATAGCCCTTGTGGTTCACCTTCATTTCCAGCACGGCTCGGTGGGTCTGCAGGATCCCCTCAGCATGGAGCAAAATATTGTCCCCGGGCGGGGAGAGGAGGATCACCCTGCCATACCTCCCAGGGGTGTGTAAGTCCGAATAGAGCTGGCTTTTGGACTGGTCCAGGGGGAAAAGGCTGCTGGCCAGGCTGCGCTCGATCTTGGCCAGGCTGTGGCTGGGAGCGACCAGGCGCTCCAGGTCGCTTTCGGGCTGGAAGTGGTTGAGCGCGCTGAGGCCGAAGGTGATGGTCAGGACTGCGGGCACGGTGAGGAAAAAGACCGGGTGCCGGCTCACGCACAAGCCCAGCCTGTGGCAGAACGACTGGAGCCCTCTGCGAAGCACCTGCCGCAGCAGCATCCTCCACCAGATCCAGCTTGCAGGCGCTCCCGGCCGTCTTAAAAAGCACATGTGACACGTGTAAGCACCAGGCTACCCCAGTCTCCCGCATCCCGCCCCCTCGGGACCAAACCCCCTCCCCACCGCCGCCGCCTCCCCGCTCCCTCCGCGCTCACCCCGGACCACTCCGCCTGGTCTTTCCCCGGCCCCACCTCCATGCGCTCCACTACTCTTTCAAACACTGCAGCAAGTTGCAGTGAGGCGGGCAAATAGCGACCGCGCGCTGCGGGGGCACCGCGGGGCCCGGCCTCCCCGCGCCCTCCTGCCTCCGCGCCCCCTCTCACCGCACGAGCTGCGATCCCGCGGACTAGCCCTTCATCTCGCTGCTGCAGTCCCCCGGCCTCCCTTGCTGGAGGTGGTTCCGTGCGGAGCGTCCCACAGATGTGGATTTCCTCTCTGTCCTGGTGGGGTTTGGCGCCGAATGGGAACCATGTGCCTTGGTGTTGTAAGAAGCAGACATGTGCCCCATAAACAAGGAGGAGGGGGGGTGGTGCGGGAGGGGGCTTGGAGGGGAGTAGAAGGGCGAAAGGGGGGAGCAGCTAAGCTTTTCCTTTCTTAAGATGCTGACAGTTATTTTTAGAGTTTTGTTTTCCCTCTGTCCTCCACGCTGGAGTGAATGGAAGAGGAAATGGGAGAAGGCGCTGCTGACCCATTGGAGCCGAGGCAATTAGAGCCCGAGCCAGGCGGGGAGGAGGTGCAGGGAGGGAGCTCCTGGAGGCAGGCGGCCAGTTTTGCCCCTCCGGGTTCCCTTGCCCTCGAATTCTGATTTTTGGCAGAAGAAAAGGAACAGATAGGATGATGCTGCATTTTTAGCATACCACAAAGCATGCAAAGGATTCCTTGCAGCACCACGCTGTCAGTCCACAGATTATCAGCTGCAGCGAGGGCTGCCAGAGACCCCATCCTGCAGACGGTGCTTTAGGCTCTAAGAATCCCTTCCTGGCTCTGGTGATTGGAGAGGACACAATTGCCAAGAGCAGCCGTGTGTGTGTGTGTGTGTGTGTGTGTGTGTGTGTGTGTGTTGGAAGTGAAGATCTACATGCAATATGTGGTTTCTCATAAAATATTACGTTCCCATTCTGTACTTTTGAAGTTTAGGAGAAAAAGTTATTAAAAGCTGGTTTCAGCCCTCTTCCCCCATTTTCTCTTTCACCTTGCATTTCTGAAACCAACCGGTTTCTAGCCATCTGATTTATGCTGAGATGAAGGGGAATGAGAGGCCATCTAATTTTCTCCTGTGAGTAGGATTCTGGGGGGACGGGGGGGGGGGGGGGGGAGGGGGCACACACATTTTGGGATATTCCTCACATAGTTTTTGCTTGATGGGCTAGATGGGTAGGGAAAAGTACATTGGAGTCCTTTGCTGTGTAAAACAGTGAGTCACCTTCACCATTTAGGAAACAAAACTCCCTCAGTACACAAAAGTGTGAAGGTGAGGAACTCTCACCTGCATTAAATCAACCTCAAAAACTTGCATATTAATAAGCTTGTGTGTGTGTGTGTGTGTGTGTGTGTGTGTGTGTGAGTGTGTGTGTGTGTGTGTGTGTGTGTGTGTGTGAGTGATTTCTTACCTATCAGGGCTTTCACAAGTTCATGTTCTGGAAAGCATAGGAAGAAATCTTGAGGACAAATTCTAAAGTCTGATTGTGAACTAGAGACCTGCTTTCCAAAGCTTCTCTTCTCTTAGCCTTGACTTGATATAGAAGATTGAGTTTCAAGAGCTGATTTCTTCACACCTTCTTAACAACAGTGAAAGACTTGTTCTTCATTGGCTGCTTAGAGAGGTACCCATCCATGTGTACAAACAAATCAAAGGACCCATCCTTTTAATAATTCGATGCTTTTTATTTTTGCTAGTGGAATCTATTCTTCCGTTATCTAGAGACCAATGAGACAGCAGAATCAGGGGCAATACTTGCAGGCAATAGTCTAAAGGGTGGTGTTGTACCTAAAATTAAAGAAAAATTCTAGCCTTTTAAAATTGAAAGTGAACTTGGAGGCCATCAGTTTGAATTTCTACCAAGGCAAGGTATTGCTTCTGAATATCCCTGATGATTCTCCATCGAGCTCTTGCTGCAAAATTCTTCACATACAAGAACCCACTCATTTTTCTAGAAAGCCCATTCTATTTTAGACACCCCCTTCTTTGCGTTAAGCTGAATTCAATCTCCTTGCAGCATTTATAGGCTAGTCCTCCCTCTCCTTCAGTGGGAAGAGTCCCCTTTGCATAACTGTTAGATCTTCATGTCATTTCACATAATGTATTCCATTAGTACAACATGATGGATATTGTTTTTGACTACACAGCAAAGAGGAAATGTATCTATCATCTATTTTCTACACCCTCTTTATTATGTTAAGTATGTTTGGTCATATCTTATACATAAAATTGTCTTAAAAAATGGTCTTTTTGCAAAATATATATCATTATATTTTAGGAATGGACGATTAAATAAATTATGTAGTTCATTTTATAGATAAGGACACCAAGAACTGTAAAGGTTAAGTGAAATTAAACATACTTCAAGTTATTTGCAAAGCTAAAACCAGTGTTCAGATCTCTTGTTTTCCCTGGCAACACTGGACCAGGCCCACCCCTCTGAGGAGTAATGGTCAGGTATTTTGAAGAAGGCCCCTCAATTAGGAATTGTTTTATGCTGTCTTATTAGATTGGGGTTAGGAGTTCTGGAGGAATAACACAGAGGTAAAGTGCCATTTTTATTATATCATATAAAAGGTACATTCTAGCAACATGTCTATCACTATTGCATGAACCTGAAGTAGTGTTTGTCAACTTTCTCCGCTATAAAATTTCTCTTCTACTCTGCTTTCCATAGGGCCTCTTTGGAAGGAAGTCACAATGGGAGCCCACACTTAAGGAGTGGGAGCCATGCTCCACCTCCTCCCTCCTTGAAGATGGAGTCTACATAAGTTATGTGGGATTCTTTGACATGGGAAATATGTCCTATTCTACTCCATTCTCTTCTATTCTATTCCATTCTACTCTCTTTTATTCTATTCTGTTTCATCCTTTCAGTCTTTTATTTATATCAGTACTGACTCAAGGACATTTCTAAGCATTTTCTTATACTTGGGGTTATACTTCAATACTTCTTGGTGGCTCAAATTTTTCCAGCTTTGGCTATTATTGGGAGTTCTTCCCATTGGCTCCTATATCCTTTTGACATATACCATTATTGCTGGATACTTGAAAGAAATTATTCCCTATTTTGTTGCACAATGCGATATTCCAGGCTCATCTGTATCTTTCCTGCTCCAGTCCTAGAATCAGCCACTTCTCCAAGGAGCCCTACTTTGTGTTTATTAGGAAGAAGTATTAGAAACAAAGATCTGGGTGCCTTATGTGCTTCTTTTTCTGTGTTTTTTTTTTTTAAATATATTTTATTGATTTTTTACAGAGAGGAAAGGAGAAGGATAGAGAGTTAGAAACATCGATGAGAGAGAAACATAGATTCAGCTGCCTCTTGCACACTCCCTACTGGAGATGTGCCTGCAACCAAGGTTCATGCCCGTGACCGGAAGCCAACCTGGGACCCTTCAGTCCGCAGGCCGACACTCTATCCACTGAGCCAAACCGGTTAGGGCCCTTATATGTTTCTTGTTGCAGGAGTATTATTGCTTCTAAGTCCTCTCAGCTGAAAGCAAGGAAATAGGTTATACTAATCTGTGTACATGTGTATCCATAAGTACTTATTTATATAACTCTCTGTATCTATATTACCTAGATATGAGTTTATATTTATGTCTCTAACTCTAATCTATTGCAACATGGATTATTATCATCTCTTCCCCTTACTTACCTTTAACCTCCCAGTCCAAAGGTGAAAACTTGGCTCAGTGGGTGATGTTTAAATTGCTATTCTATAGTAAAAACAGTAATTTTTTTATTAGAAAAAAATGTTTAAGAGCAAGAAGAAAAAAACGGATCCTTAATTTTGATACTGTACATGTATAATATTAAGAGTATTATGCATTCATTAGAAAGATAAATTGTATGCTTAAAAGAAGTAAAATGTTAACAACATTTAAAATCAAACTCCAAGGAGCTCATACCAATCACATAATTCTAGTAAATCAGATTTTTTTAAAGCTTAATATAAAGCTGAAAGCAGTGCAGTTAGGGGCCAATCAGTAACAACACAAAAACCTGTAGTGTCGATTCATACATGATTTGTCTTCTCTGACATATCTTGGTCAATGTCATCTCAGCACTTGGAGCCAAGTTGGAATTGATCTGCTTGCCCTTTTGCAGGACAGGACACCAGAAGCTCATGAGCTTGGATACAGAGCATCTGAGTTCTAGGAAAGCTCCAAAAGTTGTTTCCTTGGTGTTTTGGGTGAGATACCCAACTCTCTCTGATCCACAGTGTCTTTATTTATAAACTTAGATTCACTTGTTAATTCACTCATATCACTATTCACCAGAACTCTAACTCTAATGCTATATTACTAGCCATTGCAACAAACAAACCTCTAAAACTTGGCACCACAATAAAAGTGTATATCTTGTTCAAGGTTAACAACCCATCATACATATTCCTGCTCACAGAAAAAGGTAGGACACAGAAGCTTCAGTTCCACAAGTCATTTATCCACCTTCAACTCATGGTTTCCAAGGTCACTCCTGAGGTCATTTCCTAGCTAGCCAGCTGAAACGGAGGGAAACCTGGAGTACACCTGGGAGGTTTTATATCTCGGTCTGGAAAGTGGTATGTGTCAGTTCCTCTTACCTCTTCTGATTAGAACTTGGTCATAACAGAGGCTGAATAATGCAGCTTAGGCATGTGCCTAGAGAGAAGAGGGGATGGATTCACTGATCAGCTGGCAAAATCCCTCACCCTTTCTTTGGATTTTCTTGTCTTGTTTACCCAAAATCCCTATTATATGTTCAAGGTGAACATCAGATGCCCTTTTGTCATTTCACACAGCACTCATTCAGCAACTGCCATTTGCACAATGCTGGCATTTGGGCTTTAAGAAAAAGATCTTTGAGCTCATTTTATGATAGCTTTAAGGATAGCTCATTGGATCACCCACAGCTCTTGGTCAGACTTGCACAGCTCTTGGTCAGACGTGTATCCAGGAAGGGCACATCTGAGAAAGTTTTAGAGGCAATTTTGCTCTAACATTTTGTATGTTTCCAACTGCAACCGGGTTACGTAGTAAGGACATTTCTTACCTCGCATAACAAGATGTCCAGAGAATAGCATTTATGGAGCTGGTCAATTTAGAGGTTCAAGGGTGTCATTAAAAATCTGGGTCCTCATCCTCATTTGCCCATTTGGGACCAGACACTTTATACTTGTGTGGGGAACACATCCAGCCAAAGCAAGGCCCTGAGGAAGATGAAGCTGCATTTTTCTGTGCATCTTCTAAGAGTGGAGAAGCTTTTCCCAGAAGACCCCCAACAAACTTGTTCTTGAGTGTCATTCCCCAGACCCAAGTCTAAACCAATCACTGGTGAGAAGAATGATGACACAGTAACCAATCTGGGCTCACGTGGGGGCAGAGCATGGGGCCAGCTTCCTTTTTGAGCATGTGGGGGATTTTGTGGGGTTTATTTTGTTAGTGTGTTTTGTTTTAAACAAGTTCCCTTAGGAAGAAACATGGTGTGATGGTGGGAATGTTTGGATATTGGACAGCTGACACTTGGTGCTGAGCTTTTTGTATGAAGCAAATTAGTTTTTTGAGACCATGCTTTCTGAATGAAAAATAAATATATAATTAGACAAAGGTGTTGATTTTCTAATTTGTGATTCCTTTAGACTAAAAGCTTTACAATGATACACAAAAGAAGTAAAATGATATTTGATATTTTTAAAATTACCTTTATTTCAATAGCATACAGATATGTAAGCATTATTCTTGTGCCAAGTTTACTATACTGATCGCCATATCCATATGGGGTGGAAATGACTGACCTGAGGAGTTTATGCAGTCATCTTGACTTAATAAAAGTTATAAAAAGTTTATGTTAGTCTTTGCATTGATTGATAACTTAAATTCATCCTATATAAGGTTGTGCATCAAATTTGGCTCATCAGTTCAGTCTCATCACCATATTGTTGTATCCCGTATGCTTAAAACCTAAAATAAGTACCATTAGAATTTTAGCATTTTAATAGTAAAATATCCACAGTATATATTTTTAAAAGGCACACAATAGTGTGTACATTTATAAATCGCTACCATTTATAAATAAATCATCAATACTTAATTTCTACCAAAACTAGTATTTTCCTCTGGTGGAACATGGTGCAAGTTCTAGAGATTTCAGACAATTAAGATTCTGCTTAATTGCTCTGTTAGTTTATCTTTCTGCTTACTCACTATATCAGCTTGCCTTATATGCATACCTGTAAATTAATACAAAGTAATAGAATTGAAGTAAGTGATCATTGACTCTTCTTCCAGCTATGATTTCATGATCTTCTGGAACTTGAGTTAATGGGGTTCATTTGCTCAGTTTGCTTAGTAAATCACATTTATTAAGAACAATCTGTGATTCCCTACTCAAGTCTCAGCCTCCCTTTTCTGGTTACTGTTCATACAGTGTCAAACGCAGTCACTAAGCTTGGGATTGGCCCGGCACTCAGGAGATGCAAGCTTTGGTATTAGTCTGGGAAAAAAGAGAGGCTGGAAAAATACTTGGAATATTGAGGCCACAGGAGAATAGCTGGGCTGAAGATGAAATACTGCCTGCCAAAATACAGTACAGTGCAGACAGTCTTATCGAGATGACATGTTACGCTGGACACATTTGATTTTCAAGCATTTAAATATACATTTTTGAATTTGAGAAGTAGACCATACTTTTTTAAGAAATCATCTTGTAATTTAATTTCGTTTCCTCTTCTTACATTCAAGTGTGGAAGGATTGCCTACATTTTTTTTCCTTTCCTCTCTCCTTTACTTCTTTCCTTCCTTCCAATATCAATTCATTTTTCTGAAATGTTCCTATCAAGGTCTTCTTCAAATGATATATGCTCTTTCTTCTGAATGAGCTCAGTGGTATATAGCTTTCATATTATTTGTCACAAAGTTATACCTTTTCCAAAAGCTTGTGCTCATATTCAAAGTGGGTTGTTGGTTACCAAACTGGGTTTTGGTGGTGTTACTGCATTCAGAGATAAGTCTGCTCCTAAAGGATGGGTTTCATTAATTTCAAGCATGACCATGAATATGTATCCTTCTCCCTGACAAGATAATTTTCCCAATCAGATCCCCCCAAAATAAAGAATTGTATGGAGCTGCTTGTGGAGTGGATGTGAGCATCAGATTCACCATGGAAGAGCTAATCAAATGGGGAAGCTTATTAGAGCTCCACATTTATTGTTGCATCATAGATATCATATTGATATCATTATAAACAGCAATGGAAGATAACAATACTCCCTCTCTCTGTTAATAGCAGGTGTTGCTCAGTAGGGTCATGGAGAAAGAGAGACATAAGTACTGAGAAGAGGACTTTTGGGGGAGAGAGTTGACAATATATGGTGACAATGAAAAGAAAATCAGATTTTAATCAGTTTTATCATTTCTTTAAATTTTCAACAGCTAATGCTATAATTGCCTATACCTGAGGTGGGACATTCCCACAGCTGTGCTCCCTCCCCTGTACCTCTCTTTGGTCTTTTACTGCCCCCGGAGTTGCAAGTGTGATTTCTGAGTAACTTCCCATTTTGCATATGCAGTACTGCATATTGCTGAAAAGATGTGGGTGGCCTTACAGTCAATCTGGGATCACAATATGAAGGATGCATTTGTTCTTCTCGTGTGATTATAATCTCTGCCCCTTAAGATGACTTCTTCCCTCACAGTGGTCTAGACTTGGAGTGGAAGGACATGGAAGAACCTGACTCCTGGAGCAGCACAGCCTGCATATGGCTTGATTTCAGATTGAGTTTTCATGCTGGGAAAAACACAGAAGATACATTAAGTGAAATGCCATTAGACAACAGGCAAACTCGGACTGTCTAAAAGTGTGTTTGACATTCAAAAATTTGTTCTTCAGCCTGTCAAGGTGAGGAATCGCACTGTGACCTTTGGGAAATGTTCAGCCTTTTAGCCAGGAAAAGCAATGTAAACAAAGTTGACGTCCACATGGAAAATGAGAACGTTTCCTATGACCATTCGCCTATTATACATAAACAACAACACATCTCCAGAAACCACATAGATGCTACATCTACAAATTCAGTTATGTGGTCACGGGAATAGACAATTCAAGACACTGCAATGTGTCAAAGGTTCATAAACAGCAAAAGTCAAACCAATGAACCATTGAAGTGGTAATGAGTAAAATTTACTTTGCACACACCAGAAGTCTGGTTTGCAAACCAGTAGGACTGAAATCAAAATTTAGAATGAGGCTTTAAAAAGTGGCCAAATTAGGCAACTTTTATGTCTTTTAAACTGAGAAACAATTATTCCTGAAAAATTGTCAAAAGACTTCTGGCTTGGAGTAGCAAATTATTGAAGAAGGGACAAAAGTTTATTTTTGCAGCCTTCTTGGTCCTGAATTTCCTATCTGGCGATAAGGATGCCTCTTTCTCTTGGTACAAGGAGGGGACCTTTCACATGGGGAATTTATTTCCTGCTTTCAGAAAGTAAAGAAGGATGAGAGTGTTCTTATCCCAGCTGATTCTTAAGTAACTTTAATTCAAAATTATAAGCATATATATGTATATATATGAATTATATTTATACATATAAAATTCAATATACAGTGGCATATGTGGGGGAAACCTGTCCTGAATCCCATAATTAGTCTTGCAAAATAAACTAAGTTTTATCTGTATAACTAAACTGGTTTGTCTGTTCCAGGAATTTTCAAGGCTGATCTTGGTTCCTCCTTGGTTTTAGCAGATAGCCCTCATCTTTGGCAAGCGCCCCTCCTTTGCTGAGCAGCTGTAAAATGTAGCACAGTCTTGGTTCTATTGTGTAGAAATGTGTCTACCTCCTACATAGAAGCAATCTGCATGAGAGAAATGGCTATTACCCTCTGGCCTTGTACCCTCAGTGCTAGCAGGATGCCTGGCACTTAATAACCACATAATAGTATAATAGCTACTTAACTCGTTCCAGAATGGCTCTCCCCAATGTAAGAGAAATATGAAAGAAACTAAGGACGGTAACTAAGGAAGGTAAGAAAAGTATACATGTCACTAAGGATAAGACACAACAAGCTATTTTTAAACCAGAGGTTTAGTCCTTGTGGCTGTGACCTGGGTCTGTACTCCTCTTTGCTTTGTGTCCATTCCCCATTTTCCTTTTATTCCCAAGGGTCTCTTTGGCCCTCCTAGTTACTCTACTACCAGGGCCAGCTCTCCTGGTATCAGATTGTCTGGATCTTTGAGTTCACCTTCTTCATTTTCAGTGCTGTGTGTTTCCAATAACTGTTTCTCTTTTTGGCAATTTTCAGGATCTAAACAAATTTCATTATAGCTGTTACAGAAAACCGGAGAAGAACCAAGCAATGCTTAGAGAGATGGAGTTACATTTATTATTAATATTAGGCGCGTGCCCAGAGGAAAATGTCTCTCAAATTCTGGGCTCCAATATAGAGGAACTTTCCCTACTTATATGTTTTTACCTTCTCTGTCTCCCAAATATGGGGTGTTTCTGGTTCCCTTTGCAGTTCTTAAAGAGCCGGTGTGCTGGGGCTTTGAGACCTCAAACAAAGGCTTGGCCTGGCGCCAGCACTAATAACTTCGTCTGGGGAAGGTTTATGGCCTCTCTGGAGTAGTCTTATTTTCCTTATTATTTAAGCAAGCATTTACAGAAGCCAAATAGCAGGGTTAAAGTGTCAAACAGCAGTTTTTATGTAAGATGGATGCTTCATACCTAGAGTGTAAATCAAGGGCAGGAGTAGGAAAAGATGAGCCTGAAGGAATGAACTGGCACAAGAATATAAAGAAGGATGGAAACAAGCTTCATTCAACACACTGACCAAAGACTTAGTGAATAACCAGTATGTGCAAGACCCTCCCTTGCAATCTGGAAAGGGTTGCTACTTTCATAGAGTTTTCACTGGAAGGGGAGTTGAGTGAGAGCACTGTGGAGCTATGAATTGTTATAAGAGCACACTGGTTTTAGACGGCAGCGCTGCTCCAGTGTAGAGAATGAAAACTGGGTGATCCTTTGGGAGGCTAAAAGAGTTTGAACCATGACAAGAGCAGCTTGAACCAGGCTAATAAGGGCAGAGATGGTTGGGAATGAAAATCTTTGTAAATTGTTTACAAGTTAAAATAGGTATAAGTTGGTGAAGGGTTATGTGTGGATGTGTACACTGAAAACAAATAGTGTACCTCCTGAATGCACCTACGAAGATAAGCATAAAAACTATTTCAGTAACATTCCCACTCTGTTCTATGGGTGAGGGCAATACAATATCGCAGATATCTAGACTCTGGACATAGTCACATACATTTTTTATGTCGCCTATGGACATAGACACATCTAGTTTCAAATTCCTTAAATCCCTCTTCTGTCACCAAGGTGTTACCTTGGACAGGTTATTTAACCACTCTAAGCTTTAGCCTTCCCATCTGTAATAGTGAGATAATAAAAGCTCACACTCCATTAGCTTTTGTGTGGATTAAGTGGAATATTAAATATTGAATGAAAATATTCAAATACATTAATAGAAATAGGATGCATATTATATGGAGTTAGATAAGAATTATTAGATGTGTTCTTGCCTTCAAAATACTTATCAAATATAAAAGGAAATACATCATTGATTGAAAGTAAAGCATATAATTAAATTAATGTCCATATATTTAATAGTTATACCTAAGCATATACAGATACATTAGATAGTGAGACAAAATTTTTGGGCTGGAACCCAGATTCTTTGTCCACCGGAATCGAAGAATGAATCCACAGACAGAAAGTGGTATAGCAAAGGTGGAGATTATTGAAGAATAAGTACAAACTCCCACATGGGGAGAGGGAAAGAGTCCCTCCCACAGAATGGACTCCCAAGTAGGGAGGGGTAAAGGTCGCACTGAGTTCCTTTTCCCTATGGCTTATAAAGGCTGCAGATCCTGGTGCCTTGATATCCCCTCTGATTGGTCACTATTCCTTAGACTGGTTACTATAGTAACTCCTGGGCTCAAAAGTTCCCTCCCCCCAACACCCGCTTACTTATTGTTTTTCTATTCCCTTTGTGCTTTCTTCCTCTCCTTCTGTAAGAAGGCTTCCTTCTCTTTATTTTGTAAATATAGACCCATTGCTGTTCCCAGCTCCCTCATTCTATGGAAATGTATTTGTTGAAGCTTTTCAGCTCCCCTATTCTATGGAAATATACCTTCTGCTGCTCTGCAACCCTGTGCTTCCGCCATGGTCCCCTTAGTTTCCAAAATTTCTAAAGTTTCCTAAACCTGTCCTATTTGACCCCTAAAATTCCTGTTTCAATAGTATATAATTGTAGACACTAAAAAAGATGGTTTGGTGAGAAAAGTATACAATTAAAGGGAGAAAAGCTTCGTTATGTTTAATCTTACACTAACTATTTTGCTAGTTGCATTTACTGTTTAATTAATTATTTTTAAACACTGTGACATAATATCACTTACCACTACAGAGATGAGAACTGAGGTTCAGAGGGCTCAGAATTACTGGAGGACCCCAAATCCCCTGCTCATCCCAATATTCATGCTGCTGAGTAGAAGAATTCTCTGTGTTCTTAGCATATCTTGGATATGCCCTTATTTAGAAGCATTGTCTATTTATTGACTTTTTTTTTTTTTTTTTTTACTTTGCCTACTCATGGATCCAGCAAAAATATTACTGCTTGTGTTGGGTTTGCCCTAAAGACCTTTGCTTAAGATTCCCCTTCTCTTGGTGGGAAGGGAGGGATTTCTACAGCCAGCAGAATCCAGAAGTCTTCTCTTTAAGAAATGAGTACAGAGGAAAATCAAAAGGAAAAATGTGAGCTACAGAATATTGTTTTCAAGTCCTGTGAGATTTTATTCAATTTATGTTTTATTCATTTAAACTCTGGTTCATTTACCAGAGTTTAAATGAATAAAACATAGGGAATAACCTTAATAATCAGCTCTACTCTGAATTCCCTAGTCATTTCTGTTTTTGGTGTATATTGATTTCCTGAAGAAAGGTTAGCTTCCACCATAGATTTCTTAAAAGAATAAATTGTACACACATGTGTATATACAATTTTATGTTTTTGTTTTTATTAAAGTAAAATCAAATAGTGTGTGTGTATGCATGTGTGTGTTATGTGCCATTGAGTCATCTCTGATTCTGGGTAAATCTATGAATGAGTTGTATTCACAGTGTCCTGTCCTTACCAGTGATGCTCAGCTCCTATGGACTCATGCCTATGGCTTCTTTTATGCAGTCAATCCATCTCATAACTGGTCTTAGTAGGACAGCTTCAATTTTGTTGTCATTTTTGCCTTTCTAGTGGTAGTATATCCATAGAGCTCCCCCCCAACACCATATTTCAGTCAAATGCTACCTTTGGCCTTATAATGAAAAGCAGGAATCCCTGCTCCAATTTTCACTTTCAGCCCCACTCCTGAGAAAGAACATTCATCATTTTTAGCCCTTTCTTATTGAATATTTTTCCATATCGCTAAGCAATATTTATAGAGCTCTGCTTCAGGATTAACCACTGGAGACCAAAGTATTTTTTTATTGCTTTCTTAATGCTTCCACAAAATTAAGTCAATTAGTTTTATAAAAATAACTTAAATTATAGTTATCTCTTTGAAATGTAATAAATATGGATTATTTAAAAACATTAGAATTCATGTAATTAATGACAATAAAAATAGTTAGTATTTATATTTAGTACTGAATGGATTTATTCTAATTTATTTAACCATCCCTTTTATGGTGCATACTTGTTTCTGCCTTTATAAATGATGCTGAATAAACAAAAACTAATGCTAAATTTGAGTACACACATACTTTGTGTAACAGAAAAAAATTCTAAGTAATATAATGTCTGGCAAATTTTTTGTTTGTGTTTTTTTGAAACATATTGTGAAATTTCCTTCCAGAGAGTCTGTACCAATTAATATTTCTGCAAAAACAGGGTTTAATGAACTTTTTCTGTAATGGACAGGTAACAAATATTTTAGATTTATGTGCCAAATGGAAAAATTGAAGAAACTAGAAAGCTATTTATATAACAAGAATAAAACATACCTTCTCATGCATTTTACTTAACAAATATCAAAATATAATAATAATAATAATAATAATATTAATAATAAATTTAATTTTGTAGCACAGATCTGTTAGTAAGAATGGAATTCTTTTGGAGAATACCAATTTGCTTGTTTGGACTGGTGGCAGAATATGCCTCCACAAATATGCCCACATTCTGAGCTTTGGATATGTTTATAGCAAAAAAAGCTGTAGATATGGTTGAGATTGTGGATGTGAAAATAGGAAGGTTAGAATATATTAATCCAAGTGGGACAAGTCTAATCAAATGAGCTCTTTAAGGTGAAGAGGATGCTCTCAGGCTGAAGTTAGAGAGATGTAGCAGAAGGAAAAGTTGCAGAGATGAGAAACACGAAAGGGACTTGTCCTACAGTTGGTGGAGGGGCCATAAGGAAGGCATGAGAAAAAATGGAGAGAGTATTTAGGAGCAATGATCAGTCCCTGACTGGCAGTCAGCCAAGAAATGAGGGCCTCAGTTCTATAACCAAAAGGAACTAAATTTGTTCAATAACCTGAATGAGCTTAAAAGTGGGATCAGCCCTAACTGGTTTGGCTCAGTGGATAGAGTGTTGGCCTGCAGGCTCAAGGGTCCCAGGTTCGATTCAGGTCAAGGGTATGTACCTTGGTTGCGGGCACATACCCAGTGTAGAGTGTGCAGGAGGCAGCTGATTGATGTTTCTCTCTCATCAATGTTTCTAACTCTCTATCCCTCTCCCTTCTTCTCGGTAAAAAAATCAATAAAATATATTTTTCTTAAAAAGTGGGATCATTTCCAAACTCTCCAGAGAAAAACACTGCTTTGCTGACACCTTGATTTTGGCCTTGTGAGACTTTAAGAAAATTCAGTTGAGGTTTTCTGTAACACAGACTGCTGACTTACAATGTGTGAGGTTGTAATGGGTGTTGTTTTAAGCCACTACATGTAGTAAATTGTTGTAGCAGTGATAGAAAACTCACACATGGGCTTTCAAATTTAATGTTCTCTATCATCAAAAGTGGTTGCAAATGTCCATCTGTTAATGTTGAGCTGAAATGAGATTTTGTATATTTCATCTATGAAATGTCTTTTCACATACACTGGCACTGTCAAATCTTGAAGAAATTCACAGACATATGATTTTAATTGAATATATTCATCTCTAGGAAGGAATTTATGTATTTCCTTTGCAATCTCTTTTTGATATTTGCCTTTTAACACATCGTTACATAGCAGATTAATCACTTCCAATTGAAGGTAAGATGGAAGCTCTTCAGTTGCACAGTTAAATAAACTTTAAAATATAAAAGTTTCCCTTACATTTTCTTAAAGATCAGAATAATGCTACTGTACCTGCAGTTTTATCTCAGGGCTAAAGTTCAGCCCATTACCAATTTGTTTAAAAATGGAGATGTAACTTATTGTATTAACTTTAGATAGCATAAACCTTGTAAAAATATATTACCTGTGATTCAAACAATAGCAGTTGTGGAAATTACTATACTGAAGTATATACTTCACATATTAAACACTCTTCTGCCTTTTTTAATGTTCATTAAGGAACATTATTAAGTCCATAGCAATAGCTAATTTCAAAAGGTGCTCACTATTTGATAGTAGTGGTTGAGAGAAGTTCTAATTCAGGAAAATTTCATTCTTGGTCTTCAGTTCAGAATCTACCAGTCAACAACAGTTAAGTCCATAAGAGTGCATGAAGTATACTGTTGACACGACTCTATCAGTAACTTCTGCAGAGCACCTTCTAATGACTAACACAGCAAGTGACCTTAGGCTTAAAATACTTTACATCTTCACGAGCTTCATGAATTTTTGGAAAACTAAACCCTTTTCTGCTCTACACATATTTTTATGACCATTAGTCATAACACATCTTAGCAGATTCCACTTCAAGTATTTTCTCAACTTCTTTGAAATTATTCTCACCTGTATTTGTTCCACACAGACTATTCATAGATAAATTTCCAGTCACCTCGAACTCATCATTGCCTTTTCTAATAAGCAACAACTGACTAGTAATGGTAACATCCTTTGACTTACCAATAGCCAAGGAAAGATACTCAAGATCATTTGCATTGTGTTTATTTACTTATTCCTTATTATTGAATTTATTGGGGTGGCACAAAATTATAAGGTCCCAGGTGCACAATTCTCCAACATCATCTGTACACTGTATTGTGTGTTCATCACCACAAGTCAAGTCTCTGTCCATCATCATTTATTCCCCCATACATACCTTCACTTCCCACCATCCCACCTCCCTCCAGCAATCCTCACACTGTTGTCCCAGTCTATGAGTTCTTTCTTTTTTCCCCTCTTTTTTTGTCCAACCCCTCCATCCTCCCACTCAGCTGTAGCACAACCCCCTCAACAGCTGTCAGCCTGCTCTCTAAGAGTCTGTCTCTATTTTGCTTGTTAGTTCTTTTTATTCATTAGGTTCCACATATGAAAACAGGTATGAAAAAATAAAAGTGGAATTGCTTTATGACACAAAGATTCCACTTCTGGGAATTTGTCTGAAGAATCCCAAAACACTAATTTGTAAAAATATATGCACCCTTATGTTCATTGCAGCACTATTTACAATAACCAAGATTTGGAAGGAGCCCAAGTGTCCATCAGTAAATGAGTGGATACAAAAGCTGTGGTACACTTATACACTGGAATACTTCTTAGCTGTAAAAAAAGAGGGAAATTTTACCTTTTGGGACAGATTGGGTGGGCCTGGAGTTCATTGTTTTTAAATTGACTATTGATGTTGCTTCTGGTGTTTTCAACTCTTTGAGAAACTGTTCTTTTCAAGAAGTTGATAATTTTGATTACTTCCCCTGCCCACATTTCTTCAATTGCTAAATTAACATTGGTAAATGGATTTTCTTGCTTTGCTAATAAATGAGCTGCTGAGAAGTTTAGCTGCAGCCTCATTTTTGTCTTTTATTTTTGTGAAGAAATACTTTTTGTGATATTTTACTTAAATTTTACTACCTTTTCTAATTGTTGTTTTCTTATGAGTTGGAGATGTAAACAGTGCAATACTCTGGTAATAATTTTTATGTGGCATTGTTGTAGTGTCATCACTTAATAAAAATAATAATAAAAGATATTTGGCCACTTAAATTGATAACAAAATAATTCACCAGTGTACTACAATTGCAATATTCAAACTCCACTTTTTTGCTTTTTTATTATTTTGACATGACATGCAACAAAATAAAACAAATGTTATTGTATAGTGATATGCCTGGCACCAGAAATGTTGTAGAATTATAACTGTCACTGTGCTTTGTAGTGAACCAAGAGCAGTGCAAAGCAATGAGACTGCATGTAACATATGCTGTGGTTCACAACTGCTCAGCTGTGCTGTTGGAGCATGAAAGCAGCCATAGACAATGCGTGAAAAAATGAGTGTGGCTGTGTCCTAATAAAACTTTAATTATAGACACAAACATTAGACTTTTTACATGCCACAAGTTGTGCTATGATAATACCATTTATTAATAAAGCAATTTGACAGTGATGTTAATCATAATAATTAACATTTATGGCACCCTTATTGAAGTCGGGAACTTTGCCTACACTTTTATTTAATCCTCACAAAAGTCCTGGCTAAGTAGTATTAATTGCCACGGGGTTCTAGAGGAATTAATTGAGGCTCCAAGAAGATAAATAACTTTAAGATCTCATAACCACTAGATGGCAGACCCTGGATTCAAATCCAGATCTGTCTTGTTCCAAAGTCTATGTATTGATGGTGGGAGTGTGGGTGGGTGAAAAGAGGTCAACCAAAGAACTTGTATGCATATATACATAACCCATGGACACAGACAATAGGATGGTGAAGGCCTGGAGCGGGGGTGGGGTGGGCTATAAGGGATCAACGGGAGAAAAAAGGGGACATATGTAATATTTTCAACAATAAAGATTTTTTTTTTAAAGAGAGAAAGGCAAATGAAAAAGTTGTAACTATTAAAAAGAATTAGGTTACTGTTGTGTGATCTATCTTTTCATTCAGCTCTCAATTATTAATTAATGAGTTAGGCAGCAAAGACCAGGGTCAATTATAATGTCTGTGTATCTCTATGCTCAATGGAATTACCATATGGTAGCCTCTTTTTTCTTTTAATTTTATTTTTTTTTATTGTTTGAAGTATTACAAATAGTAGTATATATGCCTCCTTTATTTTCTCCATTGACCTCCCCCCGACCTCCCTTACCCCCCAGTACATGCCTTTACCTGCCCCGTGCCCTCCCCCCCCAGTGTCTAGTATCCATTGGTTATGCTTATATGCATGCATACAAGTCCTTTGGTTGATCTCTTACAGCCCCTCCCCGCCAACCTCCCCTGCCTTCCCACTGTAGTTTGATAGTCTGTTCAAAGCTTCTTTGCCTCTGTATCTATTTTCCCCCCATTTCTTTCCTTTAAAAAATCTTGCCTCTGCAGGCTAGAAATAAACATATAATAACCAAAAATGTTTGAGTCCCACTTTCAATATCCAACAGTTCCTGTGTGTACTTGTCAGCAATGATATCTGGATGGTGGGCACATGGCGGCAATGCAGGTCCTACCCTCTCTGCTTTGGTCCTAGGCAACCTGCAGCGACGCACAGCTGCTGACTGCTAGTATGGCAACCTGTTGTCAGCATCTTCCATCTCTGGACTGTTGCTCTTCTTGTCTTCGTGGTTGGAGCCCTCCTATCAATTCCTCTCTGTTGCAGGAATCCACATAATCTTGGAATTGCTTTCTGAAAATACACAAACATATTCTCAACCAAAAAGTTAATAAAGAATCTTTTCTATATAATTGATTTGGGATCCTTTTTATTTTTGCCAAATGATTTTCCTTTGTCTTATTTAGACACCATGTGTGTTTTTCATGGGTGTCTTGCTATTAGCATTACAAATGAAAATTAATTTTGTAATGTAAGAATTTTCTAGATGTAATTTACTTATAGGATATTTTTCCTTACATGATATTACCCTACTATCCCCCCCACTGGGGATGTGCCCACAACCAAGGTACATGCCCTTGAACGGAATCAAACCCAGGACCCTTCAGTCCACAGGCCGACGCTCCATCCACTGAGCCAAACCGGTTTTGGCTATCCCCCCTTTTTTTGATTAATGGAAGCTTTTGTAATTTTTATAATGCAGTCTTGATAACTTTAAATTTTAATTTTTTGCACAAAAATATGACTGCTTTAGATTCATTGCATGTTTAGGAATTTTACCATGAGATGAACTACCAATAGAAATGTTAGTTACTACTTTAGGAACAGCTTTTTTTCCAGTACAATTAAATTTTCTTGAATATTCACTTATTTCAATTAGCCTATTTAAATTAATCTGAAACCTTGATTGCTATTTTACTGTCAACTTTAATACTCTACCAACAATTGTTTACCCTGCAAATACTAGTGGAAAGGATTATTTGCATTCTTGAGTAGGCCATGAGCATTCCTGGTGCTAGGCTGGATTTAGATACAGGGCAGCTGCTGTCAGCCAAATCTCTGTCTGTTACCTGGGTCCCGATCTGAGCTGGGCCAAGTCTCTGTCTGTCACCTGTGTCTATGGTAGCCTCTTAAGAATTTAAATTCAGATAAAGTATATGGTATACAGAACATATTGATAAAAAAAAAACTTCTAGGTTAAAATATTAATTTTATTATGTGATATATAACTCAGTAGGCTGCAATAAGTTGAGAGTATAACCAATAATTATATTTATTTCAAAATCAAAATTACTTTTTGAGTTGGCATGTTAGATCACAAGGTTATCAAAAGGAAACACAGGATCATAGATTCCTTGTCATTTCTTATAAGAAGTTTTACAGGGAAACATCCAGTATTGGGTTTATCTGATAAAACACAAAACAAATACTGTTTGTACTTTTAGAGCTCTTCATTGATAGAATTTTTGTGTATACCTTCGGAAGAGTGGGTCGCGGCATTAGGAAGGTTGAGAACCACTGTTCTAAATAATCTATCTTTTGTATCACTATTTATAAGTTAACAAGGGTCATTTTCACATGATCTTTGGATATTTGACTGGAGGGAAAGTCATTCCCATGAAGTTTATAAAAATATGGCTCCTCCATAGGAAATAGTTGCTATCTGCTGGGCAATTATACTGCCTCTAATCCTCACCACTACCCTGCCAAACAGGTATTTCTAGTGTCATTTCTTCAGAGCAGGCTCATAAAGGTCATCCTGTTAATAATTATCTATGCCAGAATCTGAACTGAGGGTTGCTTGATTCAAAAACCTATGATTTTTATACACTAGGCAGCAAAAAAATCTCAGAAAGAGAAAATATAATTATTCCATAAGAAAGTCAGGCTGCCAAGAGCTGCAGAATTCCTATAACTTGTCATTACTCTATGTATGGGGCTGGCCACACAGTATTGCAGACAATAAGTCATATTGCAGAATGAGCACAAGGAACTAGGTGGAATCCCTAAGTGTTCAAATCACTAAAACAAGTCATGGATATATTTATCAACTGCCCCACTTCAGTCTTAACTTTGAAACAATCGCGGTACTTATATATGGTTATTTTTTAACAGCTCTAATTCACACCAAACTTTTCAGTTGATAACTTATTATATAAAGTGTCTAGCATAACCACTTTTTCTATTATAATTTCCCTGAAAATTCCCCATCAAGCAATTTCTGGAGATTACTTTATTAGAAAAGCTTATCATATCCTTCTGGGTTGATCATATCCAACAGCAAAGTAAATGTGGGCAAAATTAACATAATTTGGGATAAGTGAGGTGAAAATATGAATAAATATGCCTTTGTAGCTTTTATTAAAACAAAAGCATTATTAATTTTTCATTATTCAATATCCAGTGTCAGTAATCACAAAACTGAATAAGTCATGTGGCAGAGTGTAGAGCAGTGTTACGCAATATATGGTCTTCTAGCATTCTGCCATGCTTTACCAGGGGTGTTTGCTATATGTGCAAATTCTTAGACTGCATCCTAGACCTACTGAATCAGAAACTTTGCATAGATGCTGGGGTAGGGCTGTGCAATCAGTGTTTAATCAAGCCCCATAGGTGATTCTGCTGCATGCTCAAGTTTGAGGAGACTGTTTTACAGAGCACTGCTACCAACACGAGGTCCTCCAGCTGGTAGCCTCAGCATCAGCTGAGTGCAGAAACGCAGACCACACTCCAGCCTATAGAAGCAGGAATTATATTTGATAAGATCCCCTGCTAGTAAGTGCACACACTAAACAAAGACCTGGAAAAGATTTCATTGGACAACTACCTTCAATTTATTCCCTACATCTGTCTCTTGTCCTAAAATTGTTGATGCTCATCTGTTGTAAACAAAAACGACTCTCTGAATTTGATCGTTTTAATTCTAACCTTGCCATTCTGTATATACAGAAAATAAAACCTAGAGAGGAATTGAAGTAGGAAGCCACTGATGGACTAAGTCTATTGACCATGGTTCCTTTATTATCCCTAGATGATGTGGTAGAGTTTGTACCAGCTTTTCCAGTGGTGGTGTATCATATCTCTTCAAATGGCCTTGCCAAGTGCTAGATTATCCACTTACTTCATTTAATCTTCTGAGTTAAAGTATTAAAACTTTGGTCAACGTGCAGCTAGGGAATCTCTTACATCTCCCTCAGTCAGTATGGAGACTATAATCCATTTAAAAGATCATAAGCTGTGGTCAAAGAAACACTGGTTATGAGACGCAAGTCTGCTATTCAGCCCTGGTGTAACTACACATTAATTGTGATTTTTGATAGGCCACTGACTGCTCTGACGCTCCATTTTTTTTATATAAGAAATGCAAAAATTTTTGAATTAATAATTTTAAGTTATCCTGAATTCCCACCCAATCACTTCAGTTAACTTAAATGGCCAAACTGGGGTCATCAAATGGGTTTGCTTTGATGGGGCAGAAGGAGTTGGGCAAAGCAAGGTTCAGCATGAAGAGATCTTATTGGGGATTGTTGTGTAAGCAGGTGTACGGAGATACCACCAAGCCTGTTCCTTGGCATGTGAATGGGCCTCAATATAGCCACCAAGGCAACATTCTTTCATGGACTACTTTCTTCCATAAGTGTTAGTCTTCATATATACAGGTTCTCAATTCCTGATTTGAATTTTAGGAATATTTGTGTTCTCCACTCACCATGATTTCTGGCTCCAATAGTGGAATTCTTGTTCCCTCTTACCCTTTCAAAGGCTGTGTTGGGCACAAGCAGTGTTGGGGACACTGACAGTAGCCATCCTCAGGCACAGCAGGCTTCCCTGATGTGCTTCATTTAATAAAAATAGTTTGGGGCCCTACCATAAAACTGTTAACCCTTACGTCTTAAATTACTTTACAGACATTAATTCTCATAGAATTTCTGCAAGGCACACATTATAGAGCCAAAGATTCATAGAGAATTAAAGGTATAAGGGACTTCAGAGATCATCCACTTCATATCACATCATGATTTTTCAAGTGAAAAAATTGAAATCTCAAAAGGTGAAGTGACTTGCCTAAGCAGTTCTCTCTTTAAAAATGGGAATTCAAAACAGGTGACTAACTCCAGGCCACAGCAGATAATGCATTCTTAATTACTGTAGAAATTAAACTGTAAATTGCACTTACTAGCCTTGAGAAGAAGTTCATTCTATCTTTTTGAAGGTAGACCTAAGGAGTGGGAAAATGGACAGATTACATAATCAATTGATATGTCAATGAGTGACAATATAGTGTGCCCGTGATTAAAAGAAACAATGACATTTCTCCTCACCTAATTTGAAGGTATGGGATGGGAGAAATTGCTAGAAATGAATCTCTTTGTATCAAATTTGACAAACTCTCTTTCCATCTTTAATTCTAGATGCATCCAATCAACTGTTACTACTTTGTCACCCACATTTCCTACCTCCCTATATGATTCATCTGTCATTTGAAAACAAACAAACAAACATACACAAACACAAAAACAAGGAGCTGGGAAGGATAAGAAAGAAATTGAGCATGAAGAGACCTACTGGTCCATAAGGAGAGGTGGGGGAAGATCATCATGGAACCTTTTGCATTTGTTCAGAGAAAAGAGAATGGCACAGAAGCTCCATAAGATAATAGTATTTATCTTATCGGTACAAAGCATTTTCAAAGATTCAAGGCTGCCGTTTGAGAGTTCACAGGCAGCATACTTTACCCTACTATAATATTAATGGGACTAAATGTGTAATAGTGCAAATAAAGTACTATGGGAGAGCATAGAAATAGATATGAATTCAAAATGGATGGACTTGGGAAGACTGGGGAAAGAATTCAAAGTGGTTAGCAAAATGAGGTTGTTGGGAAAGGGCATTCCAAATAAATAGGAATGTATTTTACAATAAGCATCGTTTTTTTTTCTTTCCCTAAAAGACAAAAACAAATTGAAAAAAAGTCCCAGGGAATGCAGCCAAAGGACTAATTTGTGAAAAAAATAATGCAATAAAATGAAAATATGAATCATGACTAGTGGTGACTACAAGATTTCACTTGAGAGAACTTACTTGGAGCATTTGGGAGTATATACTGCTGATTGATGGATAAAGTGAAGAAAGGGGAGATAGGGTTATACAGAGAAAGGAGAAATATTGAGATAAATTAGAAGACAAGAAAGTCTGCAAAAGCCCCATTGAATGCTGGGTAACACAATCAACTAAGAACATCATTGACAGAATATTAGAAGATATATGGATTTGACCAAATCATAAAATGATTTTTCTTCTCTAAATTCTTGGGGCTAGGTCTTTTAAACATTCCCCGCCCCCCCCCCCCCAAGAGACATGATTGAATCTATATATGTGTTTCTCAAGACACAATAAAAAACTCTGATTGATGGCCTAAGAAAATAAGGAAGAGTTAGTTAGGGTCATATGGTAAATGTAAGTAGACAATGGCAATATTTTAATATAACAGATAAGTGTGGTTTTTCTTCCTTGAAATTATAGCAGATTGGAACAACTAGTGACCTTACGGTTTATTATTGATATATATAACATCATAGATGAGTCTTAATTTACTTATATTGAGTGAAAGATGCCAGACTCCCCATCTCTGCCCCCAAAGGGCACATACCATATGGTTTTATAAATCTCTAGAAAAATAAAACTAATCTATAGGGCCAAGAAATGGATTAGAGGGGGGCAACAGAAGTGGGGCACAGACCCTCACCCCCCCAACATTGCAGGGGCTTGAACCCTCACCCCTTCTAAAGGAGGTCTCCTGCCCCCATGGCTGCTTCGTGCTTCCCACACCCAGCTCAGATCGGGACCCAGGCAACAGAAAGAGACCTGGCCCAGCTCACATCGAGATACAGGTGACAGACAGAGACTTGGCCCAGCTCAGATCGGGACCCAGGTAACAGACAAGAGACTTGGCCGACAGCAGTTGCCCTATATCTAAATTCAGCCGAGCATTTGGAATGCTCAGGGCCCACTCAAGAATGCAAATAATCCTTCCCACTAATATTTACAGGGTAAACTAAGATTGTTGGTAGAGTATTAAATTTGACAGTAAAATAGTAATCGAGTTTTCAGATTAATTTAAATAAGCTAATTGAAATAAGTGAATATTCAAGTACTGGACAGAAAGCTGTTCTTAAAGTAATAACTAAAATTTCTATTGGTAGTTCATCTCATGGTAAAATTCCTGAATATGCAATGAACCTAAAGCAGTCATATGTGTGGGGAAAAAAATTTTTTTTAATTTAAAGTTATCAAGACTGCATTATAAAATTTACAAAAACCTCCATTAATAAAAAAAAAGGGGGGGGGATAGTAGGGCAATATCATGTAAGGAAAAATATCCTATAAGTAAATTACATCTAGAAAATTTTTACTTTACAAAATTAAGTTTCATTTGCAATGCTAACAGCAAGACGGCCATTAAAAACACACATGGTGTCTAAATAAGACAAAGGAAAATCGTTTGAACAAAAATAAGAAGGATCCCAAATCAATTATATAGAAAAGATTCCTTTATTAACTTGTGGTCGAGAATATATTTGTATATTTTCAGAAAACAACCCCAAGACCAGATGGATTCCTGCAACAGAGAGGAATTGACAGGAGTGCTCCAACCAGGAAGACAAGAGGAAAAAACAGTCCAGAGATGGAAGAAGCTGACAACGCCTTGCCATGGGAGCAGTCAGCAGCTGTGCACCGCTGCGGGTTACCTAGGACCAAACCAGAGAGGGTCAGACCTGCATTGCCACCATGTGCCCACCATCCAGATATCACTGCTGACATGTACACATAAGGAACTGTTGGACATTGAAATTGGGACTCAAACATTTTCTTGTTTTGTCTTGTTTTGTTATTATATGTTTATTTCCAGTCTGCAAAGGCAAAACTTTTTAAAGAAAAGAAATGGTGGGAAAAAGATACAGAGGCAAAGAAGCATTGAACAGACTGTCAAACTACATTGGGAAGACAGGGGAGGTTGGGCGAGGGGGGCTGTAAGAGACCAACCGAAGGACTTGTATGCATGCATATAAGCACAACCAATGGATATAAGACACTGGGGCAGGGGGGAGGGTGGGCAGGTGAAGGCATGTCCTCGGGGGTAGGGGAGGTCGGGGGGAGATCAAGGGGGAAAAAAAAGGAGACATATGTACTACTATTTGTAATACTTAAAACAATAAAAATAAAATAAAATTAAAAAAAAGAAAGAAATGGATTAGAAGATGCTTGGACTAGGGGCCTGGTAGGGTAGATTACAAAGGAGCATAATGAAACATTGGGAAATTACGGATATGTTCACTATTTTGATACATAGTTTTGTAGGACAAAATTTATCAAATTATACACTTTATACATGTACATTTTCATGTATTCCAATTAAACTTCATTAAAATAGCTTAAAAATAACATGAATGACAGAAGATCTATTTGCACCGGGAATCCTAATATATAAAAAGCCAGGGGCTGTCACAACTGGAACAACCAGACGGATGACCAAACAGCAGGCTGCGTGGGGCGACCAGGCTGGCAGGGGGGTTAGTGAGGGCCAACCAAATAACTGAACAGCAGGCTCCTTGGGGTGACCAGGCCAGCAGAGGGAGGCAGTAGGGGGTGACCAGGCAGCCAGCAGCCAGGGAGGCCAGTAAGGGGCAACCAGGCTGGTGGGAGGGCAGTTGGGGGCAACCAGGCTGGCAGGCAGAGGTGGTTAGAGATGATCAGGCTGGCAGGGGGAGCAGTTAGGGGCAATCAGGCAGGCAGGCAAACAGGTGAACAATTAGGAGCTAGTGGTCCCGGATTGTGAGAGGGATGTCCGACTGCCGGTTTAGGCCTGTTCCCCAGGATTGGGTCTAAGCTGGCAGTTGGACATCCCCTGAAGGTCCTGGATTGGAGAGGGTGCAGACTGGGCAGAGGGGACACCACCCCCATGCACGAATTTCATGCACCATGCCTGTAGTCTATAATAATCTTGGCAAATCTGGGTAACACCTAAGTATATGTGCCTCTGACACAAGATATCCCTCCTTCTCATGGAACAGGGAAACTTACTTTATAGTTATTTTAAAAAATAAATGTAACTATTATATCTATGAAAAATAGATTATTTTTGTAGTTCATTGGTAGAGCAGAAAAGGCCCGGGACCTCTTGTCAGGACAACTGCTCCTTATGCCAACAGTGGCTTTGGTTTACTCTATGATTTTGAAACTTAACCTCACCTTAATTACATGCAAAATAGAATATAAAGTATCTATGCCACACTTTACTTACAAAAGATGAAATTATTTAGAAATATTTAGAATTTTTTTTTTGGTAAGTCCAAAGCTATGGGTATACAAAGATAAGGAAGATACACTTTTTCTCTTGAGGATTGTATTCTCTCCCTATAGGTATGTAGATAGAAAGAATGAAAGAAATATAGGTAGATAAATAGATAGATATAAAAATCAATCATAAAATACTTTAAAATTTATAATAATGTATGAACAGAGTATAGTAGAAATACAGAAAAGGAAGCAGCTAATTATCTGAGAGTAGAGGAAGCAACATTTTAATTGTTCTTGAAGAAAAAGTTCAGCAGTAAAGAAAGTATAAAGATTCAAGATGGAAGACACGTGTGCAAAAGCATACAGACCTAAGTGGACCTAGTACTAGGAAGATGGCTTAAAATGTGTTGTGCTTGGTGGAGAGAGCAAATGTGGGAGAATGTTGAAAGATGAATCTGAGAATAGTTTGGGGCTATATTGGGATGGGCCTTGTATCCTGTCCTGGAGAATCTATATATAATGGAACCACTAGAACTTTTAAGCATGAAAGTATATAATTGATATAAAATTGGTATAAATTGCACTAGACAAGGAAAATAAATAAATATAATAAAATAATCAATGCAAATATAATTCACTGGTTAAATATTTGACCTTTACAATGAATAATTTTGGAGTAATATCAAGAAAAATTGATACAGGAGTGCAACCAAAAATGTGCCTAATTTTTTCCTGTTAAAATTACTTTTTGTAATGTAAATCTATATTAATTTATAGCAATTAGCTAAGTCATGATTATATTTCTTTGTTATTTAATTTAAAGTCTTAATATTAATGTATTACCATAGATCAAAGACTTTTTTAGAAAAAAATTGACTAAATGTAGCTTCCTCTTGGGAAATAAAACCTTGTAAAATTTAAAAGTGCTTGAGAAATGCAAGACCAGTTTAAAAAGTAATGATTATTAAAGGTTTTTAATCAAGAAAATTTCTTGTTTCAGAAAAGCAGAGTAATTATCAGATATTTTTCAGATGCGTGGAGTGGAAGACTTGTATTTAGATGAATGTTTTTCCCTGACTGGAATCACATAATGCCTTTGTTTGGCTGACATTTTCAAAGATTACTGATCTATTCAATATTTATATCTAGTTTCTTAGTATCATAAGTACAGTGTTGTTTCAACGTGGATTTTGATGCTGAGATTTGAGTTTAGCTTAGACTCTCGATTCCAATAATTACAGGCTGTTGTTGTTCCTTGTGATTAAGCCTTAGACCATGAGAGTTTCTTGCTGGGTAACTTTAAGCAAGTTATTAAACCTCTCTGATACTCAATTTCTCATTTGTCACATGGGGATATAACAATATTCAAATCATAGAGTTGTTGCAATTGTTAGATGGAAGAGTGATTCTAAAATTCATAGCATAGTGTTTGATATACAGTAAACCTTCAATAAAAATTAGATGTTTTTAATGTTATTGTTGGTGCTATCTGGGTATATTGGTCTGAAAGATAAATATGGGACCAGTTGCCCTTTTTGCACTGAATACTCACTCATGCAGCCCTACGGTGAGTGGAAAAGCACTACCTGGAAGCCAGGAAACCTGGCTCTTGCCACACATCAATGAGCTGTGTGACCTTGGTGGTGTAACATGATTCCTCTTACTCTTACATTTTTTCATCTATAAAATAAGGGGACTAGACCATGCACGGGGTTTCAAAAATGCATTTGAGGAATCCTAGAAATTCTGGATTTCCTTAACTGATGCTCATCCAGTAGGAGAAAGCGGGGAGCTGAAGAGATGAGACTCAACTACCTTTGCTTCAAACAGAACATCCTACCTAATTAATGTTTAGTTTTGGACCATTTAGAAGGATAGTTTTTGTTTTTTGAGACAATTTATTTGTTTAATAGTCATCTGTATATTGTATTGTATGGTACAATCTAGGTTTACTGGGAGAAGGAGAAATCAGAGGTCATAAATACAGAAGCTTAGTCCATTGCAAATAGTAACAATTCATCTTTGCAGGTATATGTAAAACAGGATGAGTCTGGCCAAGTTCTTAAGCAAGAAGGAGAACGTATCTCTTAATATTGATTTTAGAAGAACCAGACAGTGCAAGCAGAGAAGAGGTTACATTAGTCATGTAAGTTCTTGGTTAGGAGCCGAGTCCCTGTACATTCTCTGTCATATCAGAGCAGTCCGGTCTTACAGCTTTGGTAAGCATGACCAGTACTTCCTTTTAAGGCTTCCAGCCACAGTCTCCCAAATTGACATTCTCAGACATCAGGAAAAGCCCAGGAACAAGTAACTACCGAGAACATCTTCTAGTATCATTAAGGTCACATCTTCCACTGCAAAACAATTGCAGCAAGAACTGCAACTTTGAGGCAAAGAAAAAAAAAAAAAGCAAACATAGGAGTTGCTTTAGCTTCAAAGTGAAATAAGTACAGGCTAAATGGATAAGTAACTGTAATTTCATATTTATGAAATTGATACTTCCCTTGGCCAAATCACACTTCTATTACCCCCTGGTGCTCGCACAAAAGAGTAATATTTTTAATACCAATCTTTTCTAGGTTTGGAGAAACTCTAGTCTGTCCTGATCTTACTTGAGTGGCTACAGGAAAAGGAAGGTTCAAATAATAGAAATGAGAATTACCATCCACTCTACGGTAGAACTAAAAATTGAAAGTACACTGATGTATCACACTATAAACGTGCAGTCATTGGAGATGCTCAGTAAAGAGCATATTGTATCTCATGTTCTTTTTGCAAACAAGCTCTGGACGGCCACAGCAGTTTGCTCCATATTAATTAGCATTTCAGCTATTTTTGTCTGTAATTGGTATGAAAAAGAAGCTTCTTTATCTTTTTTGCATTTGAGAAGCTGCTTCCTTCCTGGCAGTAATGAGGTTGGCAGAGTTGATGCAGACCTGATCCAGATTTCTAATGGACACTGAGAGAGGGCTTTGCAAACTTCAGAATCTCTGGATAGTGGTCACCAGTCTGCATCTTTCCACTCCTTAAATGGACACCTGCTTCCAGCACCAAGAGGCACTAGTATGGTTGGGCATGTAGGCCCATAGAAGCAGACCTTCAAGGCACCTTTGATAGTTCTACTCTTCTGGAACTTGGCATCATGCCTGTTTGCATTTTCTATGTCACAGAGGTGACTTAACCCTGTTTGTTTGTTTTTCCCCTCCATGATACCCTGGATCCCGGGAACCAATTTCATAGGATAACAGCAATGTGGGATACTTAAGAGGGGTAGGTTAGTCCTAGCCAGTTTGGCTCGGTGGATAGAACATAGGCCTGCAGACTGAAGGGTCCCAGGTTCGATTCCGGTCAAGGGCATATGCCTGAGTTGCTTGATCCCCAGTGGGGGCTGGCCAATGATTCTCTCTCATCATTGATGTTCTATCTCTCTCTCTCCCTCTTTATTCCTCTCTGAAATCAATAAAAATACATTAAAAAATAAAATTTAAAGAGGGGTAGTTTAGCTGACAAGGAAAACCCTGGAGAGGAGATGTGGAAAACCAATTGCAAGCACAGTCTCTACTGGTTATCCCAGAATCCAAGAGCAATCCACTGACTCTAGCCATGTTTTCATCATTATAATCTAAGCAATGCACTTATAGATTCACAATCAAGGTAAATAATTATGACATGAGCTTAGGACCATGGTTGGCAAACTGCGGCTCACAAGCCACATGTGGGTCTTTGGCCTCTTGAGTGTGGCTTTTCCACAAAATACCACAGCCTGAGCGAGTCTATTTTGAAGAAGTGGCATTAAAAAAAGTTTAAGTTTAAAAATTTAGCTCTCAAAAGAAATTTCAATCGTTGTACTGTTGATATTTGGCTCTGTTGACTAATGACTTTGCTGACCACTGGCTTAGGACATTGAGTCTCAGCCACGTCTGTCACAAGGAAGGATGCTCAAAACAATTTATTTTGGCATTTTTGTAATTAAAAAAAGAAAGAAAATGGGATACAACCTACAATGTTCCATCATTAAAGAAATATTCTAAAGTGTATGCTATGAATGTATTTATGGAGGTGATATATGGAAAGTACTTAGAACAATGGCTGGGACTTAATAAAAAGTAAGTAGCTAGATGGGTTAGTTTTATTTCCCTCCCCACCCTGGAATTGTAAGCTCATTGAAAGCAGTGTAGTTGTCAGTTTCATTCACTATTGTACCCCCTGCTCCTGGAACAATGCCTGACACAAAGCAGGTCCTCAGTTAGTACTCTTAGAATGAGTCTTGTATACCTGGAATGCTCTTCATGCTGTGATTGCTCCTCTCTATTCATTCTCTGCCCTGCTCTGATTCCCTCTCCTCTGGCTTTTAGTTTGTATCAGCCCAAGCAGTCAACAGGATTGGACAGCTGCCCTATATCTAAATCCAGCCTAGCATCAGGAATGCTCAGGGCCTACTCAAGAATGCAAATAATCCTTCCCACTAATATTTACAGGGTAAACTAAGATTGTTGGTAGAGTATTAAATTCAACAGTAAAATAGTAATCAAGTTTTCAGATTAATTTAAATAGGCTAATTGAAATAAGTGAATATTCAAGTAAATTTAATTGTACTGGACAAAAAGCTGTTCCTAAAGTAATAACTAAAATTTCTATTGGTAGTTCATCTCATGGTAAAATTCCTGAACATGCAATGAACCTAAAGCAGTCATATTTTTGGGCAAAAAAATTAAAATTTAAAGTTATCAAGACTGCATTATAAAATTTACAAAAGCCTCCATTAATCAAAAAAAAAGGGGGGGTATAGTAGGGTAATATCATGTAAGGAAAAATATCCCGTAAGTAAATTAGATCTAGAAAATTTTTACTTTACAAAATTAATTTTCATTTGTAATGCTAACAGCAAGAAACCCATGAAAAACACACATGGTGTCTAAATAAGACAAAGGAAAATTGTTTGGGCAAAAATAAAAAGGATCCCAAATCAATTATATAGAAAAGATTCTTTTGTTAACTTTTGGTCAAGAATATGTTTGTATATTTTCAGAAAACAATTCCAAGACCATGTGGATTCCTGCAACAGAGAGGAATTGACAGGTCTGCTCCAACCACCAAGACAAGAGGAAAAACAGTCCAGAGATGGAAGACGCTGACGACGCCTTGCCACGCCAGCAGTCAGCAGCTGTGCACCGCTGCAAGTTGCCTAGGACCAAACCAGAGAGGGTCGGACCTGCATTGCCACCATGTGCCCACCATCCAGATATCATTGCTGACATGTACACATAAGGAACTGTTTGACATTGAAATTGGGACTCAAACTTTTTTGTTGTTGTTGTTATTAAATGTTTATTGCTAGTCTGCAGAGGCAAAAATTTTTAAAGGAAAGAAATGGGGGAAAAAATAGATACAGAGGCAAAGAAGCCTTGAACAGACTGTCAAACTACAGTGGGAAGGCAGGGGAGGTTGGTCGGGGGGTGGGGGGGGGCTGTAAGAGATCAACTGAAGGACTTGTATGCATGCATATAAGCATAACCAATAGATACTAGACACTGGGCGGGGGGGGGGGGTGGTGGGCAGGTGAAGACATGTACTGGGGGCTAGGGGAGGCCGGGGGGAGGTCAATGGTGGAAAAACAAAGGATACATATGTACTACTATTTGTAATACTTCAAACAAAAAAAATAAATTAATAAAGTAAAAAAAAACAAAAACAATAAAAAACACAAATACATATCTATCAACAAGTTAATTTAAAAATCAAGTGAATAAAAAATCTGATGAACAGAATAATCTGGTGAATATAATAGAATCGGGTATAGAAAGGGAGTGGACTGACAATCCTCGAGGGGAAAAGGGTGTGGGGGGGTGCATGAAGAGAATGGGCAAAAATGATACACCTATGAATGAGGACAGTGTGGGGGGAGGGTAAGGGCATGGGGTGGGGTGGGAACTGGGTGGAGGGGAGCTATGGGGGGAAAAAAGAGGAACAACTGTAATAATCTGAACAATAAAGATTTAAAAATAATAATTAATAAATACATGTAAAAAAACAAAAATGCAAAAAAAATCACAAAAAAAACCTGTGATACTTCAGCACCCTCTGCTATTTCCCTTAATTCTGCCCACTCATGTTTCTTGTTGGGACCACAACTGTTATAGAATCTATGCAATACCCTACAAATATTAAATGGTGTGAAGGAGAAATAGATGCACTGATAATGAAAACAATTCCACAATGGATATGTTAAATTTTAAAAAGACCAAGAAAAGATACCTATATATAATTTATCCACAATCAAGATTTGCTATGTTTCGGTTTAATGTTGTTTCTGACCTTTAGATACTTCAAATCCATAGGACACTATAATAGAAAAACAACTGACTATCTAATACACATGTGGACAGTTCAGTGGTTTCAAAAGAGCTTTGACTATTCAAATACGTAAGCCACTGTAAATCCTAAACAACTTATGCCATTCCAGCAGTAATACAGGGACATTGATGCAACCCCTTCCTTAGGTGCCACACCCTCTGGCTGTACCACAAAGAAAGAAGATTCAATGGCAAGAATCTTATTTGTAGTAACAGCCCCAACCATCATTCACAATCTGACCCAATAGCATCATGCACTGTCATTCCTTCAACTTTTATGGCACTTCTGTTTATAAAGTGACATTCAGATATTTTCTACCATATTTAAATGTTGTTGATTCAAAACTCAGGACTTTCCCAGGTGAAAGTTGAAATGCAGAGGGCGAGGAGATACCAGAGAATGAGGCATGCCACTTTAGATTGGAGAAGGAGGGGTTGGGCAGTTTTTGTAAGCAAGGGAACTAACATCGAAGTTTGTCTTGGGTAACTTTAGGATGAGTAAATCTCCGTACCTGCCTACCAGAATGTTGAAAGTTCAGTCATGATTAAGTCATATATTCAGTCCAGATGGTCTCAATAACACATTACACTTTCAAGGCTGTGTCCTTGAAACAGCTCCTAATGAAGGAATGGTGGGTGGAACCTACATTCCAAGGTCAGAGGAGAGGGTGAGGAGCCTGTCTAGAAGGTCGAACTGTCAAGCCAACTGGAGGGCACATCCTTTTGCTGACCTCCTACAGTAAATTCCTAGAAAATAATTGGATCAAAGTATGAGGGGCAACTATATCCAAGTATGGGATTAAAATTGGCATAGGCATCGCAGAAGTTTTTATTTCTGTTCAATAAACTTCTGCATCATTGAAAAACAGTTTTACAGTAAGCCCATATTTTATTTTCTAATTATGTAAACAAATTTAAATAAAATTTGCACTATATACTTTTATTGATTTCAGAGAGGAAGGGAGAGGGAGAGAAAGATAGAAACATCAATGATGAGAGAAAATTATTGATTGGCTGCCTCCAACATGCCCCACACTGGGGATCTAGCCCACAACCCAGGAATGTGCCCTGACTGGGAATCAAACCGTGACCTCCTAGTTCATAGGTCAACTAAGCAACACCGGCCAGGCAAATTTAAATAAAATTTGACACAAAAGAATGATAGGATCTAACAAAATTTTGATAATTCGATGGAAGAGAAAAAGAAGAGAACAACTTGACTACACACAGAGCACTCTGAGATCAGCATTTGAAAGACCATGTAAGAAAAAATGAGAAGTGATACAGGGTGATCATTAGGATCACTAACCTGATAGTGTGATGGAGTGCCTTACATGGATAATGGAGGCCTGCAGCAATATGGTCAGGATAGCCCAAAGCTCAGACTGTGTTGAGATCTATGAAAAGAAGATCAGCACAATTATTTTTTTTCTAAAAGCAGACAAGAACATCAGCTGAACAAGAAAGGGAACTGTTTAAGAAAGATGCACACTTTTGTTACCCTGACAGAAACACCACACATAGTCAATTATTTTTTTTTCTTTAACAGGGAAATTATTTTTTAAAAAAAGGTGTCAGAGGAAAATGAAACTCAATACATGAGAGAAGTTATAAAGTGAATACAGTGACCCTTTAAATAGCATTTCGTTTTCACATACCAAAAGATTATTCTAGTGTAATAAAAAGAATTTTTAAATGCGATCAAGAACACCATTGACAATCTTTCTGAATCAGAGAAGTTTAAGGAGGTGAACCAATGTTCCAATGTTTTAAAATAAGAGATGCTGATTCTGAAGACTCACTAGACCTTAATCGTATGTGTGTTTGTGAGTGTGTGTATGTATCTTTTATCTTTTACTAATTCAGTCAATATATTACTTATGTAGAGATACTAGTTTGCTAGGGCTTCCATAACAAAATACTGTGGACTGGGTACTTTCAACAACAGAAATGTATTTCCTCCCAGCTCAGCAGGGTTGGCTTCTTCTGAGGGCTTTGCTCCTCAATGTGAAATGGGCTTCTTCATCTAGTGTCCTCACATGGTCTTCCCTCTGTTTGTCTGTGTCCTAATCTCCTCTTCTTTTTCTTTTTCTTATGCCTCACTTGAGGATATTTTTTTCTATTGATTTTTTGACAGAGTGGAAGGGAGGGGAAGAGACAAAGAGAGAGAGAGAGAGAGAGAGAGAGAGAGAGACATCGATGTAAGAGGGACACATTGATTGAGCCTGCAACCATCTGGAATCAAACCTGGGATCCTTCTGTCTGAGGGCCTACATCCTATCCAGTAAGGCAAACCATCTAGGGCCCTAATCTCTTCTTATAAGGACATCAGTCATACTGGACTATGGCCCATGCTAATGACCTAATTTTATCTCTTACATGACCCTATCTCCAAATACAATTTCATTATGAAATACTAAAGGTTAGGAATTTTGGAGGGACACAATTCAGCCTATAAATAGTATCACCTTTAACTGAGATTTAATTATTTTGGTTTATGTCTTATTCTTGATATGGTTATGTGAACTTCTTAAAGAATGGGATGCTCTTTTGTCTTTATATCTCATAGCATCTTTAACCATCAAGGTGATAACTAAATGTTTGTTGAGGGAGAATGAATGAATGAGCTAAAGGCACACATGGAGCAGCAATGTATTTCTCATCTCTAAAAGCACTCTAATTCAGACTGTAAGACCATGTGTGAATGTTGTTACTAAAGAGAGATAAGTTAGAAAACAAAACACCAAGGTTCCTTCTGTTAGAGTCTGTGATGACAGAGTGAGATGGAGTCATGGCAGGCGTAGAGACAGCTATAGTGAGACCCTGTACCACCTCACAGATTCCTTTCTTCTCTCAGCAGGATGATGTCAACCCCTGTCCATTAGTTCAACCTGGCTCTTATGCACAAGAAGGCTCTCAGAGAAGACCCTCCTATCACAAAGGAGGCATCTTCTGTTTAGAATAATCCCTGAAATTTTGCCTGTCTCCTCTGTGGCATTTACTGTCTCCTTGAGTTCTGACTGTTCATCAGACTTAAGGTGTCTGATAAACACATGGCAGTTGGATAATTCCAAACTTCATAATGGACTTGTCTCAATGCTGGAACCTTTTGACAACTCTTCAAACAATGTGACCAGAGCTTTTCAAACCATTCTTCTACTTGCCTGCTTGGCTTTCCCAGTACTGATCCCTCACACCTATATAATTGCATTAACCATTGTCACCCCAATAAATCTAATTTAAAAAACACCTCCGAGTCTTTATAATCCTGAGGATGCCTGGGAGCTGGTTTAAATCTCAAACAGGCATCCCCATTTCTACCCCAACATGGTATGGGAACTTCATACCTCTAAATTCCATAGCATTGGGTTACATATAAGTTCAAGGCTGCTCTAGGGAGCTCAACATACATTAACAATTTCTGTCAAGTGGGGAATTATGCTCAGAGATCCAAATCCCTGCCTTCTAAATCAATTTTGTGATTTTTTTTTTCATGTGAGGACTGTTCAGAAAAGTGTTTTCCCAAGGTGTCACAATTTTTCAAATTTATTAAATGTTCTCATTTTATTTTATTTCATAAATAGAAGGAAAGGGAGAGAAGTGATCATTATCCTCCCAATTTCTCAAGACCTGCTCCAAATACATCCCTCTGCTCTAGGCTTCGTCCTGAAGTGGGAAACTCTTAGATTGTCAGTGATGATGGTAGGTGAAGAAGCACAAGGACAAAAATGGCAGTCACAGACTCTTCAGATTTCCACATTAGTAGTGCAAGCTTAAATTTTCAAACCTTTAAAAGTAAGTACCAACCCTAGCTGGTGTGGCTCAGTTGGTTGAGTGTTGTCCCGTGTACCAAGAGTTTGCCAGTTGGATTCCCAGTCAGGGAACATGCCTGGGTTTCAGGCTCAATCCCCAGTAGGTGTCATGCAGGAGGCAGCCAATGGATATTTCTTCCTCATCGATGTTTCTCTCTCTCTCTCTTAAATCAATAAAAACTTATTTTTTAAGAAAAGTACCAATAAATCAATGCTGGCAGTATTTGTGATCTTTCTAATATTAAATATTTTTAAGTAGTAATCTCTATTAAAAAAAATCAATTTAGCCACATACTCACCAAAACCAGTGAAGAAAATTTGACTGATATGTTGAAATCAATTGACCAATTATTAATGAACTATAAATTATTTAAAAAATTATGTTAATATATAGAAATAGCTCACTGCTTAATAAATATGACTGATAAATATTACTGCAGCATATTTTAAAATGATTTCCAGGTGTAGCACCTATAGTTTCTTCAAAAAATAAAAGGGGGCAAATTAAAAATAAAATGAGAACATAATGATTATGAGAATGTACTTTCAAACATACCAGAATTTTAATCCCAGATTTTTTACTAACTAGAAGTGTGACTTTGGGCCTAAGTTTCTCTATCTTCTAATAGAGTTAATGATATCTGCCTATTTGTGATTTTTAAAAATCATATATTTAAACATGCCTACTGTAGTAACAGCCACCTAGAAGCACTCTATAAATGGTACTTATTATTATGATGCAACCTGAACTAAATGTCTACAAATATTGCAATGGGTATAGAAAAGACAATATGTTTTATGAGCACATTATGTTGTCACCCACATAAGAAGGCAAATGATTTTTCTGATGCTAATGTTTTCTCAATAGCTGTTGCTTGGCTTTCATTGACTCACGATGCCTTCTGCTTTTCCTTCAAGTGTATTGATGAGTGGGAGCTCTCTTTAGTGAAGTCACCTTTATTTGAAAAAAAATAAAGGAAGCAATCACAAAGAAGTTTATATACACCATGAATTAAACTATACTTTGAGAAACACTTTTTTATTGAGACCCTTGAGACAGGCCATTTCTAACTGACATGCTGCAGCTGTTGCTCCAATTCTCTCTGAATCCTGCTGTTAATGGTTAGTAAGGATTTGTAAAGAAGCAATGATAACTTAGATAATTTGGTTCAAGTAATATAATCATGCTGTAATTCATTGTTATATTAATTTTTTATTTGCTTTGTGGATCCTGACACACATATACAGGTAAATCAAATGACTATGGTGACTTTGATTTGTCATTTCTCAAGAGTCTCTTTAGCTCTTGATTTTCAAATTTACTATGACACTTTTCTGAGTTTTCTATTTACTGCGGATATTTTAAGCTTTTACATTGATTCTTCAAACATAGTAATGTTAAAGAAAAATTCTGATAATTGTTAAAATGTAAGAAAAACTTTATTCAAGACTATTGCAATAGGAATATTGCAATAGGGCGCTAGATCAGGTTAACTCTGAAAATAGCAAAGAGAGCTGGGATTTGTAGCAAACAAGCAGATTGAAGGGGTGCAGGGATGGAAAACTATTCAGAGGAGACATCAAGGGTAGGGAGATTCTTGCTAAACTGATGTACCAAGAATCTTGCTAAAGCCAGTTCAAGGACTTAAACATCATGGGTGGGACATGAGAAATTTGATCAAATGGGGATTCTCACTAAAGAATCTGCACTTAGAGCTGCCATTAGAAAATATGTAATATTTCTGGGGTGTAATATACCTTTGTTACAGAAATATTAATTATATTACCTCTAGGTCTTTCTTCTCAGGAGACATTTATTTCAGTCTCCATTTAAGACCAGAACACCACCACACCCTGAGACCAAGCAGATTAAGGCTTTAAGAAAGGGTCAATGCAATTTGCACTTTCACATTATAAAGCCAGATTAAAAAATATGGATAACTGTTAAAAGAGACTTCTTTGCTTCTCTCTACAATTGAAACAAAGTAGGATCATTCACTTTGTCCTCCTTTTTCTTATAGTTACATGGGCTGACCATACTAATCATGTTTAAAGAAAGCAATTACTAAGAAATTCTTTAGACATGTTAATTAGTGTCCTAGTTATTTATATATATAAAAAGCCAGAGACCATAAGGCCGTAACAACCAGGACAACCAATCGCTATGACACCCACTGCAGCCAGCAAACTGACCCAATCAGGGGTGGGGACAGCCATCCAACCTCCCATTCCCTCAACCTTTGCCCCAGACAGTCCACCCCCGATGGGCCCCCACCACCCCAATCAGCCCACAGCTCCACCCCCAGGCCTTTGGCTCTGATTGGCTCCCCCACCCTATTCAGGGGCAGGGCCTGCCAGCCCACCACCCACAACCCCTCCCCACAGTTGGCCCTACCCCAGATCAGCCCCAACCACCTCAATTGACCCTTGGCCCCTCCCCCCAGCCAGCTCTGCCCCTGATGGGCCCCCACACACCAATTGCAGGTGGGGCCAGCCAACTGCCCATGGCTCTTCCCCCCAACAAGCCAACCCTGATCTGCCCTGATTAGGGCCAGGCTGGCCAGACCCTGCCCATGCATGAACTTGTACACTGGGCTTCTACTATCCTATATAATAAAGAGGTAATATGTAAATTGACTCTCACACCCTCAAAAAATGGCTGCCTACGACCAGGCCAACAGGGGGTTTAGTGAGGGACAACCAGGCCAGCAGAGAGGGCAGTTAGGGGTGACCAGGCCAGCAGGAGGGGCAGTTAGGGGTGATCAGGCTGGTGCGGGGGAGCAGTTAGGGGCAACCAGGCAGGCAGGCAGGTGGATCCATTAGGAGCCAGCAGTCCAGGATTGTGAGAGGGATGTCTGATGCTGGTTTAGGCCCGATCCCCGAGAGGGTGAAGAGGTGCAGGCTGGGCTGAGGGAACCCCTCATGCATGAATTTTGTGCACCAGCCTCTAGTAGTATATAAAAGAAAACTCTCTGTGGATTTATAATGTTAGTGTATTTAAAGTCATATTAAAAGTGTTTACAATCTGCCTTCCCCTTTAAAAAATATGGAACAAGGCATTTGGGCTAGCTGCTGCTAAAATAAAAAATAATTTCCCTCCTTCTGAATACTACTACTGACATACTGCCTTCTTCCATTCCCAATATAAACCCTCTGGTTTCATACACTGATACTTTCGTTTAGCTACTTCACACTAGAAACAGATTTGGTCTTGGGTGGGTTGTGCAGAAGCAGGGGGTTAAAAAGGAAGAAGGAAAGGATAGAGAAAAGAGATAGAGGACATGTGGAGCATATTCCAAATTGGCCCTTTGGCTTGGTCTTGAACTAACAGAGTAGGGATAGTGTAGCAGAGGCTGAAGCTAATGTCATTAATTGGGACTCCAAGAGATTGCAGAACCCAAAAAACAAAGAATGGCCTAGAGAGGTAAAAACTGGTCTTGTTTCTGCTTGGAAGCCAGAGCTAAGGAAGCACCAGAGGTAGCATTCATGACTGGACATGGTGTTCCCTAACTTTCAATGACTACTGTGAGATTACTCTGGCTTTCTCAGTAGATGTGCATACAGGTGAGCCAAATCAGGAGAGTACGCATAATACAAAACTGGTGGTATCTGTGGCTGATTGAATATAAGTGCAGCTTGCTATTAGTTACTCTTAGATATGACTTGGAGACAGTGATAGAGGGATAGGGTCCTGTTATTTAGAGGTGAAGGCAATTGAGGTAGTAGCTATATCACTTACCAGTATGTATTTCAATTTATTCAAAGAGATTCTATGATTGCCTTCAGTTGTTTTTTTTTTTTTTGCAAGTTTCAAAAAAAATCTCTTTTTCATCTATCTATACTAATAAAAGGGTAATATGCTAATTAGATCAGATCGACCAGCCATCTTCTGGACATCTAACTTCCTTCCTAACAAAGCCATGGTGCTGGGGGCCAAGGTAGAGGCAGTTAGGGGTGATCAGGCCAGCGGGGGAGGGTAGTTGGGGGCAAGATCAGGCCTGCAGGGGAGGGCAGTTGGGGGCGAGATCAGACTGGAAGGGGAGGGCAGTTAGGGGCAATCAGGCAGGCAAAGGGGTTAGGGGCAATCAGGCAAGCAGGCAGGCAGGCGAGTGGTTAGGATCCAGTGGTCCCAGATTGCGAGAGAGGGATATCCAACTGCCAGTTTAAGCCCAATCCCACAGGCAGTCAGACATCCCCCAAGGGGTCCCTGATTGGAGAGGGTGCAGGCTGAGCTGAGGGAACCTCCCCCCTTCACAGATTTCGTGCACTGGGCCACTAGTCATAGAATAATAGACTCATTGAAATGATAGCTATTGTTCCAATGTAGCTGTCACAGTCTTATAATTGGAAATGAATTACTTTCATACATGTATATTCACATATGGTATATAAGAAATGAACACTGTCACCTCCAGCTCCATGCCAACACATCTCTGTAGGACATCTGACAAATTGTCATTTCATTCCTGCTTGTCAGCTCTAAATTCTTATTTAGAGTAAATAATCCCTATTCATAGTAAGTTCAAAGCAGTCCCTTGGTAACTCTCACTCTTTTTTCTTACTTCTGCCCTTTACAGCAATAGACTCACTCTTCTGCATGACATCCCTTCAAGAATTTGAACATAGCAGCCTTTATGTCCAGCTCCATCCTGCATTTTCAATTTTTCAACCTGACTATTCTTTGGTTCTTCAGCCACTCCATTTACATCCAGGTTTCCTATCTTTCACCATCTAGTCAGTCTTCTCTGTACACTGATTGTTTATTGTCCCAATGAAGCAGTCACTGTGAGATGCAAGGTTTCAAAATGGGTTAAACTTAAGGTATTTCCTTCATTGATAAGGACAACAGACACCTTTGCTTTAGGAAATAATAACATTAAATAAAATATTAAATCACTAAATGGAGTGGAATTGAGAATAGACCATCTGACAATCTCCATAGCTGCTTTCTGTGAAGGGGGTTGTGTTGCAAGGTGCCTACTGAAGACTTGTAATACATCAGTGTAATATTCACAAAAATACTGTGGGCTATTATCACCTACATTTTACAAAGGAGTGAACTGAGGTTCAGAGAAGTTAACTTGATGAAGACACGAAGCTGGCAAATGGCAGAACCTGAAGCTATGAGTGTAAGTACAGCCATAAATCTAACACAGGTTTCTTTAATTCGATCTGGTACTTATTCCCTGTTCCAGAAAATTAACCAAACCTGTGGTCCTGAGAACCTCTCTCATTTGTAGCCAGGAGGTCAAAAGTACAGGAAACAACCTCGACTTTGAGGTTGGAGGGAGTCATTGGAACCTTCAGTCAGAAGCCCAGGTAATATATAACCTGCACATGTGACTGGCATCTGAAGTGGGCGGGTGGGGCCCTCTTGTAAGGACTGAGTCTTAGGCTGTGGAATGTGATGTGTATCCAGGTAGGTAGTGTCAGAATTGAGTTCAATTCTCAGACACCCACTCCTTATAAGTCCCAACCTACAAGTTAAATGAAACTGGATCCAGGAACCCAAAATGTTGTATTAACTAGGCAACTTGTATTTAACTGGATATTTTCTTTTGCCCCTGAACTCTTTGGTCTATGAGGATGATGCAATATTTCTATGTGTCATAGAATTTTTGAGTTGGGAAAACCTAACATTTACTGAGGTCCTCAAATGTACTACATATTTTGTGGAGAGCATCTCATTGTGCTGTAAATATATAGAAGAAAACCGCTTGGAAATCCTCACATATAATAATCAACCCAGAGAGTCTAAGTGACTCATCAAAATTCACAGCGTAATTTTGTGCCAGATAACTTAATCTTCAGACTCAAAGCCACTGTTTAACTCAAATTCACTGTAGCCCCTTCCCTGAAGAGGCTCGCAGAAAACTAGCAGCTGGAGTTTATCTGAGTGAAGGGATATAGTGCACGAGTTGAGAGAGTTGAGAGCAAAGACTCTGGGGATTGGCAATCTGGATTGAAATGCCACCTCTGCCAGCTGCCCCTTTGTCTCAGTATTCCCCTCTGTATAATAGGGTGTTAATAATGGTACCTGATGTGAAGGATAAGTGTGAATGATATAAATTAATAAAACTTAGCACATAGTAATTGATATGTGCATATTAACTTTAAAAATGCAATGTGATTTAAAAATATACAGGGGCATATGGACTATGACAATAAAGTATAATGATCTTGATTTCTTATAATATAGTCATATGTTAAGCAATGGGTAAAGGATAGTTTTTCTTTTAATTGGAGGATCATGTCACTGGTATGGGCTTCAAGGCTGTTTGATAGCTAAAAACTATTTATTTCCAAAATGGACATGGCTGGGAATAGAAAAAACTGTCCTGGAACTTCCCAGACTGAGCAAAGAATAGGTAAAAACAAGTAATTTAGTTTAAAAAAAAATTAGTTCCTGCTCTCGCTGTTTTTACTCAGTGGATAGAGCACAGGCCTATGGACTGAAGTCTTGGGTTTAATTCTGGTCAAGGACACGTACCTTAGCTGCAGGTAGATTCCAGGCCCTGATTGGGGCTTGTGCAGAAGGCAACCAGTCAATGTGTCTCTCTCATATCGATATTTCTCTCTGTGTGTCTCTTCCTCTCCCACTCTTTCTAAAAATCAATGGAAAATTAGCTTGAGGATTAACATCAACAACAAAATAGAGTTACTTATTACTAGACTGGATGGAAAGATAAAACAACCTCTGTCTTTAGGAGCTTTCTCTTTAGCAGGAAATATAAATAAGGAAATAATGTATGACAAGTGCATGGCAGGGGTGGGCCCAGAGAGCATGAAACGTCCCTTCCTGGACTTGCTGTCAATTTCACAGTTAAAGAAGCAGGTACCAGAGTCAGGCCACTGGCCCTAAATCCTGATTCATCACTTACAGCTGTGTCATTCTCAGCATAGTACTCAATTCCTCTTTTTCTTATTTTGGAAAAAGCTCCAAACATAGGGGTGTGTTTTTTACTTAAATGACTTTTTCCCACCCTTGGTGTCCGAATCAAATTTCCCGCCACTTCTGTGATTCCTTCCTGGTAAGGATTCACTTCTGTAACACTCATTTCCTACATGTTTACTTCTTGCAAATTCTATGGGAAGCAGCTGTATATGATGTTAAAGGTAATCAATCCAGGTAGAAGGGCAAGGTGGCTGAGGCCACAGGACATGACATGTTGGATAGCTGCAAGGACGAGGCTGGGACCCCTGATCATGCCAGGTTGTGGCTGGTGCTACCACAATCAGGATTACTGAAGTGGCAGATTGTGCAACTGGCCCACCTCATTGCACAGCTACCGCCACCAAGTTGGGTAGACTCCAACCTCTGTCACACCAAGCTGCTGCTTCCTTACCCACGAATGTCGAGGTGATAGAATAAGGCTAGAGGAATGTGAACTTGTGCAAAGGAGCAGAGACCAAATAAATGTCCTTCAATTCCAGTTCCATCTGTTCATTTTTAGCCGTTTTATACTTGCATATCCACATGTCAATAAAAGTGTTTTCGCTTCCCCAGTTCCCACTTGGCAGAGGAATTGTAGCATCCTAACAATACTGGACAAAGAGACCAGGATGGGGGGACGAGGGGCAGAGTAAAAAGAGTTTCTAACTTGTCTCTAAATTACATTTCTTTTTAGCAATTATCCACTCCGCACCCAGCGTTAATCATTTTGGGAGAGTTCCTTATCCCTACTTCAGATTCAGCCTTTTTTTTTCTTTTAATATTACAACTTAACACTAAAGCCTTAATAATGGGCATATCAATCATATCTTCACTAAACAGTTGAGAATAGGACCATTATGGCTTTTCAATTAGCATCCTTAAATTTTCATTCTCTCCCACTCATGATAGTTTGCATTACTTTTGACAAAGTATTTTTATCTATATTTATGGGCTACTATAACAATTATTGGCTATATATTACATTGAACACTGATAGTTCCTGTCCCTGTGTTCAATGTTTGCTTCTGTGCAACTGTTTACCTGCTCATTAAAAGAAACAACCACAAATGCTCATTTGCATTCAGATGCTGCTTGCTGTTTTCTTTTAAATTAAAGGTGCAAATTGTCACTTTTGGCCAACTGACCATACAACAATTAGATGGAAATTGACTCTTTGTTCAACTTTTTAAAAAGCATTAATATCTGTTCAACTTTCCAAACATATTTTCCATAGTTTATTTTCATGTCTTGTGTGATTTTAATAATCAGTTATTTTTAATTGCTTGTTTGAAAAGAATTCTCTAATACTTGCATCAAGCTGTGCTTTAGAATTAGATTTCGGTACCACCCCCCCACCCCCAAGGTATTATTTGTGGAACATCAATGATGCTTTATAAAATATAGAAGAAAATATGTCCTAAATGAACTGACTACTATTTTAGAGTAAAATAAGATAGTACAAGACACCAAAGCCACTTGTTTTAGTGGGGAAAAAGTTTTTTTTTCCTTCAATGCTTCTTGGAAAATACTCATGGTCTTTTAACGAAGGCTGTGACTGAGTATATGTTGTGACCTTTTAACTTTCTTTTTTTAAGCTCTACCTTTTATTAGAGCCACAAGTTCTGAATGTCTCCCAAGTCTGGTTCCTTAGTCCTCTGCTCTTCTCTATTTTTATCCTTCACTCCCAAAGCTTTCTTCTGACCTCTGTGTATGGATGATCTCTAGCCCTGACCTCAATTCTAGCTTTAAATGTCTAAAAGTTGCTAGAATATATTTTTATTGGACACCTTGAACTAAAAAGTCCAAAACTTGAAGCAGCTCATTGTTTTACTTTTTACTAGTGGCCCAGTGCATGAAATTTGTGCACATTAAAAGGGGATTCATTAGAGGAAATAACTTAATATTGCTATTTGCCCTTTCTCTATAATAGAAGTGTCAAAGATGAAAGAAAACTAGTAAAATGTATATGAAAACCTTCCTCCTGTCAGAGTCTGGGGCGCACCACCGGACCCAGAGTCAAATACCTGCCCACCCACATGTGGCTCAAAATTGTGTTAGACGCAAACCTGGCTGCCCCCCCCCCCCGCCCCCATTGGGCTAGATCCAGACTGACCCAGCCAGTCCCACCCTTGTCAAGCCCTGCTGGGCAAGGGGCGTAGCCTCAGGTCCCCTGGCCCAGCACCAGGACAGGGGACATGGCCTGAGTTCCCCGACCCAGCACTGGGGGTGCACCTTGAGGTGCCCTGTCAAGCCCAGCCAGGCAAGGGAGTGCAGCCTCAGGTCCCCTGGCCCAGTGCTGGGGCGGGGGATGTGGCCTGAGGTCCCCCGTCAAGCCCCACAGGGTGGGGGTGCAGTCTGAGGTCCCCTGGCCTGGTGCCAGCATGGGGGGCACGGCCTGAAGTCCCCTGTCAAGCCCACTTGATGGGGGGTGTGGCCTGAGGTCCCTTGGCCTGGCACTGGGGCAGCAGCCTGAGGTCCCCTAGCCCAGCACCAGGATGGGAAGGCACCTTGAGATCCCCCATCAAGGTCCCCATCCTGGTGCTAGGGTGGGGGGTGTGGCCTGAGGTCCCCTGTCAAGCCCCACGGGGGCAAGGAAGGGCGTAGCCTCAGGTCCCTTCTGATTGCTCATTAAGGCTCCTTATGGGAACTTGGCCTCAGCTGTGGGTGCAGCCATCTTTGTAACAGAGAGATGGTCAATTAGCATATTCCCTCTTTATTAGATAGGATGATTGCATCTACCAGTAAAAATGCAATACATTTTTATGATGTTTACTCAAAAAAAATTAGTATTCCTATTTCATTGACTCCTTTGTAGGAAGCTAGTTCCCATGCAAATTTTAAGCTGAGTCATATAAACTAACTTCTAAAGAAGTAAATATATCAACATATCATTGTGCTCCCCATGCTCTTATTTTCATTTATATTTTTTACTGAGGTTAAAATACATAAGATTAAATGTATCATCTTAACCATTTTTAAATTTACAGTACAATAATGTTAACTATATCCACATTAACGTGCAACAGCTCTCTAGAACTCTTTCATCTTACAGAACTGAAGATCTATACGTCCATTGAATATCCATTTTTCTTTTTCTCCTCTTCCTAGCAGTTGGCAACCACCACCTTTCTACTTTTTGTTTCTAAGGGTTTGACTATTTTAGAGACCTCATATAAGTGGAATCAAAAAGCATTTCTCTTTTTGTGATTGGCTTATTTTACTTAGTATAATGTCCTCAAGTTTCATCCATGTCTTAACATGTGACAGCATTTTTTTTTAGGCTGAAAAATGTTTCACTTTTTATATATACTACTTTTTTTTTTAATCCATTCAGATGCTGAAAGACATTTAATATGGTTCATCCTCTTGGCTCTTTTACATAATGCTGCAATACACACAACACACCATTAAATGTGTTTGCAAATATCTCTTCCAGATTCTGCTTCCAGTTCTTTTGATTCTATATGTACAAGTGGAAATGTTGGATTATATAATACTAGAGGCCCGGTGTATGAATTCATGCACTAGTAAGGTCCCTCAGCCTGGCCTGCGGGATCAGGCTGAAACTGACTCTCTGACATCCCCCAAGAAATCCCAAATTGTGAGAGGGATCAGGCCAGGCAGAGGGACCCTACCGGTGCATGATTGGGGTTGGGAAGTGACCATGGGAGGGCTCCAGGGTGTATCTGGCCCCATCTCACCCAGTCCTGTTCAGGGCCAATCAGGGTCATCTCGCCAAGTCCCAATCAGGGCTGGCAGGCCGGGGAGAGATGTGGGAGGTTGGCCAGCTGAGAAGGGACTGCAGGAGGCCTCCAGGGCATGTCCAGGTCATCTCGCTCAGTCCCAATCAGCCTGACCCCAGCGACAAGCTAACCTAACAGTTGGAGCATCTGCCCCCTGGTGGTCAGTGCATGTCATAGTGAGCAGTTGAGCGGTCTTAGCATATCATTAGCATATTACGCTTTGGTTGAACAGCTGACTGGTCGACCAGACACTTAGCATAGTAGGCTTTTATTATCCTACATAATAAAAGCCTAGGTGGTGTCATGCCCTCGTGTAATGCCCTCACGTGATGTCATCACAAGGTGATTGCCACAAGATGGCCAGCATGGGAGGGCAGTTGTGGGTGATCAGGCCAGCAGGGAAGAGCAGTTGGGGGGGACCAGGCCTGCAGGGGAGGGTAGTTGGGGGAAATTGGGCTGGCAGGGGAGCAGTTAGGTGTCTATCAAGCCAACTGGGGAGTGGTTAGTGGGCAATCAGGCTGGCAGGCAGAAGAGGTTAGGGGCAATCAGGCAGGCAGACAGGCAAGCAGTTAGGAGCCAGCAGTCCCAGATTGTGAGAGGGATGGCTGACTGCCAGCAGTTGGACATCCCCCGAGGGGTCCCAGATTGGAAAAGGGTGCAAGTCAGGTTGAGGGACAACCCCCTCTGTGCATGAATTTTGTGCTCTGGGCCTCTAGTATAGCACATAAAAATATAACTATTATATAAGGTGTCTTGAAAATTGTATGCATGCACTTTGAATAATTATAAAGGCAGTGTTTATTAAAATACATTTCATTATATTTTCAATATTGAGCTATGAACTACTAAAGTGTGTATACATTTTTTGGATGCCCTGTATAATAAATAATTATATTTTTAATGTTTTGAGGAATTTACATACTGTTTTCCATGGAAGGTATAATTTTACATCCCACCAATAGTACGCAAGGGGTTCAACTTCTTCACATCCTTTCCTTTGTTATTTTTTGCTTTTTGATAACAGCTATGCTAGTCGGGGGAGGTGATATACCTCAGTGTGGTTTCGATTGGAATTTCTTTTATAATTAGTGATGTTGATTATCTTTTCTTATGCTTCTTGGCCATTTGTACATTTTCTTTTAATTTTTTTCTATTTAAGTCCTTGGCCCATTTTTATTTTATTTTTTAATTTAAGTTATCATTATTGTTGAAAGTATTACAGATGTCCTCCTTTCTTTCACCATCGACCCTCTCTGCCGCTCCTGCCCCCCAGCCTTAAATTGGATTGTTTATTTTTTTGTTGTTGATGAGTTTCTTTATATATATTCTAGATGTTAACACCTTATCAAATATAGGGTTTGCCAAAAAGTCTCCCATTCCATAGATTGGATTTTCACTCTGTTGATTGTTTTCTTTTTGATGTGCAAAAGTTTTAAAATTAAATATAGTCTTATTTGTCTATTAAATTTTGTTGTATGTACTTTGGGTGTGGTATCCAAGAAATCATTGACAATCCAATGTCATTAATATTTCCCTTCTGTTTTCTTCTAGCAGTTTTATGGTTTTAGATCTTGTGTTTCTGTCTTTAATTCACTCTGAGTTAATTTCTGAATATGGTATAAGTTCTACTTTATTCGTTTGCATGTATATATCCAGTTTTCCCAGCACCATTTTTTAATTTAAAATTTTTGACATGTAACATTGTGTAAGTTTAATACTTTGATAGATTTATATATTGAAATATGTTTGCCAAGGTAGCAATATTTATCATATTATATAATTACTAGAGGCCCAGTGCACGGATTTATGCACCAGTGGGGTCCCTCAGCCTGGTCTGCAACCTCTTGCAATCCAGGACTGCCCAGGGGAAGTTGGACTGCCAGTTTTGGCCCAAAATTGGCAGTCTAACATCCCCTGAGGGATGTAGTATTGCACAAAGCATCAGGTGGCTGGGGAGGAGCCCAAGCCCAGGCTGGATGCTGTGCCATTCCCACTCATCCCAGCCCCATTGCACCTGCCACTACCTTTGCTTGGTAGTGCTGCTATGGAGGGAGAGGCTCGCGCCGCTTCAGTGGCACTTGCCAGCCATGAGCCTGGTGTCTGCTGTCCATTGGTCAGCTGAGCGGCGCTCCTGCTGTGGGAGTGCACTGACCACCAGGGGGCAGCTTCTGCATTGAGCATCTGTCCTCCCAGGGGGTCAGTGCACATCATAGCTACTGGCCAGTCATCTGGTCGTCTGGTCGGCCTGTTGTTTCATTGCTTAGGCTTTTATATATATAGGTAGCATAATATTATTGTGTATATTTATTATACTGTGCATTAGATCTTTATGGCCTTTTTATTTAGTACTTGTTACAAGGTTCGACCATTAAACACTCTCAATCTTATCTTCTCTCTATATGCTATTAACCACCACTTTTACATGGTTCACATTTTTATATTTCACATGTAACCGATATCACACAGTACTTTTCTGGATCTGACTTATTTCACTTAGTATAAAGTGCTCAAGGCCCATCTATGTTGCTGCAAATAGGAAAATATCTTCCCTTCTTATGGCAGAAATTATATTTCATTGTGTATATTTATCACATCTTTTTAATGAATTCATTTGTTGACAGTCAATTAGATTTTTTCATATCTTGGCTATGTAAATAATTCTGTAATAATGATGTGAGTGCATATATCTCATCAAAATCCTGTTTTCATTTCTTTTGGGTATATCCCCAGAAGTGGAAAACAGCACCATTTTTTGCAGAGTATGCATCCTTGACATCTTTGCAGATGATGGTTTGAAAATGTATGTGAGCATTTATTTCTGTGTTCCCTATTCCATTACATTGGTCTATACTGCTTTGATTGCATAGCTTTGTAACATTTTTTGAAACCAGGAAGTAAGAGGCCTCAAGCTTTGTTTTTCTTTCTTAACATTGTGTGAACTATTGAGTCCTTTGATATTCCATATAAATTTTAGGGTTTCTTTTCTACTTCTGAAAAAATTACCACTGGGATTTTAATAAAGATTGAATTAAATCTGTAGATCACTTTGGGTAGCATGGTATGTTTCCCAATTACTAGCATGGTATGTATTCCCAGTTATTTACGTCTTTTTTTTATTGTTTGAAGTATTACAAATAGTAGTATATATGTCTCCTTTTTTCCCCCCATGGACCTCCCCCCAGCTTCCACTACCCCCAGTACATGCCTTCACCTGCCTGCCCTCACCCCCCCCCCAGTGTCTTGTATCCATTGGTTATGCTTATATGCATGCGTACAAGTCCTTCGGTTGGTCTCTTACAGCCCCCCTCGCCCAACCTCCCCTGCCTTCCCACTGTAGTTTGACAGTCTGTTCAAGGCTTCTTTGCCTCTGTATCTATTTCCCCCCATTATTTCCTTTAAAAAATTTTGCCTCTGCAGGCTAGAAATAAACATATAATAACAAACAAAAAATGTTTGAGTCCCAATTTCAATGTCCAACAGTTCTGAGTCCCCGTTTCAATGTCCAACAGTTCCTTATGTGTACATGTGAGCAATGATATCTGGATGGTGGGCACATGGTGGCAATGCAGGTCCGACCCTCTCTGGTTTGGTCCTAGGCAACCTGCAGCGGTGCACAGCTGCTGACTGCTAGCGTGGCAAGGCATCGTCAGCGTCTTCCATCTCTGGACTGTTTTTCCTCTTGTCTTGGTGGTTGGAGCAGACCTGTCAATTCCTCTCTGTTGCAGGAATCCACATGGTCTTGGAGTTGTGTTCTGAAAATATACAAACCTATTCTCGACCACAAGTTAATAAAGGAATCTTTTCTATATAATTGATTTGGGATCCTTTTTATTTTTGCCCAAACGATTTTCCTTTGTCTTATTTAGACACCATGTGTGTTTTTCATGAGTGTCTTGCTGTTAGCATTACAAATGAAAATTAATTTTGTAAAGTAAAACTTTCTAGATGTAATTTACTTATAGGATATTTTTCCTTACATGATATTACCCTACTATCCCCCCCCTATTTTTATTAATGGGGGGTTTTGTAAATTTTATAATGCAGTCTTGATAACTTTAAGTTTAAAATTTTTTTTTGCCCAAAAATATGACTGCTTTAGGTTCATTGCATGTTCAGGAATTTTACCATGAGATGAACTACCAATAGAAATTTTAGTTATTACTTTAGGAACAGCTTTTTGTCCAGTACAATTAAATTTACTTGAATATTCACTTATTTCAATTAGCCTATTTAAATTAATCTGAAAACTTGATTACTATTTTACTGTTGAATTTAATACTCTACCAACAATCTTAGTTTACCCTGTAAGTATTAGTGGGAAGGATTATTTGCATTCTTGAGTAGGCCCTGAGCATTCCTGATGCTAGGTTGAATTTAGATATAGGGCAGCTGCTGTCAGTCAAGTCTCTTGTCTGTTACCTGGGTCCCGATCTGAACTGGGCCAAGTCTCTTTCTGTTGCCTGGGTCCCGATCTAGAAATGCGAATCAGAAAGGATATATGCACCCCTATGTTCATAGCAGCACAATTCACCATAGCCAAGATTTGGAAACAGCCTAAATGCCCATCAGCAGATGAGTGGATTAAAAAACTGTGGTATATTTATGTCTTAATTTCAGAAATATTTTGGAGTTGTTAGTGTACAAGTCTTAACAATGCAATGGTTAAATTTATTCCTAAGTATTTTATTTTTATGATGACATTATAAATGGAATTATTTTCTTAAATTTTTAATTATTTATTGTTAGTTTACAGAAATATAACTGATTTGGGGGTGTTAATTTTGTATCCTTTAACTTTATTGAATTTGTTTATTAATTCTAGAAGTTTTTTTGTGGCATCTTTAGGGTTTTCTACATATGAATTCATGTCATCAGTAAACAGAGATAATTTCACTTCTTTCTTTCCTATTTTGATGCTTTTATTTCTTTGTCTTGCCTGATTGCTATGACTAAGACTTCCAGGACAATGTTTAATAGAAGTGGCCAAGGTGGGCATCATTGTCTTTACACTGATTTTGGAGGGAATGCTTTCAAATTTTCACCATTGATTATGATGTTGGTTGGAGGGTTTTCCTACATGGCCTTAATTGTATTAATGTAATTTCATTTTATTCCTATTTGCTGAGTGTTTTTATTATATATTAATGTTGAATTTTGTCAAATGCCTTTTCTTCGTTAATCAAATAATTTATCAAAATGTTCAATAATTTTGTCTTTTACTATGGTATATTATATTGGTTGATTTTCTTTTGACCATTTTTAAATTTTATTTATTATTTATTGTTTAAAGTATTACATATAGTAGTACATATATCTCATTTTTTTCCCCATTGATGGTTCCCCCAGCCTCCCCTACCCCCTGTCACATGCCCTCATCCCACCCCTCAGTGTCTTGTGTCCATTGGTGTGCTTATATGCATGCATACAAGTCCATTGGTTGATCTATTCCCCACCCCCCTTCAACACCCCCCAGCCTTCCCACTGTAATTTGACAATCTATTTGGTGCTTTACTGCCTCTATATCTATCTTTTTGTTCATGGTTATAATGTTCTTTATTGTCCATAAATGAGTGAGATCATGTGGTATTTTTCTTTCCTTGCCTGGCTTATTTCACTTAATGTAATGCTCTCCAGGTCCATCCATGCTGCTGCAAATGGTAAGAATTCCTTCTTTTTTATAGTAGCATAGTATTCCACTGTATAGATGTGCCATAGTTTTCTAATCCACTCATCTGCTAATGGGCATCTGGGCTGTTTCCAATTCTTAGCTATGGTGACTTGTGCTCCTATGAACATAGGGGTGCATATATCCTTTCTGATTGGTGATTCCAGTTTCTTGGGATATATTCCTAGAAGTGGGATTACTGGGTCAAATGGGACCTTCATTTTTAATTTTTTGAGGAATCTCCATACTGTTCTCCACAGTGGCTGCACCAGTCTGCATTCCCACCAGCAGTGCACGAGGATTCCCTTTTCTCCACATCCTCGCCAGCACTTGTCCTTTGTTGGTTTGTTGAGGATTGCCATTCTGACAGGTGTGAGATGGTACCGCATCATCGTTTTGATTTGCATCTCTTGGATAATTAGTGACTTTGAGCATGTTTTCATATGTCTCTTGGCCTTCCTTCTGTCTTCTTTCGATAAGATTCTATTTAGGTCCGTTGTCCATTTTTTTTTATTGGATCATTTATCTTCCTTTTATTAAGTTGTATAAGTTCCCTGTAGAAGTTGCAGATTAAAACTTTATCAGTGATAACATTTGCAAATATGTTCTCCCATACAATGGGCTTTCCTGCTGTTTTGTTGATGGTTTCTTTTGCTGTGCAAAAGCTTTTTATTTTGATGTAGTCCCATTTCTTTATTTTCTCTGTAGCTTCCATTGCACTAGGAGTGGTATCGGTGGAGAAATTGCTTCAGCATAGGTCTGAGATTTCTCTGGCTGTGGATTCCTCTAATATTTTATCGTTTCCCATCTTATGTTTAAGTCCTTTATTGATTTTGAGTTTATTTTTGTGTATGGTGTAGTTGGTGATCTAGTTTCATTTTTTTTTTTGCATGTATCTGTCCAATTTTCCTAACACCATTTATTGAAGAGACTATCTTGACTCCATTGTATGTTTATGCCTCCATTGTCAAATTTAACTGGGCATAGTGGTTTGGGTCAACATCTGGATTCTCTATTCTATTCCATTGATCTATATGTCTGTTCTTGTGCCAGTACCAGGCTGTTTTGAGAACAGTGGCTTTGTAATACAGCTTGAAATCTGGTATTGAGATCCCACCTACTTTGTTCTTCTTTCTCAGGATTGCTGTGGCTATTCGGGGTCTTTTTTATTCCAGATGAATTTTTGGAGAGTTCTTTCTAGGTCTGTGAAATATGCCATTGGTATTTTAAAGAAGAGTGTATTGAATCTGTAGATTGCTTTGGGTAGTATGGAAATTTTAATGATATTGATTCTACCAATCCATGAACATTGTAGGTTCTTCCATCTGTATACATCTTCCTCTATCTCCTTTTTCAGTGTCCTGTAGTTTTGTGCATATAGGTCTTCTACCTCCTTAGTAAAGTTTATTCCTGGGTATCTTAAGTTTTTGTGTGCAATGGTAAATGGGATAACTTTTTTATTCTCTCTTTCTGTAAGTTCACTATTGGTGTATAGAAATGACATAGATTTCTTGGCATTAATTTTGTATCCTGCTTCATTGCCAAATTCATTTATTAAGTCTATTAGTTTTTTGATGGAATCTTTTGGGTTTTTTATGTCCAATATCATGTCATCTGCAAATAAGGAGTTTTACTTCTTCTTTTCCAATTTGGATGCCTTTTATTTCTTCTTCTTGTCTAATCACAATGGCTAATATTTCCAGTACTATATCAAATGGGAGTGGTGAGAGTGGGCATCCCTGTCTTGTTCCTGTTCGTAGGGGAAATGGTTTTAGTATTTGCCCATCGAGTATGATGTTAGCTTTGGGTTTATCATATATTGCTTTTATTATGTTGAGGTCTAATCCTTCTATTCCCACCTTGCTGAGAGTTTTTATCAAGAAAGGGTGTTGGATTTTGTCAAATGCTTTTTCTGCATCAATTGATATAACTATGTGATTTTTATCTCTCAGTTTGTTTATGTGATGTATCATGTTTATTGATTTGCAGATATTGTACTATCCTTGCATCCCTGAGATAAATCCTACTTGGTCATGGTGTATGAACTTTCTGATGTACGGCTAGATCCAATTTGCCAGAATTTTATTGAGAATTTTAGCATCTATGTTCATGAGGGATATTGGACTGTAATTCTCTTTCATTGTGTTGTCTTTATCTGGTTTTATTATTAAGGTAATGTGGGCCTCATAGAAGGAGTTTGGAAATGTGCCTTCCTCTTGAATATTTTGGAATAGTCTGAGGAGGATAGGTTTTGTTCTTCCTTGAATGTTTGGTAAAAATCCCCTGTGAAGCCATCTGGCCCCAGTCTTTTGTTTGCTGGAAGCTTTTTGATGACTGCTTCAATTTCTTCCATAGCTATTACCCAGTGAGATGTTTAGATTCTTCCTGATTGCTTTTTGGAAGGTGGCATTTTTCTAGGAATATGTCCCTTTCCTCCAGGTTGTCCAGTTTGTTGGAATAGAGTAGTTCATAGTATTTTTTAACAATCGTTTGTATTTCGGTGGGGTTTGTTGTTATTTCACCTCTTTCATTTCTGATTTTGGTTATTTGGGTTCTCTCTTTGCTTCTTGGTGAGCCTGGCTAGAGGTGCATAAATCTTGTTTATACTTTCAAAGAACCAGCTCTTGGTTTGGTTGATCTTTTGTATTGTTTTTTGGTCTCAATGTCATTTATCTCCACTCTGATCTTTATTATTTTCTTCCATCTGCTTATACTGGGCTTTTCTTGTTGCTCTCTTTCTTACTCTTTGAGTTGTAGGTTTAGGTAATTTATTACCATTGTTTCTTCTTTTTTTGCAGTAGGCTTGTAAAGATATGATCTTCCCTCTCAAGACTGCTTTCATTGTGTCCCATAGATTTTGGATTTTTGTGTTTTCATTGTAATTTGTTGCCATGATGTTTTTTTATTTCTTCCTTGATCTCTCTGGTAACCCAGTCATTGTTTAATAGCATGCTGTTCAGTTTCCATGTGTTTGATTTTTTGGATTGTTCTTATTGTAGTTGATTTCCAGTTTTATGCCACTGTGATCTGAGAAGATGTTTGATATAATTTCTATCTTCTTGAATTTGAAGAGACTTTGCTTATGACTCAACATATGGTCTATCTTTGAAAATGACCCATGTGCACTTGAGAAGAATGTATATTCTGTGGCTTTGGGGTGAAATGTTCTGATGATGTCAATTAATTCCATCTGGTCTAGTGAGTCATTTAGGATTGATGTTTCTTTGCTGATTTTTTGTTTAGAGGATTTGTCCAGTGGTGATAGTGGGGTATTAAAGTCTCCTATTTTGATTATATCGCTGTCAATCTCTCCTTTGATATCCTCCAGGATTTTTTTTTTAATGTATTTGGGTGCTCCTGTATTGGGTGTATACATGTTTACCAGAGTTATTTCTTCTTATTGGATTGCTTCCTTTAGTATTATGAAGTGGCCTTCCTTATCTCTTGTTATGTCCTTCATTTTGAGATCTAATTTGTCAGATATTAGTATTGCTACCCCAGCCTTTTTTTCATTTCCATTCGCCTGAAAAACCTTTTTCCATCCCTTCACCCTCAGTCTGTGTTTCTGAGGTGGGTTTCTTGTAGACAGCAGATATATGGGTCTTGTTTTCTTATCCAATCTGTTACCCTATGTCTTTCTATTGGGGTATTTAATCCATTTACATTTAAAATTATTATTGAAAGGTGCTTATTTGTCATTATTTTTATTCTTTACCCGTGTGTTCCTTATTCACTTCATATTTCTTTTTTTTACGGCAGACCCTTTAACATTTCTTGCATTGCTGGTTTGGTGGTAATAAACTCCCTTAGTTCTTTTTTGTCTGTGAAGCTCCTGATATCACCATCAACTTTGATTGATAGCCTTGCTGGGTACAGTATTCTTGGATTCAGACCCTTCCTTTGTATGACTTTGTATATTTCATTCCATTCCCTTCTGGCCTGATGAGTTTCTGTTGATAAATCAGTTGCTAGTCTGATGGGGGTTCCTTTGTAGGTAACTTTCTGTCTCTCTCTGTCCACTTTTAAGATTCTTATGTTGTCCTTGGTGTTTGCCAATTTACTTATAAGGTGCCTTGGTGTCGGTTTTTGGGGTTCATTTTGCTTGGGACTCTGTGAGCTTCTTTGATTTGTGTGGGTTTTTCTTCCCTATATCAGGAAATTTTTCTGTCATTATTTCTTCCAACAGGTTTTCTATTCCTTGCTCAGTTTCCTCTCCTTCTTGAACCCCTATTATGTGGATGTTGTTTTCTTTTGTGTTTTCCCAAAGTTCCCTTAGGTTCTCCTCCTGCATTTTAATTTTTCTTTTCTAGAAGCTGCTATACTTAGGTATTTTTTTCCTACCTGTCTTCTAGCTCACTGATGTGGTCCTCTTCTTCTTCTAGTCTACTCTTGATGCTTTCTATTGAGTTCTTTAAAGCAGCGATATCATTTTTCATTTCTTCTTGGTTCTTGCACATACTGTCGAATTTGTCTTCCATTCTTTTCAGCCACCTTATGACCATTTCTCTGAATTCTTTCTATGACAGGATGCTTGCCTCCATTTCACTTACTTCCTTTTCTGGTGATGGCTACTTTTCTTTCATATGCAGGCTGTTTCTTTGTCTCCCCATGGTCTCTCATCTCCGGTTGTCTGTTTATGTAGTGTTCTCTCTCCTGCGTTGATTTAAAGGCACAAAATAGAACACAACCAGGTAAAATGCACAAGGCTCTGTATAGAAATGTATTCACGATATTAATAACCCCAAATAATGGTGACCACCAGAGAAAGGTAAATTAGAGGATAGGAAAGAAAGAAGAAGACAAAGAAAAAAGAAGGAGTGCCAAAATGAAATTGGTAAAAGGAAAAAAAAGTAAGAGAAAAGAAAGACAATAGGAAAGAAGATGGAAACAAATTATATATATGGGGAGAAAACTCCAATAGAACAGCCACTAATCCCAGCAAATGCCAGTAACTAACTACAAATAATGACTAATATCAAGCAAGTCAAGGGAAAACAGAAGCAAGGAACAAACAAAAACAAAACAACGAAAAAAAAAGAATAAGCAAGACAATTCACAAACAAACATAAAAAATCAGTATAATCAACAATCAAGGAAACAACAACAAAAGGTTAGAGAGAAAAACAATATTTTTGGATAGTAAAGACAGAGAAGAGAGAGTTGTGTATGGACTTGGAGCAGGGGTTTGGAAATTAGATATGTAAGTAGGGTGAAATTTTAACAGGGGGTAAAAAGAAAGAATAGGGAAAATCTAAAGCAGGAAAAGGGTAAGAGAAACAGGACAACAAAAGGGCAAAAGTTAGGAAGAGAGTGATGGCATAAAGGTAAAGTTGAGATAGAGTAAAATGATGCTAAAGGTAAGATGAAAATAGAATGTAGAACACTAATCCTAAAGTAAAATAAAGAGAAAATAAAATGATACTTTTTTAAAAAAAGGTAAAATAGTAGTAGTAATAATACTGATTGAAAATCAAAAAGTAATAATTAAAAAGGTACAATGAAGCGATGAAAAAAGAAAAAAAATTAGTTTCTTAAGTAAAAGATGAAAAAAATAAAAAAAATTAAAATGTGCAGTAGTGAAGGTCATTCACTTCCTCTACTATTCTGTTTGGCATGCCTGTTTCCTATTCAGGACAGTATTGCAGTTTCTTGTGTTCCATTACTCCTCAGTGTTGTAAACCAGTCCTTATTTTTAAGCAGGCAATGTGTCTTAATTTCTTGTATTCCTTTATTTGTGTTTACACAAGAGTGAATTTGTGATTCAGCCCCTGGGTGGCAGTGTTTCTGGATTGACCTCCGGGTCAATAGGTCCTCTCTAGCCAGTGATTAGATCCTGCTTTCCCTGTGGCACTCAATACCGATTTGTGGGAGTGGGTTGCCCCAGAGTTGGTTCTCTGATGGTTATTCCCCGCTCTGATCCCCAGGTTCCAAAAAACCAACTTTCCCCTGCAGTTTCTTAGTGTGTCCCCAATTGGGTGATCCTATGTATTGGGATTAGTAATCACAAGCAAGGATTTAAAGAGAAAAAAATAAAAAAATAAAAAAAAGAGCCAGAGTATGTGTGCGAACTCCAGGTTATGTGCAAGTTTGTGCAGTCTTTTTTTTCCCCTTGGGTCTAAGCAGCCAGCACTTTTAAAATTTTTAGGCTGTCCTTTTGCGTCAGATCAAAATGGGTTGCTTTTCAGAGTTCCCTTCTGTTAGTAGCTCTGAGGACCCCCTTCCACATTCACGGATCACGCCAGGCCCAACAGCGACGGATTTTTCTAGGCACAGACTTCCCCCTGTCCTCCAGCTCTCACAATGTGCACGCTTCTCTGTCCTGCCGGGACCAGAGACCTCACTTTATCCCAGTCGAAATCTGACCTTTCCGTGGTGGAGTATAGAGCTCCTCTGAATCTGCATGTTCACGCCAACTGGGGACCGTTCCTCTGGGGTTCACAGCTATTCGGTGGGTGCTGCAGTTGTAGATTTTCAGGCTTCAGATAACATCCACTTTCCCCTTCAAGATTGTGCATTCTCCGTGTCCCAGCTGGTCACTCTGGGAGGGAACCCAGCAGCAGTGGGGACTGCCCAGTCAGGGAGCCCCATCCAGCAGTCCCCCACTGTCTCCTGGAGTATAGCTGTCCCACAACTCACCAACAAACACTCCCCATGCGCCCCTCAGCTGTTCTTTCTTTCTGCTCCAGGATAAGGCTCAGACATGTCTGTCTATTCCACCACCATTTTTTCGATCTGTGGATTAATCTGGTTGATTTTCATAAGTTGAATCATTCTTATATTTCAGTATTAAATACCATTTATTCATAATGCATAATCTCTTGACTGTCCTTTTGTATTTGGTTTGATAATATTTTGTTGATAATTTTGCATTAGTATTCAATTTTTACATCAGGGATATTGGTTTGTAGTTTTCTTTTCTTATAGTAGCTTTGTCTGATTTTAGTGTCAGGGTAATTATGACCTCATAAAATAAAATAAATTTGGAATTATTCCCTTCTCTTCAATTAAAAAAAAATATATATATATATATATATATATATATATTTCAGAGAGGAAGGGAGAGGGAGAGATAGAAACATCAATGATGAGAATCATTGATTGGCTGCCTCCTGAATGATCCCACCAGGCATGTGCCCTGACCAGGAATCCAACCATGACCTCCCAGCTCATAAGTGGATGCTCAACCACTGAACGACACTGGCCAGGCTTCTCTTCAAGTTTTTTTGAAGTGTTTGAGAAATCTTGGTGTTAATTCTTCTTTAAATGTTTGGCAGTAATCTCCACTGAAGTCACCTGTTCCTTGGCTTGTATTGTTGTGAGGTTTATAATCACTGAAACAATCTCCTACTACTTATAAGTGTGTTCAGACTTTTTATTTCTTCATGATTCAGTTTTTATAGGTTATATGTTTCTAGGTATTTATCCATCTTTTTTAGATTATCTAATGTGATTGTGTATAATTAGTTCTAGTTGTGTTGTAGGATCTTTTTTATTTCTGTGGTATTAGTTTTAGTGTCTCCTCTTTCATTTCTGTTTTCTATTGTAGTCTTTTTTTTTAGCTAAGCATCTTATGCTTTTATTTTAAGAAAGATAACTTTTTAATTGTTTTTTTTAATTTGTATTTTTTTACTAAAACAGTCATTATCCATATATTTATATATGGAATCAGAAGATCCTGAGGTGGGTGTTGTCTTAGTCTTCTTGGGTTACCATAGAAAAATACCATAGATGATGTAGCTTAAAAAATAGAAATTTACTATTATTTTCTCACAGTTCTGGAGCTAGAATGCCCAGATCAAGGTGAACTGGGCCAATCTCTTATATGGGTGGTTCTTTGTAGCTTGCTGTAAAAGACCTTCTTGGTGTGTCCTCACATGGAAAAGGGAGAGTGAGCAAGCTTTCTGTGTTTTTTCTTATATATACACTAACCTTATTGGAACAAGGCCCCGCCTTTATGACCTCATTTAACTTAGTTGCCTCTTTATAGGCCCTATTTCCATATAGAGTTACACTGTAGGTATCTAAGTTTCAACATAGATATTTTGGGGGACACAGTTATGTTCTCAGTAGGTGTGACTAGAATGAGGGAAATATACTTTTTTTTAGTGCAAAATATATTTAGAGTAACCTTTCACCAAGAAGAGGACACTGAAAAGAAACATCCAAATAGTTTTTTATTTCAAAATAAATTTTTCTATTTTTTTCTATTTCTGTCAATATCTCTCATACAGAAGCACTTGTGGGAAAGGGCAGAAATGTATTCAAATTATCTGGAGAAAAGTAAACAGGGAAGCCTATGGAATTGTATATAATACAGGAATACAGTCAGATTTTACAAGTCCTCAGCAACACTCAAGTTTTCCCTTAACTGTTTGGTATAATCTAAATCTTATACTAAATATAACATACTAAATAAAAACTTAATAGAAAAAATCCATTTCAGACATGTGCTCAACTCAATAATATTTTAGAGATGTGCAGAAATAGAACAAAACAATACAATACACAACAAGTTGTATCCCTAACTCTGTTATCTAACTCTGTGCTCCAAGATCTCTTTTCAAATGTTTCCTCTCTAATTAAGTCATATAGTTTCTCTCTGCTTAGAAAACACTAACATCCAGTGGCCTATTTTATTTTAATATGAAGAATTTATATACGCAAAGTATCTCTTCTCTCTAGCATTTGCCGTAAATGTATATACTATCATTACTTAAATAAAGCACCCTCTCCTAATGACTTTATACAAACACTGAGCTATTCCTTTCACAATGAGCTCAGAAACAAAAATTGATTATAAAAATCAAGTGCAAAAAATGTATTTTTATTATTTATAATCACATTATAATGATCAAATTCGATTGTTTTATTAATACTCCAAAACTTCCTTTCAAGAAAATGAAAAAGAAAATTAAAATATTATTTAAAAACCACTGAAAATATTAAGAATTAGGTCAGATGTTAAAATGGCAATGAGTCATAAACTGGATTAATGGCATGCTTGTGTTTGTTTCAATGTAATTTTAAAAGGAAGACATGTCCTATTATGTAAATTGTAGTAAATGTAAAATGAAGAAGAGAAAATGAATGTCTTCCCTGAATGAAAAATGATGGTTGAGAGGAATAATGTAAAAAAAAAACTTTATATACAAATACCATGTCAGTAGATGTCCAATTTAAAGTGATAAATTAGTCTTTAAACTGACTTTCAATTAAGGATAACCTTCTTGTTGATAACATTCAATTTTCAAAATTGAATCTATCAATCACTTTGAATTATTAGGAAACTGATATAATTCTTAAGAATGTTTAAAACATTCTTACTCATATTTCCCCTTCTTTTAACTTTTTCCCCCTGAGTTTATAGAATTTTCTCCAACTAATCTAGCCTTTATGTACATTTCAAATCAGCATACTAGTCGAATTAAGTCTTCACGTTGTGAAGTACCTAAGATTTGATTTTTCTGTAGGCTGCCACTTTTTGTTGTTCAATTGTTTTTGTTTATTCCCTCATTTGTTTAACCAGCTATGTGCCAGGAATGAGGTCACCAAAGCTGATATAATCCCTGGCTCATGGACCAGTAGCATGGGAAGAATGTGGGCAAACAGATATTAAGCAAATAATTCCAAATATATATATATATATATGAATGGTAAGCACTATGACTGGAAAAAAAATACAACAGGGTAATGCATTAGGAATTCATCTGACCTCAGGGGTTAGAAGAGACTTCTCTGAGGAAGGGTATTTGACTTGTGATCAGAAGGATGAATTGGCATTGTTTGGGCCAAGAGGTTGGGAGAAACACGTGGAAGACTGGTCATGTGCAAAAGTTTTGACAGGTGAGAATTCATGGAACTATAGGCCCGGAAGATGAAAATGATGCTATGAAGGAAGACAAGGGTGAGAATAAACAAGGTGTTTCAGCCATTTAAAGAAATTTGCCTATATTCATAACAATGAAAAGCCTTTCTAAGATTTTTTGAGTGAGGGGGGATAATAAGATCTTCATGTTAAAAAGATCTTTCTGTACTTTCTATGAAGAATAGGTAGTTTGGAGCATCAGTGGGAGAGGAGAGAGCAGTTGACAAGCCAAACAGGAGAGAATAATAGCTTGGACCACAATGGTGGACACTTTGGAGATGGAAAGGAGAAGATAGCATAGAAATACTTAAGATATAAAATCAAAAGTCATTAAAGAGACATGTTTTGCTGAGGAACAAAATAATCCATTTTTATGGTTCACCTTGTAAGCCAGATGCATAGTTCTCTCATTTGCTGGGATAGGGCAACCCTGGATAAGAAGCAGTTTTGGAGAAAATATGATAAATTCACCTTTGGACCTGCTGAGTCTGAATGCTCTTTAGAGTCTGGCCTCAAAATAAAGGTCTTGAGTGATGATAAAGATGTGGGAGCCATATATTATCTAAGGATCCTTGAGTAAAGAGTTAATGGAGAGAACACTACATTAAAGAGTATGGGGTCTGTGGAAAGACCTTGAGAAATCTAGATATACAACATAGGTAAAGAGAGCAAAAAAACTCCACAAAAAACACCCCCCCCAAAAAAAAAAAAAACCAACAAAACACAAACAAACAAACAAAATAACCATATTTTCCTGGGTATAAGAATATTTTTTTTTCTAAAATCATTAGACTGAAAGTCGAGGGGCATCTTATACACAGAAGTCAGCCAAGGAGGGAGCCACATGGGTGCCTAGCTACCCATACCTTGTCAAACAGGCTTCCTCTAATCACAAGCCTTATTGCTACTGATGTCAGCTGATGCCATAATTGGAGGTAGAGGTGGAGAGTGCGCAGATGTAACTGGGACCAGAGCGTTCTGAGCCCATAAGGATGTCAAAAAGTAAAGAGATAAATACCAGTACATCATTGTCTTACTCTGCAAAATTCAAACTGAATGTAATCAGCTATGCAAAAAGAGCATGGAAATAGAGCTGCAGATAGACAATTTGGACCTCCTCCCACTGAGTGTCTGATCACACAGTGGAGAAAACAGGAAGAACAACTTCTTAAGATGCCAAAAAAGAAGAAGGCCTTAAGAGGAAAACCAGCAAAATGAGCCAAGTTGGAGCAGAGGCTTAAATTAAGACTTGGATTATGGAGCAGTGCCAGAGTGGCTTATGTCTGCCAACCAAGCTTATTCAATGTCAGGCAAAAATGTTTGCAAGTGAAATGAACATTGTTGATTTTACAAGAAAGGCAAAATGGTGCTTCAGTTTCATGAGGAGAAAAGGGTTGGCCATGAGAACATGAACAAAGTTAGCTCAGAAAATGCCACCAGTTTATGAGGATGATCTCACATATATAGACAGTGACTCAGATGACAGCAGTGATACAATAGAAGTTGAAGAAATTGATATGTCTGGAACTAATAGTGATGAAGAAGAGAGCAGTGATGCAACAGAGGCTGAATAAAGTGATATGCTGCATAATATAGTACTGGTATGTGAATATTACCTGCGATAATTACTAAATAAAAATGTATTATGTTTTATGTTTATTAAGTTTGCTGGTGAATGAAATACAAAATCACTGGTTTGTCTTTTGGCTAAAGAATTTTTCATCTTCTTTTAATATGAAAACCTCATTGATATTATAACTTTTTAACCAGCAACCATTTAGTTAATTCTTAATTGTAATGTATCTGTAAAGTTGTTTCCTGGGAATAACATAATTAATTAATAATCATTTCTTCAATTATTTCATTTATTGAGGAGAACAGGATTATTATGGATCAAATTCAGCATGTGAGACAAATACTTACTAATCATTTTTTTCTTTGTTAATTTCTCCCAGGGTGTTTACATATGAATAGGGAATGAAGTTCTCTTTAAAAAAGAAAAAAAAGAAAACCTCTAATGTAAACTATACTTTGTGGTTATCTTTTTGGAGAATTAGAAGACTCTTCTTTGAATCAGTAAAATTTTATCAGCTGTCACTATGCCTCCTAGTATTCTGAAGAAAATTATAGTTAAAACTTAACTGGTGAATTTCTCTGATGGAAATTTTCCTATACAGGCATACTCCTGTGCACATTCTCTCTCTTATCACCCCTCAGTAAACCTCTACAATTAGGTGTTTATTTTTCTAAAATGATGCTCAACAAAGTTGTGTCAAAGATACTGTGTGGTTCAAGGATATATCATTAGTACAAACTTACATCATAGGGCTTTCAGCCAAGGAAATTAAGTTAATTAAAAAAAATAAAAATTAAGTTTCATTTGAGTTCTCAGTTCTGCTTTCTAGATCTCACCTTGATTCTCCTTATGTCTCCCAACCTCACTCAGGGGTTATAAAAACAATTGGTTATGCAACTGTCCTCCCTGAAACTTTTATAATCCTTCTTGAAATGTTTTCATCAGCTTCAGTAAATGCTTTATGCTCCTATTTAGCCCTTTCCATCTGTACATAACCTCCCTGCCATACTTTAATAGACTAATAGAGGAGAAAATTCTGATGGAAAAAAAACACAAGTGAACTTTCAGTTTAGTGGAATAGATCAAGTAGCTGTTTATTACCCTGACTTTTTATATCTTTATTTCAGGAATTTTTTCAGTGGTTAAGGTCATTTAGTAATTGTCCAATAACACACTTAGTAAACACACAGAGACTGTCTTTAACAGAGTGAATATTAAAATCACTCAAAGCCTCTGGGAAAAAAAATGTACAGAGTTACTGAGAGAGGCAAATGATCAAAAAAACCATGTCCTGAAATTCATATTAATCTAAATGGATTTATGGGAAACCAATAGGAGATATGATCTCATCTAAACATAATTACCTTCCAAAGACTTCACCTCCAAATACCATCATCACATTGGGGATTAGAGTTTCAAGTGGATTTTAGGAAGACACAAACTTTCATTACGTAACATAAGTTTTGGTGAGTTTGGAGAGAAGATGGGGAGAGTAAACTGTAGTTCCAAAAGCTGGGGAAATTTAAAAGTAGAACAGGAAGCAATTATGAAAGGTTGGGAAAAGAGACTATCATATTTAATGGATTTGTTCAAGGGACTTTCCTTAAACAATATTGTGTCTGTAACAGAAATTGCAGATCTACTAATGAGAGATGTTAGAAATAATGTCAGAGAGATGTGGCTTCAGGATTCTTTTTTTTTTTAATTTAATAAATCTTTAGTGTTCAGGTTATTACAATTGTTTCTCCTTTTCCCCCCCATAGCTCCCCTCCAACCGGTTCCCACCCCACCCAACCTCCCCCTCACTGTACACTTACAGGTGTACAATTTTTGTCCAGTCTCTTCATGCACTCCCCCCATACCCCTTTCCCCCTGAGAATTATCAGTCCACTCCCGTTCTATGCCCCTGATTCTATTATATTCACCAGTTTATTCTGTTCCTCAGGTTTTTAATTCACTTGATTTTTAGGTTCACTTGTTGATAGAAATGTATTAGTTGTTCATAATTTTTATCTTTACTTTTTTCTTCTTCCTCTTCTTAAAGAATACCTTTCAGCATTTCACATAATACTGGTTTGGCAGTGATGAACTCCTTTAGCTTTTTCTTATCTGTGAAGCTCTTTAACTGACCTTCCATTCTGAATGATAACTTTGCTGGGTAGAGTAATCTTGGTTGTAGGTTCTTGCTATTCATCACTTTGAATATTTCTTGCAACTACAGTCTGGCCTGCATAGTTTCTGTTGAGAAATCAGCTGACAATCATATGGGTGCTCCCTTGTAGGTAACTAACTGTTTTTCTCTTGCTGCTTTTAATATTCTCTCTTTGTCTTTTGCTCTTGGCATTTTAATTATGTGTCTTGATGTGGTCCTCTTTGGATTCCTTTTGTTTGGGGTTCTGTGCGCTTCCTGGACTAGTAGGTCTATTTCTTTCACCAGGTGGGGGAAGTTTTCTATCATTATTTCTTCAAATAGGTTTTCAGTATCTTGCTCTCTCTCTTCTTCTGGCACCCCCATAATTCTGATGTTGGTACTCTTGAAGTTGTCCCAGAGGCTTCTTACACTATCTTCATATTTTTGGATTCATTTTTCTTTTTGCTTTCCCGGTTGAGTGTTTTTTGCTTCTTTGTATTTCAAATCTTTGACTTGATTCTTGCGTTCCTCTACTCTGCTGTTAGGTCTCTGTATAATATTTTTTTATTTCAGTCAGTGTATGTTTAATTTCTAGTGGGCCCTTTTTCATATCCTCAAGGGTCTCGCTAAATTTATCAGCCTTTTCTAGGAAATTCTTGAACAACCTTATAACCATGGTTTTGAACTCTATATCCAGTCATTTGTTTTCCTCCATTCCTTTCATTTGTGATCTGTTTCTTTGTCTCTGCATTTTCGCTACTTCCCTGAGTTGGTAGGGTAGCTTAGTGTGCTAGGTGTCCTATATGGCCCAGTGGGTCGGCCTCCCCAGTTACCTGAGGTGGACACTCTTGGTGCACCCCTTTGTGGGCTGTGTGTACAGTCTTGTTGTAATTAAGTCTTGATTGTTGTTGGTATCACTGGGAGGAACTGACCTCCAGGCCATCTGGCTATGAGGATCAGTTGTGTCTACACTGGGAGAAGATCAGTGCTGGAGACAGCCTTATAGGATCATACTTGCCAAATTGCAAAAGTCTCTGTGTTCAGCTTGGATGAGGTGGAGTCTCAGGGCGGAGCAGACAGTCTTGGCTTCCCGTCAGCCCTACCCTTGCGCATGCGCCTTCAGACCTCTGCCTTCCACAGCTCCCCTGAGTTTCCGCCTGCCAGTCCAGATTCCCCCCGTAAGATCATGAGTCCCCAGGAGCTCACCTGGAACTGAGATTCAGTGCAGTCAGAACTGGGGTTCAGTGCAACCAGGAGCTTCCAACTCCCTTCCACTAGGGAAAGCCTGCCGCAACCACCGCAGTCTTCTCTGTGAGCACTTGTGCGCACATGCCTCCAGACCCCTTCCCACTGTGGTTCCCCCAAGTCTCCGTGTACCTTTCTCTCTACCTGAAAGTCCAGATTCTCCCTGTCCACGGGATTTCACCCGGATCTGGGGTTCAGTGCAGTTGGAACTGGGGTTCAGTGCAGTCAGGGGCTTCCTTCTCGCTCCCACCAGAGAAAGTCACCCAGCCACTCAGCTCCCCTTCCTCTCCGCACATGTGTCTCCGTACCTCAGCCCTTTGCTGCTCCTCTGATTCTCTGTGAGCTTTTCTCTTTCCTTCTAGTTGTAGGATTTTCACTCAGCCAGCCTTCCTGTGGTTCTGGATGATGTCCGTTTTGACTTTTAGTTGTAGTTTTGAAATTGTGCGAGGCAGCAGTTTAGGTGCTTATCTATGCTGCCCTCTTGGTTTCTGGCTTCAGGATTCTTGTTACTTGCTTTACCCTTTCCTTTCCTCTCCTGAATTCCTATGCAACACCATGCCATCTGTAATTACTTATATCTTGAAGTAACAAATTACTTCCCCAAATAGTGGCTTAATAATAAACATTTATTATGTAACAGTTTCTGTAGGTCAGAAATTCTCAAGTTGGGTGGTTCTGGGCTGATCTCCCACATAACATGGCATTTAAGATGTCAGCCTGCAGTCTGAGCTGCAATCATCTGCAGGCTTGATCGAGGCTAGAAGATCTGCTTTCAAAGTGGCTCATGACTAGCAACTGGTACTGGCTTTTGACAGAAGTCCTCAGGTCCTTGCCACATGGACCCTTTGACTGAAGGGCTGCTTGAGTGTCCTCATGATGTGACAAACGGCTTTCCCCAAAGAAATCAATCCAAGAGTGAACAAAGAGACATTGTAATATATTTTATGAATCACTGGAGCGCTATCATAAAGGCTGGCCACTGCAACATCTCTTCAAAAATTATTTCTGAAAGTCCACAGAACTTCCCTTAGGACCACACAACAATTACTGTTTTTGTTCAATTATGAAATGTTCCTACCCTTTACTGTTAATGAGGAAGGAACAATAAGACAATTTTTTGAGGGGTGGGGGGGACCTGTTATCTTCTACTAAATACCAGGCTTTAGCATAATTAATGAAGAGGTAAAACACACCTATGTTCATCCTTTGTGGGAATTGTTTCCATCTTCTATCATTCCTCATATTTTTTTTTGTCAGTGCTCAGACTATTCTGCTTTGATTGACTAGCACCCCCACTTTTTCCTCTAGTATTTATCTAATTAAACTTTATCTTCTTTTAACTGTTGCTTCTGTTTATTAGTCTTTAGTTCCTTCAATGCTAGCTGAGCTCAGTTTGCTGAAATAGTTATTTAGTCAAATTAAACTTATGATTTATGACTGATTTGTCCTTCTAAGTGTTTAGATAATGTTATTCTGTTAAACTACTGAATCTTGAAATGTGGAATGAGAATTCAAGACCCTTCAGATATTGATATCCACAACATGTATGGTTTTGAAGACTTCTTTTTTGGAGTAGCAGAGTTGTTTGCAGCAATCCATATTTTTCTTTGGAAAATAAAAAACACTTATGAAACCAAATCATGGGCACTGTATTTTAAAAAGTATTAGGGATTGCAGCAGTAAGGACTAGAGGAACTAAATTACTAGAGCAGAGACACCTTTCATGGTTGAACCCAGGACATGCAGCTGCTTTTTGTGTTTTTTTTTTCTGAGGCATTTGCCAATGTTGGTTGCTGAATAAAGCCTGGGATTAATGGATTAATGGATCGTTGCTGGAGGACAGAGGAAAAAGAGAACTCAGTAGCAGTCACAACAGGCTAAAATTAAAAGAAAAAATTCTAGACATTAAAGGAGAATCAGTGATTGGCTGGTTTACTCTACTAGACATTTGCTGCATCCCCAAGTTGCATCAGGGTAGAGTGATTATTTCCTTTAGAAGAGAGTAAAAATTCCTGCAGTCTCAAAGTCTCAAGATCCTTAATAGACAAAACCTTCTAAAGGCAGAGACCCCAAGAAAATGAAAAGCATGAATTGAAAGCTCTTAAGAGTGATTTGAAACTGACCAGCTGCAGTATTTTCCCAGGGGCACACAACCATCTGGACATACCCAAAAACTTCCTGAATTCAGTGAATCAATCTATACACCCAATAACCTATCAAACCGTAAACTAGATAATTTCTAAGAAAATCATGATACAAGTGTTAAAAATCAAAGACAAAGAAAATCTCAAATGCACCTAGGAAGGGATGGGTGGGCGGAAACAACCACACCACTTAAGTATTTTGTCTAAAAAAATCCTTGCACATACTCCAGCTTGGTGTTTCTTTAACTTCTCTGTTCGCATGCCCTTCCCGGGCTACTGTTACAATCCCTCCAAAATATAGGATGTGTGTATGCCTTTTATGATTAAAATATGAGAAAAATCATGCCAGTTTGGCTTAGATGCACAAATGAAAGATGAATATGATCAGGAGAGGGGTGAATTAGGATGTATTAATGTTATTGGTGGGGACATCTCCTTATCTCCACTGATTGTTAGTGGGAGTGAGCTTCTTTCCATATTCTGAGAAAAGAAATTTTCTGAGACTCACATGGGAGGATGAGATATTGTAGAAAGCTTTATTTCTGTGGAATCAAACCCCTGTTTTTAAGGCCCCCTCTCCCACTGTCCTACCAAAGAAGTCCCACTTTACTTTTAGCAGAGCTAAGATCAAAGCCAGTGTCCAGAGTTTCCATTTCATGTTGAGACAGTCTAACCCAGCATCAGGCTAGTTTAGTTTGTGTTCCCAGCTGCAGTCCATTAGTCCAACATGAGTGAGGTCTGCCTGGCCACATGGACCATGGAGGGAACACGGTAGCAGCAAAGCCAAAGGAGCCGAGAGCCAAGAGCAGAGAATCAAACAAGAGTCACAAGAGAAGAGAGTTAAGAGTGCAAGTCCCCTTGTCAAGGGGATTATGTATTCCCCAAATTTCCCGAGTTTGCAGTGGCCCTGCCCACTCTGGCCAATGATCTCTGTTCCCAGGCTTGATTGACAGGCAAGTACCTTCCCTATATCACCACAACTCACTGTGTGAGCACCTATTTCCCCTTTGTTCAGTGCCTTCCCCTGATAACCTGCAGGGAATGGGCGGTGGTTCCCTGGGAAGTATAAAACTGCAGCTCCCTGGTGAAGCTGCCCACATGACATGCTTATAATGTCTGGCCTCCCCTTTGCTCCTTTCCTATTACTAATAACTAGCTAATTACAATGGCATCATTAAGAGAAAAGCCAAGGTTGATGGGATCCAAGGAATGTAATTTTTTCACCATCACTTCAGTACAATTTTAATCCACCCACATGGTTCTCAATATTATGGGAGTAATTCATTTTGAGAATCTTCCTATCTAATAAAGAGGGAATATGCAAACTGACAATCATGCCATCACAAAGATGGCACCAACCATAGCCATAAGATGGCACCCAATCCCTGCTGGAGTCTTCCAGTCCTTTCAGCCAGGCCAGGGGGGTGGCAGGCACACGGTGTGGCTGGACCCGCCCTCAGCACCCCAGCTGCCCAGGACCACCCAAGGCTCAGGTAACCAGAGCCAGCTGAGGCTTGTGCTGATGGCAGTGGCAACAGCAGAGGTGTGATGGGGTGTCACCTTCCCCTGATTGCCGAGTTGCCTCCTACCTCTGAGGGCTCCCAGACTGTGAGAGGGGGCAGGCCGGGATGAGGGAATCCCCCTCCAGTGCATGAATTTTCATGCACTAGGCCTCTAGTATGTAAATAATGGACAGAAAAAAAATTTAGGCAGTTTTGGAAAGAGAAAGTACATGTTATCTTTAAAATTAGGAAGATTTAAAAAATTCAAATAATAGGTTCTGAGAAACTTTTATAGACAATGGGCCTGGGGAAGAGAGTTCTATAAAAAACTGGATCCTGCTCCATTCTGAGCTATTTTAAACATCTAGATTAAGTTATATAAAAAGGTAGATTTGTCATTCTTTAGCACTGGCATCCTCTCCACAGGGGACAGTTGGTGTAGAAACTGCCATAGTCCTTTGGAAATTAATCCATGCTAAATGAATTTGATCTCTAAACATTGTGTCCACTTAATAATAATGATGTTGCTGTATACATGTATGATCCTATGGGGTGAGAAAGATAACAATGTATAGAGGTTGACTTTAAATTTATTTAATTCTTTAAAGAAAATATAAACAATATGCAGACTTACTTAAAGGGCTGTTTGCATAAGGATGAATTGAGATTGTGTATTCTACTTTATGAATATCAGTAATACAAATAGAATTCTGGGGATAAGAACAATTCTTTTGAAAGTTACAGGTGGTGTTGCTGAGGATAAAAAAATGAGTGGTGAGTGAGTCTCTCCACGTCCTTATTTTATCTCCTTGCAGGGGCTCTTGTAAGGTCAAAGAGCAGGAAAGTCACCATGATCCATTTTAGTTTGTGTTTTGTCCAGTAGCTGATGTATGTTTTAGCCATTGGTATCTGGATTTGCTGGTAATAAGAGCCCAAGGACAATTTTATATTGAAACAATTTTGTAACAACTAATGGAAACTCAACTCTTGCCTAAGTATTTGCCCACATATTTACATATTTAAGCAAAAAAAGCAGGAACTTCTTTTTTTTTTAATATATTTTATTGATTTTTTTACAGAGAGGAAGGGAGAGGGTTAGAGAGCTAGAAACATCGATGAGAGAGAAACATCAATCAGCTGCCTCCTGCACACCCCCGACTGGGGATGTGCCTGCAACCAAGGTACATGCCCTTGACTGGAATCGAACCTGGCACCCTTGAGTCTGCAGGCTGACACTCTATCTACTGAGCCAAACTGGTTAGGGCGAAAAGCAGGAACTTCTTAATACTGATCTTTAAATATAAACTCCTGTGAAAATTGAATATAAATTTCAACACTTGGGTTGGTGAATACATAATACAATAGGCAGATGATGCATTGTAGAATTGTACACCTGAAACCTATACAATTTCAATAATCAATATCACCCAATAAATTCAATAAAACAGTTTCAACACAAGTTTTACTTACTAGATCCAAATAATTAGCCATGGAGATCACCTGGACATAAGATCTCAAGTAAAAGGCAGTATGCATGGGGAGCAGTGCCATCCTGGAGTGAAGTATCTCTATCTTACTTTTCCCAAGTATTTGAAAGATTTGACTCTTGAAATCATAATTACAAGATATAAAGCAGACAAAATCTCTAACCAAATTTTAAACAGTTATGAGGACTACCACTTATGACCAGATGTGTTCCTTATGTTACAACCCAAACAGGGATGATGAGAAAGCAGGTTAATTAAGTCATTAATGGAGTATACACAGGTTGTAGTATGTGTTAACATTAATGATTATAAAATTGAAGAACCAGTGGTTTTCTTATAGTTCTATAGTGCTAAAGGCATATCTTTGCCTCCTTGTTTGAAATAAACAGGAGTTTATACTACTTAAAGTAATGATAATAGTCTACTTGCTAAAAGACATTTGTCATATAAGAGTAAATGGCCTAAAAGAATATTATGTAATGGTGCATTAGTCAGCTCAGGGTGCCATAACTGGATATCACAGGCAGGTTGGGTGACTGGAATAACAGAAATTTGTTTATTTAACTTTTCCATTGAGGAAGAAGGTGAGGGGTTGGGTGGAAAAGGGACAGGAAGCAGGGGTCTGGGAGCTAAAAAAATGATGCAAGAGTTCTTTCTTTCTTTTAATCTGTTTAGTTGCATTGGATAACATGAGTCTTTTAGTCACCCATAGGTAATGTTAAAGAATTCATGAGCTTTTCAATACTATTGCTGAACAGTAATATCAGTGACAAAAAGGATATGTCACAATATGGCAGAGGTACACAATGCCACAGCATACACATGGCATTCTTGTAGTGGGTTCACTATAATAAAAATATTTGGGGTGGGGGGGAAATGTACTATAAACCACAGAACACATGGATATATTATGAATTAGAATGAAACTGTATAAGAACATTTAAGTAAAACTTCAAAGAAATTTTGCTTTCCAGGTAAACATTTTGGCTACACTACCAGATACGTACTAAGTTATTAAATTTCTTGTATAATGCTGTGGTGGAAATATATGAGAACTCATTTATCTAGCCTATGAATTATCAATAGGTGAGGGGGATTATATGTCCCCAGGTAGGCAAAAGTTGTTTTTGAGGGGAATAAAAATCTTAGCAATTACAATGGTTTGTGGCCCTCCAAATAGGTCAAAATATATAAATAGACATGGTGTACATCTGTGTTATTAGCTCATTGGGGGAATTAGGAAAAGCAATCTAAAATGTCTCCTTGGCAGGGGCAATAATGAAACAAAGATCAAGAAACACTGATCTATTCAGATCAATTATTGGATTTTATTTTCATTAGTGGACTTTAAACTTGTTATTCTGTGGTGTTAAGTATATTTTGTCATCTACTATTTCCATCCATAGTGGAAGCTATTATAGAAACATGTACAGGGGTTACTAATAAAGAAAATGATTGATATTGTTAATAACATTTTGTTATAAAGTCACTGCATGGGGATTGATCTAAAAATTAAAATGAAACAAAACTACAAATCATGAAGATTTTGTTTTTATTAACCATAAATATTTTATGATTATGATATTTTTACTTATTAGATTTTTTTTCCTGATTAGATGTTAGAGAAAAATATAAAAACTTTATGGAAAAATGTTTTGTTATAACCTAGTTAACATAAATGTAGAGAGAAATGTATAATAATTATCCACTGAACAATATTTAATCTTTAGAGGGATGAAATGGTTCCATGTTTACGAATATACTTAATTGGGAAGCAATATTCAACCCATGGAATTGCTAAGTCATTAATAAAAATAACCTAGACAGAGAGAATCCAAGATGTTGGCATAGGTAAACACCTAAACTGCTGCCTCGCACAACAATTTAAACTGCAATTAAAAGACAAAACGTCTATCACCCAGAACTACGGGAAAGCTGGCTGAGTGGAAGTTCTACAACTAGAAGGAAAGAGAAAAGAGCACTGAGACGTGCACAAGCCCTGAAAAGCTGAGGTACGGAGGCGCGGGATCTGGGCTGGCGGCAGGCGTTGCTTTTTTCAACCCAAAGGGGAGACAAGCCCTGGATTACTCTGAAATACAGTTTCTGGGGAGACGCAGGGGACCCAAAATCCTACGGGGAGAAGCTGGATTGTCTGCTACCGGGTCGGAAAGTGAGGGGGGCCTGCTTGTAGAGCTGCGCACAGGAATAATTGTTTATCTGCACTGGGGCACGGGACTGGACGCAGTGGGAGACACAGAGCCGGCTAACTAGCAGCCATTGCTGTTTGCCACGCCCTAGCCTAGTGATGCCCTGAGACCCCACCCCACACAACCTACAAACCCACCCAAGCTCCAAGCAGTGGCTTTTGCATGTGAATGGACTGCAGCTTAACCTAACATACTTGCAGCCCGGATCAGACAGCTCCAAAACCTCCAAACCCCAAGCAAAGAGGAGAAAACTGTAGCTCTCACTGTAGCTCCTGCTGGGTGGACTCAGACAATAGCTGACCTGCACCCCATTGGAGATCCAGAAGCCAGTATACCTACTGGTCAGTGTGAGACACCAGATTTCAACTCCTCACATCCATAAGTGACACATTCAAGAGGCAGACTCAGCAAGCACCAAAGCCCCACTGAAACAAGTCCTGCACCATATGCGTGTCTCCTGCACAGCAGTTCTTAGAGACACAGCGAGTCCTCCCAGCCGATTGGCCTGGAGGTCAATTCCTCCCAGCGTACCAACAGCAATTAAGGCTTAACCACACCAAGACTTTGCACTCAGCCCACAAAGGGGTGTACCAAGAGCGTCTATATCAGGTGATTGGGGAGGCTGAGCTACTGCCCCCTATAGGTCACCTACCACACAAAGCCACTCCATCAACACAGGGAAGCAGCCAAAATGCGGAAACAAAGAAACATGTCACGAATGAAAGAAACGGAGGAAAGCAAACTACTGGACGACAGAGTTCAGAACCACATTTATAAGGTTACTCAAGAATCTTCTAAAAACCGCCGAGAAACTTGATGACACTTCTGAGGAGCTTAGTGAGACCTTCAAGGACCTTAATGAGAATGCCAAAAAAATGGAAAAGGACCAGTCAGAAATGAAGCATACACTGTCTAAAATAAAGAATATACAGAAACTCAACTGTAGATCAACGTACCCCAAGAATCAAACTAAAGATCTGAAATATGAGGAAACAAAAAACACCCAACCAGAAAAACAAAAAGAAAAAAGAATCCAAAAATATGAAGATAGTGTAAGGAGCCTCTGGGACAACTTCAAGCGTACCAACATCCGAATTTTTGGGGTGCCAGAAGAAGAGAGAGAGCAAAATACCGAAAACCTATTAGAAGAAATAATGACAGAAAACTTTTCCTACCTGGTGAAAAATAGACTTACAAGTCCAGGAAGCGCACAGAACCCCAAACAAAAGGAATCCAAAGAGGACCACACCAAGACACAACATAATTAAAATGCCAAGGGCAAAAGACAAAGAGAGAATCTTGAAAGCAGCAAGAGAAAAACGGTTAGTTACCTACAAGGGAGTACCCATACGACTGTCAGCTGATTTCTCGGCAGAAACTATGCAGGCCAGAAGGGAGTGGCAAGAAATATTAAAAGTGATGAACAGCAAGAACCTACAACCAAGATTACTCTACCCAGCAAAGCTATCATTCAGAGGTGAAGGTCAGATAAAGAGCTTCACAGACAAGTAAAAGCTAAAGGAGTTCATCACCACCAAACCAGGATTACATGAAATGCTGAAGGGTATTCTTTAAGAAGAGGAAGAAGAAGAAAAAGGTAAAGATAAAAATTATGAACAACAAAATGACATCAAATACATACCTACCAACAAGTGAATCTAAAAATCAAGTGAATAAAAATCTGAAGAACAGAATGGACTGGTGAATATAATAGAATCAGGGACATAGAAAGGGAGTGGACTGACAACTCTTAGGGGAAGCAGGTGTGAGGGGTGTGGGAAGAGATTGGACAAAACTCTTACTCCTATGGATGAAGACAGTGGCGGGGGGTAAGGGCATGGGGTGGGGTGGGGAATCAGGTGGAGGGGAGCTATGGGGGAAAAAAAAAAAGAGGAACACCTGTAATAATCTGAACAATAAAGATTTATTTTAAAAAAAATAACCTAAAAGGATGCTAGTTTTGTTCTCAACTTGTTTCACCTCATAATTTACCCTAACTTTTTAGCATAAATGTAGTTAATGATCTTCTTTTCTTTTAGAAAAGTATGCTATTTGAAGGACCCTTAAGAATTAATTGCTTAATTCCTTTGGTTTAATTTGCATTATGAGAGTGCCATGGCCATTTTGCATATCACAGCCTGATGAACTGAACTGTTTTGACAACCCTTTACAAATTGAGTCACAAGGAGTTTAGAAATAGGCTGCTTTCCATATCTCATCTTGAGAAATTATTTATAAATTTGAAGTCTCTTTACTTTCCTTATTGGCCTCTATGATTGGCCTGTGCCCCTCAATTTAATAGTGGGCAGTATGTGAGAAGGTGATGCCCCAGTTTGGTCTTTGCGCCCAGGCTGACTCCTGTGCCTGGCAGTGAATTTTTATTGAACATACTGGAGAAATGTATCTTCATTATGCTCAGGCTGTTGTTTTGCAGAAACAGTTGACTTCTACAATCCATTAGGCCCAAAATCAATGAATGCTCAGTCAACTAAGATTATGGGCTTTGAGCAGAGAACATTTCCCTTAAGCTGTATTCTCTTCCATCTTCAATGATAGACCAGCTAGTTTTATTCAGAATTTGGTTTTTTTATTATTTATTTATTTATTATAGCACTAGAGACCTGGTGCACAAATTCGTGCACAGTTGAGGTCCCTTGGCCTGGCTGGTAATCAGGGCCGATTGGGGACAGCTGGCTGGGGGGAGGGACTGTGGGAGCTTGGCCAGCCATGGGAGGTTGGTGGTGGGAGAACACTGACCACCAGGGGGAAGTTCCTGTGTTGAGAGTCTGCCCCCTGGAGGTCAGTGCTTATCATAGCTACCAGCAGGTTGTCCAGCTGTAATGGTCACTTAGGCTTTTATGTATATACTAGAGGCCCGTTGCAGGAAGATTCCTGCAAGAATAGGGCTTCCTGCTGCCGTCTCCATGGCCCTGCCTGCTTCCCTCGCTTCTCCGCCGCCTGCTTGCTTCTCCGCAGCTTGACTCCCTTCTACAGAGCTTGGCTTCCTTCTACGTTGTCTTCAGTCTTGCTGTGCACCAGGATATGCAAATTGGTTGGGTTAATTTGCATACTCACTGCTGATTGGCTGGTGGGCATGGCAGAGGTGTGGTCAATTTGCATGTTTCTCTTTTATTAGATAGGATAGGTGCTGTTGATAATGGCTACAAGCACCTCTGTGCTGTTTTGTTTTTTTTTTTCCAACAGGCTTGGGTGACATGTATCTGCTACTATAGTCATAGCAGGCAATTGTTTGATCAAATGTTTTACCTGAGAATAATTAGGGTCATCAGCTTTGGAGACAGCCATATAATGTTTTCTTTCCATCTGCTGTCTGACAAAGTGGCATATATATTTTGCATTTTAAATCATACTACACATATGTGTTTGGGAAATTATAGACTTTTGTTTCAAAACATAAGCAAATTTGAACTCAGTACAAAAGCAAATTAAAGAGACCTGAACAGACACTTGAACTCAGAAAAATGTTGATACTTCTAATTCCTTTAAGAGATGAGAGATTCATTGTCTGCCTTTTGCTGTGTAGTAAATCTGATATTTGAGTCTTGACTGGATTAAGTAAAACGCTCTGAGTCTTAGTTGCTGGTAGATTGTAAATGCCATGAGGAGAAGGATTGCATTTGCTTTCAGCATCTACAGGAGGGATTTAAAAATATCTGTTCAATTAAATACAATGGAGTTATGCCATGGTTTTAAATATTGTAAGAAAGGTTCGCAGGGCTAATTTTGTTGGTCAAATCAGCTGCACCAATTCAAAGTTAAACCTTCTTCTAGTTTATAGTATTAAATGAGTTTTTATGCTTTGTGATTTTCTTTATTAAGTTAATAGATTTTGTCATGCTTTTAACTCCTCCTTTATTGATTTTTTTCATTATCCCTCTTGTTAATGTCCTTTACATGCTTGATTCAAGCACAGCCAAAGTGTTTTATTTCAAAGTCATTTATTCAGTTTTAATTTATATAAAAATACATAAACAATATTAAAAAAGAATAAAATGATACAGAAGAGCTCAGAGTTTAGGCTATTTTGCCTGTCACTATCTCACATTTGTTTTCTTATATAATTTCCTATTTATATGCATAACAGACTCTCAATGTCATTTCCTGAGCTCTCTGAAAACTGCCTTGGTAGCAATTATGAGGATTCAGTAGGATGTATAAGAAAAACACTAATAATATCACTTGATAAGTCCTCTTTTCATTCCCATACACATTTGTCTTCAATATTATGTACATGTAGTTGCTGTTATTATATCGTGAAGTATTTGTGATACTAATATGTTTCTTGAATATTAATTTCTTTGTAAGAAGAAGCAAAAGATATAAGGATAAATTCCTTTAATGCTTTTATAGCTTTTTATTTTGTTAAAACAACTGTCAATGCTCATAAAAGACTTAAAATATGTCTTTATTTTTTTAGTATATTTCTTCACTTATGCTTTTTCCTTATAATATTGTATATTTATGCAATATTAACAATATTTGCATAAATATAAATTTACAACATTTAATTTTTATTTTTATCTGAATCTTATTTCCTACACAGAGTTATTTTACATTTGTGAAAACATCTTCAGATGTTATTATGAATTTAAGGCACTAATGGCTATTAAGAAGTTAAAGATTTCTTAGAAGTACATAAACTTAAAACCACAGACTTAAGTGCCTAAAAATATCCACTTTGAGATTAAAATTTAAATTGGTGAGGAGAGAATAAGCAACTGTGTCAAATCAGTAAGCCACATTGACAGGATTTTATATTACTATCATAGAGCTTTTTTGAAATATATCAAAATAACATAATTCTCTTCAGTGATACATTGCTGTGATGTGGGAAAAAGGTTTAGAGATATGGGGGTAGAGTTCGCTTCCCCTTACCCCCCATTACTTGCAGATTGTGAAATTTCAGAAAACCATTTAATCTCATTGTGGCTCAGTTTCCTCATCTGTAAAATAAATAAATTTTTTCATGGTGTTCATAATGAGTATTATATGAAGATTAATGTATGTATACATACATATATATATGTACACACATATGTATATGTACCTATACATATATGTATATGTATTCATTTATAATTACACTAGAGGTCTGGTGCACAAATTCGTGCATGGGTGGGGTCTGACCAGCCTGCCCCAATGGCAGCCCATGGGGCTGGACTGGCAGGGGAGAGGCTGCTGGTGGTTGGCCAGCTGGTCCCACCCCCAATTGGAGTGTTGGGGGCCAGTTGGGGGCCTATCAGGGGCCAGGCCAGCCAGGAGGAGGGAGGTTTGGCCAATCGGGGAACAGATCAGGCTGGTTGGCTGCTGCAGTGCAAATCATAGCCACCACTTGTTTCAGTCAGTCATTCTGGTCCTTCCACCATTCTGGTAGCTGGCCTTTTATTCTATCTAATAAAAGAGTAATATGCAAATTGACCATACCTCTACCACACACAAGCCACGCCCACCAGCCAATCAAGAGTGAATATGCAAATAAACCTAACCAAGATGACTGTGGCCACAGGGAGCAGGAGGGAGACCTGGGTTTCCCTGACAATGGAGCAAGCCAAGGTTTCCACCTGCAATTGCTGGCCTAGGCCTCCATTCCAGGCTACAAAGTTTCGATTATACAAAATAAATAAATTCCACATACCAGGGCCTCTGCTTAAGTCGCGGGGGGGCGGGGGGGGAGAGGGCATGGCCAGCCTGCATACCACCACAGGCCCCTCGCCCAGGCCACCCCAAGAGAACCCCCACCATGATCCAGGACACCCTTCAGGGCAAACCAGCTGGCCCCCACCCATGCACCAGACTTCTATCCTATCTAATAAGAGTAATATGCAGATTGACCATCACTCCAACACACAAGATGGCTGCCCACATGTGGTCAAAGATCCTGTACCCATGTGGACACAAGATGGGCACCACAAGATGGTCAGCAGGGGAGGGCAGTTGGGAGGGACCAGGCCTGCAAGGGAGGGCAGTTGGGGGGTACCAGGCCTGCAGGAGAGGGCATTTAGGAGCAAACAGGCTGGCAGGAAAACAGTTAGACATCAGTCAGGCTGGTAGGGGAGTGGTTAGGGGGTGATCAGGCTGGCAGGCAGAAGCAGTTAGGGGCAATCAGGAAGGCAGGCAGGCGAGCAGTTGGGAGCCAGCAGTCCTGGATTGTGAGAGGGATCCCAGATTGGAGAAGGTGCAGGCTGGGCTCAGGGACACCCCCCCCCCCATGCACAAATTTCGTGCACCGGGACTCTAGTATATATATATATAGATTCCATGCACTCACTGTTCTGATTAATACACACACACACACAATGTGTAATGTGTGTAATAGTAGTCTCCACTTATCCATGGTTTCAGTTTCTACTATGTCAGTTACTTGTGGTCAATGGTGGTCCAAAAATATTCCATGGACAATTCCAGAAATAAACAATCTTTTAAATCACATGCAGTTCTGAATAGTGTGATGAAATCTCCCATGGTCCCTCTTGAGTGATGAATCCTCCATTTGTCCAGCATCTCCATCTATTGACACTCCCACCCATTAGTCACGTGACAGCAAGTTGCCGTAGTTATCAGATCAACTATAGGGGTATGGAGGTGCTTACTAGAAGAAATTACAGATATAAATCTTTAGTCAACATTTTCTTAGAAGAAAATACAGATTTATACCTGTATTGTCTTCTTGGCCATATCCATTAGGAGTGGAGCTTCTTCCATCCTGCTAAGCTGAAGAGAGTGAGAGAAAGAGCACGTCATGTTTTAAGTACTAAAAATTGTTTTTTCTGAAATTTAGATTTTCTCAAGTCAAAGTTTCCTCAGATGGTATATATATGCTCTTAGGAAAATTTCCAGAGACCTTAAATGGTTGTTATTATTGCTGTTTTAAAAGTAATTTTCACCAGTTATGGTTGTTTTCATGGGGACTAGGCTTGTGAATGTCCTCAGGCTTCCTGCCATTCCAGAGGTAGCAGTTTGATTTTATGAATATACTAGAGGCTTATTGCACAAATTCATGCACAGATAGGAACCCTCCGCCTGGGCAGGCAATTGGGGTCGATTGGGGCTGTCTCACCCAGTCTCGATCAGGGATGGCCAGCAGGGGGAGGGACTGTGGGAGGTTGGCCAGCCACAGGAGGTTGGCTGTAGGAGTGCACTGACCACCAGGGGGCAGCTCCTGTGTTGAGCATCTGCCCCCTGATGGTCAGTGCATGTCATAGCGACCGTCTGGTTTAACAGTCACAATGGTAGTTTAGGCTTTTATATATAGATAGGTAAGTTTAAAAATGTTAGGGCTCTAGGTAGCATATCTGTGAGAGATCTAGTTAAAGGTAGAGTTATTAGATCCCTTCTAGTCAATTTTTTACTCAAGAGCACAGACATGAGATTTTCCCCTTAATTTATATGAACCTAGAAATTTAAAATTTTGCTGTAACTCATCCCAATGAAGGAGTCACAGCCCACCCTAGTGAAGGACACAATTTACTTGATATGAATTATATGCCCTTTACTGTAGTCATAGCAGTTGGTACACTACATGAAAGTAGAGGAAAGGAGTGTTATGGAAATACAAATAGTTCTTTATTCATTTTAAAGGCATTTCATTATCTTCTGGCATTTAGTTTTATTTTCATTTTCTTATTTTCTGGATCTGAAACATCTTTCAGGTTCCTTTTGTGAGTCACTGCCCCAGAATCAGCCATTTCTCTTAGAAGCCTTGGATTCTTTTATTAGAGAAATCATATTAGAAACCAAGATCTGGATGCTAGGTGTGTTCATTACTACTGGACTCATTGTTTATAGGCCTTCTTACCTGGCAGAGCAAAAATAAATATGTTTCTCCTTCCTTTTAAAAAATAATTTTCTGCCTTATACTGCAGAGTAATTGTATGTTAAGATCTTAAATTTATATTACCTCTTGATATAAAACAAAGTGTACCATAAATATAATTTTCAAATGAAATTATATGTTTGTATTCTATTTTATTTTCTCAACTATGAGAAATGTACCCACAAAATCAGTGCTATTTTAAATAAATTAGTTACTTTTCTCCCCAATCCTCTCTGAGAGGCCAAAGGAAGAAGAATCTTCTTATTTCACTATCCTTTTTAAAAAAAATCTCCAGCATTTTTTTTTTCAAATACTTAATGGTTAACAGTCATGCTAACTATTTCTCTTTATAATGGAGTCTTTGTAAAAACAACACAGCTATGAATAGATTCACTCTTAAAGATAATACTTATTACAGAAAAACAAAAGTTTTCAACAAACAAATTACCTGGCAAATGACTATTTGACAGAAGGGGGAGTTCCTGGATCCAGAGAGAATAACAATGAAGGCCTGGAAGTAACAATTATTTTCATTCTTGCTTAGGAATAAACCACAATAGCAAGTAAAAGAGCCTCTGTAGTGACCAGAAGTCATTTTTGAGCATCAGAGCTGGGAGACATAGCCCCCCAACTTGGAGGGGAAAAAGACCTCTGGTGCATATAAAATGCTGCTATATAGAGCAGTGGGACTAAAGGAGCCACCACTTATATCAGAAAATTAGTTGAATACTATGCTGAGGGAAATGAAATGAAAACCCCAATAACAGAATGACTTAAAATGATGTCATTTTCATATGCTTCAAAAATATTATTTTTATTTCTTCATTTTGGGGATTAAAAAATTAAGTTACACATATGTTCACAATTTGAAGGAAAGAAAACCCAAATATAGATTAATACATCTTCCTAAATTACAATTAAGCCTAACTTATCTTTCTGGCTGTTTGCTTATGGACTACAAATCACAATAATTTTGAATAGTTGGTCCACTATTATAAATATACTAGTGGCCTGGTGCACGAAATTCACGCACAGGGGGAGGGAGTGTTCCTTAGCCTGGCATGTACCCTCTCCAATATGGGACCCCTCGAAGGATGTCCTACTGCTGGTTTACAGGGATTGGGCCTAAACCAGCATTTGGACATCCCTCTCACAATCTAGGACTGCTGGCTGCTAACTGCTCGCCTGCCTGATTGCCCCTAACCACTCGGCCTGCTTGCCCCCAACTGCCCCCTGTGCCAGTGTGCTTGCCCTCAACTGCCTCCCCTGCTGGCCTGCTCGCCCCCACCTCCCCTCCCCACTGGCCTCACCCCCAACTGCCCCCCTGTTGGCCTGCACACTCCAAACTGCCCCCCCCTCCGCTGTCCTGTTCACCCCCACTGGCCCCCTTGCTGGTTTGCTTACCCCCAATGGCCCCAACCCCACACCAGCCTGATCACCCGTAACTGCCATCCCATCCTGATCACCCACAACTGCTGTCCTCTCTTGGCCTCTAACCACCTCTACCTTGGCCCCGCCACCATGGCTCTGTTCAGAAAAACATCTGGAAGGTCTCCAAGTCTAATTAGCGTATTACCCTTTTATTAGTATAAATAGAGGCCTGGTGCACATTGGGGGCTGGCTGGTTTGCCCTGAAGGGTGTCCCAGATCAGGGTGGGAGTTCCCTTGGGGCATGGGGCAGCCTGGGCAAGAGGCCTATGATAGTTTGCAGGCTGACCACGCCCCCATGGGGTGAGGGTCCCCGCTGGGGTGTATGTGGCCAGCCTGGGTGAGGAGCTGAGGGCTCTTTTCAAGCTGGCCACAGCCCCTTCAGGGTGGGGGGTCCAGTGGGGTTCCTGGACAGCTTGAGTGAGGGCCTGAGGGCTGTTTGCAGGCTGGCCATGGCCCCCGGTGACCCAAGCTCCCAGCCCCTCCTTTTTTTCTTTTTCTTTTTTCAGAGCCTCCTTGCATGGAGGCCAGGGCCGGATGGAAGTAGGTGTCTGGGATTTATTTATCTTCTATAATTGAAACTTTGTAGCCTTGAGCAGAGGCCAGGGCAGGCCAGGGTAGGTGGGAATCTTGGCTTCCTCCATCGCCAGGGGCAACCCAAGCCTCCTGCTCGCTCCAACTCCATGGCTGCCACCATTTTAGTTGGATTAATTTGTATACTCACTCCTGATTGGATGATGGGCATGGCTTGTGGGCATAGCAGAGGTATGGTCAATCTGCATGTTTCTCTTTTTTTAGTGTAGATCTTTGGGATGCTTCCTGAACTGAATTTAAATAGAGGAGTATTTTTTAAGAAATAACTCAGAGTTGCTTGATGAAATAAATTTTTGTTTTTTGGCTTTTTAAATTCCAGCTGAAAAGTTTACTAATGCATATGACACTTTATCAATTATGATGCCCTCCTTTTCAGTTTCCAATTTGTTGAGCTTCAATACATGCATCTAAAGTGAAACCAGTGATGTCATGAGGGCCATTAATATTTGTATTTAATGACTTCTCTTTAAATATCAAATTGAATTCTTTTCAAATTACTTTCAATTGGGAGCTCAATGACTAGGCTTGTAAAATTCCAGGGCCTTTGGGAGAATTTTGATTCTGAAACTAACAAGATGGCAGCAACTCTTGAGTTGTAGTGAGATATCCAATGACCTTACACACTCATTTTAGTTAAAGTCGATAATACTGGGTACTGAGAGGAAAATCCTGAAAATTATTTCATGGTTTATCTTTAATGTCAGTTATTGCAATGATTTTCCTACCATCTACAGTGATAAGCACAAGCATATGTGTTAAACTACACTTGAGCCAAGTAGAGAACCAGTGAGAACTGGTTCAAGACCCTCTACAATGTAATAGATATCTTACATATATTATATCTTACCTTCATAACCATATTTCAAGGTAAATTTAATTATGCCTATTTTACAGATAAAGAAACATTCATAGAACTTAATTTACTTCCAACTCTATAGCATCCTAATACTCATTCACGTTCCCCTATATGCCAGTGATAGCTGCATATAAGACTTTTATTCATGCTTTTAGCAAATAAACAGAAAACATTTTCACAGTTTCCTATTAATAGATATTATCTTACTTTTCACCAGTACTTTTAGAATGATTGCCTTTCTTTTCTGGTTCATAATAATCATATTTATTGCAAGTGGAAGGGGTAAAGATGACTAGACAGCACAAAGGGGACACAATCACTAGAATCTCACCTTTAATATTTTGTGTATTTTGTTTTAAAACTATATTTTAGAGAGTCTTAAATTCAAACTTTATCAGAACAGCACCATGATACTGCTAATCTATTGTGTTTTAACAAAAGAAAAAGAAAGGTACCTAACCAATTAAAAAAAAAATCATCAATCCTTTTGTAAACTCTTTTATTGTTTTTGTTTTTTCCAAAGCTGTTACAAGTTTACATGAAATGTGAATCAGTTTAGGAACTAGAATGAAAACTAGCTTACATTTGGGAACCTTATCAGCTTGTTGATGATAAACACACTCCAGTGTGAAGGGGACAATTTTTCTCTATATTTGGACTGAAATAGTGTAACTATTACCTAATATACAGATCCTTCTTGATAAGAACACCAATAACAACTGCCAGGGACTTAACATTCTTGCTTGTGGAAATATTATAACAAAGATGAGTGGGATTATAGAGAACAGGAGTGAGAAGTTTATCAGGGTGACTTAGGGTAGTACTGCCTGGCAGAATAGATGACCACCTGACATCTGATTATTGAACAACAAAGAAGGAGAGGGATGGCATTAAGGAGGAGAAGGGTAGAGGAAAGGAGTTTTCAGGGAATCCAATACAAGATAAACCCTTGACAGGGAGTATTGGAAAAGATTCCTAAGACATTTAACCCTGTAATGAAAGGTACCTGCAATTTTTAAAAGGATCAATTCATTTTAACCTTCCCAGGCCCAGGTGCAAAACTGACTCTAAAAAATTAAGATTCTACTTCTAATTATAAAAGCAGCTCAGCAAAATGTCAGAGATGGCAAGAGCACTTGACAAAAGCAATCCCTTTTGGTGCTACCTAAATTTCTAAAATGTTTTCTCAGTGACTATGGTCCAATTTTCCTCCTCAGCAGTTTTTAAGGATGTCACAATTTTGATATAGTCTATGCAGAGAAACAGACAGATAAATAGCAGTGAAAGTTGGAATGTTATCAATTGCATGCAGGTTTCTAAAAGAATATCTTCACAACAGCACCCTTTTTAGACACCCTTGATGAACCATAATTCATTTTCACTAATCTCATTCTCTCTCTTTCCTATGCCTCATCAAACTATGTTCCAAACCTCCTCTCTATGCCACCTTGAAGTGAAACCTGATAGAACTACAAATATTGGACCTCTCAAAGATATATGCATTCAAACTGGGATTCAAGTCTTAAATCTAAGGGGAAAAAGTAACTAATTCAACAAAGACATGGAAATCAACTATTTAGCTGCAGGTGGGGAGACACCAGGACTTTCTAGTAATATCTGAAAATTATATCTATGTCTAAAACTGAACCTGTCTAAGGGAGGATGATAATAGGATCAGAAGTATGAAATAGGAAGGGCATAAATAAACAGAGACATATCAGATGGCTTCATGACTTGCCTCATTTTCTCTCTTCCAGTCTCCTTTTACTTTCCATGCAACCTAGGTCTTAGGTTTGAATCCTATTTTCATCACTTATTAGATATTAAAACTAACAAATCCTCAGTTTCATAACCTATAAAATATTTATTTCTAGTGTCTTTGTAAACAAATTATTGAAGGTAGATGAAGCACTTTTCAAATGCTAGCCCTAGCCCTGACTCGCATGCCTCATCCTGTGCACCAAGAGTCACCAGTTGGATTCCTGGTCCAGGCACATGCCCAGGGTGTGGGCTCAGTCCTCAGCAGGGGGCATGCAGGAAGCAGCCGGTCCATGTTTCTTGCTCTCCCTCTCTCTAAAATCAATTTAAAAAGCATCTTTAAGAAAAATGCTGGCTCTAATTATTAGGACGATGCTTTTCTGATCTGACTCAGGTACAACTATATATTTAGACCTCATCATTTCTATTTCTTAAAAGTTAAGCACTTATCCTTTATACTCTAGTTGAAATTAAGAAAGCTGATGTGTAAAAATAATTTCAGAGTTCAAAAATCAAATGAAGCATTATTAACAATGGGTGTAATACATTATATTTAAAAATATTGAGCCCGCTCTTCTTTTCTCATTTATATTACAATGTTTTCAGTCAATAAAAATATTAAATTATTTTTTCTTCCTACTCTTGTTAAAGAAACTCTAAGGGGGCTTTTGTGACACAACAGAAAGGAAGGAGTTGCTTACAATGGAAAAGGAGCTTCTCAAGGTGATTTATAGAAGTAGAGGTTCTGCATTTAACTTCTCCTGGACTGGCAAGCACTTTGTCACAGTTTTCTCACCTGTCTGTCACTATTAAAAATAATTCATGATTTTGCTTCTTTTTCCCCAGTAAAAAGTAGGCCTAAAACAAAGTAATACATCTACTAGATTCTACTAGAGTCTCTAGTAGTCTACTAGAGTCTAGTAGATGTATTACTTTGTTTTAGGCCTACTTTTTACTGGGGAAAAAGAAGCAAAATCATTAATTATTTTTAATGTATACATATAACTAAGGGAGTAACAGTTTTCTTGATTTCTCATGAGAGTTTGTCCTTTAAAGAATGCTTAATTTTACACAAAGGAGACAATTTTTAGTGGGAATACCTTTGATCAAGGCATTAATGCAATAATCAAGTTTAAACTGGAATCAAGGTTTATGACATTTCCAACTTCTCCTTTTCTTGCAATAAATAATAATTGCCCATTTGTTATTTAAACATGTCTGGCTTATTCTATTCAGATCTGATATGAGACTGTGAACTGAACCCAGGTACATAGTACTGCCAGAGATCTTAAATTATCCAGCCATGCTTCCCATGTAACAGAGAAGGAAAATGGTACTCAGAAAAGCTAAGAAGAGAAAGGCTTTGTCCAAGGTCACAACAATGTGTGTTGTTACAAAACCACACGGCAATGCCTCACCATTCCCTTGAGCATCTCCTGTGGCCTCTCTGCTTTTCAATCATGCCCTCTTCTTTTCAGCTGTTGTCGGGTGTTATCATCAAGCTCTCTGGATGTTCAGGTTCTCTCACATGGTGCATCACCCTCAGACACGTTCTTTCCTTGATCTATATCAAGATATATTTATCCCCTGTTTCCTTGATATATTATTTCATTATAATAATATATTCCTTATATAATATAAGGAATTAATGGATGTTGTTGGCTTGGCATACTGCCATGGTTTCCAAATAGCACAGTTCAGTGTTTTAACATTAAAGATCCATGGCCGATCTATGTCTTCAAATGACTTAAAACATTAACTCACATAGAGTCTTTCAGGTAACTATCAAATACCACCCTCTATTTTTCTATTTCTTCCAGTCACATGAACATCTGTCGGCATTCCCTCTAAGCTACAAAGAAAAATATTCATCAATTCCATTTTCAATATTCAATAAAAATGAATGATGTTCATAAATAATTTTTTTATTTCTTTATCAGTGAAGCATAACCAAATCCTGAAGAAGCAATCAAAGCACTAAATTAATTAAAATGGAATCCTAGGTTCTTTTAAGTAGTGAGGAAGGGTATTCAATAACTATAATTTTTATTATAACTTACCTCTCTTAATTCTTTTCCAGAATTAATCAATAGAAGAAATGATTCAAGGTAGGGAGGAGAAATGTTAACCATTCCTTAGGGAAAAGGAGGAAGAAGGTAAAAGCAGTATATTTAGGAAAAGCTTTTACCCAGTAAAAGTTAAAATCAATAAAAGGCATACAGTTTTATTTAGGATAAATAATAGCCAGTGGAGGCAACATAATTTTTTAAAACATATTAGATAGTTGAGTAGTTACTTATGAAATAAATTGAATGCAGGGATATAAAATACAGATAAAATATGTGAGATAAAAGTGATTTTATTTACATATGTGTTATGCTACAGCTATAAAATTCCATGTCTGAAATTTCCACTTCTGAAATTATGAAATAGATTTACATTTCCCTGTGCTTTCCATTAAGTACAACCAAAACAAATGCTCATTATGTATAAAATAAACATAACAGTATTAATCAGAGGGAAAAATCAGAATGATTCGGGACCTGAGGAACAACACATTTGCTGAGTTCCCTGGCTTTTGATTTTCCTCTTATACTCTAGACTTGGAGCTACAGGAGCCAGCAACCTAAATCACCAACTGATATGGGCAGAAAATGTGCCCCCAAAGCCTTCTCACTCCAGCCAGAGTGGGGGAAGGGGCAGTCTAGCATTAAAAGTAAATATTTAGCAGCAACTTCTTTACCATAAACAAACACCTGGTCCTCCACCTCCACAGGCAGTAAGGAAGTAGTGACCTCCTTCCCCGCCAAGAAATGTCATAAACAACTAAAGAAATGGTTTAGATAACTAGTCTCATTATACAAAAAAAGTCTAGGTTAAGCAAACTCACTAGTCATACAAGAAATATGAAGATCTCAAACTGTATATTAAAAAAAAGACATTAAATAGACATCAACACCAAAAAGAGAGATGTTAGAATTATGTGACAAAGATTTAAAAGCAGACATGATTAAAAAACAATAGTTCAATAACTGCTTTTGAAATTATTGAAAAAATAGAAGGATTTAGCGAAGAAACATAAATTCTCAGTTGAGAATAGAAGATATCAAGGAGAATCAAATAAAAGCAGGAATAATGGGAAAGAAAAAGTTCAGTAGATGGGCTCAACACAGAATGGAGGGGACAGAGTAAAGCACCAATAAACTATAAGACAAAATAACAGAAATTGTCTAATCTGGCCAAGAAAGAGAATATAGACAACAAAAGGGAACTGAGTGTTAGGGATCTGTTAAGACTATAACAATCCTATATAATAAAAGGCTAATATGCAAATAGACAGAATGACTAAACAACCGAACAACTGGTTGCTATGACATGCACTGGCCACCAGGGGAGCATGTGTGGAACATGGCATGGCACCAGTCACTGTTATTGGGCTGAGCTTCTGGTGGTTACTGAAAATTCTTTGCTCCTGCGTGTCGCGGTCCCACCCAGTGTTCACACCTGCTGCTGGCACTGGCCCCACTCACACCCACTGCCGGTGCCTGGTGCTGGTCCCGATCACTCAGCACCATCAGCAGGTGTGAGTAGTGGCAGCCAGCCTTGATCGCCCCTGCAGGCTTGTCCACCTCCAACTACTTCAGAGGGGCAATCAGGATAGCAGCCACCACTCACACCTGCTGATGGCGCCAGCCCCAATCGTCCTGTGACATCAGCATGTATGAGTGGAGCTGGTGCCATCAGTGCATGGGAGTGGCAGCAGGAGCAGGGCTGCCAGCAAATGGGGCCTGGGGCTGCAGCGGGAGGGGCTGTGTGGGGGCACAGAGGATGGGCCGAGACCCGCCCACGTACCTACCGCAGCCTTGCGGCCTACAGTTCCTTTCAAGATGCATGAATTTGTGCACTGGGCCCCTAGTGATTTATTATTTGTAAATTTAAAATGTTTCCATTTCTAAATTAAATCACAATGTAATATCTTTGCATACCAATTAGAAGGGCTAAAATAAAAAAATAGTACCAGCACCAAATGCTGGACAGGATACAGAGAAATTGAATCAGTTAGATATTGCTGGTGGGAATGAAAAATAGTGTAGTCATTTTGAAAAACAGTTTGGCATTTACTTAAACACAACACATTCAACTACCATACCACCCAGCAATTGCAATGCTGAACATTTATCTCTGAAAAATGGAGACTTATGTTCAAACAAAAACCTGTAAGGAATGTTTATAAACACTTTATTCTTAAGTAGTCACCTGGTGCATGAAATTCGTGCACATTAAAAGGGGGTTAATTAGAGGAAATAATTTAATATTGCTATTTGCCCTTTCTCTATAATAGAAGTGTCAGAGATGAAAGAAAATTAGTAAAATGTATTTGCAAACCTTCCTCCTGTCAGAATCCAGGGCTCACCATGGGACCCAGAGTCAAGTCCCTGCCCACCTACATGCACCTCAAAATCACGTGAGACCCAGACCTGGCCACCCCCCCACCCTTTGGGTTAGATCCAGACCTGGCCAATCCTACCCTTGTCAAGCCCTGCTGGGCAGGGGGAGTAGCTTCAGGTCCCTTGGCCCGGCTCCAGGACAGGAGGGGGGTGGCCTGAGGTCCCCCAGATTGGGGTGGGGGACATGCCTTGAGGTCCTCCATCAAGCCCTGTTAGGTGATGGACATGGCCTGAGGTCCCCCATCAAGCCCCACCTGGTGGGGGGCACAGCCTGACATCCCCTGGCCTAGTGCTGGGGCGGGGGGAGCAGCCTGAGGTCCCCCAGCCTGACACCAGGATGGGGGGCACAGCCTGAGGTTCCCTGTTAAGCCCCCCAGGAGTGAGGGAGGTCCCTGCTGATTGCTCTTTAAGGCTCCTTATGGGAACTTGGCCTCAGCTGTGGGTTCAGCCATCTTTGTGAAGGAGTGATGGTCAATTAGCATATTCCCTCTTTATTAGATAGGATAGCTAAAACCTGGAAACAACCCTAATGTCAATGATGAATTAAACTGTGGATTACTATTGAATAGTGAAAGGGAATAAATTATTGACACATGCAACAACCTGACTGAATCTCCAGTGAATGATTTTGAGTGGAAAAGCTAGTTCCAAAATTTATATACTGTATGCTTCTATTTATATACAATTCTTGAAAGAACAAATTAGGAGAAATGAAGAACAGATTAGTGGTTTCCAGGAATTAGGAAGGGGGAGGGAGATCGATGTGGCTTTAAAGGTCAACATGAATAATCCTTGTGGTGATGGAAATGTTGTGTATCTTGACTGTATTAATGTTAGTATCCTGATGATGACATTGCTTTCTAATTTTGCAAAATGTTATCATTGGGGGAAACTGGGTAAAGGGTACACAGGATCTCTCTCTGTGGTATATCTTAAAGCTGCATGTGAATATACAATTATTTTTTTAAATTAATTTGAAAATTCTATGCCTTATATGCTTTCTTTCTAAAGTTTCTAAATGTCTAGAAGGAAAAATTCAGTGTTCTGTAATTTTTTTGAGGAAATCAAAGCAATATGAATAAATAATCTTAAATAGCTTGTATATTTTCCTCTGGAAACTTGTACATGATAACTTAATTGGTCTGACTGAGATAGTTAATGACTCAACAAGCCTTAGAATCTGGAGTCCTCTGAGGCCTACCTAGTTTTTTGTTGTTGTTGTTGTTAACATTTGTATCAAATACGTGAGGGAACTGTAATAGTAATATGTTGAGGGCTGACCATTGGTTCTCAAAGCAGGTTCTGAAGACCCCTGGAGGTCCCTGAGACTATTTCAGGGATCCTCCAGGTCAAAACTATTTGCATAAATATTGGCCTCCTTCAATGTGCTGAATTTTGCACTGATGGTGAGTAAAACTGCTGGTGAGAACCAAGACAATGGCACTCAAATGTAGCAGTCATTATATTCTTCACTGGTGGGCACTCGCAGTACTAAAAGTGCCAGTTACATTTCACAATGCCCTTAAGGAAACAGGAAAAATGACTGATTTTATGAAATTTCAACCATTGAGTAGATGTGGTTAATATTTCATTTGAGGAAATGGGAAGTGTGAAGAAATTACACTGATGCATACCACAGCGTGATTCTTGTCTCCAACATAAGCACTTGTGAGAGTCTTTGAATTCTGAGTTGAGCAAAATGCTTTTTTTCATGAAATACCATTTTACTACTGACACGCAATCTACACTTATTCATACTTGGGTACTTGCAGGCATTTTCTCAAAAATCAACAAGATAAGCCCTGGCCCCTGGCCAGGTGTCTCAGTTGGTTGGAGCATTGTCCTGTACCTGGAAATGTTGCAGGTTTTATTCCTGGTCATGTACACACCTAGGTTGAAGGTTTGATCCCCAGTCGGGGCGCATAGGGGAGGCAACCAATTGTTGTTTCTCTCTCACATTGATGTTCTCTCTCTCTTCCTCTCTAACAAAAACAAAATCAACCAAAGAAGATATCCTCAGGTGAGGATTAAAAATATAAAATTAAAATAAACAAGATCAGTCTATCATTTCAATGAAACAACTGACAGTATTTGTTGCCAATGTTAAAATTTGTGATTTTAACTAGAAATTAGACATCTGGAACACTTGAATCTGCTAATGTAAGCTTGGCAACTTTCTAATACTTCTAAGTTTTCTGATGAGTTTCGTGGTGATATTAACAAATAAGATTTTCAATATTGTGTAATAAAGTGAATCAACATTTGGAAGATCTGTGTAACTTAGTGAACCAATATTTTACAAATGGTTAATGACTGATAAAAAAAAAGCTAGGCATTAATAAAAGAACATTCAAAATGCAAGAGAGTCCAATGAATTTTAATGTAACTGAGTATAAAAAGTTAACTGATTTCACATTGTAACTACTCCAAGAAACTAAAGCCTGTCTAGTTTTGGTGTGATATCAAAGAAGAATAGCCACAATTATCTGAAAAGGCTATTAAAATCATCTTGCTTTTTCTCACGATATATCTGTGCAAAACTGAATGTTTAATATCTACTTTAAACAGAAGAATATATTGCAGTATATTGAGTGCGGCAGCCAATATGAGAATCCAGTCCATTTGAATTAGGTCAGACACGAGGAAAACTGGGAAAAATAAAAGTAAAGTGATGACCCTCTTCTGTGGATATTTCTCTCTCAACCAACATTCAAAAATTGTAGGATAGAAAGGGCATCTCTGACATTGTTAATATGTGTCTTACATCTCTAGGACCAGTAATCTCCAGATCTCATAATCTCCCAGCTTGTAGAAAATGGAAGAAGAGACTGAGGGATCGCAAGGACACTCCTTTCTGTGTACTTGTGATGACATATATCACACCTGCTCACTTACCATCAGCTAGTCTTAATTACTGGCTAGGTAAAATATCAAGGGAATATAGGAAATATAGTTTCCAGCTGGTTATCCATGTATGCAGCTAATACTCAGGAGTTCTCTTATTAAAGAAGGAAAAAATAGATTTTTTTGGTCAACTAGAAGTCTTTATGGTACTATGTTAAAAAGGCATGAAGATTCAATATTGATGAGAGAAAAACCCTTTGAGAAATGTTTTGTGTGTTCATAAAATGCAGATTTTTTTTTGCAGAGCCATGGTAGTTTGATATGCTATTCATTCCCACATTTTTAGGACACCATAAAAATCCTCTACTATTTCTTTTAGGACCTAGTTTATGATCTAGCAGAGTGGCAAAATACAACTTATTAAAATCATAGAAATAACACCCTCACAGAAAATATATAGACCTAGCTTAAAAGAAAGAGAAAACTCCAGATGCCAGAAATAAAAGGGAACTTAAAGTGAGAAAAGCAAGTTGATATAGCAGTGGCTTTGGAAATTATTAAAACTGAATAAGGGTCTTTGGGGCTTATGGCTTGAATTTTGTAAACAAAATATATTTGGGTTGTGCGTTTTTAACTTCATTCTACCAATCTCTCTCTGTATTTATAATATTAAACTTTAAGGTAATTTTTGATAGAATTTAACATTACCATTGTATTATTTGTTATCTGTTTGTTTCCCCTGGCATTCACTCCTTTATATTTTTTTTCCTACCATACTGTGGATTACTTGAATACAGTTTAAGATTTAATCTTGCTTTACTCATAATGTTTTCTGAGTTGTCTCTGTATAATTTTCTCCATTATATAGTTACTACAGACTTTAAACAGTCTACTGGAATCAACAGTTTACCATTTTCAGTAAAGTGTGAAAACTTCAGTTCCATTTACTAGTAGGTTCCTTTACATTCCCCACTTTGAAATCAAATAAAAATATTTTTTAAAAGACATTAAGAGAGAGGGAGAGAAAGATAGAAACATCAATGATGAGAGAGAATCATTGATCAGCTACCTCCTGCACACCCCACACTGGGGACTGAGCCTGCAACCTGGGCATGTGCCTTGACCAGGAATCAACCTTAGCCACACAGGCTGAGCTGTCTTCCCCACGTTTAAATGTCATTGCCCTGAGTGTCAGATGGTGTACTTTTTCTTTCAATTATCAAATATAAAAATAACAATATTATATAAACACATACTTCTTTTTACATCAATCTTCCTTCGTGATGTTTCAAGATTTCTTTTAAAACTATATATAGTCCACCTGGCATGCCTCAGTTGTTGAATGTTGACCTATAAACCGGGAGGTCACAGTTCTATATCTGGTGAGGGCATATGCCCAGGTTGTAGGCTCAATTCCCAGTGTGGCGCATACAGGAGGCAGTGGATCAATGATTTTCTCTCATATTGATGTTTCTATCTCTCTCTTTCCCTTTCTTTCAGAAATCAATAAAAATACACACACACACACACACACATACACACACACACACACACACACACACACACACACACATATACTAGAGGCCCGGTGTGTGGATTCGTGTACTGGTGGCGTCCCTCGTCCTGGCTGGGGGATCAGGCTGAAACCAGTTCTCTGACATCCTCCGAGGGGTCTGGGATTGCAAGAGAGTACAGGCCAGGCCAAGGGACCACACTGGTGCACGATGGGGCCACAGAGGGACAGCTGGAGGGCTCCAGGGTGTGTCCAGTCTATCTTGCCCAGTCCCGATCTGCTGGACCTCAGCAGCAAGCTAATCTACTGGTCAAAGCATCTGCCCCTGGTGGTCAGTATGTGTCATAGTGACTGGTTGAATGGTCGAACAAATGGTTGGACACTTAGCATATTAAGCTTTTATTATATAGGATATACACACACACACACATACACACACATGATTTCATTTATGTTAGAACTTCCTTTACCCAATCTTTACAGGTATGTCTGCTAACAAATTCTTCTCAGATTAAATACCTTCATCTGGGTATGCTTTTACTTCTCTTCATTCATCAAGGATAGTTTCACTAAATATAGAATGCATGGTTGACAGTTCTTTTCTTTCTGCACTTGAAAAATATGTTACTTTTCTTTGGCTCCATGGTGTTTCCCTATAGCAATCCATCATTTCTCTTAGGCTGCTTGCAAAATTTTTCTGTCTTTAGTTTTCAGAAATTTAATTATGATGGATTAAATAGCATGGACTTCTAAGGGCAAAGATTTCTTGCACTATTGTCTATTCTTGATAAGATTATGAAACATTTTTCTTTACCTTTTAAGTAATCTGCCTAGAAAACAAAGATTTTGTGATTTAGCAAACTAATTTCCTGTGCATTATGTTTATCAGGTCTTTGATTAATTAAAAAAAGAAGAAAAAACAGAATTTCCTCTTTTATAAGAGCTAAGTTTTGTTTTTTGTTTTTTACAACTGTAATTTTCTGTACTTGCCTTCAAAGTCTTTGTAATTTCATTAGCTGGACAACTAAGTGTTATTTCACAGTGACCTATGATTCTATTTAATGAAGTGTTTTAAAACCTTTTGATAATTTTGGCAAGCTCCCCCCAAATCAAATTCTAAATGAAGTATTTTCTACCTCAAACTAGCTTTGGGATTTTAAAGAGGTCCCCAGAAACATCTCAAAAGATTTATTCTCTCTCTTTATAAGAGATATTAAACTAATTAGGCTTATTTGATATGTTAAATTACATAAGAAACCTTGTCAAATAAGAAGAGCTGCAAAACTTTCTTTAGCATGTATTATATAAATATATGCTATTAACATAAGTGTTCTGGCAAAAGTGCTCCCCCAAAGCTACCTGCACAGCCCCACAAGATGTCGTGGGATGGTAACCTGACATCTCTCCTGATCTCAGTCCCATATCAGTGAAATGGGCCCATTACATGGATGATACAATGTTAGCATAGAAAGACTTGCCTCTACTGCAGGGCACTCTGCAGACTTCTCAGGAACATCTGGAAGGGAGAGGATGGCAGTGAACCCACAGAAAAGCCAAGGCTCAGGCACTGCTGTAAAGTTTTGGGGAGTCAAGTGTTTAGGTAAAGCCTGTGTTGTCCCAGAAGCTGTGATTGACAAGGTGCAAGCCTATCCGATCCCTAAGAACATGAAAGAGGTGCATGCCTGTGGAGGTATTTGAGGGTTTTGGAAGACTTTTATTCCCCACCTGGCACATTACCACCTGGTGAAGAAAGGGCACAGGTGAGACTGGGGTCAGAGCAGCAAGCACTGGTACCTTTGAGAAGGTAAAAGTACCAGTGAAGCGAATTAAAATTCAGGCGTCTCCCAAGCAGGGCTACCATTAGAGTTGGATGTTATCTGTGACTCCAGAAGATATGGTTGGGCACTGTGGCAGAGGCACCAGAAGGAGAGAGTACCCTGAGGATTTCAGTTCCAGCCCTGGAAAGGGGCAGAAACATAATTTACCCCCACATAGTATCAGCTCTCAGCTGTGCCCACAGCACTCCTCCACATAGAGCCTCCCATGAAGAAACAGCAGATTACGGTAAGAACCTTCCTTCCCACCAGGGGTTGGGTTGAGATGTCCCATCAACCCACTTCTTCTTGGCTCAAAGCCCCACTGTGACTAAGTGGCACGCCTATTTGCAGCAGAGGAACACTGTGTCTACCAGCCCACTGTCTCTAGAAATGTGGGTGATACTCGGCCCCGTAGAGAATGTAGATTCTCCAAATGCCCCCACTTCCATTCCTGTGGCTGCCCCTGTGGTCTGTAGCGTGAGAGTGGGAGGAATTACTGATGATGCCTGGAAACAGGAGAGAACTGCAGCAGCCAGTGGGCTGAACTCACAGCTGTTTGGTTGATGATCACTCATGAATCCTGGCTTTAACCCTTTACAGTGACATCTGTAAATCTAAAGAGATTAACTCTATGGTTTGGGCAATGGGAAGCAGAAAGGTGGTTGATCATGTGTAAGCCGTGGTGGGGTCAGGATTTGTCAAAAGACATTTAGAGTTGTCTACAAGAACCTGAGGCAGTCCGCACTGTCTTCCATGTCCTGGCTCATAAGGCACTGATGATCCCTGGCAATCAGTAAACTGATGTCTCAACCCTGGTATGAGCCTGAGCATCTGACACTTCAGTAGATACATCAGATAGGGTGCATAGGAAGAGTGGCCACCATGGAACCCAGGTGGAATGGCATGTTGCCAAGGATGCCAGATTGCCCTTGAAGCACAGTGACTTTAGTATTAATGCAGTAACAGTATGCCCTGTTGTTCTAAACAATTGCTGAGGACACTACCAAAATGATGGGGGCCATTCATCAACATTCCCAACTTGAAGGATGGCAAATTGATTATATTGGTATTGGCCCCTCCCCCTGAGTGAGGGTTCTAAAGATGGCTTGGCTGGTATAGAAACTGTTCACTGTTCTGGCCTAACGCAACGTCTCCCCTGTCACCACACAAACCACACTGCCACCATTAGGGGTTTAAAAAAGCTGAGTGCCATGTGTGGTTACCCCTGTTAACTAGACTATAATTGAAGGTCACAATTTTAAGAGTTATGATTAGCAAGACTGGGCAAAAGAATTGACATTGAATGCAGATTCTATCTCCTGTATAACCCACAAGCAGGTTAGTAGAAAGGAAGAATAAAATATTAAAGCAGTAGATTAAATTTCTAACAGGTAAAACCACCTTGGCTGAGTGGACTAAAGTACCATCCCAGGCTTTCACATATTAAATAGAGCCTGTTGCCCCATATTCCATACCTGCCAAGACCTCAAGTACATGGTAAGAATTTCCTATCAAAGGTTGGGTATGGAGGTCATGAGAAACAGCCATTGCCCTGCTTTCACTGTGGATCCACTGCTATTCTGCTGAGAACACAAAGTCCCATCATGCTTGGGAAAGACAATATCTACAGGTATTTGAAATAGGACATGCCACTGGGGTTGGTGAGTTATATGACACCCCTGGGTGGGGGTGAACTACTCAGTTTCCATTGGGGTCCTGTTTTCCTACTGCAAGCCAGATTTGTTGAAACTCACTACATTTAGAATGGAGCATGCACCATTTAGAGAGGAGAGGCGGGGTCCTGGCCTGGCATATCCCACCCCCAGTCCATTTCCTCATGTCTGAAAGTGCTGCCTCTCCCTGCCAACATGTATAGTATATACAATTTGGTCAAGTTCCTAAAGTTCCCATCCTCCCTCTCCTAAAGGTGAGGTTGGCAGGTTCTGTTTTCTATTAGTCCAATCATTTGGCCACCATCTTTGTTCCTTACATTGGCCTGGAGGACATTATAGCACACACTAGAGACTCAATGCATGAAATTCATGCAAGAGTAGGCCTTCCTTCCCCCAGCTGCCAGCACTGGCTTCCCTCTGGCACCCAGAACCAGGGCTTCCCTCTGGGACCTGGGCTTCACTCTGGCTGCTGGCAGGCACTCGGGACCCTGGTTTCCCTTGCAGCCCCCGCTTCGTCCAGAAGGTTGTCTAGAAGGATGCCCGGAAGGATGTCTGGTCTAATTAGCATATTACACTTTTATTGTTATAAACTAGAGGCCCGGTGCTCAAAATTCATGCATGAAGGGAAGCGGGTCCCTCAGCCTGGGCTGCACCCTCTCCAGTCTGGGACCCCTTGCAGGATTGGGCCTAAACCGGCAGTTGGACATCCCTCTAGCAATCCGGGACTACTGGCTCCTAACCACTCACCTGCCTGCCTGCCTGATCACCCCTGACCACTCTGCCTGCTTGCCTGGTTGCCCCTAACCACTCTGCTTGCCTGCCTGATGCCCCTAAATGCTCCCCTGACAGTCTGATCGTCCCTAACAGCCCTCCCCTGCTGACCTTATTGACCCTACCTGCCCTTCCCTGCCAACCTGATCGCCCCTAACTGCTTTCCCCTGCTGTCCTGATCACTTCTAACTGTTCTCCCCTGCCAGCTTGATAATCCCTAACTGCTCTTCCCTGCCAATCTGATCACCCCTAACCACCTCTGCCTTGCCCACCGCCACGGTGGCTTTGTCTGCAAGGACATCCGGAAGACGTCTGGTCTATCTGGTCTAATTAGCATATTACCCTTTTATTAGTATAGATAAGCTCTTACTCAATTCATTCACCAATCATTAAATGATGGCTGACAAAACCTGTCTTTACTGAACACTGAAATGTCTCTAATGAGAAAGGCTGTCCTTCAAAATAGGATGGACATTATTACTGCCTTGCAGGAAGGCACCTGTGCTGTTATCCCAACAGAATGTTATGGGTTTATAGCTGATAAGTCTTCTAATGTATCATCTTTATTAAATTGTTTAAGAGCACAAGTGAATATCCTCAGTGATTCAATGTTCAGGGTAGAGGATTTAATAAACCAGTGGTTCAGATCATGGGAATCTTGGTGAGGGAAAAATGCTATTTTGGGAATCATTATTTAAGTTATGTTTTCAAAAGAACATGTACCTATATTGTTGCTGTAGTACCAGCCTCCAAAGTGGCCAGATAACCACAGAACAAACTGTCTTCATGCTCATGAAACCCCTTGCTGATAGTTCAGGGCACATTATGAAAGAAGGGGTCATATAAAATGTAAGAGACAGTTCATTACAAGGGTGGGTGGAGTACTGGTGGAGGTCATCAAGAGGATGTGACCATCAGTTGACCCTCTAACTTGACCCTGGCAATCTGAGGCTCCTTACTCTCTCCCCTGTCCTTAGAATGTACTTCTTGCCCACCATTCCCATGGTGGTAACCATTTTCAACAAAGCAGCCTTGAAGGAGCAATGTGTTGTTGAGATCATCTGAATGGTATTCATGACTGAACCTAGCTAAGGCCTCTATATAAACTTTTAAGATTCTGGTGAGTAGGTGCAGAGATCTGCTTGTCTTATGACTGCCCAAGAGAAGGCTCATAAGTAAGTTCCCTTGCTTATTAAATGGGTCATGGGTCTGGAGTGGTCTACTCTTCTGTTTTTCCTTGCTTTCTGTGTAGATGTGTGTGGGAGGCAGCTTTTGAACCAATACTCTCTTTCTCCTCTCCTTCTGGGGCTTTGAATTATATGAATATGGAATATTTTGTGAATGTCCCACAGGAAACTGAGTGATTGGTAAACTTTTTCAGTCTGTGGTCTTTGTTTTTTAGATTAGATAAATTGTATTAATCCATTCTCAGTTCCACAGATAATATCCTTGGTATCTGCACTGCATGATTGCACTATCCAGCAAGAGTTATTTCTCATTATTCTATATTCAGTCCTATAATTTCCATTTGGTTCTCTTTAATAACTTCAATTTATTTGTTGAGAATTTCTGTTTTTATTTTTTATTGGTTTCAAGAGGACTGGTAATTGCTTGCTGAAACATTTTTATAATGGCTGCTTGAAAATTCTTATCAGATATTTTCAACATTTTATTCATCTCAATGTTGGCTTCTCTTGATTGTCTTTGACATTCACAGTGTGATTTTCTTGTTTCTTGGTATGATGGGTGAATTTTTGTTTTTTTATTGTATCCTGGACACTTTTACTTTTTTGTTTAGTAAAGTCTGGGTCCTATTTGAATGCTTTATTTTAGCAGGCAGTCACCTGTTTGGGTTTATCATGAAGTGACTGGCCTGATTGTGTGGGCTATGGTTCCAATTACAGATACATTTTTAGAGCCTTTGAGTTATTATTTTGGTCTGCTTGGTTTATCGGGTGCTGTTTGGTCTTCCACTGTTTCCTGCTCATGCTTCCTAAGCAGGAAGAGAGAGATCTTGGCAGACGAGGAAGCCTGTTGTCCCTTAGTGAGGTGTGAATGAAAATGTTTCCCAGACCAGGTTCTTGTTCTTATGATTTTTTTCCTGATGGCGCCCCTAGATGATGAGGCTTGAGTTTTGATTTTCAATATTTGAAACTTGATCCAGATAAAGTATCGACCTAGATTTAAAATATCTCTTTAAAGCTAGGACTACAGAAGACTATTTAGTCTGTAAAAATATGATCAGAGAAATTCTGTTCATAGTCTCAGAGAATTTTACCCACTATTAAAAACAGTCCAGTCTCCTCCAACTATTGGGTGGGGAAAATCTTTTTGAAAAAAGAAATGATACAAGCCAGTACCTTCCAAGTATATCAGATCTACATCTACATTACGTAAGTGGGTTGTTAATTTCTAGCTGGGAATAAGTTATACAAAGAGATCTAGCTCTTATAAAATTTGTGAAGCCCTAATAAAATAATTCAAAATGCTTCATCAAGGTGATATTCTCAAACCAAGACTCACTTATCTTTCAGAAGAAAAAAGTGAAAGCTAGAGTCATAAATCAAAACACAAATTACATTAGAAAGTAAATTACCATAAAGAGGTGCCAGCAGCGGCTAAAAAATTAAATTCACATCCTAAAATGAAATAAAATGGAACAGTCTAAAAGAGATTATAAAATTGCTATATTTATAATGATTAAAGAGGGCAGAAAGGAAGAGAAACTATGACAAATGAAGAGGATGTTATGAAAGAAAAGGTATCATTGAGGACTTAGAATATCATTCATATTACTTGTCAAAAAATTATTTCATCCAGGTGGCACATGCCTTAAATTATACTTTTCCCAAAAGTAAGTAATGTCACAAAAATAAATGCTGTGAAATAATAAAGGTAATTATAGGTTTGCCTCTAAAATTGGGTGTTTAGTCATTAGTTATAACAGTTTTATATAAAAAGTAACAAAAATTATTTTAATTCTTAAAAGTTAGAATCACAACTGAAAAAGAGAAAATACTTGTTTTGCCTTCTACTTGAAGTTTTCATTTCAAATGATGTTAAATGACCCATGAGATTGATTAAATTGAAAGTTTAATGTATTGCCTGTATATTCAGCATTTTCCTTATGATTTATAATTTTAGTTGTGGGTTTATCTGAACTATTCTGTGTGCCAGGAAAAAATTTTTGCATGTTTGTGAGGATGCAGTGACACCTGTCTTAGAAATTGGATGCTCGTTGCTCAAAGCTAGATGGTTTTCTCTTATAAAGCCTGTAAAAGCAAAACTCATATATCAAGAGGGAATTAGTCAATGGAATTCCAAGATGGCTCACTTTCCTAAAGCAGATATCCTCTAATCTTAAGTAAAGTAAAAGAGACATGGACAAAGTATGTATTTTAATTATGGTGTGTACTATATGCTATTGTTTTCTTCAGGCTGTTATACAAATTCACATTCATAGGTTATTAGAAAGGATTGCACAAGGAAAAGCTTGTATTTCTTCTATAAAATATTTTTGAATATTAAAATATGGTTTTTGCTTGTATTTTATGTTGAAAAGATACTAAAAACTTCTGAAGCTCTATTTTCTCCATCTCTGATCAGACATGCATTATTAAATCTATTAAGAGAACATTGCAAGAGGCTTAATTGGAGGTCCTTCTGTTCAGTGTATGCTTTCTATCATCATTTATCTTGTAACTATGAAACAATTGGAGATTATATTTGAAGCATTGTGTGTTTTTTTTAACCTCTCCCCTCTTTGCTTACTTTTTCTGTATACATGCCCATATTTTTGAAGATATATTTTGATATTAGCTCTATCTTTCCCAGACATGCTCAATAATTATGCCTCCTTCTCCATCAAAACTTTTCAGTCCTAAGTGTCTTGTGTTAGTGGTACTCACCATTGTGAAATATGGAGTTTTCTTTTTATAACCAAATGAATAGCATAAACTCCTCACTTAATAGAAATTGTAATCTTGATGTGAATCAGAAATCATGTGGTGATGACCTAACGAATATTCACCATGTAATATTTTAAAGGAGTTACTCTCAATGAGAACTGCATACATGATGAAATGTTAGTGCTTTAGAATGGAACACATTTATTCAGTCTGTGAACAATGCTTGCTCTGTACTTTCATTTGCAGGACCTTTGTGAAAATTGACCCAACTATTGATCAAAATGACTAATAATAAAACTCTGCAACTTTCTTTTTAGGGGTAATAACTTCAGTTTTCCATTTTCATTTCCTGCTCTAATATAATCCTCTCAGGAATTCATATAATAGGCCTTTAAAAGATTTGTGGAATGAATTAATGGCCTCAGACCTTTCTTCACAATGGGTGGCAAAGCCTTTCTTGTATAAGAAGTTTTCTGCTAATGTGTAAACTGGCTAATGTGTTGTTCTTTCCTGGTAACAAAATCTCCAACCCAAGTTAAAGGTTTAATTTTAGAAGACCATTTAAGGATGGATCTTATTTTGTGACTATAAAATACTGATAAGCAAATCTTGTGTCACCTTTTACCACATTTGGGATTTATAAGCACAGTAGCTTTTCCAGTGGTTTCTTAGGAAGATGGATTATTTGGTGCCATGTGGGTGATTTCCATAAAGCTGATGAGATTTTTTTTCCAAAGACATTCTGTCCCTGCAAATGAGGATGAATAGTTTGCCTATCACAGGAACTTTGAGTAGTACCCAGGGAGGCTGCTACAACAGATTTGACTTTAAAAGAATTTCAATTTTATATTTTCTTTGGATCTTAGATTTTTAAAAATACGACTATTTTTAAAAATCTAAGATCCAAAGAAAATATAAAATTGAAATTCTGACAAAATATTGCAGAGCTTTTTCAGAGTATATAGAGATCAGTACATTTGTTTTTAAACACAATTAACAAGTAATTGGTGATGCAAGACACTGGGATTGCCAAAAAAACTGTAAAAAGCTGACTTTGATCTGAAGGAAAATAATGCAAGATAAGCATTTGGTCTTCATGAAGTAATTTTTTAAGGCCTTGCCTAAAGTGATTATTCTTAAGCTAAACAGCTCAAAAACCAAATCTAAACTAGAAGCCACTTTACAAGTTTCTTCTGTTTCTTAAAGCAAAAGTTCTAAAAAGCAAGGTAATAAGTTAACTTGCCCATATGCTCTGGTTTCAATAATATCTGGTAATGAATCTTCAGGCAATCCCCAGTCTATTGATTATATTCCTTTTCTATTATATTTCAAAAAATATTTGTATTTGTAGAGAACTCAATCAATTTTATTTGAAAATAACATTACTTTGTGAAGGGTAAAATAGTGTTTCCTCTTTTTGGTGTGGTGGGAGAGGATTGCTGCTATTTCTGTCTTGAAAAATAACAAAAATACTGTAGAAGTCCTTTTAGTGGAAATAATTATAATTAGTCATTATTGGTTATTAAATCAGAAAAAGCAGATAATAGGTGGAATTAGATAGATGGTAGATAGATGATAATAGAGTGATAGATAGATAAATAGATTTTACTTTTCACAGTTCTGATATGCTCACATTTCAGTTACTGCAGTTTATTTATTTTTTAAAAATTTTATTTATTTTTTACAGAGAGGAAGGGAGAGAGAGATAGAGAGTTAGAAACATCGATGAGAGAGAAACATCAATCAGCTGCCTCCTGCACGTCCCCTACTGGGGATGTGCCCACAACCCAGGTACATGCCCTTGACCAGAATCGAACCTGGGACCCTTCAGTCCCCAGGCCGAGGCTCTATCGACTGAGCCAAACTGGTTCTAGCCAGTTACTACAGTTTAAATAATACCAAACCCCTCAAACATGTTATAGGTAAGTACTATCTTATCTATAGTCCATATTCTAATTTTGTCAATTGACCAAATAATGTCCTTTTTAATGATTTTGATTTTCTTGTTCCAGGTTCTAATTCAGAATCATGCATTGCATTTAATTGCTGTGTGTCTTTCTTTAGCTGTTTGTTTGTTTGTTTGTTTTGTTTTTAATCAGGATTAGTTCCTCCGCTTTCCTTTGATAAGCACAGGTCCTTTATTTTGTAGAATACTTTCCAGTTTGGACTTGCCTGAAATTTTCTCGGGATTATATTAAGGTTATGCACTTTTGAGAGAACTACTACATAAATTATCTTGGGCTCTTCTTAGTACATGACATCTGGCTGCTTATGATGTTGTTTTATCTGTTTAATCCTTATGTTCTCCTCTATAAACTTACTATTATTCTTTGTCATTAGTAAGCACTTTAGGGGGAGGTTCTTTGAGACTACATAGGTCTACACCTCCTCATAAGCTTTTTATTACAGTTTTAGCATTCCTGTATAGCTGTCTTGCCCACACCAAGAGGGAGCATATTTTTAAAAATAACCTGTCTGTATTATGACTTTGCAAAGAATTCAACTGGGTTTCAAGAGAAACAACTATTTTTTTTTCTCACATATTACATATTAAAATCAGAATCATCTCTAGCCCTACCCAGGAAAGGTGGAATACAGCACTGAATCTTAACAAATACACAGCTCAAACCTAGGAGCAGAGGTGGAAGGGAAAACAAAGTGGAAAACTAGCTTTTAGCATTCAGTGTGCAGTAGATTTTTAATAGTTTTTATAGAGAAAATTAGGAGTGTTGGTTTATTCCACAAGTTGGTTAGTTAGAGATCAATAAATATAGTGTTTATGTTTATCAATTTTTTCTTTGAATATAGCTTTGGCTTAATTGCATTGATTTATTAAATAATATTTCTTTGGTCTAGGATTTCATGAATGTTGGAGTAAGGAACTCAGTAAACTATTTCCCCAGCAAAACAAGTTTAACTGTTTATGTTTCACTTCAACCAATTTTAACTGGTGAAAATTATTTTTAAAAATCATTTAAGGACACTGGAGATTGTCCTAAGGGCATACGGAAAATGAAGAATCATTTATCCAAAAGAGTGTAAATCTCAGTAAAAACAGAGAAATTCTGTGGCATTTGAGCCACCCATTCCTCCAGGTATATGTTACAGAAGTTCTGACTGAAAATGCGCAACCAAGAAGACAAAGGCTCACTCTCCTGGGAACTCTCATTTTGGGATTAAAATTTCCTATGAGGCTCTTGTATATCTGCCACTGACATGCATCGGCAAGCACAGGAAACACCAGGGAGGCCGAGGTAATGTTGGTGGCTTGCATCATCCCAGGATGAACTTTGACAAATATCACCCAGGCTACTTTGGGAAAACTGGTGGGAGGCATCACCACTTAAAGAGGAAACAGAGCTTCTGCTCAACTGTCAACCTTGATAAACTGTGCACCCTGGTCAGTGAACAGACATGGGTAAATGCTGCCAAAAACAAGACTTGAGCTGCTCCTTCCATGGATGTGGTGCAATCAGGCTACTACAAAGTTCTGAGGAAGGGAAGCTCCCAAGGCAGCCTGCATTGTGAAGGCCAAGATCTTCGGCAGAAGAGCTGAGGAGAAGATTAAGGGTGCTGGTGGGGCCTGTGTGCTGGTAGCTTGAAGCCACATGGAGGGAAGTTCATTAAAATGCCCACAAGTGGGAGAAATTTTTCATATGGGGAGGGGCAGGTTTCTGGTGTTTCTCGTCCTCCTCCTCTAGCCTTATGTTGAGAAATGCTAGTCTAAGCAGGTACAACTAAGAGGTCATGGTCTTCCTTCTTCCATCCAGATCCTATTCACAGAGCAAAGGCTCTTCCCAAAGTGTGGCAGGCCAGGATCCAGATCAGAGTTTCTACACTGGGAAGTGAAGACCAAGGAAGCAGGAGCTGCTCCCTGGTTTGTGTGCCCACTCATAAAGAGAATGTCACTTCAAGGAAAGTGGGTCCCTGCCCCCAGCTATGGTGCAGGGAACAGGGGTTCTGCTTAGTGGGAAAGGCATACCATAAAGACAAAGACATCTACAACTTGGCATGAGAAGACTATTCTGAGACAGAAAATGGAGAACTCCTTGCCTAGGGGCATTGTTGAAAATAGTATAGATTTTGGTGAAGAGCAATTAAGAGGAGCTTAGTAAGTCCATACACTGTGAAAATGGCAGAGCAACCAGAAGTTTGATAGAACTGAAATGTGGAAATTAAACTGGAACACATGGTTTTTCCTCTGAGCAGTATGCAAAGGTGATTTCCCGGGTCCTTGTCTAGGTGGATTCCAAGAATGAAGCCACGGACAAAAGGTGGTACTGGACAAGGTGGAAATCTATTGGGAAATAAGCACAGACTCCCATGTTGGGAGGAGGAGAGAGAGAGATCCACTAAGCCCCTCTTTTGTAAGATTTATAAAGGCTGCAGTTCTTGTGTCCTGATATCCCCTCTTATTGCAGAAGACCAGAGAAAAACCAAGCAATGCTGGGGTTCCACTTTATTATATACCAGTGGGCTCAGAGAAAAAAATGTTTTTCAAATTCTGAGCAAAGCAACAAACAGGAGTTTTCTTTTTATTAAAGAGCGAGCCCTATGTGTGCTTAGCGTTATCTCGCTGGAAGCTTGTCCCCTTGAAAACAACACATTTGGCATGAGAGCATGGGATTATCTAGTCTCTGGCCTACAAGGTCAGACAGCTAAGTTTATCTTCCTTACTAGAGGCCTGGTGCATGAAAATTCATGCGGGGGGGGGGGGACCCTCAGCCCGGCCTGCCCCCTCTCAAAGTCCACCAGTATGGGAGCCCTCAGGGGCGGGAGGTAACTCGGCGATCAGGGGAAGGCGATGCCCCCATCACACCTCTGCTGCTGCCACTGCCACTACCTGAGCCTTGGGCGGCCATGGGTGGCTGGGCAGCCACCATCCGAGGCTTGTCTACACCTCAGGCCGGCCCTGAGCAGCTGGGGGCCTGAGGAGACTGGGAGACTCCAGAGGCAGGAGTGCAGAGCGGCCAGGCCCACCTGGGGGCGGGCCCGAGGGGACTAGGTGCCACCATCTTGTGGCTGTGGGCACCACCATCTTTGAGGGTAGGGGAGTCAATTAGCATATTCCCTCCTGATTGGCTGTGGGTGCCATCATCTTGGGGGGAAGTCAATTAGCATATTCCGTCTTTATTAGATAGGATTATTCAAGCAGGATAGAAAGCAAAATTATTTTTCAGAATAAGGGACTGTCTAAAAATGGCACAGTTGACTTTACAGAATAAGGAACTATCTAAATAGCAGAGAATATCAAATAGTAGTTTTACAAATAGGGGTTAGCCTTCTCACTATAGCAGCTTCAGAGCTCATGTGGGATTCCCCTCTTTTTCTTCCTTTTGTTTTTCAATTCCCTGTGGCCTTCCTCTTTATTCTGTGAATGGGTGGCTTCCTCTCCCCTTCCTCTCCCAGCTCCCAGCCCCCTTATTCTGTGAATGTGTGCCTTTTGGCAGCTCCCACCTTTGCAGCCCTGAAGTTCTCCCACATGGGCCCCCTAATTCCTAAATCTCCTTAAATCTGCCTATTTTACCCCTAAAAACTCCTTTCAGAAGCAAGAAAGATACAGACAAGATGGGGTCACAGTCAACTATGCCATTGTACCAGGCTGCACTCAGTCAGAAGAGGGGGTGGGGGTGGGGGAGATTTTAAACTATTTCCCAAGCCTCACATAGCCCTACCAACAAAGAAAGCCTCACTAAAGTACGGGACTGAAACATCATCTCTGATCAAACATCATCTCTGATCAAACACCGACTGATCAGGAGTAAGCTGCTGTGACTCAGAAACAACTCCTAAGAAGTCAGATTTAAAAATAAAATTGCATTCACCCTTAGTCATCTGGAAGACTGTGTGCATGCTCAAGTGCCCTCTCAGGACCAATGAAATAGGGATCCTACAAGTTATTATTTTCTGGTTGAACATAGAGTAAAAATTTCCATAAGCACCATTACTGTGATAAGCACCATTACTGCAACTTCCAAATCACCCATCAGGCCATAAAAGGTAAGAAGAAAAGTAACTGGCTAAGGGTGATTGAGTACAACTTTTGATAAATAGGTGATGTAGACCTAGAAGTGACATCTAGGTAGTCAGGCTAAAAGACAAAAACAAGGGTGGAAAAACGTGAATGGGTACATCAAGTACCTTATTTGCACACTGTGGGGAAGTATTTGCAGTTATTCAGCCTTCTCACTAAATGAATAAAAAAGAAGCAAATGACAAGGAAAGTGACAGCAACAGTAATAACCAGAAAGAAGGGGATCACACTGAGACTTACTACAATGTATGTCTAAAATATCCAGTCATTAGCAAAACCTTATGAAGCATGCAAAACAAAACAAATCAGGACAAACAAACAGAAAATAAAACAATAGAAACTGCTTTTGAAAGGTCCCAGATGGTGAATTTAGCAGACAAAAACTCCAAAGCAGCTATTATAATTATGTTCAAAGAGATTTTAAAAAAATGCTTGAAGAATTAAAGGAGATGCAGTATGATAATCACAAAATAGAGAATATCAATAAAGAAAAAAACTATTCAAAATAAACAATAGAAATGAATCCAAGAAATGCAAGCTTGGTTTAACATCTGAAAATTGATTATATACATATGACTATATACATCTCAATAAACTTGATATTTGACAAAGTCGACCACCTTTCCATGATAGAAAACACTCAACAAATTAGGAACAATAGGGACTTATTTGACCGGATAAAGGGCATCTATGAAAAACATCATATTTAATGGTGAAAGGCTAAATACTTTTCTAATAATTAGGAACAAGACAACAATACTCATTCTCAACAATTCTCTTCAACACTGTATTGGATGTTCTAGCCTGAGCAATTGGCAAGGAAAACAAGTCTTTCAGAATGGAATGGGGGAAAGAAAACTGTCTTAATTTGCAAATGACATGATCTTATATATAGACATTCCCAAGAAGCTTATAAAACAAATATTAGAACTAATAAAAGACTTCAGTATGGTTTCAGAATATGAAATTATGCACAAAAATCTATACATGATCAGATGCTTCCTGTATGTGCCCCTACCAGGGATCCAACTCACAACCTAAGTATGTGCCCTCACTGGGAATCGAACCTGAAACCTTTTGGTGTAGAGGATGATTTTCCAACCAACTGAGTCCCTCAGCCAGGGCTAAATATAGTTTTTAATTGAATTAAATTACCATTCTTGCTCTCTGAGGTAAGAAGAAACAATAAAACCTGCCTTCTGACGCCAGCAATTTTCTGTATTCAAAGCTAAAAACCAAGGGGTAAAGGATTTTCCATAATGAAGTGAGGAGGCCCTGGACTCAGTGACCCTAACATTGCAGCAATAAGGAAAATTATTTAAAACTTCTTTTTCAGAAAAGTTGATTTGCAGTGTAGCGCTAATAAAGATGGACTAAATTGTCCCCATGTGTTCTATAAAAGTCATTCATAACTCCAGAATCTGCCCTAATTGTGTACATTTGAAAGATAGTCAGTGCTATTTTTACTCATTGATGCATTTTTCCCTTCTTCATTGTGATTCATTATCTGCTTTCCTTGGATCAAATATTTGAGATTGAAACAGCCCTATTGGGGATGCTCACATTAATCTTTAAATACAGATTATCTGTTATAACTTATGTAGGTAACAGTTTTATGATCTTCACAGGCTATGGGAGGAGAGGTCTAAGCAGGAAGGACAGTCACACAAGTAGACTAAACTCTTGCGATTCAGTGAGGCTGGGTGGAGCTCCAGAAGGCCCTTATATGTGTCCACTTCAGCCAGAGAGAAACCATATGTTCGTTGTGGACTAAACATGCCATACACATTCTAAGACACCTTTCCCTCTCCCCACTTACCAAAATCATAATATAAAGGCTCCAACTTAATCCCAGTTTACTCTGTGAAACAGCATTTTTTCCCTGTCAGAGTGATATGTTTCTACCTTCAACTTAGAGAACATTTATTTGCCTCTCTCATTTGGAACTTGGCAGCAAAGCCTGCAGGGAAGGGCAGTTGAGGGGTACCCAGGCCTGCAGGGAAGAGAAATTTGAGGGGGGGGGGGGCAGGCCTGCAAGGGAGGGCAGTTGGGGTGATTTGGGGGGGGGCAGGCCTGCAAGGGAGGGCAGTTGGGGTGATCAAACCTGCAGTAGAGGGCATTAGGGGTGACCAGGCTGGCAGAGGAGGGAAGTTGGGAGTGACTGGGCCTGCAGGGAAGGGCAGTTAAGGAGGACCCAGGCCTGCAGGGGAGGGCAGTTAGGGGCGACCAGGCCTGCAGGGGAGGGCAGTTAGGGGGCAAATAGGCTGGCAGGAGAGGAGTTAGGCATCAATCAGGCTGGCAGGGGAGTGGTTAGGGGGTGTTCAGGCTGGCAGGCAGAAACAGTTAGGGGCAATCAGGAAGGCCAGCAGGTGAGCAGTTGGGAGCCAGCAGTCCTGGATTGTGAGAGGGATGTCTGACTGCCCGTTTAGGCCCAATCCTTTGAGAGGTCTCAGATTGGAGAGGGTGCAGGCTAGGCTGAGGGACATCCCCCTGCCCCCGTACATGAATTTCATGCACCGAGCCTCTAGTTCTTTAATAATGCTCAGGCTTCTTAAATGGCTGATTCCAGGGCTGAGCAGAGGAAATACCTGAAGAGTCTAGATTCTAGAGCACCTCATAAAGACAGAAAGCAAGTAAGTGCTTAAAACACAAAGGGGCATGCTAAAGGAACACAAGAGTCAACCTGAAAAATCTCCCAATGGTCAAAGCTGGAGCAACTTGAGCAACAAAAATCATATTACATTAGATTACAACCCAGAGGAAAAAATACTCATGAGTCATCTACCGTTATGAATAAATGATTGCATAAATAAGCAAATAGAGAGAAGGAGGGACAGAACTTACAGAAAAATTTCAAATAATATAAGTTAGATATTCCCTTGCCAAGAGGTGAAAGTGATCTGTATCTCTTCCTCTACTTCCCTTGTGTGTAGGCTAGACTTAATGACTTGCTTTCAATAGACATGCAATATTTAGAAGGGGAAAATAGTAATTTACAGTTCAGAAACCTGGTAGACACCACCTTGACTAAGTGATGAAAGTAAACATCAATGTTGAGTCATGTTGATGGCATGAATCATCTGATAAAATATGTAATAGTTGCTACTTTATTACTTTTAATACTGAGAAAGTTAGAAAAGTGTGGGTAAGCACAGGACTTGGTTAGAATGTCTGTAAGGAGGATTCTCTGAAAGGTCGGGTCCTCTGAGGGGATCTTGCCAAAGGTGGCAGCACCTACCTTGACTTATCCAAACAAGTCCAATCCCCCCACCCCCCCGGGGTATTTTGCTAGAATCTCCATGTTTAGTCTTTAAAGACCTACCTTGTAGAAGCATATACTTTCTCAGGGATGCTTACCTTGCTGATTGTATCAACAGGTTAATTTTAGTTCAAGCTGTTATGACAATAAAAGCCAAAGGAAGCAGGCAAACAGGGCTACTTGGCAGCGATAGTCAAGTAGTCCCTTAGCCCTCTCTTTCACAGAAATGTGTGTCAGAGTAATCCATTCATCCATCATTCAGCACCAACAGAAAAATTTTGCCTTTTTAAAGTCATTAGCATCAACTGTATTTTACTTTTAGGATGAGGTTTCATCAACCACTAAGGCTTTCACTTTGTCCCTGTTTAAAATTTCTTTATATTATTTCTGTTATTTCTTTTTGCATTCTTGTTACTATTTAGTTTTTATTTGTTTTTAATATTTTTAATCTTGCTATATTTTTGCATACATTTTATTATTAATTTATATAGTTTTCCATCCTACTTTCTTTCTTATAACTATATTAAAAAAGAAATTGTCCTTTAAACATCACTTAAGCTACTTCTTACAACCGTTGAAGTGTAAATGTTTAACTTCCATTAACTCTCCTAATTACATTGTGCTTTATAATTATTTTTTATGAATTTTCTCTATAATAAAATTGTATTTGGTTTTATTGTTGTATTTTATTCAAAGTTTCTAGGTTAACATTTTTTTGGCTATTCATTTGTTGTTGATTTCCAAATTCATTGAAAAGTTAATATATCTTTTTCTTTGAAATTTATGAAGATTTTTTTTGTGGCCTGTTACACAATTTTTGAGACAGTCTATGTGTACTTGAAAATAATAAGGTTCTTCAAGGGAAGATATATATTTATTGGTATATAAATTAAAAAAATTTTTAATGTGTTATTTAAATATGATGTGGTTTATTTTTTCAGCTAGATAAATTTTAATAATTTATATTAAAATTATAAGTATACTTATTTTTATATTTTCCTGTAATATTGTGATTATTTTTAAATATTTAGATGCTTATCATAAAGATATATATGTAAATTAACATCATAACTAATTCATTAAACACCTAAATAGTGCTTACTATGTTCCAAAAATTCTTCTAATACTTTACAGTTAATTCATTTAATTCTTTTATCAACCTTCTGAGTTTTAGACTTACTAGCCCAACTGTTCCTGAACTCATTTCAATTACTAGTATTTTCACAATCCAAGAACAGGGCTTTTACATTATTAAATTTTTATACTCCTAATGTATTATAAAAGAATGAATAAATATCTGAAATTATTATAAATCAAGAAAAAGAAAAATATTATCATAGGTATGGGTTGCCATATACACTACATTTCAGCACCCCAGGGCAGCAGCTGCCTAGTTCTCTTCATGTTTTCTGCTCAGTCTAGGTATTGGCAGACAGATGGTACATTCCATTAGAACTAGAATTAAAATAATGGAACAATGTCTAATGTATTAAGAATTTTTGTGTAAATCTCTTACTATTTTAGTACATTGCACAGTTATCATTCTGTTTATTTGTGATTCTCTAAACCCAATGAATCACCATTTATGAATCAGTAAACAGTCATAACAGGCCAAAATGTCATTTCTTTGTTTTATCTCAGAAATGTCATTTCTTTTATCTCAGAAATCTCCTTTATTTGTTTTAGCCATTTTGTAAACTACCTTATTTCAGAGACTTTGGCTAAATTTATCCAGACAAACAAAAATTTCTAGCCGAAACCGGTTTGGCTCAGTGGATAGAGCATCAGCCTGAGGACCAAAAGGTCCCAGGTTCAATTCTGGTCAAGGGCATGTACCTGGGTTGCGGGCACATCCCCAGTAGGGGGCATGCAGGAGGCAGCTGATCGATGTTCCTCTCTCATCTATGTTTCTAACTCTCCCTTCCTCTCTGTAAAAAATCAATAAAAAATATATTTAAAAATTTTTCTAAATGTTATTAACAGCGATTATTGACTTCCAGAAATTATTGTTTTTTAAATATAATTTTATCAAAACAAACTTTAATTTTTCTAACATTATAAAAATAAACAAATTGCCAAATGCATTTTTATACATACTTCCATGAGATAAATTGAGTTTGATGAAGTCATATTTAATTTAATTTTTTGCTTTGTGTGGAAGAATATACTTGTTGAAAATAACTTCTTAGCAAACAAAATAATTTTCTTTGAAATGCAAACTATAGCCCATCAGTGAGTGTTGGGGAAGATTTTCTAATTTATAATGCATGAAAAATGTTTTGTTGCTATTATGATTGCTTTTAATTATATGTAATTATTAACATTAAGAGACTAAATAGAGACAAAATGAGTTAAAATGAAGTTCAACTGTGATCTTATTTCTTATTAGAGGCCCAGTGCATGAAATTCGTGCACGAGGAGCGGGGATCCCTCAGCCCAACCTGCACCCTCTCTAATCTGGGAGCCTTTGGGGGATGTCCAACTGCCAATTTAGGCCTGATCCCTCATTGGACATCCATCTCACAATCTGGGACCTCTGGCTCCTAACTGCTCACCTGCCTGCCTGCCCTAACCACTCTACCTGCCTGCCTGATCGCCCTAACTGCCCTCCCCTGCCGGCCTGGTCACCCCTATTAACTTTTTTTTTTTAAATCTTATCCCCTTCACACACAATTGTATTGACTTCCTTATTGGCTTCTCCCTCTCACACAATTTTTCTCTCTCCTTTATGTAACACATTTTCCTACTGACTCATCATTTATAAACTTTTCTTTCCTCCTTATTTCTTACTTCTGTTCCGTCATCCTTCTTCCCATCTTTCTCCTACCCTCTCTCCCTCCCTGCATTCCTTCTTTCCTTTATCTTTACCCCTGACCTCCCTCAACTTTTCCTTCTTTCCCACCTTAATTTTTTCCTTCACTTCCTCCCTTGGACCTGCTTTGCTCCCTCCTCCATTTCTTCCTTCTTTCCATTCTCTTTTTAAGCTCTACTGGCTCCCCTTTAAAGCTTTTCTACTCTCCCTTTCTCTCTCTCATCCTACCTTTTCCATACATTCTTCTCTACTTACTTCCACTGTTTTAATATCTACCTACCTGCCTAATTATTCACTATCATTTATCTTTTTTCTTTTCTGACTCCTACTTTTAAAATCTGTCCCCAGTACACAACTATACTTGATTTTCATTACAGCTCCTACAGTGCACTCATACATTCTCTTTCCTTCTTTAACTCTGCACTCTACTGACTCCTTTATAAAGTTCTTCCCTCTCTCCCTCCCTTGTTAAAGCTTCATTCGGTGGGTGGGAGGGGGGGAAAGTTAACCCCAGCCCAGGGCTCAGCCCTGGCCAGGTGTTTGCTGCCCCCCCCCTTCCCTGGCCTCCCGGCCATCGTCATGCTCCCATTCCTTGCCCAGGACACATAGCCCAGTGAGGGTGGCCAAGGGCCGCGTGGCCCAGGTGCTGCTGCCGCCGCCATGAAGCAGGAGGGCCTCTGCCCAGAAGGCCTCGGACTATCTACCACTCCATCCCAGACCCGTGGGTGCCTCCCCTCCAATGCCACATGCCAGGGGCCACTGCCCTCCTCCTGCATCTGCACGGGGCTCCCGCCCTGCCCCTCACTGGGCGCACCTGCTCCCCCCACTTGGTCGCCACCCCCTCCCATGTGCTGCCCTGTGTTTCCTTCCCTTTTCCATTCCTGAGTCTTTTTCTTGTTCCCTTTCTGTATTTTTGTTTCTCCTCTCAGCCTGTCTGCATGCAGGCCTGCCTTCCTCTCCCTCTCCTCTCTTATCTCCTCCTATCATATCCTATCCTACCCCAGGCCTTGCAGCTGCCTGAGCAGAGGGTGGGGACACAGCCTGCTGATCCAGTTGTGATGTGATGCTGTAACAGATAATTTGCATATTTCTCTATTATTAGTATAGATCTTTGGCAAGTGACTTTGTAAAAAGAAACATCAATTTTCATAATGATAAAATGGGGATAATAATTTAGAACTAATCTGAGGTATTTTAGTTTATACTGTTAACATTTAATATAATAAAAAGAATAAATAGAATAAATATTCACTTATAAGTACATGTGTGTGTAAAGATGAAATAGCAAGATAAATCTTTCAGAAATACATTGATTATTTGAGTGAAGTTATATGAACATGCTTTTGAAACTATAAACATATAGCTATGCATGTATTACTTGTAATTGTTTTTCCCCAGATAATAATATTCAAAAGTCTATGATATGTATTGGTAGGGATGTACACAGTAGTGATTCAGCAACAGTTTTTGTTGTGTTCTTCTTGCTTTAGCTCTTAAGTATATGCTATACATTGGGTCTTGAGTTTCAGGATATAGAAAATATTTTTTAATAGATTTTATTGATTTTTTTTACAGAGCGGAAGGGAGAGGGATAGAGAGCTAGAAACATCGATGAAAGAGAAACATCGATCAGCTGCCAAGGTACATGCCCTTGACTGGAATCTAACCTGGGACCTTTCAGTCCACAGGCTGACACTCTATCCACTGAGCCAAACCGGTTTTGGCTAGAAAATATTTTATTCTTGAAACACAATGCTTTTTTTGGGCAAGGAATCTTGAATGCCTTGATACCTCCTTCAAAATGAAGGAGACACACAAGGAGAGGAAGGAACACAGAAAGGACAAACAATAATTTCTCTCTCAGTTAGTTACCCTTGTCAGACTCTCAAAGTATTTATATGGCAAACTTAGCATTCTTACGTTTTTCATTATGATGAATTCTAATAATAACTTTAAAAATATGTCCCTTTATCATAATCCTTTTCTATTTGCATTGCAAATTAATTCTATCTATCTATATATGTATAAAAGGCTAAGTGACCGACCATACATCTGTCCAACCATCTGATCAACTTATAGGCTAGCACATATGATGCGCACTGGCAATTTAAAAATAAACGTAGACTCGCACATGCACGATACATATAAAGCTCTCTCAGCACCAATCGCATGTGTGTTTTAATTTTATAATACTATATTATATATACTATTTTGACATGTAAATTTTGGTAGTAATGTAATTATTGCATGAATCTTTCTTCTAATTAATTTCCTTTCAATGTGCATAAATCCATGTACCAGGCCACTAGTCTATTAATAAAATCCAAGGAAACCAAGTGTGTACAATTCCTACCAATCTACTACTTCTACAAGAAGAAAAAAATATCCAAGTGGGTAGCTTAATTCCCAGGTCTTAAAGCAGAAGAGTCAATGAGGGGCACCTTAATCACTAAATAAGCCTTGATTCAGTTGCCAATTTTTATCAACATTAACCACCACCCAGCATGGTCATTTTTCTGAAACATCTGAGTTAAGTCCTACCTACTTCACCACATATTCTGTGCCTAATGATTAGAACAAAGAAATACAGAAGTATTAACAGATGTAAGGTAATTGCAATGATATATTTGTTGTGGAGCTAATTGTCATTATTCTTGGTAGTTATGGCCTATTACATTGCTCTCTAAGTTAGGAAGTACTGAACCACTGCCCCTTGGGGAAATACTAGTACACAGTTAAGTTCCTGTGAGCTTCTTATCACATTTTTGTCAACCATTCAATGCATAACCTTGTTCTATGCGTGTTTTTGTTTAAAAATACTTTCATATATATTGCTGACTCATTAACAGTGAACTGACAGCCAACAGCACTACATTTAACTGGCCCTTATCTAACATAGGTCAGGCTGTAAGGAGCATCCCAGCCTTCTTGAGCTCAGTAACACCAGGCAGTACTACTGCACAACACTTTGGAGCCATGCAAAACCACCAAAAAAAGTACAAAAATGCAAAAAATGTGGCACTAAATAGACCATAAAAAAAGATATCTATTTACAGTGTGAGAGCTGAAAACAGAAGGCAGAGAGCCACCTTGTTCAACTTCAGTTGGGAACACACCTGATGGGGACTCGATTTCTCACAGCCCTGTTCATGTCTATGAATGACTTTCAAATCACTGCATGGTACAATCATTTCTGCTCTGGGATGACATATGTATTGCTTGGGATTTATAAATTATTTTTTCTATTTATATTTATTGTTGAAAGTATTACGATTTCCCTTTTATTTCCCATTGACCCCCTCCACCCCGCACCCACCTCTCCCAGGCCTTCACCTTCACCACACTATTGTCTGTGTCCATATACTATATATATATATATATATATATATATATATATATATATATGCGCATATATATATATATGCACACACACATACACACACACACACACACACACATATATACCCTATATGATAAAAGCCCAGCAACCATGATGGCGTAAAGACCATAACAGCCGCTCTACCAGTCGCTATAAGGTGCACTGACCACCTCTCAGTCCCTCCTCCGGGCCTGCAGGCTCCAATCACAGAATGGCAAATGGGGAACCATGGAGAACTAAGTGGGTGGCAGTGGGGCGGGCTAGGGACTGGTGAGCAGGCAGAACAGCCTACCTCCTGGTCTCTCCACCTGGCCTGCAGGCTCTGATCACAGCATGGTGAATGGGGAACCACAGGGAACCGAGTGGGTGATGGTGGGGCAGGACGGGGGACTGGCGAGTGGGTGGAAGATGGCCTAGGGACCCTACCTGTGCACGATTTATATATATTACACATACATTTCCAGTTAACTCGCAGATGAATTCACAAATGTGAAATCTGTGAAAAATGGTATCTGGGTATGTAACTGGGATGCTGAGAGCTTTCCTGAATTAATCTGAAGGCTCAACCAGAGTTACTACCTGGTTTAATCTCAAGAAGTTCCCCCAAGTTCAGCTGTAAGGACAGGTGGATCTATCTTAGTTGTGTTTCAGGTACCACTTCTGTGTAGTCAGGAGCAACCTTAAGTAGCTCTTCTGGGGTCAGGCTAAGGTGGAAAAGAGAGGAAAATGAGCTAGACAGTATCTTTATCTCTGAAAGAGAATGGGGTTTTGATGGGTGTGTGTGTGTGGAGGTGGAAAAGAACAGTTTTATATAATGAGGATTGTTATCTAATAACATGTAGATTGCTGCAGAGAACATTATGATCAGTGTGCTAGATATCTCTTGCTTGCTCCCTCCCTCCCTTTCTTCCTTTCTCTTCTTTTTCCTTGGATGCTTTATGTATTCTGACCACTCTTATTGTCCACTATAAGGTGGTAATCAGATCTCTGTAGCTAACTTGGATCAGTGTCCTCTGAGACATTTAGTTTTTGGTAATCTACATAATGTCACCTCCATTACAGGACAAAGGGTATTCATGGTACAATCAGTTCTGTTCTGAGATGACATATGTATCACTAAAAATCATCACATTATGCAAATGATCGCAATAAGAGCCACAGGGCTTCTGAGAATAATGGGACTAGAGCACAACACTCAAAACTTTAGTCAGTGACACATTAGACAAAAAGATGGGAGCCTGATTAAAACAGTAGCATAGTTTTACACATGTTAAATGGTTAAAAAAATACATAGATGGTACAATAAATACGGTAATTTCCTCTGAAGAAAAAAAAAAGAGCCTTAAATTCTCTTGTGCACGTGGGCATCCAAAGGATGACAGCATTTGTTACTGTAGAGTGATAAAAGGAGGTCTATCTGAAATCAGATGGCAGGTCCTACACATGTGTACATGCATGTGGCTCATGACCCTGGCAATGAGCTGTGTGAGTTTTGTGTATTCTTGCATGGCTTAGTTCAAGTAGGTCCTCTTTTGTGCATTTACCTGGTATTTTCCATGGGCGAAATCACACATAAGCAAATGCCAGTCTGTTTTGTCCAAAAATGTGTTTTAATATATCAATCATGCTGCAACTCAGTCAGGTTTTCAACGCAGGTATTATAACAGAACTGGCTACAATATTAGTGGACTGCAGTGGGATTAAATTTTGGTTCAGGCTAAACTTCTAGATTCTGTCAGAAATATTCACTGGCACTAGTCATGGCAGTTGGATCTTACTTTAGGTCCATCTTTTCATCTCCTGCATTTTCACTTCAAAAATATTTGTGTCATTGGTGAGCATATCTACTCAAGTACTCTGCTGTTTTCTTTCTGTTTCTACTGCCTGTTATATTCTCAAAGAATATGTGACTACACTACAGAGGCACAAATCAGTGACCCATTTAAGTATACTAGGCACTACTCTATCTTTATCTAAGCACTTCACCCAGCCTGTATAATTACACTGAATCTGCTGGCAAGGTTTTTCCTAATATAGTATCAGTGGGTTGTGAGGGCCTGAAGTTTGGCCCAGGCTCAGCATATTTGTCAACACTGTGATTTCCTAGATGCATGCCCCACACAACAATATCAAAATATCAAGAAGTCGAAACATGCTCTTATTATTACAGCAAAATAAGAACATTTATTCAAAAGAAGAGTTTCTTTTTGGAATTAAACTTTTATCAAAAATACCTTGACCTAATTTTACCCATTTTTCAAGGCCTAATTTTCCTGCTTCCTCCAATAATTCTTGATATTCCCACCCTTATCATTTTCACAAATCCCACCTTACCCAATAGATGTATGTTCATTTCCTCAGCTGTGAGCCCTTCACAGCCCTGGCCTCTTCATGGGCCAACTTTTTCTTAGTGGTTTGTAGAGATCTCCACAAGTGGTATACCTGTGGATAGCAACACCTCTACCTTAGTTAAAATCTTTCTCTCCCCAGTACCCCTTGGTTGATCAGCTTCTTTCCATTACCCAATTTTGAAATAAATTACTCTTTAATTGTTTACCTTTAATATTATGTTCTCCTCAACTTTTTTGTTGGCTTCAAGAATAAAAGATATCTACAAAAGTTGATTCATTTACCAGACCCAGTCAGTATTATAAAGAATCTTAAAAGTCAGTCCTTCCAAATGTTTGCCAAACTGATATATAAATGTTTGCTAATGGGGAACTCACTATTGAGGAAGCTCATTCAGTATGTAGAGAACTCTTCAATAAGGTCCTTCTTAATATGTCACTGAAGTATCTATTAAGAGAACTCAGCAATGCCAATTCCATTCCTCACAGCCCCCACAAAATGCAAGTTTTTGCCTCTAAGAAAGTCTCTAAAATATATTAAGTATATTAAGAAAGTGTACTTTCTCCATCAATGCAGAATTCTTTCTTCTCCAGGTTCATGTTCAATTTCCCAAAACAATTCGCAGAAAACACAGACATGAATCCTTTCAGTGATCATTTATTTTTGTTTTGAAGTTTTTCTTTTTTAGATCACAGCATCGAGAATTATAACTGAAGGTTGTTTTCAGTTTTGTTTGGATCTTTCATGATACTTATCACATGTGAAGCAGTAAGTAGATAATTAAAATATTAATTAGTTGTGGTAGATTTTCTATATGATGGATTTTAGAATTGCCTTCACAAGACACTTTACTTTCCTAACAGAAGTATTTAAGGATCATTTTAAAAAATATTATAAGATTTTTGGGAACCTTTCATTCCTTGCATTTAGATAATTCTGTATACACTGCATGTTTATAATCAACATTCCTTACAACTTTTTTTCATATTTTTACTTGACTAACAAATGTCTAAACTTAAATGCTTATTACATGTTAGGATTGGTAAAAGCATTAAATGCCTCTTTATGTTTTATCGTTTAGTTATACAGACTATGAAGTTCTCCCAATTGGTTTTGCTTCATGAAGAGAAGCTATAGATACACATACCCAAATGGAGCCCCAGGTCAGATTTTCTAGACTCCATGACAGCCTGGAAGGTAGCTCAGTTCAATGAACAATCAACAAGTCCCCACCAAGTCAACTGTAATGTCTAATAACCTTTCCTGCTTTGCTATTAAGTCATTTATCCCTCTACAGCTACTCAGAAAACCCAAAGTATTTAAATTGCTTTGGTTGATATTTTATGCTTGTTTTCATACTGCATGTATTATTGTCAAGGAAGGAGACATTCTTCAGGCATGATCTGCACAGTCTTGAGAAAAAAAACAAAACACACTACGAAAATAAAATTTATATAGGAGTGGTACACCAGCTTCTTAGAGTGAGAAGATAAAGTGAGAAGTCAGTAACATTAAAAAGATTGGGGAGGGAGATAGAATATTCAATTTTTTAAATAGAAAAATGTGAGTTGGCAGCACAGAACAATGTTTGCTTAAATCTCTATTCACCCAAAAAGAATTAAATCCCCTTTATTTGGGGGAGGGTCCTGAAAATATGCTATAAATTGGATGACCACCATAAAAAGCGAAAATTTCTTCAAATTTATCAATAGTATCCATGAAGTAGTTTCCCTTACAAAATCTTATACTTCTCTCTTATGAGGGGAACCATCATCAGACATATTGAGTGGTCCCTGATAACATGTGTATGATTGAATTCTGGTGGTTATTGGCTGAGTCACCTGTTTTTCATTACCCAACAGGCTAGCACGGGGTTATTCACATCATCTTGGCCATAGAATTCACAAGGTCAGGTGTGGCAGGGTAGGGGGGTTGGTGGGGTGGAGATAGACTCCACTTCTTGGTGGAAGCAGAAAATTTGTAGTGGTTTTTGCAATCCACAATATTCAATTTATAGAAGAAACTTTCCTTTTTCTACTATCATTCAATGTCATTTTGCCATAAAGCAAATATACATATATGTATGGTTATCAAATCATCTTTATTTTAAAATATTTGTAGATTTTGTGATGTCCCTTTTTCATTTATTATATTGATTATTTCACTCTCCTCTGTTAATCAGTCTCCCTGGTATGTTATCAATTTTATTAGTCTTTTCAGAGAACTAATGTTTAACTATTATGTTTGAATCTATCAATTGTGTTCTATGATATTTCTTTGCACTTTTTAAATTTCATCTACTTTTTGGGGGTTTCATTCTCTGAATTTTTTCTAATATTATTTTCTAATTAATATATATACTTAATCAGTATATGCTATGTTATGCTATTGTAAGGAACAACCTCCAAATCTGAGTTGCTTAAAACAATAGAGTTATGTTACTCACTATTATGTTATGTCCATCATGGTTTACTTGGGGCTTTCTTCTTCAGAAATCATTACTCACACTCCGTGTCTTCAGTATACTGTAGGGTCAACCTCATATCAATATATAAATTCTAACTTTTCTTTTTATATTTTCATTTTTACTGAGATCAGAGCCTCAATCAAAATCTATGAATGCAAAATAGTAAAATGTAAATATTAGGAAGGATTCAGGATAAAGAGCTCAGACATTTCCTTATATACTCACAAATAATTGTCTTTTGACAATTATAGTTTGTGCAAGTTTTCTTTTTCATTTTTGAACTTAGTTTTATAGAGAATTTTAGATGTCAAATGCCTAGCTTTTTGTCTTCTAATTTTGTATTTTTATTTTTTAAATATATTTTATTGATTTTTTACAGAGAGGAAGAGAGAAGGATAGAGAGATAGAAACATTGATGAGAAACCGATCAGCTGCCTCCTGCACACCTCCTAATGGGGATGTGCCCACAACCAAGATACATGACTTTGACCGGAATCAAACCTGGGACCTTTCAGTTCACAGGCCAATGCTCTATCCTCTGAGCCAAACCAGTTGGAGCCTTCTAATTTTGTAATGTATGCCAGAGTTCTAGCAGACTCTCTAGAAAATGTTCTATATAATTTACAGGAAAAGTATTATAAAAATGGTAAAACACATAGACTGCATTTTTTAGAACCACTGTCTGGATCCCTAGGGCAAATTTTCAGAGTCATGTGAGCCTGACAACTCCTCTGTGAGAGAATTCTATTTTATAGAATCTTAGGTACAAACAAAATGCCTGAAGGACCATGGACTCTATAAGATGTAATTTGAAGGTTGTAAATTAGTTTTAACAAAGTGTACAGATGGCTGAATCCAGTATTCTCCACATATTTCAAAATTAATGCTTCGGGCTTTCTTTTAAGCTTAGATAAAGCTGGATAGAAATTGGGTTTTATTCCATGCAGGACATCACCATAATAATTATTTCTGTTCCAACTTGTCTGAATGGAAAAATTGAAGGTGAGGGGTGGGTCCAAGTCCATTAGACAGTTAAACGTTCTTGCTGGGGCACAGGATTCATCTCTGAGCAAAACCCACTGTGAAGAGTCTGCTCTGCTTGTCAAGTAGCCACTTTCTGTCTCACTGCTTCACTAATAAATGTTATTTCACTTTAAACTCCATGCTGGCTCGCTTTTGAATTCTGTGTGAAGCCAAGAGCCCACAATGGGTCATGGACCTTCAGATCCATAGAACCCCCGGAATGCCTGCATCGCTTTGGAGTGTTGCAATAACTGATATGTAAAATGATGCATCAAGCACACAGTAGATACTCAGCAAATGTCTGTCTCCTGCCCCCTTTTATTCTTTTACTTAACCCATTTATTACACTGCATTTTCATCCTCATCTTTCTTACTTTCTTGGTTTAAATAATATTGCAACTATCAATGTAGATGTGTTTCAGCCCTACTGTAAACTACAAAGTATATGACTGTTTATCTTTGCATTATTAGTTGAATACCTTGTCACACAAAAGATACTGAAAGTACTTGTAGAATAGTTTATCCTTGTCACACAAGATACTCAAAGTACTTGTAGAATAAAAATATGAACTCTCAACTTTCCTATAAATTTTCCCTTGAACAGTCTACCTCCTACAGTATGTATTTTCTCTAAAATAAAATTAAAAAAACACCAAAAACTTTGCTATCTGTACCATCCTTTCAGCAATCATTAACTAGACTTTTCATGTTATTTTAATACAAATTTACTATATGTAATCTAGTTTTCTTTTGTTAAAGCTCCTAAAGTTGGTTGTAAGGTCTTTTTGAAATGGCCAGATATGTGATTATATAATTTCATTAGGCCACACTTTGCCTTGAAACAATATATATATATATAGTTTTCATTGATTTTTTGAAAGAGAGAGGAACATCAATGAGAGAGAAATAATTGATTGACTGCCTGCCTCCTACATGCCCCCTACTGGGGATTGGGCCCACAATCTTGGCCTGTGACTTGATTGGGAATTGAACCAGTGACCTCTCAGTACATGGGACAATGCTCAACCAACTGATCCACACTTGCCAGGGCAAAACATGATATATTTTGAGTCAATATAAAGAAGGATATCTTTAAGAGAAAAATGAAAGATCAATGAGATAATTCAACTCTTAAGGGTTAAAATAATCTAGTCTGTCTCCTATGGTTTGAAAACTTGCAGTTCTAATATTAGGAAATATTAGGCATGTTTAGTTTGGAGTATGTTAGTCTCATTCATTGCAATTAAAAATAACTTTATTGTACTATGATTGAAATATGGCCTGGGAATTTTAATAGGAAACCAGCTGAAAAATGATTGTTCTTTAATTGGAATCGTTTATAGCCGCAGTCCATCTTTTAAAACTATTTTAAGATACAAACAAATGAGAACAACTTGAAATCAAGAAACTCATTTCATGTTGATGGAGGGAGACTAGAGTTTAGGTGTTGAGCACACAAAGCAGTGGTCGGCAAACTCATTAGTCAACAAAGCCAAATATCAATAGTACAACGATTGAAATTTCTTTTGAGAACCAAATTTTTTAAACTTAAACTTCTTCTAACGCCACTTCTTCAAAATAGACTCGCCCAGGCCATGGTATTTTGTGGAAGAGCCACACTCAAGGGGCCAAAGAGCCTCATGTGGCTCGTGAGCTACGGTTTGCCTACCACTGACACAAAGCAATATACAGATGATATATTGTACACTTGAAATTTATATAATGTATTAACCAATGTTAATGTTTTTAACATTACATAATGTTATTAACCAATTTCACCCCAATAAATTTATACAAGGAAAGAATCTCATTTTGCCATGAAAAAAAAATAGGCATTTCTAAATGCTAAACTAAAATACTAAATATTAGTCTGTGCTGGAGAAGGTGAGAGAGTCACTTTTCTTTAATGAAAACACGATTTAGGAGAAATATAAAGCCTTCTAGAAGGAAAATAATGTATTTATATTAATATGCATCCCTAGAGCAAATGTTAATCTATCCACTGACCAAACAGGCTTGCAACTTTGATTAATTCACTGAAAAGCTGTTTCCATCAGGGAGTGTGCAGAAAGCCAAGTTCTTGCCATTTGTCCAATTCATTGCATCTAACTATGTTTCCAAACTAGGTTTTACATTTCTAAGTAACATTGCACTTATAATTTCTCTGGGGTCATTCCTCCATTATCTAGTTAATCACATTGTCAGGAAGCTGTTAAAAATTTTGCAGAAGTTTTCCATTTGCTAATTTTATTTTTACATATCAGTTTAGTTAGTTAAAAAGCTCTATTCCCCCTTGACTTTTCAGTCTTTCAGGGTTAAAAATTCCAATCCTCTTTAAGGCTGAACACATCTATAAAACTAAGTTTCTTTTCTTTTCCCTCCACTTCACTCCTTAAATTTTCATAAAAATAAGTTTTTATTTTATTTTACTATATAGTCTGAAAGAAGTGACCCAGGTTATCTTGCAAGGAGAAAGTAGATTGTCTTTTCATAAAATTATTCATGATCACAGTTCATTATTTAGATAGTTACTTTGTTTACTCCAGTAAATTTGTTATGGTTGGATATTCATTATAATGCAAAATACACTGATACACAGGAAAAAATAATTAGCATATACTAAAATAAATATGTACTTCACGATACATGAGCAAAGAAATTATTAAAAACTGAAAAAGGATCCTCATTGAAACATTTAGCTACTAGTTTTAACTGGTTTGGTTTTTACTGATTTCAATTTATAAATATATATTTCAACTTATAAATATGTATTGAAATCAATGGAAAACAATCTACTTTCAATGAAAGATATTAAACATAGATATTAGTAGAAGAAACCTTATTTAGAATCAAGAGAGGTATATGTTTTCTTTTTATTATATTACATATTTTGGTGGCTATTATGGGGGAGAAAGAAAATTCTCTCTACCTTTTTAAGTTCTAGCTATTCTAATAATCAAATCAATATGAAATAAATTAATAACGAAAAAATACCTAAATTTAATAACATATGTGCATATGGGATCCCCACATACATGAGAGAGTCAGAGACCTCACGTATATGAGAGGTTCAGAGACAGAAAGGTAAAATTTGGTGTGCACACATCCTGAGACAGGGAAGTTGATAAGAGGCCTTGGGGCTTCCTGGAAGCAAAGTCATTCACAAAACAATAAGAGCAGAATTCAGTAATTAGAAATTTGCCCTGGTCTATGGATAGTTTATTAAAAAACTATTTCTGGCAACAACTTTTATTATGAGCAAGACTCCAAGTTTAAATTATTTAAGGGAGAAGTAAAAGTTTCTGTGAGCCTGCAAGGTCCCTAATGCCTTCCGCCCAAAATTATCCGCATGTCCGAGCAGCATGTGTTGGGAGGCCTATTCTGAACCCCTTCAGCTTAATTGCCATATTGAATTTGTTTCTATAATCTCTCATCTTTTTCACCAACATGTATATGCACTAATATTAAGGTTAGATGTTCTCTGAATTTTGGATAGTATTAAAGTATAAATCAACTCTTCTATTGCACTTAAACATGGACTCCCTGCATAAGCTGTAGGAAAGCCAGGGTCTCCTGCAAGAATTAATACCGATAATGTAGCAGTAAGTCTATATTTGTACCAGGCTTTTAAGTTCTGCTAAAGGGATTTAAAAATTGGGAGGTCATTTGAATATTACAATGCTCTATTGGATTTGATTATAATCTCTATGATTAAATATGAAAACTGAGATATACAGAGGTTCAGTGATTTTGCTTATGATCATATATTCAGTAGTAGGCAGAATTGGAATCAAATTCAGGGATCCTCAGTCTTAGTTTAGGGCTTTTTCAATTATATAATGTCATCCCAATACATTAAATTGAATTATTAAAACATAAACGTATTTTTATATACTGTTTGATGTATGGACTGAGATAGAGAATGAAAATACATTCACATTTTTTATTTTGAGATCTCTGAATTTTCTGTAATGGATATAAAACTTAGAAGTAAGTATTTTTTGTTTAATAAGAGCTTTACCGAGATATCCTATATAATAAAAGGGTAATATGCAAATCGATCAAATGGTAGAATGGCCGGTCGCATGATCCACATTGAACACCAGGGGGCAGACGCTCAATGCAGCAAATGCCCCCTGGTGGTCATTGTGCTCCCACAGGGATAGTGAGGCTCTGCCAGAAGACCTGAGCCAGGCTCACAGCTGGCGAGTGCAGCAGCGGTGGCGGGACCCTCTCCCACCTCCATGGCAGTACTTAGGATGTCCGACATCCCTGAGGGCTCCCAGGCTGTGAGAGGGTGCAGGCCAGGCTAAGGGACCCCGCCACCCCCAAGTGCATGAATTTTGTGCACCAGGCCTTTAGTCTATAATAATAAAAGGGTAATAAGCTAATTAGACTGGACGTCATTCCAGATGAAACCAGGGCTGGAGGAAAACTTGGGTCCTGGGTGCCAGAGGGAAGCCGGTGCTGGCAGCCAGGGGGAGGAAGGTCTACTCTTGCATGAATTTTGTGCACCAGGCCGCTAGTAATTTATATAAAATGCATCTCTATTTAATGTATATTTTGATGAGTTTTGAGAAATGTATACAGCTAGGTAGTTTCCAGCATTATCAAGACATAGAACATTTTCATCACTCTAAAAACTTCCTGGTGATGCTTCCCAGTCAAGCCTGTCTCCCCATCCTCAGCTCCAGACAATCATTGATCTGCTTTCTGTCCCTGAAGATTGAAATTGTCTTTTCATAGTTTCATATAAATTACTGGAGCATTTCCTCTTCTGTGTCTAACTTATTTCTCTTAACATAACGTTTATGAGAACATCCATGTGGAGTTGTATTGTAGCTAATTCCTTTATATTGTTGATTAGCCTACAGTTGTATGATATATCATTGTGTTTATTCAGTTGCCTATTGTTGCTATTTGGATTGTTCCCAAATTTTGGCTATGGGAAATAAAAAGCTATAAACATTTATGTATACAACTCTGTGTGGACATACAGTATGTTTCATTTCTGTTGGGCAGATATCTAGAAATGGAATTGCTGAGTCATCTGGTAGATGTATTTAAATTTATAAGAAACAGTTAAATGACTTTTTAAAGTAGTTGTTATTTTACATTCTCCCTAGCCAATTGTCGGCATTGGCATTGCCAATTTTAAATCTTAGCTATTCTACATAGTTTGTATTGGTATCAAATTGTAGTTTTAGTTTACATTTCTGTTCATTGATAATATTAAGCCAACCTTTTATTTCTACTATAAAACTAATTCAGTTATGCTGTGTCATATTTGCTAATATTTTATTAAAGAATTGATATGTTCATGAGGATAATAATTCCAAGTTTCATTACCTGAAGTTTACTTTTTGGCTTTTGATATCAGGGAAATGTTGACCTCTGTTTTCTGAAAAAGTTGTGTGGAAATAATATCATTTCTTTGTTTAGCAATTTATATAATTTAACTGTGAATGTATGTGGATTGTGTGTTCCTTATAGTAAGGTTTCTAAACTAAATATTCAGTTGTGTTTATATGTAGGACTTGCCATTCTTTTTTTTTATTTTCCTGAAAAAGCTTCATTTTGAGTTTGATTTGAAATATGTACATATGGATGTAGAATTTGAGACTATAATAATATTTTCAGCATTTTCAAGATGCTATTCAATTAAATTTTGGCTTGTATAATTTCTGATGGGCAATATGCAATCATTTTTACCTTTGCTTTTCTTATGTAATTTGCCTCCCCCCACCCCACTATTAAGATTTTTCTTTATCATGGTTCTTTGTAATTCTATTTTTATGTGTTTGTGTTTTATTTTTGTAGTTTTGCATCTTGCTAGGTAATGAAGTAGCATTGTAGTTTCATTCAACTTTGAGAACATTTTAGCCTCTTTTTCTTCAATTCTTTTTCATTTGTTTCTCCTAATACCATTACTTTTAGAACTCATATTCTATGTATACTAGATAATTTTATTTTATTCCACAGGTTATTGATGCTTTCTACTTTATTTTATCTTTCTTTTTTTCCCCCAATAAACTTGCTAAATCTGCAGATTTACAAATATTTTCTTGTGTAGTGCCTAATCTGTTAATTCTGTCTAGTTAAAAATTTTATGTAGATATTATGATCCCTATAATCTCTGTTTACCTTTTTATTTTTTCAATTTTCATTCTCCTCTTTGTTTTGTTCAAATTGTTCTTTTTACATTGTTAAATGTTTATAATAGCTATTTAATGCACTTGCTGGTTTCATCATTTGTGTCATTTATGGTTCTATTTTTATTTATTACTTTTCTCCTGTTTTGGGCTATAATTTCTTTTACTTCTTAACAAAAATAATAATTATGATTTTATGTTCAACATAGATTTCATTTTGCTAAAAATCATGGGTTGTTTTTTCATGTTTTAGAAAGTGTTTGGCTTTGTATTGTCAGGCAGTTAAATTACCTTATAGATCAATCTCATCCTTTGAGATATTTTTAAAACTTTGCAAGAGCAGGTTGGGTGTAGCCTTCATTCAATTGATAGTTTGCTTCAATAACTTAAATACCATCCCTTCTGATAACAACTCAGTGTCCTGAATAGACTAAAGCGATATCAAGAATGTTCTACTCTGGTTGGTTGGAGTTCACCCTATTTTCCTAGTGCTTGCCTTTTGTGAGTCCTGGGAATTTTGATCATACAGAAACCTGGTTCTTCTTTACCAGACCTCATGGAGTTTCATTGTATACTTGCAAATCTGAGTCATTCACAAGGCTTGTAAAGGACCCTTTATTCAGATTTCTGGAGCTCTATTACTGTATTGCTTCCTCTTTTCCAGAACTCTGCCTCCTCAACTTCCAGCTACCTCAGTCTTTCCCAGCTTCCATCTATCTCCATTGCTTTCCTTTGTGAGGTTTCTGGCTTTCTTTGGTGTTCCTGTCTCTGTGCATGTGTTTTTTTTTTTTTTAATTTCTTTATTGATGAAGGTATCACATATTTGTGCTCATTCCCCCATCCCCCTCCCGAATCCTTCCCCATGCATGCCCCCACTCCCCTGTTATCCGTGACCACTGGTTAGGCTTATATGCATGCATATAAGTCCTTTGGTTGATTTCTCCCCCTTACCCCCAACCTTCCTTACCTTCCCTGAGGTTTGGCAGTCTGATGTATGCTTCCCTGTCTCTGGGTCTGTTTTTGTTCATCAGTTTATGTTGTTCATTATTTCCTCTAGATGAGTGAGATCATGTAATACTAGAAATACACTTATAAGATCCGAAAATGGGACAAGCAATAATGGTTATGTGCATGTGTTCTTGACATTTGTCTAGACAGCAATCCAGAACAATTGTAAGGCTAGCCTCACCTGTTTGTCTTCTCTCAGGGATCACCCCTGTCTATAGGCATGTTAAGAAATATAATTATGAACTTTGCTTCAGAACTCAGGATTATGCTATATATGTATTTTTCCAAACTATCAGATCTATATCAAAGAGTTCACTTAATTGTCAATCCCTTTGATGGAAAAAAAAAATTATAAGACGCAGGATGGAAAAGACCAGGAAACAATTTTTAAAGACCTGGCTGTGCGTAATTCAAAGATGGCCTTGTGACATAAGAAAAAAAAATAGAAAACCCTCAATGTAATGCCATTTTCAAAAATACTTCAGAAGACTTTTCAAATGAGTAAGAAGAAAAGAAAATAGACCTTAGAACATTTTAAACAGTATTCTGGAGTAGTCAAGAGCAGTATAAAGGAAATCTTGTCCCCTGTTTGTAAATTTCACAGACCAAAAAGAAGGGAAGAGAAGTTGGAAAGAAAAATTGCCAGCTTATAATTCTCCAAATATGGTTGACTATTTTAAAGAGGTTTAAAATATAAACCAGCTAAAAAATGAAAACTAAATTATGACCTTCCAGAAAAAATAAAATTGTCTGATTATGCCAGAAATAAATATATTGAAAAGATAAAACTTGCAAATTTAAAATAAATAAAAATACTGGAGGGGAGGTAAACTTTATTTGCCCGTGTTTATAGAAAAAAACTCAAAATATTGACACTTTAGAACAATCCTTACTTATTCCCAATATTTTATCCTACAATTGTTACTTTTTTAACATTATCAGAGGAAACTTTTTTATTTTCTATGATAAAAATCTTGTTATCTTTGTATGTGGTGACCTATTTTGGATATTGAACTTTGAGATGAAATGAATGTTGGAAGATTTTTTAGAAGACCCTTAGATTTCAATAAATGATTTATCCTATCCAATAAAAGAGTAATATGCAAATTGACCATCACTCCAACACATAAGATGGCTGCCCCCATGTGGTCAAAGATGGCTGCCCCCCATATGGACACAAGATGGCCAGCAGGGGAGGGCAGTTGGGAGGGGCCAGGCCTGCAAGAGTGGGCAGTTGTGTGTGATCAGGCCAGCAGGGGTGGGCAGTTGGGGGCGATCAAGCCTGCAGGGGAGAGCAGTTGGGGTGACAAGGCCAGCAGAGGAGGGAAGTTGGGGGTGACTGGGCCAGTAGGGAAGGGCAGTTGGGAGGGGGGGACCCAGGCTTGCAGGGGGGAGCAGTTGGGGGGGACCAGACCTGCAGGGGAGGGCAGTTAGGGACAATCAGGCTGGCAGGGGAGCAGTTAGGCATCAATCAGGCTGGCAGGGGAGTGGTTAGGGGGTGATCAGGCTGGCAGGCAGAAGTGGTTAGAGGCAATGAGGAAGGCAGGCAGGCGAGCAGTTGGGAGCCAGCAGTCCTGGATTGTGAGAGGGATGTCCGACTGCCCGTTTAGGCCCGATCCTACCGGGATCAGGCCTAAACGGGCAGTCGGACATCCCTTGAGGGGTCCCAGATTGGAGAGGGTGCAAGCTGGGCTGAGGGACACACACCCCCATGGATGAATTTCGTGCACCAGGCCGCTAGTATATATATAAAAGCCTAAGCAACCAAACAATGGAACGACCAGTAGCTATGATGCACACTGAGCACCAGGGGGCAGATGTTCAACACAGGAGCTGCCCCTTGGTGGTCAGTGAACTCCCACAGCAAGAACGCTGCTCAGCTGACAGACCTGTCCCGGCGGCCCACCAGCCCGGTAGCAGCCATTCCCTCAGTAGTCCTGAAGGTCCAATCTCTGGAGAATGGGTCAGGCAGAGATGGATCAGTGCCACTGGCATGATCCCTGCAGCACCACCAGCCTCCTGGAAGTCGGCCTTGGGCACCGTGGCCGTGTCCCCTCCCTAGATGCTCTACAAGGAAGAAAGGATATAAAAGTGGCCTCCAGGTGGCTCCCGACAACTGGCACAAACATCAGTGGGATGGATCCAGATCCTAGGCTGGCAAGGGTGTTCCACTGCCCGCCCAGTGGGCCAATAGTGTCCCTGCCTGCCCACACCCCTGGGGACTCCACCTGTGCACAAATTCATGCATGGGGCATCTAGTTTTATTATAATTAATCTAAATATGATAATACTTAACACTATTTGATATTTAGAATTAGGTGTTGTCAAAGAATCTCAATGTGCATAATTTTATAATAATGATTGGAGAACAGAATAATTGGAGAAGAGCTATAAAAATATAGATTAATTCTCATAGTATTATAAACTGTTGATTTCATAAATATGCAAATATTAAGATATGCTTTAAAATGCGAAATCAGCAACATGGCACACATAAAGTTCCAACTGATTCTTCCAGACTTTCATAAACCTTTATTTTTATGTATATGAAAAGATTAGGCTATGTTCTAGACATACAAACTAAGCAACTGACACACCCCAAAGACCCATTGCTTACTGCAGCTATTCTTTGGACCAGTAGCCAAGAGTAATCCTTTGTCTCAGAGTAATGTTAACCTTGGATACATTGATCAAAGCCTTCTTTTCAATAATGTAGCCATCTCAAATGTACTTCAATATGTATTGAAATATACTAACCTTTTCTTTTGTCATATTCCAATACTCTTACTTGTGAAGGAGATCTGATAACTGTACTTTATAGTTTGAAAAGTGTCCATACCCCAAAACAAGTACTGGATATATGAATACTAAATTTTTATTTCATATTATTTGGATATCTTCCTCATTATTCATTACTAAAGTGTTTATGCAAAGACCTCTCATAGAATAGAATTCATGAAGGAGTTCAAAGATTCCATCACAGTTGTATATAATCTGCTTTACAATTCTGAAAAGAACAGTTAGGAATTGTCAAGTGGCAAGATCTTAGAGGGTAAGATCTAACAAAGCCATAATGGCTGTATGATGTAAGCAGATAATTTCAAATAGATACTTAGTAAAATACTCCATGAGGGAACCCATTACAATAGGAATGAATGAGCATGATTTGAACAACCAGTGGAGAAATTTTCTTAGGATAAATTTTGTACTATTGCTTTTTTCTGTGGGTGTTTATGCTAAAGAAAAGACATAAAAGGATCAAAATGGTTTTTTTTTAATTAATCGTATTCCACAACAAAGACAAAGAATATTTATAGAAAGACACACACACAAAAAAAATCTGACATCTAACAAAGGTAGAATTCGCAATGTCCATCTCTAAAGTAAAATGCCAAGACATGCAAAGTAGAAAAATGTGATCTATAATGAATAACAAAATTTCCATCTGGAGTTATTTTCCTTATGCCTGAGGAAATTCCTTTAACATCCCTTGCTGTTGAGGTATACATATTGCTTTTATATCTTTTTAGAAAATATCAGGGAAGAATTTAGCCTATGGCTAATTTTACCTCACAGTTGAGGCAAAAATTTTCAGAGTACTCTACTTGATACCTTATGAATTATTAGAATTTCAATTCTGGTTGATGGGAAAGGGCATTTGTTCTTACAGCTCTATGAGAGCTCAAAGGATCATTGCTTTTAAATCTTTCCAGGCATTTCTTTCCCTAGTCTCAAATTATTATCATATGTGCATGGACTAATCAGTATCAGCTGGTAAATCATGGGAAACCCTTTCAGATCTCTGGAGTTCTTTCTCGATGCAACACTCTGCTCTTTGTCCCTCTGCACTGCAGACTCTACTAACCTTGGCCTTCCCATTCTCCCCACTATGTCTCCTCAAACTATGGGTTCTTTCTGGTTTTCTTCTCTTGTGCTGTGACATGGAAATCCCCTCCAGGTGGTAAACTGGGGCAATCAGAAAGCCCACCTTGTTTATTTCCTATTTCTCAGTTATTGCTCTCTTATTACAATGTTTTGAAAACCATTGTTTCACGTATTTTGTTCATTTATTTTTTGATATTTGCAGTAGGAGAATAAATCTAGTCCAAGTTATTCTATCTTAAAAAAGACTAAAAGTCATAAAAAATAGGCTCTTTTTTATTTGCCTAAATTTGTGGATGAGCAAGAAGATACTTTTAATGAAACAAATTTACATTGGTATTCTTTCTATCTCTGATATTCATTTACTTATATAAATCCCACAGCTATGAGGCAATTAGACAGCAGATGGTTCAGTTCAAATCAATTAATTTGAATGGTATGTGCTAAGAATAACTGGGACTACTAAAGTGTGTGTTAAAATAAAAACACTGTTCTTTTACAACAATCTTTATGATTTTGATAGTCCTTGAAAAAGTTCAACTTACGTTCACCTTCAATATTTATCAAAATCAATAAATTTAGCATTTTTATTATATTTGAAGTCTCCAGTAAGAAAAATAATATTATTATTTTGTATTTAATTTATCAAGTATGTATTACTAGCACTTTTGAAGATGTTAAAAGTATGGTTTTTCATAAGCAATATGTGTAGATTAATTATACTTTCATTATTTCTCATGTTTATTCTTGAAAGTGTACCAAAAGAAAAATTAAATTAAACACAATCTAAATCTCTGAGAAATGAAAAAAATTAGAATTCATTAATAGCATATTATTTAAAACTAGAGGCCTGGTGCACAAAATTCGTGCATGGGGGGGTATCCCTCAACCCAGCCTTCACCCTTTCCAATCTGGGACCCCTCGAGGGCAGTCGGACATCCCTCTCACAATCCAGGACTGCTGGCTCCTAACTGCTCGCCTGCCTGCCTTCCTCATTGCCTCTAACCACTTCTGCCTGCCAGCCTGATCACCCCCTAACCACTCCCCTGCCAGCCTGATTGATGCCTAACTGCTCCCCTGCCAGCCTGATTGTCCCTAACTGCCCTCCCCTACAGGCCCGGTCACCCCCAACTTCCCTCCTCTGCCAGCCTGGTCACCCCTAACTGCCCTCCCCTGCAGGCTTGATCACCCCCAACTGTCCTCCCCTGCTGGCCTGATCGCCCACGACTGCCCACTCTTGCAGGCCTGGTCCCTCCAAACTGCCCTCCCCTGCTGGCCATCTTGTGGTGGCCATCTTGTGTCCACACGGGGGCAGCCATCTTTGACCACATGAGGGCAGCCATCTTGTGTGTTGGAGTGATGGTCAATCAGCATATTACTCTTTTATTAGATAGGATAGAAGCCTGGTGCATGGGTGGGGGCCAGCTGGTTTGCCTGAAGGGTGTCCCGGATCAGGGTGGGGGTTTCCTTGGGGAGTGGGGTGGCCTGAGCAAGGGGCCTGTGGTGGTTAGCAGGCCAGCCATGCCCCCCGGCGACCCAAGAAGAGGCCCTGGTATCTGGGATTTATTTATCTTCTATAATTGAAACTTTGTAGCCTGGAGTGGAGCCAAGCCTTCTGCTCGCTCAGTGGCGGCAGCCATTTCTGTTGGGATTTATTTATCTTCTATAATTGAAACTTTGTATTCTAAAGCAAAGGCCAGGGCAGGCCAGGGCTGCAGAGGCTTGGCTTCCTCCATCACTGGGGGCAACCCTAGCCTCCTGCTCTCTCCAGCTCCTTGGCTGCCACCATTTCTCTTGGGATTTATTTATCTTCTATCATTGAAACTTTGTAGCATTGAGTGGAGGCCTGGGCCTGCAAGGGCAGGTGGAAAGCTTGGCTTCCTCAATTGCCAGGGAAAATCAAGCCTCCCTCCTGCTCTGTGTGGCCACAGCAATCTTGGTTGGGTTTATTTGCATATTCCCTCCTGATTGGCTGGTGGGCGTGGCTGGTGGGTATAGCTGAGGTAAGTCAATTTGCATATCACTCTTTTATTAAATAGGATATTTTTATTGATTTCAGAGAAGAAGGGAGAGGGAAAGAGAGATAGAAACATCAGTGATGAGAGAGAATCATTGATCGGCTTTCTTCTGCACACCCCCTACTGGGTTTCGAGCCTGCAACCAGTGAATGTGTCCTGACCAGGAATCAAACTGTGACATCCTGGTTCATTGGTTGATGCTGGACCACTGAACCACACCAGCCAAGCTATGGCATATTTTTATATCTTGTTTTCTCTGTAAGATATGAAATGCTTCAAGGTTAGGATCTATGTCCTAAGTGTTTCCCCAAAGCATGATGATCCTTTATGTGTCTAATGCCATGATTATCCTTTAGTTGATAAACAGTTAATTTAATCCACTCCAATTGGTATGTCTGGTCCACATGAAAAATACCTGGAGAAGTAAGCATTGAATTGACATGTAAGGCTTCTATTTAACTTCCTCCAAAAACACATTTGTAAAATAAGGACAATGTTAGCACCCACCTATAGGAATGTTGTGGGTATCAACTGAAATATATTTAAAGCTCTTAGAACAGCATCTTAGTACTTAAATACTTTTAAAAATTATAGGTATTTTTTATTATCAATCAAATTATTTATAATAAAATAAATACTAAGACTAATAATTTTTATACATTTTGTATGAAAAATGACACAAATTCTTAGTATATCTCAATGTATAGGATAAATTCACCAGTATAATTTTTCTAGCATAGTAAATTTGCAAAAAAAAAAAAAATCTTTGAATCCTTTCATTCTATCCCATTCATTTCAACTAACTGTGAAATTGAATACATGAGTTTTTCAGAAAATGATATTGAGCTTCATATAAAATAAAATCATATTTAATAGAATGTAAAAGTGCTAAAGTTTTACTATTAGAAAAATCTGATAATTCAGTTTTAAAATAAATCAAAAGTATGGATAAAACAGACTGTGCTGATCTAGAACAGATTGAAAGTCAAAAATAAAAATACCAGTTATTTAAAAGAAAGTGAAATTTAACTTTCTTCAAACAATGCAACAAATATTTATTTAGGGGTTATCAAAATAAAGGCCAGCACTCCCTGTCTTCAGGGAGCTTCCTGAGAAGGTGGTTCAGGAGGAGGTGGTTTTAGTATGTCATATGTGCTATGATAGCATCAACCCAGAGAGGGAACACCAAGCCTGGCTTAGAGTTTGAGGACAGTTTGAATGACAGGATGCCTCCGCTGATTTGAAAGGATGAAGAGGAGTGAGGTTGTCAAAGAAAAGCAAAGAACAGCGTGGACAGAGGGAAGGAAGGAGGAGTCGGTATGTTGCTATTCAGTATTGCTAGAGCAGAAACTGTGTGGCCAGGAGCAGCAAGGGGGAAGGCTGGAGAGTGTTAAGAATCCAGAGCACCTGAAGTCTCATGCAAAGGAGCTGGGCTTTATTTTGTAGTGATAGGGATCCAGTTATATTTGGATTATTTTTTCCCAAGACTTCATGGAAAACATTCTATTTTGGTAGTAAAAATAATGTAATCTGGCCTGAATCGAAAAAATAAAGAGAGAAATGGAACAAAAGCCCAGGCACTGCCTCAAATTACAGCCATTAGCATAGAAATTTAGATCTTAAAGCTAGAATAGATATTAAAGATCACTTAATTCTACTATCTCAGTTTACAAATAAGAAAATTTAGGTTCGTAGGCAATCAGAAGCTTGCTCAAGATCATATCATATTTATAGAAGACACAGCATTGTATTATAATTAAAGTGTGAACATACACAAGCGTGTGGACATATGCCTCACACAAACGTATGCAAACATTCAAAGAAAAAGTCATTATAAGGAGGTAAGGCTGTCAAATTGTGTGACTAAGAGAAACTAAAATTTTGTATAGTGAGTCATCAAGTAATATACTGACTCACTGACTTGGTCTATCAAAGCAAGAAATTTAGTTTTTGTAAACTGATGTATTACTAATCTACACACACACACACACACACCACATGGAAATAACTAAGTGGCATTATGTATGCCTGTATTCTAAGTGAAAAATCAGAATAAAGCATGAAATTAACATGCAATTTTAAAGAAAGCAAATATAATATAATTGAATTTCACTTTGTACACATTTGGTTTTTTTCTTTAGTACATTTTGAGTGCCATAAGCTCAAGGGTATTTTTCCCCTCCCATATTGGTTTGTCCTAAAATGAAACTTGGCAAAGGAGAGAAACTATAATAACCCAAATTTTGTGAATATTTTCTTTATTTAAAGTATGTCTTACATAGTATTTATTAAATTATTTTGCTTCCTGTAGATTCATCTATATGCTGATACTTGCAAGAGATTCCATATAGTTAGATGTAGAAATAAGATGAAATCTTTGAACTCCTGAAGTTAGGCCAAATCAATCACATCTCCAGATTTTTCTTATGCTTTCTATTAACTACATGAAGGAAATCAGACTGGGTACTTTGAGAACTGAATTAATCACCTATCAAACCTATTTCTCTTTCAGTGTTTCCTAACGAGAAGTACAATATCATCTACCATGATGCTGAAGCACAAGTTGGGAGAGGGTCTTGGTTCCATGTCTCACTCACCTTCTACACCAATTAAGTTAAGACTTAAGTTCTTCAATTCTATCTGAACTAGCTCTGAGTTCTGTCCACTTATATTCTACCATATTTTCACTGCTCTACTCTAGTCTACTGGTCTTTTACATTAATACTAGCTTTTTTGTAATCCATTTTTCTCATTCTGTAATAAAAATGTGAACATCATGACTCATAGTAAAAACAAGACAAAACAAACAGGCAAACCAACTTGCATGACTTCTCTTCATCTGTAACATAAACTCCAAACTTCACCTAGAAGAGCTTTAGCATTTCTTTCGTATTTATGCAACAAATATTAATCAAGTACCTAGTTTGTGCCAAACAGTCTTCTAATAAATATTTCTATTCCAGTTATAGTACAATATATTTTTCAGGAGGAAGAAAAAAAGTTCACTGAGAACAAACAAATGCTGGCAGTGGGGGGTGGGGAGGGGCGGGGGATGGGGGAAGGAGTGGAATCCTAAAAGTTACATTATAAAAATTGACAAGTTAGTAAGAAATTACCAGACCAAATCTTTAGAGGTAGCCAAAACTCAAAGGAATAAGCTGAACATCTTATGTTAATTTTTCCCACACAGGAAACTAAATTACAGAACTGAGTTCTATGTTTATAAAATAGAAACAAATATCAAAGGCCTGACCCTGTTTTAATTTTTACTAGATTCTCTTTATTCTAACAGTGCACTTGGTCTCCAAGTGTCTACTTGATGCTGAATGTGTCCTCCAAAGTTCAGGTGCTAAAACCCCAATGTGATGGTATCAGGGAAGTGATTAGGTCACGAGGGTGAAACTCTCATGAATGGAATTATTGCCCTCATAAAAAAGATTCGGGAGAGCTCCCTTGCTTCCTTTCTACACATGGAGATAGAGAGAAGACAGCCATCAGTGAAACAGGAAGTGGGCTCTCATCAGACACTGAATCTGCCAGCAACCTTATCTTTGACTTCCAAGCCTCTAGAACTGTGAGAAATAAATGTTGTGTAAGCTACTCAGTTTATGGCATTTTTGTTATAGCAGTCCAAACTGACTAAGGCACTTCTTGGTAATCATCAACCAGAAGTATTAATATATATATATATCACTACTCACATTTCCAGGGAATTTCTTGAAGAGTTTCTCTGTCTCTGAGCAGAGGAAGGAAAACAAACAAACAAACAAACAAACAAACAAGATGGATAACTTCCCCTGAAGGATTTATCCATTGGCTGATGCTACTTGGATTTGCAGCCCAAAGTGCATGCCTAAAATTTAGGATTTCGTTTAAAATGGTTCCACACTGGCAGTGGTTCTAAATACCTGAGGAAAGTAAGTACAAATTGTTGTCCCTAAAATTGTTGTAGGCAGTTAGTCAAGATATAAGCAAAGCAAAGACTATGGACTAGGTACAGAAGGTAATCTTGGTGAAAAGCCCCAGGTGCCTAGCAATGGATAATCAATTGTAGGTAGGTGATCACTTGCCCCCAGGGTGATCTTTCATCCTCCTAACACCTAGCATATAGCTGGTCATGAGGTTTGGACCTCCTGACCTTTCATCCCTGGAGATAACATTTATGACTCAGTTGTATTTCAGCTCTAGGCCCAGATAAGCAACAAAACCAGACCAGGCTGAAGTCAGGATCAGCTGCATTGAATAATGACTCCCTGCCTTGGTACCAGCCAACAAGCAATGGAGACCACAATCTGAAAGAACACACCTGCAGAATATTCAATATCCTATCCCATTGAGATCTTCCCCCTAGGCCCCTAAAATCTTCATCATTTAAACCCTTAGGATAGAGGACCCAGTGCACTCTCTCTTCCTGGAGTAAGGTAAGCTCCTGTCTTTCCCTTCCTTCTCCATCTCCCTCTCCCCCTTCCCCAGGCACTTTACCATTAGCTTCTTCACTCCCAAGCTCCAAGGGCCCTTTCTTTACCTCTAGAACTGTTTGCTAAGCCCATTTCTGCAAGGAATTACTTTTTCTACCTCTGTGATTTACCCAATAAATGGCCTCTTACAGTTTGGGTCTTATTCTGAATTCTTTCCTAGCTAGAACCCAAGCACAAAGGTTGCTGAAACCAAGTTTGATCTGACCCCATGGGGTCAGACCCCTGGTGCTGGTCAGACTGACCCCTGGTGCTGGTCAGACCGACCCCTGGTGCAGTTCCCCCTGCGGCCTATAGCAAAACAAAGGCACTTTATCTGAGGCCTCAGGGAATCTTCACATTCTTTTCTACAGGTAGTGACCAAGCACAGCAATAGATAATAAAAGTATCATGAACAAAAAGCAGTACAAACAACAGACCTGTGAAATCCTCAAGTATTGGAACAATCAGACTCATATAAGCTATCTTTCCTCACTACATTTAAATGTATAAAGAACATTAAAAATATATGCAGAATAAAGAAGCAATAACTACATAGAAAGCATTTTTTATGAATAAATGCATTTTTATTTCCTACTTGTTTAGGGATTACTATGAACATTTAATTGTCACTTAACAGTTCTCAGTCATCTTTTTTTAATTTATCTTTATTGTTGAAAGTATTACAGATATACCTCCCTTTTTCTCCCATTGACTGCCTTCCCGCTGCACCCACACCTCCCAGGCCTTCACCATACTATTGTCTGTATCCAAGGGTTGTGCATATATAAATATAAATAATAAAAGCTTAATTTGCTAATTAGACCAGATGTCCTTTGGAAGACCTTCCGGACAACCTTCCAGACAAAGCGTGGCTGTATTAGCCAATGGTTTCTATTACATTTCATTATGGTCTCAAAACCAATATCCTGCTTATCATACATAAAATATCCAGTAAAATCCTTTCATTTTTCTCTCCATTTCCTTCCCCTCTCATTCTGTGGCATTTCCAGAACCAGAGCAGCAACTCTGGCCTGGGGTTGGTGCCCTCTCAATGTGGCCAATGCTCTTTTTCTCATGGGACATTTTTATTTATATTAACCTATTCCTCTTTAATTCAAATAATCCTAAGGATGCCAAGTATATTTTTAAAAAATTCTCTTGTTACCCGAGTAAACTGTTTTCTTCAAGGTCATTTTCTTGTTTGTTTGTTTATTCATTTTAGGTCCTTTTTTATGCTACTGGTTTTCCCTCTGTGTCTAATGAGCTTCAGCTGTCCATTCATAGTATAAATTAAGGATGAGGTTGATGAATACTTGTAGGAGTTGTGGCTTTTCTTTGTGATTTTGTAAGTGGTTTGCACTCCCAACAATGCAGTAGGTCTTCCTTCAATGCAATAACTATCTGTGGTCATTATGCTATGGGGATTGTTCATGTCAACAGCTTTGCTTCTTCATAGGATGTATGAGTGGACAATCTGGAGATCCCTACACTTTCCAAAATAAGGAGGGGTTTCCTTTGCATGTGGAATATTTTAGTTTATTTCACACATAGAGAGCAATTCAACATTTATTTGTTTGTTTACATTTCCCCCTTTGCGTGTGATGAGGAGGAACAGAGAAACTGAAATCGTATTCTTCTCTCTCAGGAGCTAATACTTACAGTAGGAGAACTTCTAAATTCTTTATTCTGTATCTATAAGACTGCATCCTCTCTCTATATATAAGGAAGCATGGACACAACCGTCACGTTGTTCTGAATGTATTTGGAAAAAGCACTTTTACCTTTACTTTACATCTTATTCCCTCTATCTCGACTCCCAGCTGGGAGACAACCCAGGGGAAGCTGCTGGGACTGGCGCTCTCTGCTGTTCAGGGCTGTGATTCTCTTCGTTCTTCTACCTCCAACAAAATGATTCTGCTTTCTAGAAGTTCCATTGGAAGTCTGCTCTTCCCATGGCATCCCTTTCTCTTTTTTTTTTTTCAGCACTACTATTTTTAAAAAACATCTTTTTTGTCATTTCATAAAAATATTAGGAAGAAAGGGCAAACACTGATTGTATTTAATCAACCACATTGATCTGAAGCATCCGATTTTGAACCAAGCTTTGTTGAGAACTGCTTGATTCTGCATATTAGCATTATCTAGGTTTTACAAAATAGTATTAGGCCCAAACTCAGATAAATTAAATAAAAACTTCTAGGGTGGGGGGCTGGGCATCCACAATTTCTTTTTTAAAGCTCCAAGGTGATTTTAATATACAGCCAAGTTTGACAGATTCTGTTAGACCTCTTTTTCAAATACATTGCAAAATCCTTGGGGCCAGGAACTTAACTATTACCTATGTAGTCAGTTCTTTGTACATTGGAAAATAAAGGTCTATTGAATGTATAGCACTCTGGACAGTTCAGAGTGTAGAAATTAAGAGTAATTGTTCATTTTAATTTTATTTTCTCAGACTTCTGGGAATTAAAACTTTCTGAAGATATATTCATCTCAATGTTCTGTATAAGTAAATAACCTAAATTAAACAAAAATCTATAACCCATGTGATAGTAAGAAAAAGGTGTGTATTTTTAAATGATTTTTTATTTTATTTATTTACTTTTATATATTTTTATTGTTTTCAGAGAGCAATGGAGAGGAAGAGAGAGATAGAAATATCAATGATGAATTATTGATTGGCTGTCTCCTGCACGCCCCCTGCTGGGGATCGAGCTTGCAACCCCAGCATATGCCCTTGACCAGAATAGAACCTGGGACCCTTCAGTCAACAGGCCATTGCTCTTTATACTGAGCCAGTCTGGCTAGGGTGAAAAAGGTGTGTTTTAGTGGCTTATTAATTGCACAAAAGCACCCATGCATACACAGCCAAAATTCGTTCCCATGTGACTTCTCTATTCTTATAGTTGAAATAATTTAATATTTTCATTTGAGATGTGAATTTTTCAATTGTCAGGGTAGCAATTTCCTTGATCATGCAGCCCAGAATTAGGTCAGATGAGTTTCCAGGGATTACTTTCTCTCTCATTTTGCTTCCTATGCTAATAACTTGATTTAGTTCATCTGGGACAGTGGTCGGCAAACTGCGGCTCGCAAGCCGCAGTTTGCCGCTCTGTTGACTGAGTTTGCCGACCACTGACCTAGACTCTCGATTCCAATAATTACAGGCTGTTGTTGTTCCTTGTGATTAAGCCCCTTTCCCAGTGCTCGGCAAACACATTAGTCAACAGAGCGGCAAACCGCGGCTCGCGAGCCACAGTTTGCAGACCACTGATCTGGGATAATGTGGCACAGACTAATGAAAAAAACTACCCAGCACAGACTAAGGCTGGGAACTAAGAATCACCAACCTATAGCTATGCAGGGAGTTCCAGAGAGGAGCTGAGCAATTCCAGGATGGAGGTCCTTTGGTAAGCTGCTGCTGAACCTGAGTCAACACCTAGGCTCAGAGCATTACCTTTTTTAAAAAAAAAATCTGAGAGAAGCAGTCTGTAAAATGTAATGTTGAATAAAATTAATAATATGCATTATTTTTCATGCACTTTTATGCTCCAGTGCTGTGTGTCTTCTGAGGATCTTTTTGATCATTCAGATCAGAGAATTTTCCTCTAATTATGCCATGTGTGACTCAATCTTATTAAGCTGACCTGCTCTCACATCTTCTTCCCTTTGATGGGTGAGTCCTATAGATGGAAGAACACTCTCAGACTCTGCTGCTGGGAGAGAGACAGGCCAAACCCACAATTTAAAAAATAATAATTTATTTTGATTTGGCTGTGATACCAATTTGTTATTATACAGAGTGTATCATATTTTCACAGGGCTGTTCCACAGCAGAAGTGTGGATCAGAAAATTATATTTTCACCACTGGAGTTCCTTTTTAAAAAAATGTTCAATTGTGATAAAATGGACATAACAAAATTTACAATTTTCACCGTTTTTTAGTGTGCAGTTCAGTAGTGTTAAGTATATTCACAATGTTGTAAAACCAGTCCCCAGAACTTTTTCATTTTGTAAAACAAATTCTATACCCATGAAGCAACTCCCCATTTTCCCTGCCCCCAACCCTCTGGTAACCACCATTTTACTTTTTGTTTCTATGACTTTGACTATTCTAGACAGCTTATATAAGTGTAATTGTACAGAATTTTTGTTTTGTTTTGTTTTGTGACTGTCCTATTTATTTCAACATAATATCCTCATCCTCAAGCTTCATCCATATTGGAGCACAGGTCAGAATTTTCTTGCTTTTTAAAACTGAATAATATTCCATTGTATATGTATACCACATTTTGTTTATCAGTTTACTCATCACTAGTCACTTAGGTTGCTTCCATTTTTTGCCATTGTGAATAATGCTGCTTTGAACATGGGTTGGTGCTCCTTTTGACAAACATATTCTAATCTAAATCATTTCTCTCCTACAGACAGCCAAATTTAATGATTCTTTTTATCTGGGATGATTATAAGTATTCCTTGATCCCACCCAAAACCTGCTTAATCAGGAGGTCTTGGGAAGGGATTAAGTGGTATTACTTTAAAAAAAAATATTGCATCAGATTACCTTGATAATTTGCAGATTTGGGGACCTAGAAATACCTTGCAACCTTGCACTCTAGACCATTTAACTTAATCTATATTCCTCTGATAAAAGATCATCTATGGCTTTTCATGAGAGAGGAACCTATGGGGGAAAAAATGATCTACACATAAGAACACCTAATCTCTCCATATGTTTCTGTGCACTTTTTTCTTAAATGGAGGAAATTTGTTAATACTCATTACCAGATAAAAAATAAAATAATAAAATCTTACCAGCATGGCCAGCTAACTAATTGTTTTTATTGATTTCAGGGAAAGGAAGGGAGAGAGAGAGAAACATCAATGATGAGAAAGAATCATGGATCGGCTGCCTCCTGCACACCCTCTACTGGGGATCTAGCCCACAACCCCAGCATGTGCCCTGACAAGGAATTGAACCCTGACCTTCTGACTCATAGGTCAATGCTCAACCACTGAGCCATGCCAGGAGCTGACTAGTTTTAACCTGAAATTTTTACTAACCTTTATCTTAACAAATGCTGAAAGCTAGTTTAGCAATATTGACACAAGCAGTTCCCAGAGGTTTTAATCTTTCAGTGGTGTATTCTCTATCAACATTAGAAATTAAGATATTAATAAAGTCTTAGCCAGTTTAGCTAAGTGGAAAGAGCACTGACCTGTAGACTAAAGGGTCCTGGGTTCAATTCTGGTCAAGGGCATGTACCTCAGTTGCAGGCTTTATCCCCAGCTCTAGTCAGGGTGTGTGCCGAGGGCAACCAGTCGATGCGTCTCTCTCACATCAATGTTTGCCTCCCTCTCTCCCCCCATCTTCCCTCCTTTTCACTCTCTCTAAAATTCAATGGAAGAAAATATGCTCAGGTGAGGATTAAAAAACATCAGCTTTGTTATGTTTTGAAGAAATAATGAAACATATATTCTTCTTTAAGAAATAGGTTGAATGAGGATATACTTAGGGCAGTGGTTGGCAAACTGCGGCTCGTGAGCCACATGAGGCTCGTGAGCCACGGTTTGCCACTCTGTTGACTAATGAGTTTGCCGACCACTGACTTAGGGAATTGAAAGAGGGTGCCAGTTAGTTATTGATTTTTCAGAATCAATGAGAAGGGCAAGTATTGTGTATATCCCAGGACATCAGAAAAATAGAAGAAAGATATTTGTCAAGAGAATCTCAGAATTTCTTTACCAGTATCAACTTTTCTCAATATCCTTCCCAAATTGAATAGCAGATTCCCTTACTTTTTTTAATCATTAAAAATGTCTATTATAAAAATTAAAAGTTACATAAAAACAATGAGTACAATATAATGAATTTTTTAAATTCATTACCCAGCTTTAATAATTATTGACATATGTGGAAAACATTAGTTAGGTTCTATTATTCATGCACTGGATAACATACAAAACAGAATCAGAGATATTGATAGTCCAGACACTAAATCCTGGATCCCAGCTCTCAGCTCTGAAGCCCCCATTTCTTGTGTAGAAGAATGTAACTAAAGAGGACAAATATGGCTGAAAAGTAGAAACAATAGAATATGGAATAATATCTTAACTGAGCAATGCTAACAATGAACTATTAGAAATACATTACAAAAATATATTGCTATAAACAAAAGAAAGGAATACTGAAAAACACTGAGATGGATATAGGAAGGATCTGTGGGCTACAGGAGGCAATAACTGAGTGTTAGGGAAAATCTTTGCATAATTGATTTATGGCAGATTAAAATGAAGATACAAGCAATTTCTATAGTGATATATTGACAGATATTTTTGGTAGAACTCATTGTATGATGCTTTCTTACCTAATAAAGAGCATAGCAATCTTTATATTGGATAATAAAACAATAGAGAAATTTCCAAATTTTTTAATAACAAGATAACAATGCTTATAATACATTATTTTACAATATTTCTCTGTACTTCCTACCACGCAAACAAAACAAAACAAAACAAAAAAAACATGCTATAAGTACTAGAAAGTAATAGACAACATAATAATTATTTACTGGAAGCAAAATGTTTCTACCCCAAAGCAAAAACAATAATTGATTTACCATTAGAACTAAATACAATTTTAAAATGCACCTGAATATTTGATAAAAGTAAAAATACTAATGGCTTTCCTTATCAGAAATAAACCTTTGAACAATACAGTTAAAAACAATATTCACGGAGAAACCAATATGGCAGCATAGGTAAACACCTAAACTGTTGTCTCGCACAACTATTTCAAAACTACAACTAAAAGACAAAACGGACATCATCCAGAACCACAGGAAGGCTGGCTGAGTGGAAATTCTACAACTAGAAGGAAAGAGAAAAGCACACTGAGGCTCAGAGGAGCTGCAGGAGACAGAGGTACCGAGACGAGTGCACGCAGAGAGGACTGGCAACTGAGTGCGTGGCTGGTTTTCTCAAGTGGGAGGGAGACAAAAGCTCCTGACTGCACTGAACTCCAGTTCCGGGTGAGACTCTGGGGACCCAGACTCATTCGGGGAGAAACTGGACTGTCTGGCAGCAGGCAGAACTCAAGGGCAGCTTTATCTCAGAGGTGCTTGTAGTGATTACCACGGGGCACTGAGACACAGGGGCCTATTAGGGCAGGGCTGATGGGAAACCAATACTGTCTGCTCCGCCCTGAGACTCTGCCCCATTCAAGCTGAGCACAGAGGCTTTTGCAAGCCTTCTCCCATAAGGGTGTCTCCAGCACAGAAGTTATCCCAGCGTAGACACAGCTGATCCTCACAGCAAATTGGCCTGGAAGTCAATTCCTCCCAGTGATACCAACAACAATCAAGGCTTAACTACAACAAGACTGTGCACACAGCCCACAAAGGGGTGCACCAAGAGTGTCCACCTCAGGTAACTGGGGAGGCTGAGCCACTGTGCCCTAGAGGACACCTAGCACACAAAGCTACTCTACCAACTCAGGGAAGCAGCAAAAATGTGGAGACAAAGAAACATCACAAATGAAAGAAATGGAGGAAAGCAAATGACTAGATATCTATGACTAGATATAGGTATATAGCAAACCTTATAGAGTTTATAAGGTTTTTCAAGAATATTCTAGAAAAGGCCAATAAATTTAGTGAGACCATCAAGGATATGAAAAAGGACCAATTAGAAATTAAGCATACACTGACTGAAATAAAAAATATATTACACAGATCTAACAGCAGACTAGAGGACTGCAAGACTCAAGTCAAAGATTTGAAATACAAAGAAGCAAAAAACACTCAGCCAGAAAAGCAAAAAGCAAAAAGAATCCAAAAATATGAAGATAGTGTAAGGAGCCTCTGGGACAACCTCAAGTGTACCAACATCCGAATTATGGGGGTGCCAGAAGAAGAGAGAGAGCAAGATACTGAAAACCTATATGAAGAAATAATGACTGAAAACTTCCCCCACCTGGTGAAAGAAATAGATTTACAAGTCCAGGAAGCACACAGAACCCCAAACAAAAGGAATCCAGAGGACCACACCAAGACACATCATAATTAAAATGCCAAGAGCAAAAGACAAAGAGAGAATATTAAAAGCAGCAAGAGAAAAACAGTTAGTTACCTACAAGGGAGCTCCCATATTATTGTCAGCTGATTGCTCAACAGAAACTATGCAGGCCAGACAGGGGTGGCAAGAAATATTCAAAGTGATGAATAGCAAGAACCTACAACCAAGATTACTCTACCCAGCAAAGCTATCATTCAGAATTGAAGGTCAGACAAAGAGCTTCACAGATAAGAAAAAGCTAAAGGAGTTCATCACTGCCAAACCAGTATTATGTGAAATGCTGAAAGGTATTCTTTAAGAAGAAAAAGGTAAAGATAGAAATTATGAACAACAAATACATATCTATCAACAAGTGAATCTAAAAATCAAGTGAATAAAAAATCTGATGAACAGAATAAACTGGTGAATATAATAGAATCAGGGGCATAGAAAGGGAGTGGACTGGCAAAGGGGTGTGTGGGGTGAGGGAAGAGACTGGACAAAATTCGTACACCTATGGATGAGGACAGTGGTGGGGGGGTGGTAAGGGCAGTGGGTGGGGTGGGAACCAGGTGGAGGGGAGATATGGGGGGAAAAAAGAGGAATAATTGTAATAATCTGAAAAATAAAGATTTATTAAATTAAAAAAAATAAAGACAGGAAGCAAACCAAAACAAAACAATATTCATAATGGTTAAGGATGTGTCTAAGAGTAAACAGAAAATCTCTAGGAAGAAAAAAAAATCTCAATTAAGAGAAAAAAAACACACTGTTGAAGGGCATAAAAATACATGATTTATAGCAAAGGCACAATGTATTCAGTATTTTATATAAACAAATTATTTCTTAATTTTCAATGAGTTTATTGTCATTATATTAAAATGTGAATAGAAATTTATCACTTAGCAAAAAGACCATTAGGGAAAATGAATGAACAAAAATAGGCAGTACCATTTTTTCTCTTTTTTAAACTTTTAAAAAATTTTTATTGAATTCAGTGGGGTAACATTGGTTAACAAAGCTATAAAGGTTTCAGGTGCACAATTCTACAGCACATTATCTGTACACTGTGTTGTGTGTTCAACACCCCAAGTCAAGTATCCTTCCACCACCATTTATTCCCCTTACATCCTTCTTCCCATCCCTCCCTCACCCTGGCAATCACCATCCTGTTGTCAGTGTCCATGAGTTTCTTTCCTTTTCTTTTTAGGCAGTACCATTTATAATTAATAACATTCTTCAGGAAATTACCCCAAGATAGTTAAACATATTAAAATTTCACAGAAATCAAGAAGGTACTTTACTGATAACAAGATTAAGCAACCAAAAAGTGACATAGAGTATACCTGTTTACTTCCTTTAATATCCTTTGAATATAATTAAATGCATATTAATGTAAAATTAATGAAGATAAATCTGTACTGAGATGTGTAAATTTTAGGTGGTCCATCTTGTACCATAGCTCTCTGGAAAACGTCGGGTAAGGAAAAGTGGACACGGGAAAGGGATTTGCCACAGGGAGAAGGAAGTAGGCTCCAGATTCTCCTAAGAGTGCTTCTCAATGGTGGTGGTCCATTAAAATCACAGGTGACATTTTAAGAAAAACCAAAACAGAGAGTTCCCTCTGACCAACTTAATAAGAATCCCCGTAAGAGGGACTATTTAGCAAAATTAATAAAATAAAAATCAAAGTAACCAGAAAAAAACCCAAATGTTTATAATGATGAATGAGAGAAGAGAACTAACTACTGTAGGAAATGTCATTTTCTTCCTTTACAGGAATTTAGGAATAGACGTTTCTCTCTCCTAGCAGATAAAGTAGCAGATGTCAGTGATTAGAGCACGATGTCTCCTCTAGTAATTTTGAGCAACTGTGTGGTCAAGCTCTTACAAAGTAGGTATGCAAATATTTATTGATGAATAAATTAATGGGTAAATAGAGGTATCTGAACAGACAGACATTCTGACAGGTGTTTGTTTTGTTCTGTTTTATTTTGTTCTTTGTTCTGCAGAGTTAATAAATTTCCTCTCCCAAAATATCTGAGAGGATTAAGCAGTGATGCTGATCTCTCTGATTCCCAAACACGTGTATTTAACTTCCATGTTTATTGTTCTTCCAGACTGCTCCTCTCAAAATGGATAAAATACTTTAGGTTAGTGCATAGGTCTCAAAAATCATGTTGTGCCTAGAAAACTATGAATTGTTACATAAATATGAATTACTATTCTTGTTCACAAAAGATATAATATTGAGATGAATATATATTTACTGATCTCTGACCGCTTTGGATCTATAAAAATGGCAGGTTCCTGTGGGTCAAACTTATAAACTCTTCAGAGGATATTGCAATGAAGATTGACCTCACATCTCTCCATAGTTTTCTTGATGAACAATTAAACTTAGAAGATTATAAGACAGACAGCTTTGTTTATACAGGTCATTTCTTCTTGCAGTAAGCAACAGCTAAATTGCAATTATTCAATGGATTAATAATATTTTTCAAAGATTACCTGCAAATCAGTAGTCCAGGGGGATATTGTAAAAATAAAGAAAACAATGGAGAAAGAAATAAAGAAAGAAACATAGAGCGAAAGAAAGAAAAAGTGAGAGAGAAGGAGGAGACAGGTGGGAATTTAGGGTCAATCAGCTTTTAAAAATTCTGCAGATGACAGCTTCCTGTTGTACTCAAGCATTTCTGCACATCGGTGTATTAAAGATCTATAAAGATTTTCAGGAAAGAAACATCTTCCAGCTAGCAATTCCCAAGCTGTTTAACATTTGATCCAAAAAAATCTTTTTATCATGCACTGATAATTAACTTTCTGACACAATGTTATGGTTTTTTTTTTAAAAAGAAAATTTCTGGTATAGTGTCAATATTGCATTCTACAAAAGGTATTACTTATTGATTGATTGATTGTGATACATGTTTAGGATTTTAGGTCACGATCTCCTTGATAGAGATTACCTGCTGGTTAACCCAAATCCCTTCAGATTGTTATGAAACAAAGGGCGCTGCTCAGAAAGTAGTAGTCCATATACGCCTTTCTTTGTGGCAGCCCAGTGTCCGAACCCCAATGGATCTTGTTGAGAGTCAGACATACAATCTAGTATTAAATCTAGATGCTTGCTTTCCTGGTTTTCTTTGCAACCAGGATTGGGTGCATGACTTCAGATTATGCCAATCAGATAAACCTACCAGACTTGACTCTAAAGTACACTCTCAAGGAGATAGAGCCAGAAAAGAAGATTCTGGCAGAGAGGAAAACTGCATTGTGGGAACAATGCTAGCAACAGTGCTTGCAACAGCATCCTGTATCCCACAGCATTACATGGGAAAGTGGAGGCATTTAGCTACAGCATTCTCTTCTTGGGGCAAGTTCTACAACATAATTTTGAGCATTATTGTTGTCTAAATATCTCCAGATATGGTCCACACTGACACATAATTTATGAACTACCTAATATCCTTTAAACAAATTTCTCTTCTGCTTGCAACTAAGAACACAGACTGATATAGATGAGAAAGAAATGAAACCTTAATGGTGTGAAAGAGCTATAACTCTTCCATGTCCCAGAGATAGCTGGTTGTTAGGGGAAAATACCTGCTGGTCCCAGAGATAGCTGGTTGTTAGGGAAAAATACGTGCTGGAATTCTATAGAGGAGACAAGCAATTTTCAGAAGGATGAAGGAGGCAAGTTGCAATCAGGGGCAGCATGTGTGCTAGAATTTAGTAATGAGGGAGAGCATTTCTTCCAGAAGAGCAAAACAATATACCTGCCTGTTTATAACTTATGGTATAATTTAATATTGCTTTTCTTTATTTGGTTGCTGACATTTCTGCATTTTGATTTGCTTGAATTTAATTGTTTCATAGAAGACTTGCCATTGTACCAGGTTTTTCTTTCTTTAATATATTTTATTGATTTTTTACAGAGAGGAAGGGAGAGAGATAGAGAGCCAGAAACATTGATGAGAGAGAAACATCAATCAGCTGCCTCCTGCACACTCCCTACTGGGGACGTGCCCGCAACCCAGGTACATGCCCTTGACCGGAATCAAACCTGGGACCCTTGAGTCCACAGGCCGACGCTCTATCCACTGAGCCAAACCAGTTAGGACCCAGATTTTTCTGAGGTTAATCATTTAAAAGCTATCTTCCATGTACAGCAAAAGATAACCTAATGCAGAAAACACATGACAGATAATGTTGCAATTTCTGAAAACAAAGTGAAATGATTCTGGAAAGGATTGTACTACATCTTTCAGAGGTCACAGCAGTGCTTTATATTTGCAAATAGTCCATAGTTTTTAATGTCCTATCAGTATAGTATCTGATCCAAAGCCCATTCCATCAAATACAAAGCTCTTGGTTTTATTTTCATCTTTCTGATAGAAATCTATTTCGCACTAAATCCAAATTTCTTAAACGGGAAATTATTAGACATAATGTAAACTTTCACTGTAACTTGTGAATATAGGTAAGGAAATAGTTTCAGAAGCATCCCTTTCAATTCACAGAGCAACTGTTGTGTGCCCAGCAATATGCTGGGTAAAAAGAAACAAAAATAAGTAAAACATGGTCCTTGGCTTCAAGAAGCAATAGGCTGGCAGGAGGCAGTAGTAGTTATTAATATTCAACAAAGTAAGTAGGATGAAGAGGCTTAGTATCAAGTGCAGTAATTATACTCTCCCAACTTTTTCAGGGTTACGTGAGGACTAAGTTTGAAACTGCAAGGTTCAGTGCAGAGGGCAGTCAAGGTTAAAATCACAAAGTTGCTGCTACTGATGCAGAAAATAATCACACATATCAACCTGCTGGGGTCCTACGGTGAAGCAGAAAGAGCAAGGGCCTTAGAAAGAGAAAAACTTGGGTACAGCCCTGACCAGTTTGGCTCAGTGAATAGAGCGTTGGCCTGTGGACCGAAGGGTCCCAGGTTTGATTCCGGTCAAGGGCGTGTACTTTGGTTGCGGGCACATCCCCACTGGGGGGTGTGCAAGAGGCAGCTGATCGATGTTTCTCTCTCATGGATGTTTCTAACTCTCTGTCCCTCTCCCTTCCGCTCTGTAAAAAATCAATAAAATATATTAAAAAAAAAAAAAAAAACTTGGGTACAAACCAACCCAACCCAACTCAACCCAAGGGAAGTTCTCATATTTATAAGCTGTATGAATGTGGGCAGGCATCCCAAATTCTCTGAGTTTCTGTTTCCTAGTTGGCAAAACTAGAATAATTCCTACCTGAAAGGCTGTGTTGAGAATTAGAATGTTGGCTGATTATTAGTATAGAACAGTGGTCGGCAAACTCATTAGTCAACAGAGCCAAATATCAACAGTACAACAATTGAAATTTCTTTTGAGAGCCAAAATTTTTAAACTTCTTCTAACGCCACTTCTTCAAAATAGACTCGCCCAGGCCGTGGTATTTTGTGGAAGAGCCACACTCAAGGGGCCAAAGAGCCGGATGTGGCTCGAGAGCTGCAGTTTGCCGACCACTGGTATAGAACTTCAATTATTTTATAATAGAGTTACTCAAGTTTATAGTCCTGTGAAAAAATTATTCTATCACAGTGCCTGGTATAAAATCAGCACTGGATACATAATTATTAAATGGCAAATAGGCAAATATATTTGTATCTGTCTTTGAGATAAGTAGGGCAGGTCTTACTATATCAGGCACTATTATTGTTCATTCTAGAGTCATACTTTAGATAATAGAAAATATTTACACATCAACTCATTTAAAACTGGGAAAACTAATGACCTTCTAAACAGAATAGGTGCTCAATCTCCAAATTATTTACATAAGTTATATGTTCTGGATACTTTTCTAGTTGTGAAAAATAATATTCAAGAAAATGGAAAAAAAATGACAGCTTTTGGCTTGTGGCATGGACCATTAATGCTGAAAAAAAAATCTAAGGTTAGTAAATGTTATCTATGGAAAATTTTTATTTAGTTACAAAGATTCCATTTCTGAATGTTTACACATGAATTTGAAATAATGAGTAGCTACCTTAATGGAGTGAGCATCTGAATTTCATCCATCATTTTATTACAAATCCATGAATTTAAATCAAATTTTAGAAATATTCTCAGATGCCCCTTTTTAATAGAAAGTTCAAGTATAAATGTGTTTTGATTTTCTGAATCATGCTCAAAAAAGTAATAAAATACAGACAGACTTAACACTCTAAACATTTACTTAAGAACTAAGTTAATTCACATGTAGCCAGTCTACATCTTACCATTCTGTTTCCAGTTTTGTTAGATGTGAGTCACTTTTAGTGGTCAAAGGATGTACCTGGGTGAGAATGGCAGTGGGGCAGGCAGAGAGAGGAATATTCAGATACCTAAGAACAATAGTAGTGGTACATAGAGGAGTTAAATTGCTAATATCAGGAACCAAGCCACCTGCATAACATATCAAGTCAGAGGGAAGAAAGTGAGAGGCAGGTTCTGAAGGAAATCTGACAGAAAGTCTGCAACAGGTTCTGAGAAGCAAGGTTGTAGGAACTATGTGATAGAGCTGAGCACCTGTGCCTAGAGGGCATTTTGTACTGGTCCTAACTCTATGAGTACCCAAAGCCTTGCACGTATGCTCCTGATCTTCTTACCTCCCATAATATATTCCTACGAGGGGTCCAGTGCATGAATTCGTGCAACTTGAAAGGAACTGCGGGCTGCGAGGCTATGGTGGGCACAGGGGCAGGTCTCGGCCCATCTTCCACCCCCTGCCCGGCTCCTCCTGCTGTGGTCCCTGGTCCCCTCTCTGCTGGCAGCCCTGCTCCCACCACTGCTGCTCCCATGCACTGATGGTGCCGGCCCTGCTTGCACTGCTGAAGGCGCAGAGCTATTGGGGCCGGTGCCAGCAGCAGGTAAGAGCGGGGCCGGCTCCATCAGCAGGTGGCTGCTGCCCCAATTGCCCTCTGGAGCAGGAGGAGGTATATAAGCCACTCAGGGGGATCGGGGCTGGCAGCTGCCGCTCTCACCCGCTGATGGTGCCAAGCAAGTGGGGCTGGTGCTGGCAGCAGGTGTGAGCGCCAGGCGGGATTGCGGCATGCAGGAGCAAAGAATTTTCAGTAACTACCAGAGGCTCGCCTCAATGACAGCGACCGGAGCCCCGCCTTGGTCTGGCGCCCCTGCTCACCTGCTCCACCATCCCGCCACAGCCAACACCTGCCATGTTCCACACTCTGCCACCTGCTGCCAATGCCTGCCATGTTCTGTGCACGCCTCCTGGTGGTCAGCGCACTTCATAGCGACTGGTTGTTTGGTTGTTTCACCATTTGGTCTATTTGCATATTAGGGTTTTATATATAGAGAGAGATTATCTGGACTTTTACCAACATGATGTGTTCCAAGTTTGAAACTTGGATGTCATTCTCTCTGTGAAAAGCATTGCCATATGTGAAAGATGGGTTCCTGGATTTGGCATATACAGGGTGTTCCATAAAATGTATACATATTTTAACAGCTGACAGCTCAATTTTGAAATAAAATGTATTTTAATAAACATTGCCTTTATAATTCCTCAAAGTGTGTGCATACATTTTTGGGGCTACCCTATATAATACCAGGTGCAACACAGTAGGATATACAAAAAAATGCTAGTTTCCCTTTCCTCAAAGCCTTTGTCCACAACTTCCTTTGTCCACAATTCATGTAACATCTTGCCTGTGGAAAAGCCTGCTCATCTGTCCTGCTCCAAGGTCAATGCCCTGTCTTCACAATCTCACTTTGATTCCTTTTGGATCCCTGGTATTGACCTTATTTATGTTTTCATAAAACATTATATTTCCTTTATCACACAGAACCAATCATCTTAAATTATAGATATGGTGAGATATTAGGGGAAGAAGGAAATACTGTGTAACTATTTTTCGGGCTATCAGAACATGTTGCTGTAATTCTATTTAGTTGATGATGATATGGAGGAAATGGAAATCAACCCCCACACTCTAAGGAAATGCCCTCAGTGGGCAGGGAATTCTCAATTAGAGACTGAGGTATCATGCTGAAGGTCTATACTGGAAAAAGTGAGCAGTGGCATGCAGATGTCCTTTGACTCAGCCTCTTTCCCAAACACTTTGCTCTTATTCAAAGTATTCACTACTCAGATATTTTCTTGTGCATTTCTTTATTCATTTACTTTATGTTTTTATTCTCAGGGGTTATATAAGCTCCATATAGTCAGTAATATTTTCTCATTCACTGTGATCTTTCCAGGACCCTGTAAAATATCTGGTAAATAGTAAATGTTGGTTAAACAAAAGAATAAATGAGTGAATGGATTGGCAACAATGACATTTTGAGAAAAAAAAAAAAAGGAAAAAAACTGAAGGGGCTAGTGTTCCCAGGATTTTTCTAATTAATTAGGACTTATCATAAAAATTTTCTCATTACAGTTACTATTAACATCCTTTAACTTTCTCTTCCAGGTTTTTTTTTTTCCCCTTTGAGCAGGAAGGACAAGTATTTTTTGTGTCAGTAGCAACTCAATTCTTATTATTCCACAAGTAATATAGATGAACTATGCTACTCATTAGATTAAGCAATTTTTGATATCCCAATGTTCACACACTTCTATAAGGCTGTGGATTCTTGAGTTACTATCTAACAGATGAGATAAGCTAATATCATAACCATGAACAGGTCTATTTATCTTTGTTTTTATGCCTTACATATAGATATAAAATCAGCACTGAATACATAATTATTAAATGGTAAATAGACAAATTCAGGTGAATGATAGTGAAAAAAATGTGCTTCTTGTCAGTTGGAGAAAGATGGTTTAGGGCCTTGTTACTCACGGTGGGATTTGCACCACAGGGGAGCTTATTGGAAATGCAGTACCTAGGCCTTATCCCAGGACTTCTCCATTAGAATCTGCATTTTTATCAAGATCCTCACTCACCCAAGAGCCCCCAATACTGTAGCTAGAAAGGTGCTGCCACATGTCAAGGTCAAGGAGGTGTGTTTTTATTGTAAAAAATCATTTTCAGTGCATTCCCTTGGGAGCCAGTGTTATAGATGGAGGTCAGGTATAGTTGAATAATTTAATCCATTTTATTTATTCTTCCAATATTTATTGAGTGTTGTCTATACATAAAGCATAAAAACAAGAGCTTCTACATAGCTATATATTGCTGGACAATAAAATTCCTCTTCAATTACTCTGAGAAGTATAACCTCCTCCAAAATCCTATTTGTATATTCATCAGTTTTTAGAATACATACTCAATGCATGGTTTTGAATTAATCAATTCAGCATTTAAATGATGAAATTTGCAGTCTCAATAAAGCATGATAAGCAGCTGTTGCCTTTTATTTCTGCTTCCATTAATAGGGAGTTAGAATCTCAAAACCTCATCACTTCTCTGCTTTTTGCCAAAGAAAATGTCCTTTCTTATCCAGTAGTTGGCACAACTTCCAAGTTTAAAGGAGCTCTGGATTTTACATCTGGAAACATCTGCTTTAATCTGTGCTTGAAATTAATGGGAACATAAACATCTTTCATTAATCTTTTCAATATTTCTGCAGCATGTAGCATCTGAATCACAAAATTAGCTTAGCATCATCACATGGTAGTATGCTTTGCACTTAAGATGTGATTTTACACTTAAATTGTAATGAGGTTAAAATAGCAGCACAGACAATATATGCTAAAGAATGTCAAAGAAAAAACTGGATTAGTCAGGTAGCTGAATAAACTACATAGAGGAGATGGGTATCATATCTGGTACTGAGAGATGAAAAGAGATTAGGTGGTGGACAGAAAAGGGCATGAAATTTCAGTGAGAGTAATGACAAACATAGAGGATGAACAAGGCAAGTTGAATTAATGAGGAAACATGTTCATAAGAGGTAATGATGTGGCTCACAATGAGACACCTTCACCAATGCAGATTGGTATTGAATTCCATGTTGAATATGAATATTTCCTGTGGTAAATAGAGATGTTTTGAGTAACTAACAAAATGGGGGAAAAAGTGTTTCATGGAGAAAGTATACAACTCTAGTACTAATGTCAGTGATGCTGGGTCTTAATAAATAAATGATTGTTGAATAGCAAACAAATGAATATATAGTAATTCATGTAATTTTTAAGAAAAAAAATTTTCTGAAGTCAATTTACTTTTCTACAATTTTTTTTAATGTGGTAGCCATTGACAGAAGGTCCTCAGCAGATAGAAATAACAAACATAAATGCAAGATATACACATTTGTCTGAAGTCTTGTTAAGTAAGACGCCATAGAGTTTTTTCTTCCAGATATGTCTCTGATTTTCAAGTGCTTTCAAAGATGCCTCTCAGTTTTTTTGGAGGAGGGATGAGGATCTCTAGGTCATTGGAACAACTCTCTTTGTCATGATATGTTCTGAATATTCTACCTCCTATTATGGAAATCGGCAAGATACCTACCTGTTCATAAGGTTGAAGCATTTGTCTACAGACCAATGTATGTTTGAGTGATAACCATGTGGGCAAATCAAAGGTCAGTTTCTCAGGGTCAATTTCCAGAGCATCTTCCTTCTTGCCTTCACCACCCTAGAAAGCCCTGGCTTCAAGACTGTCTGAGGTCTTTTCTAATAGTAACTATGATCTTTCTCTGAGGATGTTGGCAGAACTATGATTATATCTCTGAAGATGTTAGAATTATCATGTCCAAACTTCCATATGAAATTTTCATTCCTTTGTAGAATGGTCATGGTGACACAGACAGTTCCTGGAACAGCATACATGTTCGTAGAGGACCCCTACTTGACAGTGTGTGCTTCCTATTGAAAAGAATAGGAAAGTGACTTGTGGAGTATTGGCCTTGAAACAGTTATTGATTGGTCTCTGATAAAACTCTAGAGTGATTAAAGAGGCTCCTCTTTGGGAAATCGATTCTCCTCAGAAGGAACAGCGTGCTCAGTCCAAGTTTTTCTCCATTTCCACAACTTGAATTTATGATAAACTAACAAGAGAAGGGATATGAAGCAGAATTCAGGAGATTGCTTTGATATCTCATTCCATTATGTCCAGCTAGAACCATCCAGAAAGCAGGCTATTGATCAAGAGGAACTAGAAATTAAACCTGTGGGGTAGGGAAGTAAATAGTCTAATGGTACAACAACACAATTCACACTTTGCAAATTACCTGAATTAGTAAATATTGGACTATTGGACAAATAATAGTCACAACCAATCAACAACTCGATTGCCATAAGCTATTTTTAACATCTGCAATAAGTTCAAAACAGCCCAGTTAACTTATCTTCAAGAGTATTATGATTTGTCCAGCAAACAATACATATATGTTAATTTATAGGGTGATCAGGGGCTGAATCTGTCCCTTCAAGAATGAAATGGAGACTGGAGTTTCTCTTACCGCTGACATGTATTCTTTATCAGTCCACTCTAAAAGTAGCTGAATCTTAAAATAAAAATTAAAGACTATCAGACCGCAGAGGAATTTTAAAGGCTACCTAGACTAATCCATTTAATGCATGAATGTCCTAATATTATAAATCTATGTATGCTGACTTGTAATGGATTCTCCTAAAACTGCTCTCATGGTCGATTAAAATATAATATAGAATGTCAATGGTAATTGAAAAATAAAATATTATTTACTAGTAAAGTAATATATATATTGGTTTATGTAGTAGAATCCAAGAAGCTCCTAAAAGTTGTTCCTTCAGGATACAGATATACTGAGCTGACTGAGAGTTTTTAATTTTTGGATACAGAGCCATTAGCTAAAAGATACAAGGGAAAAAAAAACAAAAACAAAAAACAGAACCTGCTACTCCCCACTTTCCATGGAATTACTAGATTTCCTCTTCTATAAATTAAGGAGTTTGGCTAAAAGAAAACTAATCTGGCTGCACATTAGAGTAACATGGAGGGACTTTCAACATATACTAATATGTAGTCATCGTGCCCAGGTCTTTTAATTTAACTAGTCTGAGGTGCTTCTGGAATGTGTAGGTTGTAATGCTCTCCATATGGTTTTACTAAGCCATCAGAGTTGATGATGGTTTCTAGTTCCAGCCTTCTGAGACTCTGGAACATAATAGGTCTGATAAATTCCCAAGAAACTGTAGCTTTAATCATTCACTGTTATTCTAGTGTGGGATTCCCACATCCATGCAATGCAAGAATTCACTCTCTGGAGCTCTAACTATGGGTAATTTAGGACATTTCCAGTGAGACCAAACAGCCTGTAAAAAGAAGAAATCATGCCTTGTTGATTTTAAATTTCACCAGAATGTGGGTCGCTGAGTATCTCTTTCAATTTTAGTCACTATCACACTAATTATAAAGACTATATGAATAAGAATTGATTATTTGTCAAAAGCTGGGTCACAATGTTTCTCCTATATGATAAGAATGGATTATTTCCCAAAAGATGGAAGAAATGAGCTGCTATCTACAATATTCCTACTGTGAGAAGATTGAAAAATACTTCTTGGTGGAAAATTTTCTAAAGACAACTCTTTTGTTGCATCTATGAATCCCTGCAGAAAAAAACTACTAGTGATAAAATATAAAATTTTTGGGTTATTGTCTCATGAAGATATGAGTCAGAACTTACAAAACCATTGTGCGGCCACGAGAGATGGTTATAAATGTATTTTGCTGTAAATTGCTGAGGAAATATAAAAGTGCATCATTGTTTTGGATTCTGTTTATTGGAAACATTTTGTGAACTGGGAATTTAATTTGCTGGCCAACTGAATTTAAAAGTGACTGGCAAGAACTATCCTTCACAAACTGCAATTTCAAAGGACTTCAGTTTGATCTAAAGATTTAGCCTGAGGATTTGTCCCTGATTGAATTTGTAGGACCAAGGCTCATAGGTTTTTTCCACCGTTGGTCCTCATATTTTACCGTAGTTAATCATTCCTGGAAGCCTAGCGCTGAATTGAGAATTATGCTCATCTATTGTTTTGAAGAGCTGTGGGACTCTGCCATGTGAGCCCTAGCATGGAGTCGCATCAGTTTGGAGTAGGATAAATGTTTCTCACAGGTGAACATTTCCTGCAGCTCCATTACCATGTTGCTCTATGAGATATCACATTCTTAGCAGAGGCCAAAATGATTCTCTTCTAGGCTCGAACAATAACAACAAAAATGTTGATAGGAGGAAAGCTAGAGTAAGAATAGAGAAAAAAAGTGAGGGAGGGAGAGGAAGCCTTGTTAAGGCAGTTATTTTGTATTATCAGGCACATGTATTGAAATTACTGACAAAATAGAACAGGAAGAGAAATGACTTAGTAATGGGAATGGCTTTCAGGAGTCAATCTTGGGGTCAGTCTTGGCTCTGATCTGTGCAATGCCCGGCACCCAATTGTTAGCAACTGTTATCAGCTTTTGAATGTTTACTCTGTATTGAGTATTGAGCGATGCACTTGCCATACATTATCTCATGTATTCCTTATTACAACTTTATGAGGGCTTTTGGCACACCCCCCTTAGGCACAAGTACCAAAGTTTTGCCTGGAAGTTTTTCTTTGGAGGGTCTGCTCTGGACTTTCTCTAGCAGTGTTTTCCTTCTAGTCAAGGGGACATGTACACCTGGAGTCCAACCCATTTCTAGATGATGTTTTGGGCCTCTGAGACTCTAGTTGTCCCTGTCCAAATGGCCTTAATCCCACTTCTCAGGCCCATGCAGGACTCATTCCCAAGATCACAATCTGTGAAAAGAAAATCCGAAGGGAGGCAACCCAGGGCTGGTATGGGGTTCCATGTTCTGAGGAAAACGTTGTAGCTCTGTCATCTTCACCACATTGCACCCACCTCGTAGCCCAAGAGAGCTAAATCAGTCAGTTTACGTTATCATATTCTCATTTAAGCTAGAAAGAAGGAGAAAAAGATGAAATTCCCATCTTCTTCCTTCAAGGGCACTTACTGGAAGTAGAATATAAAGCTCTCTTTACTTCTCATTAGCCAAAATTTATGTAGTTGTGTGTATTATGTGTGTGTGTGTGTGTGTGTGTGTGTGTATGAAAGAAAGTGGGAGAGAGAGAGAGAGAGAAGGAGAAGAGGTCTTATTAAAGGCAAAGTTATTTTGTATTATCTGCACATTTATTGAAATTACTGGCATAAATTAATATAATTTTATTATTTTCATTTTGTACTGTTCTATTTGTCACGTTTTACTCCTCTCTCCCCTTAAAGTAATATTTTCTCTTGTATGCCTTTCTTCTGAATTGTTTGAGGTTATTAGTGCAGTGTCCTCTCCACCCCACTTGAGGATTTCTATTCTTTTAGTAGTTACCATTAATTTCCAAATGAACTTTTAAGGAAGTCAACCTCATTGCATATAACTAGATTAATATAAGGATCTAGGATGGCTTTTACTCTAAGCATTCCCTTTCCTCTCTGATGCAAATGACTGAACAACAACAACAAATTGGCAGGCAGAAACTAGAGCTAGCATCACTGAAAGCAGAGGGAGAGGACTTAAGCAATGGGAATGATATTTAGCAGCTTGGGTATCTGCTACATTATAGAATTGTGTCCACTATTTTAACTCACACTTCATACAAGCCAAAACTAATTAGTATTATTTTTTATCCCATAAATTTATCTTTATTTTAACATTTTTACATTCTTTTTTTATTGTTTAAAGTATTACATATAGTAGTACATATATCTCCTTTTTTTCCCCATTGACCTTTCCTGATCCTCCCCTACCCCCTATCGTGAGCCCTCATCCCACTACCCGGTGTCTTGTGTCCATTGGTTGTGCTTATATGCATGCATACAAGTCCTTCGGTTGATCTCTTTTCCCCCTCCCCAGCACTCCCAGCCTTCCCGCTATAATTTGACAATATGTTCGGTGCTTTACTGCCTCTGTATCTATCTTTTTGTTCATCAGGTTATAATGTTCTTTATTTTCCATAAATGAGTGAGATCATGTGGTATTTTTCTTTCATTGCCTGGCTTATTTCACTTAACATAATGCTCTCCAGGTCCATCCATGCTGCTGCAAATGGTAAGAATTCCTTCTTTTTTATAGCAGTGTAGTATTCCGTTGTGTAGATGCACCATAGTTTTCTAATCCATTCATCTGCTGATGGGCATCTGGGCTGTTTCCAAATCTTAGCTATGGTGAATTGTGCTGCTATGAACATAGGGGTGCATATATCCTTTTTGATTGATGTTTCTAGTTTCTTGTGATATATTCCTAAAAATGGGGTTATTGGGTCAAATGGGAGTTCCATTTTTAGTTTTTTGAGGAATCTCCATACTGTTCTCTATAGTGGCTGTACCAGTCTGCATTCCCACCAGCAGTGCACGAGGGTTCCTTTTTCTCCACATCCTCACCAGCACTTGTCCTTTGTTGATTTGTTGATTGTCATTCTGACAGGTGTGAGATGGTACAGCATTGTCCTTTTGATTTGCGCCTTTCAGATAATTAGTGACTTTGAGCATGTTTTCATATGTCTCTTGGCCTTCCTTCTCTCTTCTTTCGAAAAGATTCTATTTAGGTCCGTTGCCCATTTTTTTATTGGATCATTTATCTTCCTTTGATTAAGTTGTATAAGTTGCCTGTAGATGTTGGAGATTAAAGCTTTATCAGTGATAACATTTGCAAATATGTTCTCCTATACAATGGGCTTTCTTGTTGTTTTGTTGATGGTTTCTTTTGCTGTGCAAAAGCTTTTTATTTTGATGTAGTCCCATTTCTTTATTTTCTCTGTAGCTTCCATTGCCCTAAGAGTGGTATCGGTGAAGAAATTGCTTCGGCATATGTCTGAGATTTCTCTACCTGTGGATTCCTCTAGTATTGTATGGTTTCTTGTCTTATGTTTAAGTCCTGTATCCATTTTGAGTTTATTTTTGTGTATGGTGTAAGTTGGTGGTCTAGTTTCATTTTTTTGCATGTATCTGTACAGTCTTCCCAACACCATTTATTGAAGAGACTGTCTTGACTCCAATGTATGTTCATGCCTCCTTTGTCAAATATTAATTGGACACAATGGTTTGGGTCGATATCTGGATTCTCTATTCTATTCCATTGGTCTATATGTCTGTTCTTGTGCCAGTACCAGGCTGTTTTGAGAACAATGGCTTTGTAATACAGCTTGAAATCTGGTAATGAGATCCAACCTACTTTGTTCTTCTTTCTCAGGATTGCTGTGGCTATTTGGGGTGTTTTTTTATTCCAGATGAATTTTTGGAGAGTTCTTTCTAGGTCTGTGAAATATGCTGTTGGTATTTTAAAGAAGAGTGCATTGAATCTGTAGATTGCTTTGGGTAGTATGGACATTTTAATGATATTGATTCTACCAATCCATGAACATGGTATGTTCTTCCATCTGTTTACATCTCCCTCTATCTCTTTTTTCAATGTTCTGTAGTTTTCCATGTATAGGTCTTTTATCCCCTTAGTTAAGTTTATTCCTAGGTATCTTAATTCTTTTTGGTGCGATGGTAAATGGGATTGTTTTTATAGTCTCTCTTTCTGTAAGTTCCCTATTGGTGTATAGAAATTCCATAGATTTCTTGGCATTAATTTTGTATCCTGCTTCATTGCCTAATTCATTTATTAAGTCGATTAGTTTTTTGATGGAGTCTTTTGGGTTTTTTATGTACAATATCATGTTGTCTGCAAATAAGGACAGCTTTACTTCTTCTTTTCCAATTTGGATGCCTTTTATTTCTTCTTCTTGTCTAATCACAATGGCTAATATTTCCAGTACTATATCAAACAGGAGTGGTGAGAGTGGGCATCCCTGTCTTGTTCCTGTTCGTAAGAGAAATGGTTTTAGTTTTTGCCCATTGAGTATGATGTTGGCTGTGGGTTTATCATATATGGCTTTTATTATGTTGAGGTCTAATCCTTCTATTCCCACCTTGTTGAGAGTTTTTATCAAGAAAGAGTGTTGGATTTTGTCAAATGCTTTTTCTGCATCAATTGATATGACTATGTGATTTTTATCTCTCAATTTGTTTATATGATATATCACGTTTATTGATTTTCAGATATTGTACCATCCTTTCATTCCTGGGATAAATCCTAATTGGTCATGGTGTATGATCTTTCTGATGTAGTGCTGGATCCGATTTGCTAGAATTTTGTTGAGGATTTTGGCATCTATGTTCATGAGGGATATTGGCCTGTAATCCTCTTTCATTGTGTTGTCTTTATCTGCTTTTGGTATTAGGGTTATATGGGCTTCATAGAAGGAGCTTGGAAGTGTTCCTTCCTCTTGAATTTTTTGAAATAGTCTGAGGAGAATAGGTTTTAGTTCTTCCTTTAATGTTTGGTAAAACTCCCCTGCAAAGCTGTGTGGCCCTGGGCTTTTGTTTTCTGTAAGCTTTTTTGATGACTGCTTCAATTTCTTCCATAGTTATTGGCCTAGTGGGATGTTTAGATTCTTCCTGATTGAGTTTTGGAAGGTTATATTTTTCTAGGAATATGCCCATTTCCTCCAGGTTGTCCAGTTTGTTGGAATAGAGTTGTTCATAGTATTTTTTAACAATCCTTTGTATTTCTGTGGAGTCTGTTGTTATTTCACCTCTTTCATTTCTGATTTTGTTTATTTGGGTCCTCTCTCTCTTTGCTTCTTGGTGAGCCTGGCTAGAGGTTCATCAATCTTGTTTACTCTTTCAAAGAACCAGCTCTTGGTTTGTTGATCTTTTGGATTTTTTTTTTTTTTTTTGGTCTCAATGTCATTTATGTCCACTCTGATCTTTATTATTTCCTTCCTTCTGCTTACACTGGGCTTTTCTTGTTGCTCTCTTTCTAATTCTTTGAGTTGTAGGGTTAGGTAATTTATTACCATTGTTTCTTGCTTTTTGCAGTAGGCTTGTAGAGCTATGAACTTCCCTCTCAAGACTGCTTTAGCTGTGTCCCATAGATTTTGGATTATTGTGTTTTCATTGTCATTTTTTGCCATGATGTTTTTTATTTATTCTTTGATCTCTCTGGTAACCCAGTCATTGTTTAATAGCATGCTATTTAGTCTCCATATATTTGATTTTTTTGGATTGTTTTTATTGTAGCTGATTTCCAGTTTTATGCCACTGTGATCTGAGAAGATGCTTGATATGATTTCTATTTTCTTGAATTTGAAGAGACTTTGCCTGTGACCCAATATATGGTCTATTTTTGAAAATGACCCATGTGCACTTGAGACAAATGTATATTTTGTGGCTTTGGGGTGAAATGTTCTGAAGATGTCAATTAATTCCATCTGGTCTAGTGAGTCATTTAGGATTGATGTTTCTTTGCTGATTTTTTTGTTTAGAGGATTTGTCCTGTGGTGATAGTGGGGTATTAAAGTCCCCTACTATGATTGTTTTGCTGTCAATCTCTGCCTTGCTATCCTCCAGGAGTTTTTTTTTTTTTTTGTATTTGGGTGCTCCTGTACTGGGTGTGTATATGTTTACTAGAGTTATTTTTTCTTGTTTAATTGCTCCCTTTAGTATTATGAAGTGGTCTTCCTTATCTCTTTTTATGTCCTTCACTTTGAGATCTAATTAGTCAGATATAAGTATTGCTACCCCAGCTTTTTTTTTCCATTTCCATTCACCTGAAAAACCTTTTTCCATCCCTTCACCCTCAGTCTGTGTACATCTTTTTTTCTGAGGTGGGTTTCTTGTAGACAGCAGATATATGGGTCATGTTTTCTTATCCAATCTGTTACCCTATGTCTTTTGATTGGGGCATTTAATCCATTTACATTTAAAGTCATTATTGATAGGTACTTGTTTGTCACCATTTTTATTCTTTACTCCTGTGTTCCTTTTTTGCTTCCTATTTCTTCTTTTTACAGCAGAACCTTTAGCATTTCTTGCGTTGCTGGTTTGGTGGTAATAAATTCCCTTAGTCCTTTTTTGTCTGTGAAACTCCTGATTTCACTTTCAGTTTTGATTGATAGCCTTACTGGGTACAGTATTCTTGAATTCAGACCCTTCCTTTGCATGACTTTATATATTTCATTCCATTCCCTTCTGGCCTGATGAGTTTCTGTTAAGAAAACAGTTGCTAGTCTGATGGGGGTTCCTTTGTATGTAACTTTCTGTCTCTCTCTGTCCACTTTTAAGATTCTTACTTTGTCATTGGTGTTTGCCACTTTAATTATAATGTGCCTTGGTGTTGATCTCTTGTGGTTCATTTTGCTTGGGACTCTATTTGCTTCTTGGATTTGTATGGGTTTTTTCTTCCCTATATCAGGGAAGTTTTCTGTCATTATTTCTTAAAACAAGTTTTCTATTCCTTGCTCCGTTTCCTTTCCTTCTGGGACCCATATTATGCGGATGTTGTTTTGTTTCATGTTGTCCCAAAGTTCCCTTAAGCTCTACTCCTGCTTTTTAATTTTTTTTCTAGTAGTTGCTCTACTTCGGTATTTTTTCCTACCTTGTCTTCTAGCTCACTGATGTGGTCCTCTGCTTCTTCTAGTCTGCTCTTGATGCTTTCTATTGAGTTCTTTATAGCAGCAATGTCATTTTTCATTTCATCTTGGTTCTTCATTTCCTCTTGGTTCTTACACATATTGTTGCATTTGTCTTTCATTATTTTCATCCACCTTATAACCATTTCTCTGAATTCTTTCTTGGACAGGTTGCTTGCCTCCATTTCGTTTACTTCCTTTTCTGGTGATGCCTGCTTTTCTTTCATATGCAGGCTGTTTCTTTGTCTCCCCATGATCTCTCTTCTCTGGGTATCTGGTTATATAGTTCTCTCTCTCTATTTGGGATTCATGCTGGACATGTCACTGTATCTGCTGCCTCTGCCACTGCTGCCCTTGTTGCTGCAGCCATCAACCTGACTCTCCATGCTGCCCCAGGTAGTTGGAGAGGAATGAGATAGGCTGCTCTGGGAGAGCAAACGTCTTCCCCCACTCCGTCCTCTGAGAACATAATCCTGTGTGTGTCTTTTAATTCTAACTCAAGGGCATGCATGAATGGAACCTGCAGAACTGGAGATTGCTCTGGATGAGTCAGTGAGTAAATATTGAGTCCCATAAATTTATCTTTAGATGTTCATACATGATTATTCTCATTGCTCACCAATATCACTTCCATTTCTTATATTCTTTCTAGAAATGTTTTCTTAGGTCATTTACAAGTTCTTTTAATAAGAGTGTTTTTGTTTATCTGTAAATATCTTTTCTTTCATTCTTGAAAACGTATTTCCTATAAACCAATATAATTGGACACTTATTTTGTCTCTGAATTTTGAGACTATATTTTACTCCTTACTTGCTACCATTATTTTTCTTGAAAATTTGTCATTCTAATCATCATGCCTGTTAATTTTTTACAAAGCTAAGACCTTTATTTTTTGCAATTTTACCATGATCTGTTTAGCAAAGACTTTCTTTCAATTTATGTCATTTGTGATTCTTTGTCTTCCAAATGTCATCACTCATTATTTAATACTAGAAAACTCTCAGGTGTTACCTCTCTTAATATTATTTCTACATAATGTTTTCATTATTCTTTCTGGTATCTATTTAAAACATATTTTGGATCTTCTCATTCTATCCTCCACTTCTCCTACATTTGCCTTAATTATTTTCATATTGTAATCTCTGTGCTATTTTTGTATGATGTCTTTGATCTTTCTCCCATTTGCTGATTCCTTTCAGTACTGTCACACTGCTGTGTAATATCCCATTAAATTGTTAATTTTAATTATATTTACTTATTCTGTAACTTTTCTCTTATTCTTTATTAAACATATCTAATTTCTCCTCCATTTTCTAGTTATAGTTTTTCTCCTGATAATTTTCAATTTCATCTTATTTTCTTAAAATGTATTAAGTATATCTCTTTAGTTTTCTTTTGAAAGATTTTCAGTATCTAAATTTTTAGAATTCTGTTGTTGTTTCTATCGATTCTCACCTGTGGTAGCTTGCTTGTTCTCTTTTGTGTTTGGTATAACTTTTTATTGATGCTTATATTTTTTGATATTATGTGTTGGGTATGTATTTTTCCAAGGATAATTTTGGATAGTTTCTTCAAGGCACATGGGTAAAAAATATATCCAGGTCCAATATTAGTTGTAATTCTTGACATATATTTTGAAGTGAATAAACATAGGAGATTCAAACCACAAAATATTTGAAGTCCAGTCTTTGACCACATAGTATCAATGAAGGTCTTATTTGCAAAAAGATTCCACTTAGTGCCAAAGCCAAGTTAACCATATACTTCATTACATTTACTATTTCCCTCTATGGGTGTCTTTATCTGTTGTAGTCATTGTGTATGTGATTTGTTCAACTTCTTACTCTTGAAGCTCTACATAACATGGGACCTATCTATGCCCCAGGTTGACATTCATTTCCAGTTCTAGTTTAAATCCATGATCCTTGGTCCCTGACTTCACTTGCCTTGAAATTTCCTTTATATTCTACATGCTCATGTAGTTATTTAAGAAAGTATTTTGAATTTTTTTATCAGTCTTTGTTAGATATTCCATAGAAGAGATTTTGCAATTTCTCTTCCCGCATAATTTTGGAAGCACAAGATTCATGTTAATCCATACAAAATTGTCTATTTCCAGTAGAAGTTTTTAGAGAATTAAAAATATTATCACCAGGCTCAGATAAAATTTTAGGATATTCAGGATGCTTGTCTATATATATAAAAGCCTAAGCAACCATTACGACAGCTGACCAAATGACCAGTCGACTGGTTGCTATGATGCGCACTTACCACCAGGGACAGACGCTCAACACAGGAGTTGCCCCCTGGTGGTCAGTGCGCTCTCACAGCCAACCTCCCATAGTGGGCCAACCTCCCGTGGTCCCTCCCCCTGGCCAGCCAGCCCCATCGGCCCCAATTGGGACTGGGCAAGATGGTCCTGATTGGCCCTGATTGCTGGCAAGGCTGAGGGACCCCACCCATGCACGAATTCATGCACCGGGTCTCTAGAATTATAAAAGGGGGAGAAGGGTTAAGTTTGTTTTTTTTGTGTGTGTGTGTTTTTTTTTATAAGACTTGAGTTTTAAAGTGTTCATTTTAACTATACTTCCAAGTGTGCATATGAGGAATTGGCTTTTTAAAAGTGTGTAAATTAAACTTACACATTTAAGTAAAATGAAACCCCAAACATATGAACCTGATTTTAATGGTTTTACCATACTTCAGGTTTATTTAACATTTATAAATGATTGTGACACAGGTTTAATTTTGGAAAAATCCAAAATTTCTAACACATGGCTGCTGCTATTGAATGTATTATCTGTTTATATTTATTTATCTCCCTTTTAACATTTTAAGATTTGATAAGCAAAGAAAAAGTCTTATCTCCAATATTTTGAAAGTAGGTATTTTCAGCTATAAGTGTTAAAATTATATTGAATCTCTTCCTCTCACATGCAGGGGAGCTGGAATTAATATAATTACATGTAAAAATATGCACCATGGATTTGTTGAAAAAAAATTAAATTCCTTTCCTTTCCCTGTGGAGGAAATGTCATGCAGCATTTTTCCTTCAGTGCACTTCAGGATATTCATGCTTGAAGCTTCACACAGAAGTAATCAGGGTAGGTGCCTGTGTGGTGAGAGGATTCTTTAGAAATGAGTTCACTCGTCCTCCAATTTGGGAGACAACAATTCCATTTATTATATTTCTCAAGACTGATATTTTGTTTAAGGCTTATTTAAATTTGAATCCTAAATTTGAATCTCTTATGTTGAGATAAGTATTAAAATGTTGGAATTGAGTGTTGGGAATATAAAAGTAAAAGTAAAGAAAACAAGAGACTGGAAATATAGGTTTCCCTAGTATGTCTTTTTGAGTTAAAAAGAAATTGCAACCATAAAGCTAGGATTTATAATTATAAGTCAGCATTTGTTGCCAGTAAGAGGGAGAAGTTGTTGAAATCTGACAAAATGGTATTCTATAGCCTCAGGAGAGCTGGGCTGAAGTTACTACAGTTGAAGCACAGGTTCTGTCATTTTTTGATATCAGCAAAGGGTTTTGCAGGAACACAACTATAGGAAAAATCAAATTGGCCCAGTGTTATATCTAGTGAAGTGAAGACATTATTCACATATCTAAAGTCACACCGAGAGCCTTGAAATGGTGTTAAAATTTTTCAGAGAGTCATTGTAAAAGTAATAAAGGAAAATTTACTTTTGGATAGGCAGACTGTCTGCAAAATGCAAAACAGATGCAACTATTAGTACTAAAGTAAGATTTGTGAATGATAATTGATATTCTCTTTATTTTTATTTTCATGCATGTGAATAACATTAAAACTCTTAGGTTTGCCCTCAAACTTGGTCTTTTTTCTTTTTTTTTCTGATAAAGGTTAAAATCTTTCAAGTACACATATTCTCAACAAGGTGGCTCTCAGGAATTGACCATTGCTTTTGGGTAAAAGAACATTGTCCTTGAATTCTATTTCATTAAGATGAGATTTTCATGTGTGTCTCTACACAACTTTGAGGTTCAAAGGTGCAGTGGTCCTGCCTTGTATCTCTGTCCTTATACATAACATTTTGTGAATAGTGAATAAAAAGCAATAAACATATGGAGATATATTCAATAGATCATTTCAATTTTAGTTTGTATAAACCAGGCAAACACATCTAGGAGTCATATTTCTTCTAAAATTAGAAACTGGTAATGATAACATTTTTTGTGTGTGTGTGTTGAGCATCAGATCCAATATGAAATATAAAGCAATGCCATCCATATAGCAGGTGTTATAATTATTTATTTAATTAATATAACCAGTTTATTGTACTTGGTTGGTTGAGTGAGGTGAAAGTAAAAAATAGCTTTTATTTTCCCTTACATCACTATTTTTTTCTTTTCCATGACCCTGTATTGACAGTGAAATGGCACCATATTAGACTCAATTCAGCAACCTCTGGCCAAGAAAGAATTCAGAGTGAAGACTCAAACTATAAGAGAAAGTTTATTTAGAAAGTCACAGAGGTAAGAAAAGTGAGCTGTAGAAGAAGTTTGCTCTGGCAACAAGTTACAGAAGAAGGGCCACTGGGGCTTAGGAGAGAGAGAGAGAGGAAGGGTGAGAGAAAGAGAAAGAGAACTCGAGGGACCCTGTCTTAAGGATTTTTTTTTCTGGAGGTCTCAGAGAGGATCTCAAAAAGTATTATCAGCTTTTCAGGTGTGTCCCTTTAGGGTGATGGTCTACACCAATTGGTCAGCACCAGGGCAGGGGATCATTAGTCAATGCAGCTGATCCTGATGTCAGCCATGGCATTACTCCATCTGGTTTTCTCCTTCTCTGGGCCTGGAGCTCAAACACAGCTAAGGCCTAGATGTTATCAAGGAGTTAATGCTTATAGGAGTGCCAGGCACATGGGGCTCTCTGCCCTGGGGACCCTCTGCACCTGGCCCATCATTCCCACTCTACTCATGCCTATCTAACTACTTACTACACCTGAATATCTTAAGTAGGAATCATAGCTTTCCCACCATGATTTTTTAAAATAATGCTGGTGTGGTTCAGTTGGTTGGAGGGTCATCCTTCACACCAAAAGGTGGTGGGTTTAATTCCTAGTCAGAGCACATACCCAGGTTGCAGGTTCTGTCCCTGGTCATAGCCTGTGCAAGAGGCAACCAATAGATGTTTCTCCCTCACATCCTCACATCACTGTCTCTCTCTCATCCATTAAAAAATAACTTAAAATGGTGCCATTTTAAGTGATTAACAATCCAACCCGAAATAAATTGAACTTTGTCTTCTTCTGTTTAAAGTTCAGCCTTTTCACTAAAGCTCCCAACCTGACCTGCATAGAAGAAGAGGACACTCAACCTCAGAAAAACCTTTCCTGGGAATTTCCTTTCTCCCAAACTCTTCTCCAAATCCTCCTATTGACTGCATTGGGTGCATTAACTACGGTTCTACAAAATGCTTTGGGGATACTTGTTTGCAAGTCCTGCATGGATGGTCTCTGGAATATGTGATTACCTAAGCCTGTTGTTCAGTTATCATTCTAACTCCAGCAGAATCCCTTTTAACATCTTTTTACATTTACTAGTGCCAACATTTTTATAAATAGCTAACATTCCAGACACTGGGCCAAGACATGGTAACATTTACACAATTCAGAATTAAGTAAGGACAAAATAAATTGCATTAATTAAATATTATGTGTATTTAAAAAAAACATCAAGTCAGCAGGGTGGAGTGAATCAGAATCTTATATTTATTTGGAGAGGGATTTGTTTTTGTTTCACTTGGTGAAAGCTATTTTTTCCTAATTATAAAAATTACTACCATCTAATCTTTAGAGCCATTCATGTTCTACAACTTGTGTCAATCATATATTATATAGCAAAAGATACAGCTCAAGACTGCACAATACATTTAGTGTTCTTAGACAGAAGCAGTGCTTTAGTCTTTCTGTGTATTTATTGATCTTGACACTTTTGAACATTCCAGGCCAATAATTTTGTACAATGTCTTCAATTTGTTTGTATAATGTTTCCTTGTGATTAAATTTAAATTACACATGATTGGCAGGCCTCTTACAGGATTAATGTTGTGTTCCTTTTATTGCCTCCTCTCTCAGGCACACACATTTCAATTTGTCTCATTATTGACAGTGTTCACTTTGATTTCTTCATTAAAAAGGTGTCGGCCACTCATTTGTGTAAAGTGATTCATTTGTCTTCTGCAATTAATAGGTATTTTGTGAAAAGGTACTCTGAGACCATGTAAATATTCTATTCTGGACCCAATTTGCCCTTTGTAATGTGTTTATTTGTGTCTTCATGGATGCTCACCTTCCTCTGACTCATTTAATGTCTCTTGGATGATAGTTCAGGAAAAAGCTGGATGAGAAAGAGAATGAATACAAGCAATAATATTTTCATTAAACTGAGATCATTGACCGAAGTGTATTCATTTTACAAGGGAGAAAACCTGAGACTCAGGAAAGTTAACTGAAACACTGGAGCCAGAATCCATGAATATTCACTTATCACTAGGGCCTTGACATAGCAACAAAACTTCAAATCAGTGTTTATTATTGGCCATTACTTTCATGAGCCAATTTTTAGTGCAATTTAATGGCAACTGAAAAAATTAGAAAATCTGAATCAATAATAAATTCTATTTAGTATTTTATTTTAAAAATAATTACTGTGGTTACATTTTATCCAGCCACTGTCTCTTTTGATTCTTCCTTGGAGGTGCACCTGGTTGGGAGCAGTAACCCACAGACATGAAAGGGAATGAATGCCTCACAGCCTGCTCAGACACTTTCCCAACCAAACTTACAAAGTTCAGTTTTTAAGGAAAGTCCTTGGTATGACCTTTGAGACATGAGACAGTGATCTTCCAGTCAGTTCGAGAGTAAATTGTTATCTGCCTCCTACACATCCTGTCTCTTGAAGTTTTCTAAAGTTGGGTGCAGTTCAGAAATAATAATTTCTTATGAGAAAAATATTATTTGTACATATAGAACCAAAATTTTAGTGTAGAAAGAAATCCATGGAATTTAGCTAATATATGCTGATTTCTGGACTTACTCTTAGAGATTTACTCAGTAAATGTGAATTGGGGTCTAGAAGGCTGCATTTTTGGCAAGGAAACCAGAAGTTTCTGATGCAGGTGGGCCTGGGAAACACCAGGAAAACACTGCAATTAATGTAGATGAAATCGTTTTAAAAATTAAAGCTGATGTTGGAATTCTATCATTCAACCTATGGAAAGGACTGAAGGAACCATGATGAACTAGCTGTCATTTGTTGGTTGTGGGCATACATTTAAAGATAGATATGTCAGTATGCTAGGTTAGATATAAAAGGAGAAATCAAGATACGGTTCTGAGATAGATTTTAGGTGCCACTGCTTCTGTATCAATTAAAGAAACATGACTCTTTTTCAAAACAGCATTTCTTTATTAGAAATAAGCTTTCAGCTTGGTGGAACTTTTTGTGCATAATGTGATAGTTTATATGAGTCATAATTTTTTCAAATAAAGAAACAAAAACATAGACAGTTAAAATTATTCACCAAATAGCACATGGATAGTGGTTGGAAAAGCCAGACTTAGAACCTTTATAGCTCCTGACTTAGGTCATACTTGATTTTCCCATTGCATTAAGCTCTGGAATATAAGTGTATGTGCTTCTTGAAAATAAAAGTGGTCATGGTAAATGGTAGATATAATTAATTTTATTTTGTAAATATATCTTTGTATTCTGTCCCCAATACTAGGAAAAATATGAATAAAAAGACAAATCCCAACTATTTGCTTAGTTTCCTTTTCATTTGTCTCACTCTAAATTCTCAGGCTTAGGTGATTTCATAGTTTCCAAATATAGTTGTCAAGGGGTAAAATCCTCAGACTTAATGAAGCATGTCATGGCCTGAATTTTTGCCAAATTATAAATGTGCTAGTATTTTGATGGCTTGTTCTCTTGTGTTCATGATTTCCTCTAATTTTTCCTCCTGCTCTGGGAAACCTTTGCCTGGAGCTTGTATTCCTTTGTTCTACATACACTAAAAGAGAGAGGATTTGTATTTTTAATAAGCATTGTCTAAATTTCTAATAAATAAAATACTCATACTTCTCTCTGTGGAATGTTATTTCTTCTCTTTGTTGACTGTTACATGTTCTGGTAAAATGATTTTGTTGTTGTTGTTCTTAATGGACTTTGCAATGAGTCTTCGATTCTCCAAGAATTTGCAGTTGCCATCATCTGATAAAATAAATTAGCAAGAGTCTGGAATATAATAAGTTAAGCAATCATACTTTTTGACCTCTAAAACCTGCTAAATTTATGGTTTACCAGGAGATTTAATTTAATTTAATAGCATTCAATTCAGCACATTGATTTTCTCTTTTATACCAAGTAATTCTCTATATAGCAAGAATATAAATATGCATACATTCTAGGTCTATGCCCACCAGTTAAAATATAGTCTAAAATGAATAGAATAAATAAGTAATGAAGATTTTCTGTCTTTTATGATAAGATCTAAGAAGACTAAACTCATATGTGACAAGAGTAAGACAGTGGCTTCCAAATCACATTTGTAGGGTATAGGAAGACCTTTTATAGGAGGTAATACATGTTGAGTCTTAAAGTAAGGAGCAATTACAAGGATAAAAGGGATGTAACCCAGAGAGAGAAAAGGCAAGAACAGAAAAAAGAAAAAAAAGAGGTATATTTAATAAAATTCAGAAGTAGTCCAGAAATGAGACAGGACTGTTAACATAATATGTGGGTGTATTGCAAAAAGGAAATGTGGGGTTTCTTAAATGATTAAGAATTTTAAGATGGTTACAGAAGTATATTTTGAGTTTTACTGACAATTAAAATTGTAACATATATAAACAATATAATTTGATATATATATAGAGTGAAAGGATTATTTCCATTGAGTTAATTAACACATCTGTTATCTCATATATTTACCTTGTTTTAGTGAGAATATTTAAGTTGTACTCTCTTATCAAATTTCCATTATACATTGCAGTTATCAACACCATGTTAACATGTTATACATTCGATTCTCAGACCTTACTCATTTTAGCCAAAAGTTTGTACCTTTTTACCAACCTCTCCCTATTTCTTCCATTCTAATACCCTGATAACCACTTTTTTATTATCTGTCAGACTTTTTTTTATCTTAGACTCTTCATTTTTAGATTCCATATAAGTGCTATTATACAATATTTATCTTTGTCTGGCTTATTTCACTTAGCATCATGTAATTTACTTTCATGTTTCTGCAAATGGCACAATTTACTTTTTAAAAACCTTTTAAGTCTGACAGTTCATTGGATGTATATATATGTGTGTATATATCACATTAAAAAAATCTTTTTATCCATTGACATAAACAGGATGTTTCCATACCTTGACTATTGTAAATAATGCTGCAATGACCATGAAAGTATAGATATCTCTTCTATATAATGATTTTTCTTTTTAAAGATATGCTCAGAAGTGGGATTGCTGGATCATGTGGTAATTCTATATTTAATTTTTAAGGAATGTTTTCCATGGTGTCTGTAGCAGTTTACATTCCCAACAACAGTGTACAAGGGTTTCCTTTTCTTCACATCCTCACCAGCATTTCTCTCTTATCTTTTTAATAACAGACTTAACCAAGTGAAGGATCATTGTGATCACGGGGACCTATACAAAACAGATCACATGCCTGTGAAACAGGCGTTGACTGCTGTTCTGAGGTAGGAAGGATAAGGTTTGGGGGGATGGTTGTAGAAAAGGCAAGGCACTGCGGTGAACAACAAAGTAAAGAGAGGACAGACCAAGATGAGCCCTGAACAGTATGTCAAAAAGTCTGGGGTCACCAGCTATGTCCCCTGCTTGAGAGTACATGGATATATGTATCATGATATTTATTTCATATTTATTAAGTATAATATGTATTTTAAACTATCACCCACAACATTTTATGTTAAAAATCAAAGAATTATTTTGGAAATAAGAATGAGATGATAATAGTAATAATAATAGCAGCTAATACATACAGCATGTTTCCTATACATCATGACATAGATCTTTCTTAGCTCTAGAAATATCTCCCCTATAGCTCCTCATACACGTGTGCCCTAAATCTAAGTTTTCACTGAAATAATGGTGTACATCACATGGTTGCTTGAACCAGGGGCCTTTAAAAAATAAAACAGCAATAAAGAATAGCCTTATGTTTGTAATTATAAAATACCACCCAGCTCAGACTGAATCACACATCAAGAGTGTTATAGGAATGCTTCAGAGTTTTCTGTATGGGAAAGTCATTAGGATTATAGTTACCTACCAAGAAATTTCTTCCAACACTCTCCTTTTTACAAGCTCCTGAGCATTTAGCCTCCCTCTCTGAGGGCCTGCACCTGCTTCAGGAGATCTTGTTTAGGTCTGGATCTCTGAAGGATTGTGGCCCCAACACTGAACTTGAACTCACATGCTCTTATTAGGGTCAAATGCAAGAAGCAGACAAAAAATTGCAATTCTGGGACTAGTCATCATACCCCACTTGTCATAATAAATGACTTTGCAAACTCTAACAAGATTCCCAAGCATTTTAATTGAGAACTTATTCTATGCCCAGGATGTTCTTGGCACTGAGAGAAACAACAGTGAATGCGGTAGAAAAGGTCCCTATTCTGGAGCTAACTTCTGGTGGGAAAACAGGCAACAGAGAAGTAGACACAACCACACACAAATAAAGTTAAAAGCATACATTCACACAGACAGAAATAAGCAAAACAATTGTGATAAATGCTGGCAATGAAAATACTGCATTCTAAAAAGCAATGAAGAAGCTGAGACCTGGAGGCTGAAAAAGAGACCTATAGACCCAGCTATACAAAAAAAAAAAAATTATATATATATATATATATATATAGCCTAAGTTCTAGTGAGGAAAAGTGAGGGATAAGCACAGCAAAATCATAAAATGGAAACAAGATTGGTGCATTCCAATAAAAACAGGCCATTGTATAGGTCAGTGGCATGAGAAGGCTGCTTGTCCATCTGTCTGTACCCTTTTTTCTGTATGATTTCTCATGCCTGATAAAACCCTCAATATGGCCTTGTATTTTTACTATCAGACTCCATTTGTGTTCTGCTCCGTTGAATCTCAGGGGTAGACCTTCCTCAGACACTGAAACTAGTACATGTCCTAAGAAGGCTGATGTCCTAGAATTTGACCTGGCCTTTGCCCATAAAAGTATTTCTATCAGGCATTCTCACGTCTTTCCTCAACCTCCTCAACTCTACTGACATTTCCTATGGAATCTAGGCCAGGACCATGACCTTCAGCCTATCATACTCCCAAGCTGTCTGCAAATCAGCCAGCTAGCGTGGTTTAATGTGCTGCCTGCCTTGAGCGGCAGCAGTAGCCACTGAGCAAAGGTCCTGAAAGAGCAGCTCTGGCATCCAGTGATGAGCTTCCAAGGAAGGAAGCATCTGTTTATAGTGATGAGCCAATGGGGAGATGTCTTGGTTTTGAATTTTAGTTGAGTTATTTATCTTGAAAACTTTCCAAGCAGATTATTAGGTATTGATATCCATTCAAATATTAATTCATGGTATTTGGTTGAAACAGCTGTTGAGAACAGTATTCATGTTTACTAAAAAAAGCAGGAAATTACTGAATAACATTTTCTGAACATTTTTCAAAAAGAAGCAATTTTTGCTGGATTGCAACCTTATAGGGTTTCTCATTCCTCTTTAGCATTATTCATATCACCTCTGATATATACCATTTGCTCAAAAATTTGTAAAGCTATTCTGATATGTGTATGGCTAAAACACAGACAACTAGCTGTGTCTGAGTTTAACAGGTGACCCTTCTTTCATCCAGCTTTTCCCTCCACCCACTCTACTCCACGATAAATTTATACACATCCATATCTTGTTTATTTCAGCAAGTCAGATGCTTTGCCATACACTATAAAGGGGACATAAGATTAAACATCTTCACAAATATTTATTTTATGTTCATGTCACAGGGGCGTTTGGGGAAACATTACCAAGAATGGTTTATTATTTTTTAAATCTTTGACTACCTTGCATGTCTCCTGTCCCCAATCCAAACACCTATGCTTTGTCCTTTCTGGGGCCCTTAGGGCAGTGGGTATATTGCATAAATTAAAAAAACAAAAACAAAAACAAAGAAGTGGCAGTTGAATTTTTCTCAAAATAGACATTTGAAAACTATGGCAAACACAACAGTTTTTAGAGAAAGACATTTGAATTTTAAAAGCTGGTCTTTACTGTGTATCAAAGTTCAAGGTCTTGCCCTCTACATAGAAAGGATATACAAGAGATTATAGAGTCCAGCCAGTGTGGGTCAGTGGTTAAGCATCAACACATGAACCAGGAGGTCATGGTTCGATTCCCAGTCAGGACACATGACCTGGTTCTGGGATCCATCCCCAGTAGGGGGTGTGCAGGAGACAGCTGATGGATAATTCTCTCTCATCATTGATGTTTCTATCTCTCCCTCTGCCTTCCTCTCTCTGAAATCAATAAAAACCATATGTTGAATAAAAAAATATTATAAAGTGAGCAAACAGAAGAGAGGTATAAAAGAAACTGCCTTGGGCCTCCTCCTGCTCAAGTTTCCAGCAGAAAAAAATTACATACTCGCCTCTCAAGTAGGTTAGGGATCAGAGAGCAGAGGCCTCCTAGGCCTTGTCTCAGGATGGGGGTTTGTGAATCTAGCACAATATCAGCGTGCTCTCCATACCACAGCAGGAAAGTAGATGGGTGGCAAGGAGGTTTTAATTAGAGGGGGACTGATAGAGCCCTGAGCTTGCTGTCCACCTAAGATGAAAAGCAGCTTCATTTCCCTGAGCTTCCTTTAAAAGAAATCAGCAGAGAGAGGGGGTGTAGGGAGGAGGAGGAGAAGGAGGATGATGAGGGGGGGGGGGGCGGAGAGACCTTCATCTTTGTAAGTTGTATCCAACAGAAAAGAGAGAAATTTTGGCAAAAATCGAGTCAAATGAAAGTCCTAAATTTTTCTTATGCTTTTGACTGGTTTTCTGTGGGAATCCCATTATTTTGGGTTGGGGATACATCTTCCTGAGAGAATTGTATTTGTTTTCCCCTGGAGCAACATCCCTCTTGAATAACTGTGAAGCACAAATCCACATAAGGCCAAGGTGATGGTTATAATTTCTCAGGGGAGCTCCCCCCATTTTGTTCCTCCAACAGTTCTTGCTGAAATAGTTTTCCTCTTCATCTTCCTGTGGCAGTAAGTGAATTTTCTACTCTATTATTGAATTGAGGTTATAGAATTTCACCAGTCCCAACTTTATTTCAGCACTGTAGCTCCAAATCTTTACATTTTTTACAAGTCCAAGATGTTGTCTACTGTGAGACATTCAAAACTCAAGGCTGGCCCTAGCCGGTTTGGCTCAATGGATAGAGCATCGGCCTGCAGACTCAAGGGTCCCAGGTTCGATTCTGGTCAAGGGCATGTACCTTGGTTGTGGGCACATCCCCGGTAGGGGGTGTGCAGGAGGCAGCTGATCGATGTTTCTCTCTCATTGATGTTTCTAACTCTCTATCCCTCACCCTTCCTCTCTGTAAAAAATCAATAAAATATATTAGGAAAAAAAAAACACAAAAAAACTCAAGGCTGAGTTTTCACTAGGATTGGAAATGTCTTAGCAAGTATTACCCTAGCTTTCATACCCATTTGCAACCCTGCTTTCCTAATTCCCCTTTACTATGACTCTTGAGGATTTCTCCTACTTTTCAGTGAATTCAGTGCTTTTAAAAAGATGTTTGTTACATTCTGTCTCAGAACTGTAGTAGAAGCTTCATCAAATACCTGGTTTATCACATCACCTTATGTCTTTCATTTATATTATCTCATTTGAGATCAGAGCTTCTATATTTTTGTTATAAATAAGGCAGCAGGTGAAGTGGAAATAACTTATTTTCCAAGATCTCTGACTGCCCCCCCTTTTTAAATTTTTTATTATTTTTAAAAATATTTTTATTTATTTATTTCAGAGAGGAAGGGAAAGGGAGAGAGAGATAGAAATGCTGAGAAATAATCACTGATTGGCTGCCTCCTGCACACTGGGGATGGAGCCCACAACCCAGGCATGTGCCCTGACAGGGAATCAAACCCTGACCTCCTGGTTCATAGGTCAACCATTGAGCCACATAGGCCAGGCCCCCTTTAAAATATATATATATATATATATATATATATATATATATATATATATATTATATTATATATAATATATATAATTAAAAAATAAAATTATATATATATAATTTTTTTAACTTATTTCAGAGAGGAAGGGAGAGGGAGAGAGATAGAAACATCAATGATGAGAGAGAATTATCCATCAGCTGTCTCCTGCACACTCCCCACTGGGGATTGAGCCTGCAACCTGGGCATGTGCCCTAACTGGGAATGAAACTGTGACCTCCTGGTTCATAGGTCGATGCTCAACCACTGAGCCATGCCGGCCGGGCTCTGAACCCCTTTTTAAGGAAGTGCAGCTGAGACCAGTTCATTCTCTCTGATAATCAGAACATCACTCCCCTACCTACATGTTAAAACCCCTGGGAGTTCTGGGCTGGTGCTATTCTGTTGTCCCTGTCATTGTGCTCTGTTGACTGCTTGCTCACTCACTCTAATGATCTAAAGATGAGGGCACTTACGTACAGCCAGCCCTCTCTTCTACTGTACAAATCACCAACACTCTGGTTGAATTTAGTGAGCGTCCTACCCAACTCTCAGGCTTTATAATTCTTTGACCTATCACTGACAGTGATTTCTGTTTTCATTTTTTATGACCACAAAGCCACACTGAAGACATTTAATCTCAAATATTACATTCAGGCACCTGACCTTTTGACCACAATCTTCTGGTTTTTATGCCTACTGTTCCTTCTGCTTGATAATGAAATATCCCATCCCTGAACTCTCCTTTTTAATCTTCTGCACCATCCTGACCTCACTTTTTCTCTGTAGCTTAGATTCTGAAATTCATCATTTTAAATCTTCTCTGAGAAGTAACTTCAACATGTTTGTTTCATTTCCTACTCAAATAGAAAAAGTCCCAAACATGAACTAATCCAACTATTTGCTTTTCTAAAATATCAAATGTTGAAATCAGCTAAGGAAAATCAAACAGCTTTATAGATTAGTTTTAATATAATCTAGAGACTTGATTATCACCTGCTTCTTCAGTTTGGTCCAGTACACCTTCTCTTCTTTTCTAGTCATCTATCACTGTAATATGGTTCTTTAAAACCTTTTATGCTTTCTCCAACCCTTCAACTAAGTCAATATTATTTTTTTCATCTTTCATCATCACAAGACATGCTCATACCACCCATCACAAGGAAAATAGAAGTCATTAAGTTAGTTAAACATATGGAATAATGGGCATTTGCACCCATCTTTGTGCCTTTTTATCTAGTTATATTGAAAGAGAAGCTTCCCCTTCTCTCTAGGACCAATCCCGCCAAACATCTAGCCCATCTATTTCTAGTCCTTCTTGGAATTCTTCTCAATATCTCACTTCGTGGATTTTTATCTCCATGCTATACCTTTCAACCTTTCCTCATTGCTACTTCCTCTTTCATTAAAGACAGCAACAAGAACATTACATTCTCCTTAGTTCCATCTAAAGGACTTTTCCATTGTTGCCTCATTTTTCCCCCTTTGTAGTCAAACCTCCAAAAGAGATGTGTATTCATTCCTGGGCTCTACTATTGCACTACCATTCAATACTTCTCCCATCATTACCTGACTTCCAACCCATTATTCTACTGAAACTCAACAAAGTTAAGAAGCTTCAATTGGCTAACATCTAGAACTTAGTACTCTACTAATGAACTGTCTGTTTGATTGTATCCCAAATAGACAGTAAGCTCCTGAGGGCAGGAGTCATTTGTGCCTTGTGCTTGCTCTAACCCAGTAGGTAGCATAGTTCCCTGCCCAAAATAGGTATTTTGTAAATAAATATCTGACTTTCACTCGTATGTGAAAATACAAAAACTAAACTTCCTGAATTCTAAATTATGCTGTGGCATTTCCCCCCCAAATCTTCTACAAACCAAATAATATATTCATCTAGACAAGAAGGTACCAGAAACACACTGTGAAGTCTATCCCTCCCCCTTTTTAAAGACAAAGCATTACTTCTGACTTCTAGAAACTATAACCACGTTCTACAACAACCAAAAGAGTCTAGTTTATGAATTCTTGGCCACACTTTCTTTCCCAGGAGCAGGATATTTTAGAATGTAGTCTTACTTCCGTTGGCCTTGAGATTTTCTTATCGTTAGGAAGCATTTCCCTCTAGGAGATAATTAGGGCTGAAAGTGTAATGCACAGCTTAGTTAGCTACTCTGTATGGTTCCTCCTTCCTCTCCTTCCCTGCCAGACTCCACCTCATTTAGACCATCTCTTGTGGTGCTGCAAGATTAGGCAAATAAACCCGAATTACTCCAAAAGTTGTGCATTAAAACGTAAGTATTTTCTTAGCCTGAGGAACCAATTTTTTTTTGTGTCATATAGTAGGATCCCCAGATAAAAAACAGAAAGGCTTTTTTTTCCCCATTTCTTTCCCAGCCTACCTCCTAAGAGCCCAGCCTAGTCCTTTAGGGAGGAGCCAAGTCCAAAGGAAAGTAAAGTCCTTTTAAAAATAAATCCATTCAATCTTTTCTCAGAGGTCACTGGCTATTCATTTTCTCCACTAAGTTTGATTGGCCAGAATTTCTATATAAAGTTAGAAGTATCCTATAGTGGTAAAAGATATGCAGTAAATTTAAAACAAAGAAGACAACAGTTGAAAAAAGAAAACAGCTTAGTGAAAATCGGAAGAAAATAGAAAATCTAGCTTTTGCTATCTTGAAATAATTTGAGAATCAGATGTTTCAAATTAATTAATGGGGGAAACAAAACTTTAGGTATTGCCTCTTTGTCAGCATAGTTTAGTGATCAGCCAGTAATTTGGACAGACAATGCATGTGGAGGCAGTAAGGCTTCCACATTCTCTTGATGGGTCTGTGTGTTTGTTGTGCACATTGACAATTCTCATTTCATTTTACCTCCTGCTGGGTTCTCCTGGGTCACCTTCACACATGAAAAACATGCAGTTTTTCTGTCAGTTACTGATAAATTGGGCACTTGTCTAGCCATCTGTATTCTCTCTGATAGTTAGTCTTGTTAAATTTCTGGCTAATCTAATACTTGATCCATCTAAGACCTGAACCAAAAGCTAGAAATGATAAAAGATTTTTTCTCTTTACTTCCTATCCAGTTCACCATGCTTAGCTGATAAATCTATGAACTTTTGCTCCTTACCCCAAAGTTACCATGCCTTCTCTGGTGGCAAAGCAGCTGGGTATTGCAGCTGCACCATCCACTTTGGTTGCACTGCAAGTTTAACCGGCCAAGCTGGGTGTGTGGATGGGAGAGGCCACACAGAGAAAGAAGGCTATAGATTCTCACTATTCTTATCCAAAGCTGAAACAGCCTCCAAGAATATATTTCTTCAAGAAAACAGTTCTTCAGCTTCTTATGTACCTCAAGTTGATTTATAGATTTAAAATAGAGGTTCTTAATAATGTCATCCAGTTTAATACTTGTTTTACCATGACCTCCTGGTTTACAAGTCAACTCTCAACCACTGAGGTATGCCAGGAGGACATAACTTACATTATTTTTAACTTTTGAATGGTTATAAAACTTGACAGGCATTCTATACTTTTGGGTCAGTTTTAATTTTCTAGATATTTTGTTAATCTTATGAAAATTATTGAGCATATTAGATTAAAATGGTTCAAAATATCCTTTTTAATTTGTCTGTAATATTGGTAGTTGTATTCTTTGATCATTACTGAAATTGGATCTTTTTTCCTTCTATTTTTCTTGGTCAGACTTGCTATGTGCATCAGTTTTGTTAGTTTTGTCAAAAAAGAACTGTTAAGGACTGAATTGTGTCCACGCCCGATTCATATGTACACATTTTACTACCTGTCAATATTGGAGATAAGGCCCTTAAGGAGGTAATTAATTAAATTACCCTAATCCCATAGGACTGATGTTCTTATTAGGAGAGGAAGAGATACCAGTGATGATCTCAGTGATGATTGATCTCTCTTTCTCTCTCTCTTCTCCTCTCTCTCTGAATACCCACAGAAGAAAGGCCATGTGAGGATACAATAAGAAGGCAGCTGTCTACAAGGCTGAAAGAGAGGTCTCACCAGAAACCAATGCACTACTATTACCTTGATCTTGGACTTCTTAGCCTCCAAAATTGTTAGAAAATAAATTACTGCTGTTTAACCTATCTGTTCTGTGATATTTCTTAATGGAAGCCTGAGAAGACAATTAAACCAAATTTTGCAACAACTATGAAGTTTTAATATCTTATGAATACACTAGAGACACAGTGCAGGAATTCGTGCACCGGAGGGGTCCCTCAGCCTTTCACAATCCAGGACCCCTTGGGGGATATTGGATAGCTGGTTTTGGCCCGATTCCTACAGGCCTGATCCAGACAGGAGGGAGCCTGATCCTGTGCATTGAGCGTCTGTCCCCTGGTGGTCAGTGCACATCATAGCGACCAGTCGACTAGTCATTTGGTTGGTCAGTCATTTGGTGGCTTAGGCTTTTATATATATAGATGCTTTAATTTTAATCTCTTTCTTTCTAATTTCTTTGCATTTAATTAACAGTACTTTTCACAATTATTCATTTAGATACTTCAATAATTGAATTAATTTTGTGTTCTAAAATATGAATTGAAGTTTTCAAAGTTCTCTTTCTATAGATATATAGCTGAATATCATACTTTTTTAAATTAAATTTTATTGGGATGACATTCATTATTTAGGTTTTATTGGGGTGACATTATAGAGGTTTCATGTGTGGGTTTCTAAGTTGCAAAATCTGTATATAGCTCCATGTGTCCACCACCCAAATTCAAGTCTTCTTCTGGCAATTCCTCAAAAACTTAGGAACAGAGCTACCATATGACCCAACAATCCCACTCCGAGTATATACGCAAAAACTCGAAATCATTTATATGCAAAGATATATGCACCCCTATGTTCATTGCAACATTATTCTTGGTGGCCAAGACATGGAAACAACCAAAATGACCTGTGATAAGGACTGGATGTCATAAGTTTTAATGTCATCTTTTTCCTGTCTTTCAGTTTTAATTTACATAGTGATTTTTTTTTGTTAAATAAATCTTTATTCAGATTATTACAATTGTTTCTCCTTTCCCCCCCCCATAGCTCCCCTCCATCCAATTCCCACCCCACCTTCTGCCCTTACCTCACACTGTCCTCATCCATAGGTGTACAATTTTTGTCCAGTCTCTTCCCATACCCCTTTCCCCCTGAGAATTATCAGTCCACTCCCTTTCTATGCCCCTGATTCTATTATATTCACTAGTTTATTCTGTTCCTCAGGTTTTTAATTCACTTGATTTTTAGGTTCACTTGTTGATAGATATGTATTTGTTGTTCATAATTTTTATCTTTACTTTTTCCCTCATCCTCTTCTTAAAGAATACCTTTCAGCATTTCATATAATACTGGTTTGGTGGTAATGAACTCCTTTAGCTTTTTCTTAGCTGTGAAGCTCTTTATCTGACCTTCAATTCTGAATGATAGCTTTGCTGGGTAGAGTGATCTTGGTTGTAGGTTCTTGCTATTCATCACTTTGAATATTTCTTGCCACTCCCGTCTGGCCTGCATAGTTCCTGTGGAGAAATCAGCTGACAGTCGTATGGGTGCTCCCTTGTAGGTAACTAACTGTTTTTCTCTTGCTGCTTTTAATATTCTCTTTTTGTCTTTTGCTCTTGGCATTTTAATTATGATGTGTCTTGGTGTGGTCCTCTTTGAATTCCTTTTGTGTGGGGTTCTGTGTGCTTCCTGGACTTGTAAGTCTATTTCTTTCACCAGGTGGGGGAAGTTTTCAGTCATTATTTCTTCAAATAGGTTTTCAGTATCTTGCTCTCTCTCTTCTTCTGGCACCCCCATAATTCTGATGTTGGTACGCTTGAAGTTGTCCCAGAGGCTTCTTACACTATCTTCAACTTTTTGGATTTTTTTTTTGCTTTTTGCTTTTTTGGTTGAGTGTTTTTTGTTTCTTTGTATTTCAATTCTTTGACTTGATTCTTATGTTCCTCTAGTCTCTTGTTGGGTCTCTGTATAATATTTTTTATTTCAGTAGTTTGTTTGTTTACACTTTAAAAATTCTGTTTCTTAATTATAAAACATCTGAGGACATTTTTGTTATTCTCTTGTCATCAATTTCTAGCTTAATTCTTCAATGGTCAGAAAAATATGCTATATATGAGTTGAATCCCTTGAATTTTTTTGAGGCTCACTTTATAGTCCAGCAGGTGGTCAATTTTGATAAGTATTCCCCATGCACTTGGAAAAAAAAAGTGTATTATGCACTTGTAAGAGACAGGTTTCTGTATATGTTGATTTGGTTAAATGTTAACTGTATTTTTCAAATATTTAATTATATTGATTTTAGGGGGATGTTTTTCTTATAAGTTATTGAGATTTGTATATATCACTTGATATTGTTATGGTTTTGTGTATTTCTCCTTCTAGTTAATAAAATATTTCATTTTATTTTGAAGCTATGTTATTAGGTACCTATACATTTACAATCGGTATATTTTTCTGGTACATTGCCACTTTTGTCATTACAACACATCTGACATTACCATTCATAATAATATTTGTATGAAGCGTTACTATTTATGTTGCTACATCAGATTAGTTTGGGTCACATTTTCTATCCATAATCTCTTAAACCATCTATAGAATTTTGATGACAGCAATTATTTTAAAAAGTCTTATCTTGAAATCTCTTTTAGTTAACATATTTATTTTATTGATATTTCATTTAATTAGTTATTTAAAGTCCAACTTCACTACCTTCATTTTCATTTGTCCTAGCTATTTTAAGGACCATTCTCTCTTTCTTTACACTTTTCTTTGGATAAATCAGTTTTTGTGGTTGTTGTTTGTGCTCTGTTATCAGCTTGTTATACAGTATTCTATAGCATACTGTTTTTTAGTAGTTAGACTAAATATGAGCACAGTCATCCTTAATTTAAGGATTGAATTCAGGTAATTGAGATTTTTCAATTAACAAACAAAGGTAGAAACTTAAAACATTACCTCAATTTATCCCTCCAGCTGTTTATCCTATTTTTGCAATGTATTTTAATTGTATATAGGTTTAAACATTAAAGGATATTAAATTATTGTTTCATATAGTCAAAATTCACTTGGAGTTGCCCAAATATATTTTTTGGAAATTGATCCTTGTTCTTTTTAGCCTCCTGTGTTTCTATCTGAAATCATTTTTCATCTGCCTCCTTTTTCTCTTAGATTTTGTTTGTCTGAGAAAATATCATTTATTCATCTTAATTTTCAAAGGGACAATAGCCAAGAAATTTCCAAAACAGACCAAAGCCCTTCAGCTACAAATATAAGAAACATTACAAGTGGATAAAAAAGCTGTGGTACATTTGCACAATGGAAGAAAGCTCAACCATAAAAAAAGAAGGAATTTTTACTTTTTGTGACTGCATGGATGGACTTGGACAGTATTATGCTAAGTGAATGGCATAGCCATAGACAAATGAGAAAGAAAATGCCATATAATTTCACTTATATGTGGAATAGAATGAACAAAATAAACTAACAAAATAGACTCATACATACAGAGAACAGGCTGACAGCTGTTAGAGGGGAGGGGTTTTAGGGTATGGGTGAAAAAGATGAAGGGATCCAGCAAAAAACTAAAAACAAAAACAAAAACAAAAAACCACACAAAAAAACTTGCCCTAACCAGTTTGGCTCAGTGGACAGAGCTTCGGCCTACAGACTGAAGGGTCCCAAGTTCAATTCCGATCAAGGGCATGTATCTTGGTTGCGGGCACATCCCCAGTAGGGAGTGTGCAAGAGGCAGCTGAATTGATGTTTCTTTCTCATTGATGTTTCTAACTCTCTATACCTCTCTTTTCCTCTCTGTAAAAAACCAATAAAATATATTTAAAACAACAACAACCAAAAAAAAAAAAACTTCATAGACACAGACAACAGTATGGTGATTACCAGAGGTAAAAGGGGGTACCCAGAGGAAGAAGAGGGTAAAGAGGGGATAAATGGTTATGGGAGGAGACTTTACTTAGGATGATGAATATAATACAATATATAATGTATTACAGAATTGTGTATCTGAAACCTATATAGTTTTATTAACCAATGTACCCACCATAAATTCAATACAAATAAAAAAAACACCTTTATATACCTGAGTATAATAAATATATGTAAAAACACATCTAAACATCAAAATAGAATTGCTGAAAACCAAAAACAAATATTGTTTCTGCCTTATTCTCTCACTCTTCTACTTCTGACACTCAAATTAAACACATATTAGGCCTTTTCATATTTTGTGTATGTCTCTAATGAGCTATTCTGTGTTTTTCACTCATCTTTTCATCCTTCAGTTTGAATTCCTGACCTATCTACCAGTTTTTAAATTGTATCTTCAGTTGTGTCTAATCAATTCTTAAATCAATTTGGAGAATTTTAAAATTACTATTATTTTAACATTAATGTTTAGAATTTGCATTTTATTTTTTGTTATAGTTTCCTTTGCTAAAATTCTTTTTGGTCATTTAAATTTCTGAACATATTAATCAACTTATTTTGAAGCCCAGGTCTGGTGATCCCAATGTGTTTATTTCCTGCATTTTTATTCTGTTTACTGTTTTGTCTTTTGCTAGTTTTTTTTCTACATGCCTGATTAATTTTGATTGTGTTGTAGACACTGTGAATAAACATTTTTAGAAATAACTGTAGGTTTTAAATGATATAAATTTCTTCAATGAAGATTTACATTTGCTTCTAGGAGGAAGTCTGTTTAGGGACAATCACCTTATTTCAATCATGGGTAAGGTCAATGCAAGGTTAGTTTTGAGGGATGTTCTCATTCTGACCTGTTAGTGAGTCCTAAACATTAATTTTTGTCTTCCTTGCCCTGAAGGCTGCCAAAATTTATGTTCCACTTCTCAGTCTTGCTGTTTCATCTTTCACTTTTGAAATGGACAACTGCCCTAAGGGGAAAACATAATCACATATGCTCAGCTTACCTACTTAGTTGCCTTCTTCTTTGAAATTTTGACCCTATAAATTCTTACAGCCTTCATTGTTCTCTAATATCTAAATCCAGGTGGTTTCTTTCCATTATTTATTTACATTTTATTCAGATTTTCTAGTTTTTCAGAGTAGAGGTTTTGTTGAGATCATTCCAGGGAGATGATCTCCAAAACCTGTATTTTTAGCCAAATACTCTAGATAGATATTTCTGACTTAACATTATCAGTAAGCTAATATATAAAACTTTAAGCTCCATTTTTTAAAATTTTGCATATGAAAGTGGATTAGGTATGAATTTAAGGTTTGGAATACTGGAAAATAGAAATAAATTATTGACTATGTTGTGTTTGAGGAATTGGTAAGTTAATCAACATTTAGCATGGTGATAACAAGCCCCCCTCCCTCCCACACACACACACCACATCACATTTAAGCCAATGTAAATCTTGTTACATAGAAATTGTCTCTCTCTTTTTTTTTTTTTTACAAATAAGAAAAACGAATTTCAGATAGAATAAGTAATGTGTCACAAATTGGATCTATACTTTTTTATGATAATACATACTTATGTTTATATATATCTATATATATATTCTAATTTGCCACCATATATTTATTTATTCTGAAAAAATTAATGAAAATATGCAATATATTTTGTTCTGTTTTCATGCAGGTAAACTGAAACTGGAGGTTACTATTAGTTCTGGCTGGTGTAATGCAACCTTGAGCAAAGCCACAGCAATGGTGGTTTATGAAGGACTTAGGGGTCTGTGATCTGTGGTTCTTATTATGGGTCTATCACTTACTTTGGCACTTTATGAACTTAGGTGAATCACTCAATATTTCTGAACCTACCTTCAGAGAAACGGTAATAATACCTACCATACAGGGTTGCTGTGATAATAATATGTAATAATATATTTTTATGATATTGTGAATTCTTAGTTGAAGAATATTGTTTTATAACATATTAAAAACTTATTTGTGAACCATAATGAGTATTTAAAATGTATTTGTATAGTTCTGTTTCCCCTCCACCACTAAATCACTTCTTATGGAAAAGTATATTGTAATTCTACACAAAACTGTATAATTTTTTATAAAATTCTTCTCACACACACAAAAAAGAAAGTATGTAATATAGTTTGGAAACCTTTTTTCATATGCTTTTATGAGTTTCTTTTCAATAAATGTAATTCTTAAAATGATACCCATAATCTATATGACAATTAATTTATGTAAAATAGCTAAATTTTAATAATCCAGCAAACTAAATAAAATACCCTTAATGACAAGGTTTACAAAAAAACATGCACTTGATGAAAAAAATATTCCCAAGTATCTCAATCTTTCTTTTTCCATGGTAATTCAGATGCTATAATAAATTGAGTAGCTTTACTTATGTATACAACTCACCTACTGCCAAGTTACATGTTTTCAATTCTTATATAAACCACATTTGCTTTGGCAATATTTCAACACATACACATACACTCACACACACAAACACACCACCACCACCACCAACTATTGAGGTACTTCTATAAACCACACACATTGTTTTTTTACCATGACCAATTTCATTTTTTATTGAGGCAAAATACCTTGTGAATTTTAAGCCATGGTGACTCATGACTAAATAATTAGCTTTATGATTTTCAGAGTCATCATCAATATATAAGAAATATTGATCACTGTTGAAAAGTTCAAGAGGCATGTATTTGGCTATTGTGAGCCATATTCTTTTTTTGGGGGGGTAGTAAAAGTATACAGCTGAAATATTAGCAGTACATAGCTAACTACGTTTCTCATTGATTTTCCTTCTGCTCTTTATACTGATTGTCATATCCCAGGGAAAAATCCAATTCCGGTAAAATAATAATACTTTTTATAACACTTTACAACATGCTTCTTTGTTCATGTTCTTATTTAACCTCAAGGTAATTCTGAAACATAGCTATTATTATTCTAGTTTAAACATTGGCGAAATTAAGGTTTGAAGAGGTTCATCAACATGTCCAAAGTTTCAGAATCTGTATGCTGTTGAATAAAGAGCCAAGCATGTTTGGATAGTAGAGAATAGAAAGTAAAGAGAATGGTATAAGATTTATTAGACCTAATCAATAAAAATACAAAGTATGAACTCAGTATATCCAGGCAACATATAAAGATCAAAACTACTATTGTGTAGAATCAGTGAAGGTAATAAGGAGAGAGCTGGGGGAAGATAACTAAAAGAGTGAGCTGAGCCAAAAGAACATTTGGAGCCTGAATAGCAACAGAGCAGAGCGGGTCTGGTTGCCAAGGCCTTGCCATGCCTTCAGTTCCTACGTGAGCCTGATCAGCAAAACCCAAAAACCTTCACAGCTAAAAAACATTGCAGGGTGAGTAGATAATAATCCCCACTACTTTGGTTTGTTTCATTGATCCATTCAATTAATATTTTTAAAAAGCCCAAGTGATACCAGACACTATTCTAAATGATGAGGTTATAGCAATGAGTAAAACTGACCAAAACCTCTGCCTTTGTGGAGCATACATCCTAATGGAAGAAGACAGATAACAAGCATAATAATTAAATCCTATAGCCTGTAAGGAGTTAGCATGCATTGTAGAAGCAAAAGCAGAACAGGGAAATGAGGATGGAGAATGTGTGATTCAATGACATAGCTTCAAATGGTTAAATTTGCCTGCAGAAGGAAGAGGTGAGGCATTTTGGGTGTTTGGGGAAGAGTATTTCAGGCTGAATGCCAAGCCCCTGAGGTCAAAGTATGCCTGTTGCATGTATCCAGGAACATCAAGGAAGTCAAAATGGCTGGAGTAGAGAGGAGGGGAAAGGAGAGCACATGAGCTCAGTGATGTCACAGGACAGCTCATCCTGTTGGCATCATCCATTTCCTGGGTGAAGTGGTGAGTCATTGGCAGCATTTGAGAAGATGAGTACTGTGATTTCAATGATATCCTAATAGTATCTTCTTGGTTGCTGTTTTGAGAATTGAGTAGGGATGTAAGGGCAGAAAAGGGGAAACCAGTAAGAAGGCTTTGGCAAAAATACTCAAGAGAAATGACTATGGCTTGGATGAGGATGGATGTAATACAGTTTATGAGAAGTGACCAAATGCTAGAAGTGTTTATGACATAAAGCAATAAGAGGAATTTTGGACTACTATTTATTAAAACATTGACATTCTGTTTTTCATTAAAGTACTAGATGCCCGGTGCACGAAATTGATGCATGGGGGCGGGGGAATGTGTCCCTCAGCCCAGCCTGCACCCTCTCCAATCTGGGACCTCTCGGGGGATGTCCAACTGCCTGTTTAGGCCCGATCCCACCAGCAGTCGGATATCCCTCTCACAATCCAGGACTGCTGGCTCCCAACCGGTCACCTGTCGCCTGATTGCCCGTAACCGCTTCTGCCTCAGCCTGATCACCCCTAACCACTCCCCTGACAGCCTGATAGATGCCTAACTTCTCCCCTGCTGGCCCAATTGTCCCTAATTGCCCTCCCCTGCTGGCCTGGTCACCTCTAACTGCCCTCCCCTTCAGGCTTGATTGCCTCCAACTGCCCTCCCCTACTGGCCCGGTCACCCTTAACTGCCCTTCCATGCTGGCCTGGTTGCCCCCAACTGCCCTCCTCTGATGGCTTGGTCACCCCTAACTGCCCTCCCCTGCAGGCTTGGTTGCCCCCAACTGCCCTCCCCTGCTGGCCATCTTGTGGTGGCCATCTTTGACCACATGGGGCGGCCATCTTGTGTGTTGGAGTGATGGTCAATTTGCATATTACCTCTTTATTATATAGGATATAAGTGTTTAAGTATGGCTATATGTTTTATATCAATTTCTATGGCTATATATTTTATATCAATTTCTATGTCAAATGGTATATCATGAGTAATCTCTGCGAAACTTGTTAGGTATACATTTGGAGTTATTCAAAGCTAAGGAGGGCTTGTTAGAGATGGTTAAGTATCCAGTATGACATGAATAAGGGCATAAAGTCATCAGTGTGCAGTAACTTTATTTTCTTATTATTATGGGCACTATGTTTATAAAAGCTAGGAAGAGTGAATTATGAGGCTGAAACCAGCAAGTTATTTGTTAAAATTATGTAAGTTTCTTAATTCTTAAGTATGATTACATTATATGCATTATATTACTCTGGAGAACTATAAACACAGCTATTGAAAAAGATAAATTTAATTAGAATTTGTCAGTTTTATAGAACTTCTAAAAAATAATACAAGAAATGGCATAAACATGCTCTCTTTTTAAAGAACCTTCCCCTCCATTTTATATTTTAGAAAAAAAAATATTAAAAAAGAGAGTCTTACAAAAACCTTCCCTCACTGTGCTTTCAGATTATCATCGGAATGAGACAGGAAATGACAGTATGTTGTTCTGCTCCCTCTGCGTGCAAGGTGTTTGTGGCAGCCTACACCATTTTTCCTTTTTCTTCGCTGCCAACTAGGAGGCAGAGAATTCTAGTATTTAATGGATATTAGAAATCATCTAAATTACTTTACTTCTCTGACTCCAAGTCTTTTCCTTTGTATTATGGTAAAAAATCAATGGTTCAGAGTCATGACAATAAAATGGGATGTTGTCTGCAGTGAGAGTAGGAGCTATTCATTGTACATACTCAGTTTGGACATATTGTTTTACCCCAGTGTCCACCATGGAATATTGGAGGCTGAGAGAAGAGAAATTGATGGGCTTAAGATTTCACAGATAGAGCCATGATTAATTATTTTTCCTTTCAGACTGGTCCAGTGTAATAGGAAACTGTGATAGTTAATTTTATATGTCAACTTGATTAAGCCTCAAGGTATCCAACATTTGGTCAAATATTATTTCAGGTGAGACTGTCTGTGAGGATATTTCTGGATGAGATTAACATTTGAACCAGTAACCGGAGTAACGCAGACTGTATACCCTAATGTGGGTGGGCCTCAACCAATCAGTTGAAGGCCTGATAGAACAAAAATGCTGACACTTCCATGAATAGGATGGAACTCCTCCTGCCTAACTGCCTTGAGCTCAGATACCACTTTTTTCCTGTCTTTAGTCTGAAACAGAAACATTGGCCCTTTCTGAGTCTTGAGCATTGCTGGCCTTCACGGTAGAACTACAATATCAGCTGCCCTGGGTTTCCAACTTGCTGAATGCAGATTTTGGGATTTGTCATTTTTTATAATTCTCTGAGCCAATTCTTTATAATATAATAACATATAATAGATAGATGATAGATAGATAGATGATAGATAGAGTTCTAGTCAGCTATATATAGGTATATATACCTACACACTTCCACACACTACTGGTTCTGTGTCTCTGGAGAACTTTGACTAATACAGAGACCTCTGCTCCTTGCACAGAAAATACAGATTTTACTACTGAACAGAAAGTGTAAAACAAAAACATCTGCTCCCATCATATAGGAGTGGCAAGTGTTTCAGGGGCAGCTAATCCTATGGATGACATTAGAATTCTGGCTTAACTGTGCATGTTGAAAAAAGAAAAAAAAATTGGTTGTCTTTTTTGAGTTTTGAAAGAAGTAACTTCATGCTGTATGAAAAATAAAAAAATTGACTCAGAAAACCTAATGTACAGTTTCACTTTTTTTGTAAATCATTACACATATAATGTACCTTAGCAGAGTCAAAATAGATGGCAAAAGACGGAACATGTAGCAGAGAAAGGACCATGAGGGAATCCAAGGACTGATATTAGTGAAGCCACAACCAAGACCAAGGTACCAACCTCTGACCTTGTGACCTGAGTAGCCAATCGAAGGTCATAGAGAGGCAACTTGAAGATATCAGCATCCATAGCTGCAGGGTAAACTCCAAGGATTTGGGTGAGTCATCCTGAGAATGGAAGGATTATCCTGGGTGAAAGAAAGTCTTGCTCCTATTGAATTCTCTAGTGGACACAGATAGACATGGCTTTCTTGTGTTTTTAGTATGAAAGAAACATACCATATGCACAAAACTGTAGGAACTAATAGTAATACATTAATTAAGTCAAAGCAAAGTGTCATCCTTTCTGGGAGTGGATAGAATCATTACAAAGATAGTTGGTAATGCTTTTGGAATCCGAAGAAGTAAATCACATTGGAAGAAATATGTTTCCAAAGTCGATGGCTTAAAGTTATATCTTTGCAGCTGCAACAACATACAGAGATCATAGTAGTTCCAAGCATCAGTTTCCAAGTTCAACAGAGATCAGACAGATAATTCAAACTTTAAAATATTAGTATTCGTTTAGTCCATATATTACATCTGTTGTTGACCTCTCAGGCAATAGTAGCATTTCATTCTCTCTTGCTGAAGGTTAAGAAAATGTTTTTCTATATTTCATCTTTTAGTCAAATAGACTATAGTAGGGGAAAGGACTCTGTATTATTGTTGGTCATATGAAAGAATCAAGAGAATACATGTATGCAGCTAAATGATTGTAACTTGAATTATCAATTCTCTTCTGTGAGGAAAGTTTCTTTCTATCAATATACAGTCTTGTAGAAATTATTTAATATGCATCACACTACACATTATAGATGGGTTATTTGCTGAAAGTTACTTCAGGTGTATTATTGAAGAACTAAATATGCATCTGAATGAATGGGGAAACATTGAAATTAATTATAGGCTACCCTAACTCCTATCTAAAAATGGGTGAAAATAAAGAGAGACAAGTTTACTAATATTTATAAAATATCTGCTCTGTACCAGATAGTATGTGCTTCTGATCTGTTTAAAGCAAAAACTGTCCAATAAAGTAGGCAATATTATCCACATTTTAGAGATGGAATCCAGATAAGACACAGAATATTAGTAATAAAGCAAATATTTGATCTCAAGTCAATCCACAATAATATGTCAGAAATATATAAAGAAGATGAGACAAGGGAATGAGTTGGAGATTAAGTTACAAGGATCAGAGAGTATTTCAGGGAAAGCAGGTCAGTATTAGCCTATTAACAATTGTCTAAGAAGAATTCAATCTAGCACTCAATCTGACCCAGAGGGAAAACACCAGGAGGCAGGGTGGGGGGTAAAAGGGAGTGATACATCCTTACTGACTAGAGGAGCTGAAGTTATATAAAGACTGTGGAGATGTAATTGGCAGATTTCTCAGCTGGTGGGGAAGAGCAATAATTGGACCAAAGATCATATAAATAAAACTATTTAAATGAAACTGATCAGAAGTGTGGGTCAGAATAATTGCCCCCAAGTTGTTCACCTCCTACTTCTTGGCACCAATAAATATATTAACTTCAATGGCAAAAGAAACCTTGTGAGTTTTTTTTTTGTTTGTTTGCTTTGTTAAAAAAATATTTTTATTGATTTCACAGAGGAAGGGAACTGGAGAGAGATAGAAACATCAATGATGAGAGAGAATCATTGATAAGCTGCCTCCTGCACCCCCCACTGGGGATCAAGTCCGCAACCCAGGTATGTTCCCTGACCTCTTGGTTCATAGGTAGATGCTCAAACACTGAGCCATACCCGCTGGGCTAGCTGGGTATTCTTTTATCATTACTTCATAGCAAAAATATTTGAACGATAAATGGACTATTAGCAGATTAAATGTCTTCAATTTTCTCCATGATTTGTATTGACTTATGCCTGTACACTTCCTGAATTCCTATTTGTTATGGAATGAATTCTTGAACATTTTTTCTCAACTGTCAGAATATGGCTACATAATCCACTTATAGTCCAAAATATGATCTGATATTCACTTTCACAATTAGGATTTGAGGTTAATATTATGTGGCAGCCATTTTCAACCCTGATGGCAGATTAGAGTCTCCTGAAAACTTCTGAAATTATGATACTGGTCTGCACCACAGACTAACTAATCAGAATCTTTATGGTAAGCCTAGATATCTAATCTTTAAAAAAATTTTCCAAGTGATTTTAATGTAAAGCCAGGGCTAAAATCACCACTCTATAGTTCTCTGTTTTCCAAAGTGCTTGTTTTAAATTGAAACCAAGTTATGTCTATACTATGGGTGTTTTGTTTTTGTTTTTGTAGTTTATCCCAATTTTTCATAATCATGGTTAACTGAGTGGAGGAGAAAGAGATTTTCAGCACTCTTTTGTTATTTTAAAGTAAATAATTTTTGTAAATTAATTTTGGTATAGTCATTAAATAAATTGAGATTTAACTAAGTTATATAATGTAGAAAAATGCAATATTTTATAAGCTCCTGTGTATTAATAGAAATCTTGATTATATTGAACAATAATTTTCATCATGTCTTCCCACAACATACTACTGACATTTATTCTAGAAGCTTAGTAAAAACAGTATGTCTGCTATGCAAACATAGGTTCTAAACAAGTCCCTTATCCCAGTTTTCCAAATTGCCATTCTCAGATTCCTTCTGCACAGAAATAAATTGTCAGTACTCCTACCTTGCTGATTTGGAAAGAGTATGTCTTAGAGTTGGTCCATGAACCTATTTATTACAGGAATTGGGGGTGACTTGTTTCAGATGGCTTTTAAAAATAATTTACAAATGGCCTTTGATTGTTATTTCCAACAGAGAAGACCTGACATTCCTGCTTTGAATTAAGAAAAGGTCATAGCTGCTATTTCAAGCTTCCCATTTCTTTTGCTTCTTTTAGAAATTTATTATCAGTCTCAAGATAAAGAAAAGTACTGCAGTCTTATGAAACAAAGTTTGCAAAAAATCTCCGTACTTTTTTCCTCTGCAGTGAACTTTGAATTTCAGCTCTATGTTCTGTAAAACCAGATGTTTCTTTTAACTTTTTGCAGCTGTTTTCTAGAAAACTAGATATTTTGCTTAAAATACATTTGTTCACTTTTGTATGGAACATAGAAACATTTAAAACTTCAGTGCATTTAACAAAATTGTACTGAATTAAATTATTCAGTGCCCCTATGTTAAGCACCAGAAGACATAATTATTTAAGAAATTATTTAACATAAAAGTTTAATTAAAAATAATAGAAAATATCTTAAGACAAGGAACCATATAGTAAATAAGAGATAAGGCATGTGGATAGGAGAAATCACAGGAGAGTAATAGAGTGGTCCAGGTTAATTTTAAGTTGTTCCCCAAGACTTGAGTATGTATACAAGGCAATTTCTTCGTGCCAAACCCAGTGGAGGCTAAAGTTCACTTCCAACAGGAAACTATTTTTTACAGTATTATTGTGAAATAGTTAATATACATCACTGTATAAGTATGACTTAATTTACATATATTGTGAAATGATTACCACAATAGGTTCAGCTAACACAGAAAGAAGAAAAGAAAAATTGGAAAAAATCTTCTGATGATGGTAACTCTTAGTATTTACTCTCTTGATGTTTCTGTATATTATACATCAGTGTTAGCAATCAGGTTGACATCCTTAGTACTTATTTATCTTCTAAGTTAAAGTTTGTAACATCGCCATCAAATTACTTCTCTCCACACACTCCACCTCTATCTGGTAACCACAACTCTGATCTCTTTTTCTATGAAGTGTTTTTGTTTTGTTTTGTTTTTAGATTCCCCATATAAGTGAGATCATGCAATGTGGTGTGTTGTTTTTTTTTTTCTATTTGATTTATTTCACTTAGAATAATGCCTTCACAGTCCATATGTGTTGCACATGGTATGGTGTTCTCAAGAAAAGTATTTTTGATGGCCTCCACATTTATAATTTTGTTTTATAATTCTGTGATTTGTCCTCCTGGAGGAAAAAACCACGTTCCCTTTGTCATACCCATAAAAAATCTGGGGTCAATTCTGACCCTGCATCTCATGCACGTATGTAGCCATAAGGTGCTTAAAGAATGTTAAAATGCTCTCTTCTACAGAACATAACAAAATAAAAGTTATGCTTGCCACTTTAGTCACAGAAACATGAACCATAGTGGTATGTAGAGCTTTATGTTCCAGATGGTGATGAGTCACTGATGGAGTCCCTAGGGTCTAATTGCACATCTTTCCTAAATACATATAAAGCAGTGGTTATGCAAAACAAGTGTTTTCATTGTTTCTTCCAGGAATTTTAATATAAATAGAAACATATCCTAAAACAAGCTTTGCTTTGAATCTAAAAACACCTTAGTTCTACCTAATAAAGGTCTACATTGACTGTCTATTTGGAATGCTGCTACAAGACTATGCAGTAAAAATAAAAATGTTGTAGCCTTAGATTCCCATATTGTTATATTGAAAAAAATATTATCAATTGTGTTTACGTAGATTATGCAATCTATATCATGTATCAGTGTTAGTTATAGTTATCATATTGATACCCCTAGTACTTATTTAATTTATAACTGAAACTTTTATAAGCTTTGTATATATAAATTTTATTCTATACAATGTTAAAATGAAATAATTCATACTTGTATTAAAAGCTGTTATGATGGTCTCTTCTATATTTCCCACAGTTCCACTGACCAGGTATTATTCTGAAACATTTTAATTTTATAGACAGTGAGAAGGAAAACAGCAAGATTGGACAAAGGGACCTCTAAGCCCCAATAAAATGTAAATACTATCCAAACTCTACACTAATTTCTCATTTTTCTCATCCTATTACAGTAGAGGAATTGCCTCTCCCATTTAAGTTTAACCTTTCCAAGAGGTCAGTTGGGAGCTATTCAGTAAACATTGCCTGGATAAATTTTTTGATGAATGGATGTTCTTTCTCATACTTAAGAAACTTACAATTCAACTATCCTGTCAACTCTTGATAGGTCCATCCTTCTGTTTCTCTTGGCTCCCTTTCATTAGCATTTGTTGAGTCTTTAAGGTACTGAGAGAAAAAGGGAGAAACAAAACAAACAAACAAACTCCTTGTCCATTTAAGCCCTCTTTACAGCTCTTTCACCTCCATCAAACTAAAAATTCTCTTGTTTCCTGACTCCCTTCTTTCATTTTCTTACATTGACTTACTTCCCATACTCTACCAATATGGTTCTTGTCATGTCTTCACTGAAGGTATTTTCCAAAGGTGGACAGTGATCTCCAGATAGCAAAATTAAAGACTCTTTTCAATTGGTCAATATATTTGATCACTTTGCAAATACTTAACATTGATGATCCACTATACAATATATACACTTTCCCATTATACTACATTCTCCTCAATTCTTCATTTTTATTTATTTATTTTTTGGCTGCTCCTTCACCACATCCTTTATTTAAACAAAACCATTAAATATTGAAAATTCTCAGGGCTCTAGTCTTGTCTTTTTTTCTCAGAGTTGGCTGTTTCTCTAGGCTAGAGTTCCTCAGCCTTGGCACTATTCATATTTTGGACTAGATAATTATTTGTGAGGGCTGTTCTGCATATTAGAAGGTGTTTAGCAGAATCCCCTCTCTCTACCCACTAGATGCCATAGATTCCATTAGTATACTCTCTTCAAGCTGTAATAACCAAAAACATCTACTTTGTCAAATGTGCCCTCAGCGGTCAAATCACCCCCCATGGGAGAACTGCTGTTCTAGGTGATATTGCAGTTCATGGTTTCTTTTACCATTCTGTAACCTAAAAGCTCTTGATTGATATCCATCCTATATTGATTTCTCAAGCTATCACAATCTCAGCTTCTTCACTGGTAGGCCTCATATTAAACTAATTATTGAAAAGGTAGGCCCCCACCATCATACTGTCCCTCTTCCATTTGTGAGCCTCATCAAATGGGCCCATCCAGACACTTGGAAGAAACATTGGAATAAATGCCCTATTAGAAAGCAATCACTATTTCTTATTCATTTTTTAAAATTTAATAAATCTTTATTGTTCAGATTATTACAAATGTTCCTCTTTTTCCCCCTATAGCTCCCCTCCACCCGGTTCCCACCCCACCCTCTGCCCTTACCTTCCCCCCCGCATTGTCCTCATCCATAGGTATATGATTTTTGTCCAGTCTCTTCCCGTACCTCCCACACCCTTTTCCCCCCAAGAATTGTCAGTCCACTCCCTTTCTATGCCCTATATTCACCAGTTTATTCTGTTCATCAGATTTTTTATTCACTTGATTTTTAGATTCACTTGTTCATAGACATGTATTAGTTGTTCATAATTTTTCTTTACCTTTTTCTTCTTCTTCCTCTTCTTAAAGACTACCTTTCAGCATTTCATATAATAATGGTTTGGTGTTGATGAACTCCTTTAGCTTTTTCTTATCTGTGAAGCTCTTTATCTGACCTTCAATTCTGAATGATAGCTTTGCTGGGTAGAGTGATCTTGGTTGTAGGTTCTTGCTTTTCATCACTTTGAATATTTCTTGCCACTCCTGTCTGTCCTGCATAGTCTCTGTTGAGAAGTCAGCTGACAATAATATGGGAGCTTCCTTATAGGTAACTAACTGTTTTTCTCTTGCTGCTTTTAATATTCTCTCTTTGTCTTTTGCTCTTGGCATTTTAATTATGATGTGTCTTGGTGTGGTCCTCTGGATTCCTTTTGTTTGGGGTTCTGTGTGCTTCCTGGACTTGTAAGTCTATTTCTTTCACCAGGTGGGGGAAGTTTTCAGTCATTATTTCTTCAAATAGGTTTTCAGTATCTTGCTCTCTCTCTTCTTCTGGCACCCCCATAATTCGGATGTTGGTACACTTGAGGTTGTCCCAGAGGCTCCTTACACTATCTTCATATTTTTGGATTCTTTTTTCTTTTTGATTTTCCAGCTGAGTGTTTTTTGCTTCTCTGTATTTCAAATCTTTGACTTGATTCTTGCGGTCCTCTAGTCTGTTGTTGGGTCTCTGTATAATATTTTTTATTTCACTCAGTGTATATTTAATTTCTAGTTGGTCCTTTTTCATATCCTCGAGGGTCTCATTAAATTTATCAGCCTTTTCTAGGAAATTTTTGAACAACCTTATAACCGTGGTTTTGAACTCTATATCCAAGTGTTTGTTTTCTTCCATTTCTTTCATTTGTGATCTGTTTCTTTGTCTCCGCATTTTTGCTGCTTCCCTGAGTTGGTAGAGTAGCTTTGTGTGCTAGGTGTCCTCTAGGGCACAGTGGCTCAGCCTCCCCAGTTACCTGAGGTGGATACCCTTGGTGCACCCCTTTGTGGACTGTATGCTCAGCCTTGTTGTAGTTAAGTCTTGATTGTTGTTGGTATCACAGGGAGGAATTGATCAGCTGTGTCTATGCTGGGAGAACTTCTGAGCTGGAGACACTCTTATGAGACAAGACTTGCAAAATTGCAAAAGCCTCTGTGCTCAATTTGGATGGGGCGAAGTTTCAGGGTGGAGCAGACAGCCTTGGTTTCCCATCAGCCCTGCCCTATGAGGCCCCTGGGTCTCAGTGTCCCTCTGTAATCACTACAAACACCTCTGAGAGAAAGCTGCCTCGAATTTTTCCCGCTGCCACAGTCCAGTTTCTCCCAGAATGAGTCGGGGTTCCCAGAAACTTGCCCGGAACTGGAGTTCAGCGCAGTTGGGAGCTTCTGTCTCTCTCCTGCTTTAGAAAAGCCAGCCACGCACTCAGCCTCCTGTGCATTCAGCAGTTAGTCCTCTCTGCACGCACGTGCCTCCAGACCTCTGCCTTCTGCAGCTCCTGAGTCTCAGTGTGCTTTCTTTTTCCTGACAGTCCAGATTACCCCCGAATGAGTCTGCTTTTCCAGTGTCTCGCCCAGGACTGGAGTTCAGTGCAGTCAGGAGTTTCCTTCTCCCTCCAGCTTTAATAAGCCAGCTGCACACGCAGCTACCCACACGGCCACCCACGCACATAGCCGCCCTTCCTCTCCATGTGTGAGTCTCCATACCTCAGCCTTTTGCAGCTCCTCTGAGTCTCAATGTGCTTTCCTCTTTCCTTCTAGTTGTAGAATTTCCACTCAGCCATCTTTCCTGTGGTTCTGGCTGGTATCCATTTTGTCTTTTATTTGTAGTTTTGATATTGTTGTGCGAGGCAGCAGTTTAGACGTTTACCTATGCTTCCATCTTGGTTTCTCCTCCTATTTCCTGTTGATTGTAATTCTGGAATTTCTCTCAAATCTAACCAGTTCTCTCCATCTCTACTGACACCAGTCTAATCCAGACCACCTTTTTATCTAGCTTCAGGGACTGTAGTAGTCACCCTCAGGCACTCTGCTTTTTTAATTCATTCTCCTCATTGAAGTCAAAACAATCTTTTTTTTTAAAGGTCATGTCATTCTCTTGCTTAGATTTATTCTTGATTTTCCTATTATCTTTACAATAAAGAACAGAAACTGTTTCAAAGCCTGAAGGATCTGTCCCTGCCAGCTTCTCATCTTTTTTTTTTTTTCTACTCTTCCCCACTTATTGTTTGTTTCAGCTTTATTGACCTTCTATCATTTTACTGAATCTGCTTTGTTCTTTCTTGGCACAGGACTATTGTGTAGAACGACATTCTACTGCCACATTGATCGAACTACTGTGGAACGCCTGTGTGGTAGGCAGACTCATAGATCCTCACTAATGTTTATTCCTCATTCCTGAAACCAGTACGTATGCTAGGTTTTAAGGAAAAAGGGAATTGGGGCTGCAGGTAGAATTAAGGCTGCTAACCAGCTGACAATAGGTAAAGAGATTACCCTGGAGTATCCAGCTGGGCCTCATGTAATCACATTTCCATAAATATGGAAGGAGAATGAAGCTCTCATAGGGATTGTAAGAAGGAGCCAGTTTACCATTGCTGGCTTATAAAATGAACGGGAAGTATCAACCAAGGAATAGAGAGTCTCTTAATGATGAAAAAGCAAGAACAGGAATTATCTTCTAGAGCCTCCAGAAGGAGTGGAGCTCTGCTGACATCGTGACTTCAACTCAATAAGATCCAGGGGAAACTTCCGACCTACAGAACTGTAAGCTACTTTGATATTTTTTAAACCACTAATTTTGTAGCGATGAGTTCAGATGCAATGGGAAACTATATACCCTGTTCCCCACACCCACCTAATTTGTTTTCCTTTTTCGCAGTCTTTCTTATACTACTTTTAGTTACATATTCAGTGACTCTCTGCTTTAGTAGTCTGTGCGCCAGTGAAAACCATTTTATTCTTATTTACTTCTACTTCTCAAAAAGGAGCACTTGGTGAATATTTTCAGGATGAGTGAACAAATGAAAAAATAATTTGATTTAGGCTCTAATTTTGCCCTGTCACATCACATAAACTTCTGCCACCTGTATTTTACTGAGTTATGATAAAAAAACACACACACAAAAAAACATGTCCTCTCTTTGTTTCAGTATTATGTTGAAACTCAATGAAATGAAGTATGGGGAATAACTTCAAAAGCCTTAAAGCACAATATAAATCTAAATTATTTGCACTGTATAGCAAACACAACAGTTAAATCAATATGTTTAATGAGTAAGCACCAATTAATGCTTGAATTTAATGATAGAAAACTGGCTAGTGCTTAGACATTTAGACAGAAAAAATTAATGCCATGCATAGTGAATCTACTTCTCTATTGAAAACAGACTTCCAGTATGAGGTGGTGAGGTGGGATAGGAATAAAACTTAGTAGTATTTACTAAGTATATGTTGGTAAATAGATAGTTTCACAAAGAACTATGATAGAAACTCTAGAAAACCTTTGTGACAGGAAACTATTCTGTATGAATATGCTGCGATACCTTGCACACGCCATCATTCTAGTATGTATAACCACTCCCCTCAACCTCAACCCCAAGTTTTATTTGTAGTCTGCTCACCAAGTAGTTGAGCTAGCTCTTTGAAACCTGGTTCAGTTCACTGCTCTCTGTAAAAATTGGTTTTAAAATTATTAGAAAATTGATTTGAGAAATATCTTTTTTTTAGGTGGGTTTTTAATTCAGGAAAATGTTAAAGCAACCTTGGGTCTGTATTGTTCTAACAGGAATAATTCTGTATAAACTGTTAAGTCAGATCCTGGAGAACTGAGAAGGTTAAAAAGGAAAACTGATTGTCATAAATTACAGGGAGCAGCTGCCTGTCATTAAGTTGATAACTGCAGGTAGCAGCTGCCACCTCTAGGACTGGCAGATCAAAGGAAAGTGGCTGGGATTATTATGATTTAGAAACCTGGAGGAAAAGTCTCATGGAGCTGAAACTCTCACCCATGAGGAGTGTGTGTTGGCTGACTGGTATTGGGCTCTCTGAGCTCTCAGAAGGAGCTCCCAGACCTCTGAGGCTGGTTACTCCACATCTGATGCTGATCTCTGAGCAGCAGGATGATACTGGTTCTGCAAGGGCTGGAAAACAGCAACCTGGAGTCAGTGGTTGCTACTGGCCAAACTACTGTTTCCTGGGTGGGTGTTGCTGGGGTGTTACCGACAGGAACAGGAAAGTCAATCCCTCCTCCAACCCTGTGCTACCCTCCAACTCCCCATCTGGGCAGAGCCTCCGCTGTTAACAGCAAAATTGTAGCAGTAGCCCCAGCATCATAGAAACTGTAGAAGGTTGGATCTGTCAGTGGTTTAATAGCAACACAGCAACTTTGAGGCACAGGAAATCTGAGAATGAGTGAGGTAAGATTTTAGATATTTCCGACATGATTCTAACAGTTTGTTACAGAGCCCATGACCCCCCTGCTACACAACACCTACCCTGATCTACTTTTAGAATCCTAGGGCAGTTTGGCAGCTCAGCCTGGCACGGAGTGGTAGAGTGCTCCTCACGCATGTCTCCTTCTGCAGGGTCTTTTTTTTCCTGTTAGAATGAAAGCTCTGAGGCAGGGCAAGTGCCACGTTTTGTTGGAGGTAAAGAACCAGAAAAATTCTCACCGTTGTTGCTTTTAAATTTGCGATTGTTTTCCCCCTCTTTCTCCTTGAAGGCTCAATAGCACTTTTTTTTTTTTTAATGGGAGGAAATAAATATAAGAGGTTACTGATTTTCTTTTTTAGTTTGGTTTCTAGAGTATTTGTTGCCACAGCAACTATTCCGAGTCTAGGGTCAAAACTCCCCATAAAACTTTGCCCTGCTGTGAGCCCGTGTTCTCATTTCCTGAGCCTTTTATTCTCTCCAGGTTCTGTGCTTTCTCATGGGACATTTTAATTATTAATTTTTTAAAACTATCATTTTCATTCCTGTAACAGTGGTTGGCAAACTGCGGCTCACGAGCCACATGCGGCTTGCGAGCCGTGGTTTGCCGCTCTGCTAACTAATGAGTTTGCTGACCACTGACCTAGACTCTCAATTCCAATAATTACAGGCTGTCATTGTTCCTTGTGATTAAGCCCCTATCCCCGTGGTCGGCAAACTCATTAGTTAACAGAGCGGCAAACCACAGCTCACGAGCCGCAGCCGACCACTGCTATAACATATCTTCATGCTGAAAGTCTTGGTCTTCTAAAAGTTTTTCTTATGATGAATCTCTTAGAGCTTTAAGTTGTTTTCCATTGACTTTAAAATAACTATGCTACTATCTTTTTAAATTTTGGTATGCTGTTTATCATTTTTTTCCTGTGTTTATTTCTATATTTCTATTTGCACCTTAATCCTTTTATCTCTCATAGGTGGGGCACAATGTATAGGTTTTGCACAGTCTATTCTCTATATAAACTAAGGCTCAATTGGCAGCACTCACAGGTGTTACCCCCACTCTCACCATTCTCAAATCCCAGAGAACGCCCTCACTGTAGCATTCTTCTCTTCCATGATCAGCCCTTCCTTCCTGGGTTTCTCACTTTCCCTTTAATTACCTGTTCCTCAGAATACCACAGCCAGTCAGTCTCAACCCTTTAATACCTTGGGTGATCGCCCTTAGAAGATTCAGCTGGACCCTTTGCTCCCTGCCTCTGCTCCTCAGTGATGGAATGTCCAAGGAAGTGGTGTTCTGGCTTTGAGGGGGATTATGTCAAAGGACACTATATGATAAAATGACCTTTGTTCAAAATGATCCTGGAAAACCCTTCAGAAAGATGCCTAGATAGAGATGAACGAACATATCTCTAATGCAGTCATGGGTGGTTTATTTCCTGATGAGAGACTTTCTTCAGTTGAACAATAGAAAAAGGATTAGGCATGAGGCGTGCAGTTTGAAACCTTGCAACATTTCATAATACTACGTTTAAACAATGAAACTGCAACCCATAAGTCAAGATGATCACACCATGAGAGGCATGTAGTGAACGAATAATGGATTCCATCATTTAAATGAATGTCTGATTTTATAATAGTATATGTCATTGATTTTCAACCAATGTGCCACAATAATTTTTAAAACATGCAAAAAGAAGGGTACTGACATTTTTCTCCTTATGTTGTAAAAAAAAAAAAATGACTTACAACCAACAGCCAACACAACAATAACCACCCAGTGTGAATGAATCAAACTTACATTTTGTCAGATTGGTAAAAAATATTTTTTGATGTGTCACAGAGTTTTACTAATTAGTTTGTGTGCTATGAGACAAAAAAGGTAGAAAATCACTGGTGTTTGTGAACAAAATGATCTCTTCACAGTTATTTACTCTAAGGCTTGAAGCCTAATGGTCCAACATAAGCAGAGTTTTTTTCATCTTTTAGAAAGGGAATTGCTAACTTCTAAATAAGATGGAATCAGCAGGTATTTGTGAGCCTGGGGTGATGTAGGAGCCTTCTGACAACTGTGAGCCACCTGTACTTGCCACCTGTTCAGGGACTCAAAATCACAAGAATAAAGTGGTGGATCTGAATAGTCCTCAGTGTCCTTTGCTCCTAACTCTACTGCCCATCTGCTAACAGGCAGCTGGCTTTCCAGTTTTTATCAAGTGCAGAGACGTAGGAGTCTGGTCTCAGGATGACGTGAGATGTGAAACTTTTCATCAGGCAGCCACTTGAACTTCCTCGAGTTGCAAATACACACCTGAGCCTCCTTAACCACCATCTGTTTCCCATGGGGCTTTGAGGAGAGGCTCAGAGCACCACACGATTCCATCTTGGGAGGATTCTAGATAGGCCAAAAGGGCAGCGGCACAGCAAGAGGAGCCTCGGCTGCGTTCCCTGAAGGTGGCCAGAGCTGCCACCTGCGATCATCTTGCAGCAGCTGCTCTTCTAGCCTTACCCACCTTGAAGTTGCATTACAGCTGATAGGGCTTTAGTGAAAAGCTGAGACTTGGGAGAACTTGGGTCAGGTAGAATAGTCCTGGTTTGACTCTACATTACAGATAATCCTTTCAACACTTTCTTATGTTTGTACTGCACTCTCCTATTGCTCTCCTCCCTCCCCCGTCAGGACAGAGTTTCAGCTGTCTTTCTGGAATCTAGGAGAATTAGAATTGCAAATAGTGTCACCTTAATTCCAAGGCTTCAGTTTCCAGGGATAAGCCTCTTGGGCAGGAAAGGGCCTCTCTAGAAGGGGGGATTGAGGCCTTCGGAAGCATATGGGAAAGGAGCTGTGCCTCATTCTGCAACCTACTCACATAACCTTTTCCACGAATAAGGCCAATTAAGCTAACTTGGTCTTGAAAAAGCTCAGTTACTCTTTTTTTTTATGGCTTCTGTTCACACAGAACAAATACCTCAGAGGAACCAACAAAAAGCTGGGTAGGTTATTACTTTTAAAGGTCATTCTAAGTGGAGAACATATTACACAAAACTTAAGTGACATGTTCACCTTAATGCTTCAGGGAAATGCCAGCTACAATCAGGGTCTGAATACAGGCATTCTCTTGGCAACGTTTCTCTATATTTACTAATAACTATTTTGCAATCAAAAGTACTAAAAAATAGCCCAGCCAATGTGGGGCAGTGGTTGAGCATCAACCTATGAACCAGGAGATCACAGTTTGATTCCCATCGCATCACTGATTCTCTCTCATCACTGATATTTCTATCTCTCTCCCCCTCTCCCTTCTTCTCTGAAATCAATAAAAAATATTTCTTAGAAGCGTGAAAAGTAAAAATACCAAGGACCAACAAATGAAGTCATTCACTACTTTTGGTGTAAGAATTTGGTGGTGATGGCATGAGGGAGGCAGCATTACTTAAAGTCATAGTAAACAGTAGGAACAGATAACAATGGGAATTGAAAGATAATATAAACCTGCCACTCAAGTAAGGTTTTCTCTTTAAGATTTACAGATTTTAAAAAAATACGAGAGAACTTTTAAAAATCTGTCCATATATTCTCTTATTCTCTGCTTTTTTGTTTTTTGGGGTTTTTTACTAGTACACCTTCCTCTCACTGTAGTCCCCTATGAACAATATCAGGGAACAATTGAAAAGAGTAGCATTTGTTCTCTGTTCTCTGGACAAGCTCCTAGGTCATAGAATTTCCAACCAATTCCCAACAAAAATTTATCTGGCTACCCATTTCCACTAAAATGGGAAATATAACTGATAAGATTGCTACAGTCAAAGCTTTGCCATTCTGAGTGTGATTTATAGTCTGCCGGTATTATTCATGCAGAGCATTAAAAATGCATGAACTTGTGAGTGCTCATCCATTCATTTTTATAGATGCCACTGGGCTTCAGCAGTGTCTCATTAAAGGCTATTGCAAATAATCCAAGACATTGTAGTTTTTATTTCTGACCCAAAGTGAGACTATATCTTATGACCTTATATTTCTGAGGTTTAAAAATGGGAGAGTTTTTGCAAGTGGTAATGGTTTTCCAGCTAAGACAAGAAGGAATAAAGATCTATAAATTTCCCTATTTCATTATGATGAAAGGTTAATGATTTCCATTTGACTGCTGTTAATATATGAAACACAGAGTATGTGACTCACGTTTGAAGTGATTCATTGAAGCCTCATAAAGTAAGAAACCTTGACAATTATGGTGTTAGTGGCACATTTCTTGAGCTCTTACTATGTGTCAGATGCTGCAGTAAATACTAGAATCACTCCAAAAATCCTAGGATGAAGGTAATATTATTAGCTCTGTTTTATAGAGAGGGACATGTATACTTAAAGTATTACAGACATAGGAATTGACAGAGACAGGATTCAAACCCAGGTCTGTCAATCACAGAAACATTTTTTTAATTTAAATTTTTCATCCTGGATTGAAATTAAAAATGTATCAAACAATCCTATTGTTTGACACAGGAGAGCTTACAATATGAATCCTAAGAGTCTGTAAACTTCATGATAAAGTTTCTATAGAAATTTATAAATTGTTCCAATAAAATGTTATCAATTTATTGCTTCCTATTCCAAAATCACTCTTCAATTCCTCCTTTAACACACTGAATGGCAGGCTCTCCTTTAAGGACTTTGCATCCAGCATGATGTTAAGGTTTCTCCAAGTAAGGCCCTGAAGGGCTATGGCAGGAGGAAAGGACTTCTCTTGGAGTTTTTAGAGGCTGCACCTTTAGTCAGTGGTGTGGGTGAGAGGACATTCTGTGATGCTCTGTCCCAGGAATGCACACACGATGTGTGGCTTGGCCTGCCTGGTCACAGAGCCCCCTTGCCTGCATGCTCCACATCCCCATCATATCCCGAGAGCCTTCACCAGGAGGCATCTGCTATAACTTGCACGCTCTCATGCTTTAACATGGGTGCATCCAGTGGAATTAAACGTTTAACTAAAACACAAACCCCCAAAAGATATAAATTGACTTGACCACTTTTCATTTAAAATGTTATCTCTCACCACCACCTCTGGATTCGGGGTGAAGGGAGGCCCAGCCCTCCCCCTGGGGTAATCAAGGTTATAGTGCCAAATTCTGGGGCATTGTCACTTCTCTTGGGAGTAAATTGGCTAACAGCATTCGGGCTGAAGGAAAGATCTGGCCATGTCAGTGCCCCCTATCCTATAGCCCTCCTAAAAACCTGTGGCTCCCTCTCCACCCACAGCAGGGCTCCATCAGCCCCAGCATGCTGGGTTGCCTGCTCACAGGCGTGGCTCACCTGTGCCTGGAGAATCTCTGTTTGACAGTTGACTACATACCATAACAGTGGCCTGGACTACCTAGTGAAGTTCTCTGCCGTATGGTGTGTTGTGAGGATACCTTCTCCAATGAGGTCTGAACCTTGCCTTGGAAAGAAGAACCACATTTCCAATTTGTTCTTCCTAGGTTACTCTCTGTCAGTAGTAGGGTATTTGTTAGAATTCTCTTTCCAACTTATAGTTAATCTTTTATTATAATTTTTAAATTGACATTATTACGGATGGCCCCAATCCCTCCCCCGCATAATCTCACTTTTTATATTAAACTTTCCCTGTTTTTAAATTACTATGTGGTTTCTGTCTCCTGACTGGATGTAGATTGATACAGATAGTAAACAGGAAGCACATAGTGTGGGTTAAAAAGGATAACACAGTTTCTTATATTTCTCACCCTCTACCCCATGGCTCTATGGAAATATGCATTAGCTTAAATTTTACTGGTTTTTGTTTAGAAAAGTTATAGTGAAATTTACTTCTTCTTAAAATTTTAGTAAAATAAATTTCATAAAAGAAACTACATTCTAACAGACAATCAGTGCATAAAACCTGGATTTCGTTCTTCTACTGTTTAAGCATCTTTATTAATGAGTTTCCTAAACTGAGACTCCTTTTAGATTATGGGAAAGCATGGGCAAAGTTTTCTTTTAAACAGAGTATGACAAGTTGACAGACAAATTAGTGGATGGTGTAGCTGAAATAGGAAATAATATAGCAGCTATTTCCAAGAAGTTAAAAGCTAGGCAATGCCTCATTTCAAACGCAGAGAAGTTAATTATGCTGTGGTGGGAATGATAAGATATGAAGTGATCAAAATAATCATAATGGCTGGTTGAGTTGTTTGTAGTTTGTGAAATGTTAAGTGAGATATGCTTATTAGACATCCAGTAGGAGATGTTATGTAGGCAAAAGATACTCAAATAAGGAATTAAAGGGAAACGTAGTGACTAAAGGTTATAACTTGGGAGTGTCATTGTCACGAAGTGATTGACAATACTTAGAGGGAGAGTTCACATATAAAAAAATAAACTAAAATAAGGGTATGAAACGGAGCTGTGGGAAACTAATATTTAGATATCAAGGATAGAGCTATGGGAAACTAATATTTAGACACTGGCTGGTATAGCTCAGTGGTTGAACGTTGGCCCAGGAACCAAGAGGTCACTGGTTTGATTACCAGTTGGAGCACATGTACAGGTTGCCAGTTCGATCCCCCCAGTGGAGGTGCATGCTAGACGCAGCAATAGGTGATATTGATTATATTTCTCTAATCAATACAGATATATATACATACACACACACACACACAGGCACACACACACAAAATAAAAGGCCAATATGTAAATCGACCAAATGGTGGAACGACTGGTCGCTATGACATGCACCGACTGCGAGGGGGCAGAAGTTCAATGCAGGAGCTGCCCCCTGGTGGTTAGTGTGCTCCCACAGGAGGAGAGCTGCTCAGCCAGAAGCCCTGAACCGGCTCACGGCTGATGAGTGCAGCGGTGGTGGCAGGAGCCCCTCCCTCCTCTGCAGCAGCAATAAGGATGTCTGACTGACAGCTTAGGCCCGCTCCCCTAAGCTGGCAATCAGACATCCCCCGAGGGCTCCTGGACTGGGAGAGGGTGCAGGCCAGTCTGAGGGATGCCTGCTCCCCCCCCGCCGAGTGCATATGTATGCACTAATATATGTGTGTGTGTGTGTGTGTGTGTGTGTGTGTGTGTGTATATTTATATTTATATTTATGAGTTAGAACCAGTAAGGAGGAGGAAATGTGATAGGGAAATGGGGGAGGAGCACATCAGGAGAGGATCATGGGAAGGAAAACCTTCCAAGAGAAAGAAATCCACAGTGTGGTACTGCCAACAGAACAATAACACAGAATTAGAGAAGTATAAACATTTTATTTGTTGTCATTTCATCACAGAAATAAGATGGTTGCTGAAGGGGAATGTAAAGGCAAAGGGAGTTTTTAATGGAAAATACTAGAATGTTTATAAGCAGTTGGAATTTTTCAGAAGAGAGGGAGGACATTGTAAATCAGAAGAGAGGGGGTAGAATTGATGAAAGAAATACCTGGAGAAGACAAGAAGACACTCGCTGAGTAAAAAGGGAAGGGTGGCTTTTTGAGAGGATTGGGAACACTCCCTTCTAACATCATGGAGGGCAGAAATTAAAGAGCACAAGCAGGTAATGGGAAAATGAGGAAATTACCATTTATTTTATCACCTATATTTTCATAAAATAGGAAGCAAGAATTTGGGGGAAATATGGCTAGAAGAGTTTTGTAGGGGGGAAAAGATTAGGAAATTGGGAAAAATTGGGAAGTGAACTTAAAGCATGAGTAACGTGTGTGTGTGTGTGTGTGTGTGTGTGTGTGTGTGTGTGTTTAATAGTTTTAGTTGCCTGAGTGCCAGTGCAAAGTAGGAAACAGGTATGCTTTAAAAGACTAGATTTTTTTTCCAGATGAGGGCAATGGAAAGAGAAGGGAGCAATGGATTGAAAATATTCTAAAGGGAGGATTATAATGATGGAATCTACACTGTGTAAGGGGGGAAGGGGAGTTCCCACATCTCCTTGGTTTCACTTTCCACAATTTCAGTTACCTGCAGTCATTGGTGGTCTGAAAATATTAAAGGGAAAATTTCAAAAATAAATAAATCATAAGTGTTAAATTGTATACTCTTCTGAGTAGCATGATGAAATCTTATACCAGGATTCCTGCTTCATCCTATTTGGGACATAAATCGTCTCGTTGACCAGAGTCTCCACACTGCATGCGCTACCTACCTGTTGGTCACTTGGTAGCCCTCTAGGTTATCAGGTTAACTCCTGGTATCACAGTGATTGTGTTCAAGGAACTCCTATTTTACTTAATAATGGCTCCAAAGCACAAGAGTAGTGATGCTAACAATTCAGATTTGCCAAAGAGAAGCTGTAAAGTGCTTCTTTTAAGTGAAAAGGTATGTGTGTATAGGAAAAAATCACACAGTATATATAATATACCCACTATTTCAGGCATCCTTTGGGGGTCTTGGGATGTATCCCCCACAGATAAGGGGGGAACTACTGTCGTAGATATAACTGAACTGAGGTAAAAGAAAGACCTTACAGATGAAAGGAGGACAAGGAACTCAAAGCCAAGCCTTTGCTGTATTGAAAGAAAGTTACAGTAGGACACAGAAACGCAATCTAAGTTTAATTTGTTGGGTGGCATTTATTTGTGTTTCCCAGGAAGAGGATGGAGAATAGTGGAATAGTGAATTATTCTGGTGTTTTCAGGCAAATATCAGCTAGCATGAGGACCTTAGGGAAATGTAATGAGAGCCTCCTCTCACTGACAGCTCAAGTTCTGCATAAGACAGCACACCCAGAAGTCTGTTATGACAAAGTCATATATATTAGTCTTTCCTTCCCTACAAATTATTTTGTACCAGAGGTTTCCTGGTGGATTTAAAAACAAACCAGTAAGTAATCAAAATCTTTGAAAATTCAATGTTATAGCTCTACATGATGGTGATCTGTTGTGGTTAAGGAATCAATGTGTGCCACATGAAGCAGAGTGACTGGGGAACTGAGGCCTTATTTCTGCAACTGGAATAATTGGCTAGTTTCCATATCAGAAGAAAATACACCAATTTCTCACTGAACACTTCTCTTAGACATCAATAAAATGATAAGTGGCAAAAATACAGCCATTAAAGTTGTTGAGTTTGCCATGAAAATATAACATGTTGACAGGCTAGCCTTCAAGTCTCTTGGCTCCAATCGGGTACATTCAAGGCACCAGGTTGCAAATATTAACAAGATGATAAGCTGGGTTTTTTGTTGTTGTTCTTATCTTTGTTGCTTGCTCTTTCTCTGTGACTTAAGGGCTCACCTGGGTGATATTGTTGTTTCAAGTTTCTATATTGCTTGCAGAAACCTGCTTCTTCCATTCCATAAAAGAGAAAATGCTGTGAGGGGATAGGTAACAATTAGAAAAATTAGGCATGTGTCATGATGCTGCTATTAAATGCTACAATATAATATCTACTGCTATTTCCAGTCTAGTTCTTAGTGATTACAGAAATTTAGTCTCACTCAGCTTATTTAACATTTGGCATGATTATTAAAGATCCTTCTGCAAATCAAGAAAATTAAAAATACTGCAAGTCTGTAAAATAGCTGAATAACAATCTTAATTATCCCACTTATAGATGTCCTCTATTTTCCTGAAGTCACTTCCATATATTTTAATCATTCTGTATTGCCCTGTATCAACTGTAACTAAGGTAAAAAGCTCTAATATAGGACAACTATATCAGAGAACCAAAAATGGGTAAGAAATATGAAAAACTGTGCTCTAGTCAGATGGCTGTATGTATACCTATTGTTTCATCTAGCCCAGTGATTCCCAGCCATTGTTTTGGCCGTGCCCCACCTAAGCATCTCTAAAATCCTGATGACCCCTGCCCCATGACATATAATTCTTATTATTCAAAAAGTGAATTCCTGTTCACATGGAGGAAGTCTAAAAGACCATTAACTTGATCTAAACAAGATTCCAAAGAACATGACATCCATGAAAGAGAAAAATAAAAGAACAAAAGGACAGTTGAAGTATTGAGGAACAAATCACTAAGAAATTGTTAAATAATAATAATATGAAGTGATATGAAAAATAGCAAATAAAGATTCAAACATGTAATAGAGAACTGAAATGCATAAATATGTCATAATATATATTTATATATACTGTATATGAGGCCCCTAGAACCAGAAGAAATGCAAAAAATTCACTGTTAATATCTCATTCTTGAAATCTCTTTCTTAAAAATCAAATTGCCCCCCTGTGGGGTGTGTGCCCCATGTCGATCAAAATACTAATCAGCCCCATCTCTCCAAAATTCAGTCTCCTCCTTCTCTTTGCTGCAAGTGTATATATCTGATGTTTTAAAAAATAAAACAAATATAACCTCAACCTCTTCCATACTAACATAAAAGAGAGCAGAATTTAAAAAATGTTTTTATTTTAATACTAGTGGCCTGGTGCATGAAATTCATGCACATTAAAAGGGGATTAATTAAAGAAAATAATTTAATATTGCTATTTGCCCTTTCTCTATAATAGAAGTGTCAGAGATGAAAGAAAATTAGTAAAATGTATATGAAAACCTTCCTCCTGTCAGAGTCTGGGGCACACCACAGGACCCAGAGTCAAGTCCCTACCCACCCACATGCGCCTCAAAATTGTGTGAGACCCAGACCTGGTGCCTCCCCCCCACCCCACCATTGGGCTAGATCCAGACCTGGCCAGTCCCACCCTTGTCAAGCCCCACCAGGCAGGAGATGGAGCCTCAGGTCCCCTACCCAGCACCAGGACAGAGGACGTGACCTGAGGTCCCCCAGCCCAGACTGGGGCAGGGGACATGCCTTGCGGTCCCCTGTCAAGTCCCGCCAGGTTTGGGATGCAGCCTGAGATCCCCTGTCAAGCACTGCCGGGTGGGGGGCACGGCCTGAGGTCCCCCATCAAGCCCTGTAAGGCAGAGTGGTGCAGCCTCAGGTTGCCTGGCCCAACACTGGGAGGGGGGCGCAGCCTCAGGTCCCACATCAAGCCCCACTGGCAGGGGGATGCAACCTCAGGTCCCCTGTCAAGCCCCACTGGGCAGGGGGCACGGCCTGAGTTCCCTGACCCAGCACTGGGGGTGTACCTTGAGGTCCCCTGTCAAGCCCCACTGGGTGGGGGCCACAGCCTGAGGTCCCCTGTCAAGCCCAGCCAGGCAGGAGGCGCAGCCTCAGGTCCCTTGGCTCAGTGCTGGGGCGGGGGGCATGGCCTGAGGTCCCCCATCAATCCCTGCTGGGTGGAGGGTGCAGTCTGAGGTTCCCTGGCCTGGTGCTGGGGTAGGGGGTGCAGCCTGAAGCCCCCTATCAAGACCCACCTGGTGGCAGGCACGGCCTGAGTTCCAATGGCCAAACACTGGGGGTGCACCTTGAGGTCCCCTGTCAAGCCCTGCTGGGTGGGGGGTGTGGCCTGAAGTCCCCTCTCAAGCCCCACCTGGTGGGAGGTGCAGCCTGAGGTCCCCCAGTCTGGCGCTGGGGTTGGGGGAGCAGTCTGAGGGCCCCTAGCCCAGCACCAGGATGGGAAGCACAATTTGAGGTCCCCTGTCAAGCCCTGCCGGGTGGGGGACATGGCCTGAGGTTCCCTGTAAAGCCCCATGGGGGTGGGGGAGGGCGTAGCCTCAGGTCCCTGCTGATTGCTCCTTAAGACTCCTTATAGGAGAGAAACCAAGATGGCAGCATAGGTAAACACCTAAACTGCTGCTTCGCACAACAATATCAAAACTACAACTAAAAGACAAAATGGACACCATCCAGAACCACAGGAAAGCTGGCTGAGTGGAAATTCTACAACTAGAAGGAAAGAGAAAAGCACATTGAGACTCAGAGGAGCTGAAAAAGGCTGAGGTAGTGAGACGCAAGTGCGGAGAGAACTGGCAGCTGAGTGAGTGGCTGGCTTTCTCAAGTGGGAGGGAGACGGAAGCCCCCAACTGCACTGAACTCCAGTTCTGTGCGAGACTCTTGGAACCCAGACTCATTCGGGGGGAATCTGGACTCTCAGGAAAAGAGAAAAGCACACTGAGACTCAGGGGAGATGGAGAGGACTGACTGCTGAGTGCGTAGCTGACTTTCTCAAGCAGAAGGAAGATGGAAGCTCCCAACTGCATTGAACTCCAGTTCTGGGCAAGACTCTGGGAACCCAGACTCATTTGGGGAGAAACTGGACTGTCTGGCAGTGGGCAAAACTCGAGGGCGGCTTTCTCTCAGAAGTGCTTGCAGTGATTACCGAGGGACACTGAGAACCAGGGGCCTCATAGGGCAGGACTGACGGAAAGCCAAGGCTGTCTGCTCCGCCCTGAGACTCTGCCCCATTCAAGCTGAGCACAGAGGCCTTTGCAATTTTGCAAGTCTTGCCCCATAAGGGTGTTTCCAGCACAGTTCTCCCAAGGTAGACACAGCGGATCCTCACAGCCAATTGGCCTGGAGGTCAATTCCTCCCAGTGATACCAACAACAATCAAGACTTAACTACAACAAGGCCATGCACACGGTCCACAAAGGGGTGCACCAAGGGTGTCCACCTCAGGTAACTGGGGAGGCTGAGCCACTGTGCCCTAGAAGACACCTAGCACACAAAGCTACTCTACCAACTCAGGGAAGCAGCAAAAATGCGGAGACAAAGAAACAGATCACAAATGAAAGGAATGGAGGAAAACAAATGACTGGATATAGAGTTCAAAACCATGGTTATAAGGTTGTTCAAGAATTTCCTAGAAAAGGCTGATAAATTTAGCAAGACCCTCGAGGATATGAAAAAGGGCCCACTAGAAATTAAACATACACTGACTGAAATAAAAAATATTATACAGAGACCTAACAGCAGACTAGATGACCGCAAGAATCAAGTGAAAGACTTGAAATACAAAGAAGGAAAAAACACTCAACCAGAAAAGCAAAAAGAAAAAAGAATCCAAAAATATGAAGATAGTGTAAGGAGCCTCTGGGACAACCTCAAGTGTACCAACATCCGAATTATGGGGGTGCCAGAAGAAGAGAGAGAGCAAGATACTGAAAACCTATTTGAGGTAATAATGACTGAAAACTTCCCCCACCTGGTGAAAGAAATAGACTTACAACTCCAGGAAGCGCACAGAACCCCAAACAAAAGGAATCCAAAGAGGACCACACCAAGACACATCATAATTAAAATGCCAAGAGCAAAAGACAAGGAGAGAATTTTAAAAGCAGCAAGAGAAAAACAGTTAGTTACCTACAAGGGAGCTCCCATACGACTGTCAGTTGATTTCTCAACAGAAAATATGTAGACCAGACAGGAGTGGCAAGAAATATTCAAAGTGATGAATAGCAAGAACCTACAGCCAAGATTACCCAGCAAAGCTATCATTCAGAATTGAAGGTCAGATAAAGAGCTTCACAGATAAGAAAAAGCTAAAGGAGTTCATCAACACCAAACCAGTATTATGTGAAATGCTGAAAGGTATTCTTTAAGAAGAGGAAGAAGAAAAAAGTAAAGATAAAAATTATGAACAACAAATACATGTCTATGAACAAGTGAATCTAAAAATAGTGAATAAAAAATCTGATGAAAAGAATAATCTGGTGAATATAATAGAATCAGGGGCATAGAAAGGGAGTGGGCTGACAATTCTCGGGGGGTAAGGGGTTTGGGGGTGTGGGAAGAGACTACACAAAAATCGTACACCTATGGATGAGGACAGTGGGGGTAAGTTAACGGCAGAGGGTGGGGTGGGAACTTGGTGGAGGGGAGCTATAGGGGGAAAAAAGAGGAACAATTGTAATAATCTGAACAATAAAGATGCATTAAATTTTTTTTAAAAGGCTCCTTTGGGAACTTGGCCTCAGCTGTAAGTGCAGCCATCTTTGTGACAGAGTGATGGTCAATTAGCATATTCCCTTTTTTATTAGATAGGATTCTTTCTCAATGAATGACATCCCTTTTCATTTAACTGAAGGCAAAAATTATATTATCTTTAACATTGTCTCTCACTTAACCCTGTAACCACATCATCATTTAATTCTGTTGATATTTTCCCTCTTATCTTATAGGTAGTTCTCAAACCCTTCCACTACTCAATATCTTCATCAGAATTCCTGTAATTCAAGCTGTCATTGTTGACCTGGAAAACTGCAATGTCTTCCTAGGATGACAGGCAACTCTCACTAACTTGGTTATTCTCATTCTCTATTCGGCAACTTATGTACTCATTTAAAAAGTAGACCTTATTTTGCCATGTCCTTGATTGTAACCCACTAATTGTTTCCCATACTCTTTGGATAAGAATCCATTTCTTCAACATGCCAAAGAGACCTCATATAGATTGTCTTCTGTAACTAAGTCATGGTTTTCTTCTATAACTCTCCCAAAATTAAAAGGTCAGCTTTAGGTTATTACAATTCCTACAACATCATGCACATTTCTGCCTCAGGGGTTTTGCTCGGGCCATTCTGTCTGTTTAATATATGGTCATTTCTCTTTCTCTAATTATTTTTCAACCTTCATATTGTCATCTCAGAAAGCTCTTCTCCTGTGAAGCCAACACATACACATACACAATGCCAAGGCTGAAAAAAATCTCTACTCCCCTGCTTGTTGTACAGACAGGTATTGACTCTGTTATCTACACTAATAAAAGAGAAACAATGAAAATTGACCATCCCTCCACTACACCCACCAGCCAATCAGAATGAGTATGCAAATTAACCCAACAAAGATGGTGGTTAATTTGCATATGCAGGGCCCAAGTGGCCTGGGTCCCAGGAACAATCTTGGGACTTAGGCTGCTCCTAGCCAGTCCACACTTAGGCCCTGAGCTGCAGGGGTCCCAGAACTCCCCCTGTCTACTCTGGGCCTACGGGCGCAGGGCCCCAGCTGCTTGTGCATGTGCCGGCGCCAAGAGGTGGTCCAGGTCCATGCCCCCAGCCCAGCACCCATGACACAGGGCTGGCTGCTGGCCCTGGAGGCATGCAGAGACCCTGGCAGCCACCGCCACGTGGTCCAGGGTCCCCGCATGCCCCCCAGCCCAGCGCCCAGGACACAGGGCTGGCTGCTGGCCTCGGGAGTGTGCCCCCAACCCCTGGGTGGTGGGGACATGCCCCTAGCCCATTGGACACAACACAGGGGGTCCTTTGCTGCATGAGCTGCAGAGGAAACTTCTTTTCTTTTTAAATATATATTTTATTGACTTTTTTACAGAGAAGAGGGGAGAGGAATAGACAGTCGGAAACATCGAGGGAGAAACATTGATTAGTTGCCTCCTGCATACTCCTCACTGGGGATGTACCTCCTACCAAGGTACATGCCCTTAACAGGAATCAAACCTGGGACCCTTCAGTCTGCAGGCCAACAGTCTATCCACTGAGCCAAACCAGTTCAAGTGTAAATATCTTTTCTGACCGCTCATTGGCTAAGCTCCCTGTATACCACCACTTGCAGTGTCCTTGGTAACTTGGGTTATAAGAATCCAAGAAGGTGATATAGGGTTTTTCCACCACACTTCTGGAGGAAAAAATGAAGGTCTGTTGCTGGAGGGGCTAAGAAATGTCCTATCCTGCCCTAGCCAGTTTGGCTCAGTGGATAATGCCTCGGCCTGCTGACCACAGGGTCTGGGTTCAATTCTGATCAAGGGCATGTACCTAGGTTACAGGCTCCTCCCTGGCCAGGGCCCACATCAGGGCTCATGCAGGAGGCAACCAATCAATGTGTCCCTCTCACATTGATGTTTCTCTCCGTCATTCCCTCTCTCTTCCACACTATCTAAAAATCAATGGAAACATATCCTCAGGTGAGAATAAAAAAAAGAAAGAAATGTCATATCCTATGAAATACACATCTTGAAAATGCCTAAAGAAAGTTGTCATTTTTTTCACAGTGAAGGGACTAGAGTGTGTTGATGAAAACACCTTGGCGGCTGCGGTGGCTGGCAGTGGCTGCAGCAGCGGGGAAATAGGCTGTTGCCTTCCCTTGATCAGCCCGGTCGCCTCCTGCAGAGGGTGGGCAGACTGCTCTCCCATGAGGAGCAGGCCTAAGCCATCAGTAGGACATCCCATGAGGGCTTCCAGTCTATGAGAGGGGGCAGGCTAGGCTGAGGGAACCCCCCTCCGTGCACAAATTTCATGCACTGGGTCACTAGTAGTTTATAATAATTATATGTGATCATCTGATAGATGTTACTTTTCAACCATAAATTCTGTTTCCTGAGGATAATGACCATGTTTCTTTCACTTACTTTTTATTTTAAACCCAACACAGTGTCTGGCACTTAGAACTCAGTAAAATATTGGACTGTATTATGTGCCACATTTTCACTTGTCTTTTCTTAAACTCTTAGATTACTAAGTCCTGGACTAAATGGCAGATGCTTACTTTCATAGCTAAAAGTGTAGATTTTATTAAAATTAATCAACATTGTTTACAGAGCTTTGATGTTCAAATGATTACATTAATAGCTGAGAGTAGCTGAAGGCTACCTGGTTTCCAGAAGTCGTGTTTTGATCAGCAATTAAGAAAGATAAGAAACAGGGAGATGGAGTAATAGTTTGAGAGGAGACCTAAAACAAAAATGAGCAAATATGTTCAAAGGTAGCAAATAGGCCGTTCTGTTTAAGGCAGAAAGTTTAGTAAGTGATTATGAATATACTAGTGTCCCGGTGCAAGGATTCATGTACATTGAAAGCAAATTAATTAGAAGAAATATTTTAATACCACTATTTGCATCTTCCTAATGAAAATAAAATAGGATTCTACTAAATCTCCTATCTACCTACTCCAGGACTTCTGTAAGAATCAAATGAGATGAGGCACAGGAAGATGCTTTGCAAACATTTGGTTAAACTGTAAAATGTTTGCACCTGGCTATACAGCAAGTTGGGTTCCTAGACTGAAGAAACTCCAAGGAGGTTAGTCGCTAGGGAGAGGAAGCCAGGTGTTGCTATGTGATGCCATTACCCATCAACCATTTCTGGGATGGGCTGTGGGCCTCATTTTGCACCATGGGGTCTTGGTAGCATTGGCTGCGATTTGGTGGGGTGTCACTCTAGGGTGGTGGCAGGGCTTGTGTCCCACTTGGGGGAAGCCGAGTGTTGGTTTGTCAGTGTCAGGTTCGGGGTGCCGTTTATTTTGGAATGACCAGTGCACGTCATGGCAGCTCCTGTGTTGAGCGTCTGCCCCTGGTGGTCAGTGCACATCATAGCTACCAGTTGGGTGGGTGGACACTAGCCTTTTATATATATAGATACTTTGGGAATGGATAGTTGGTCTAATCTGGATGAAATATTTCCTGATAAAGTCCATCAAGTCTGAATCCATTTGTTCCTAATATCTTATAACAGCTATTTCCATGTAGTAATTATTAAGATTTGCCTATATACAAAGTCTCATCTCTGTTTGTCTAAAGGAACAATATCTACAGAAGACGATATGTAAGGCTAGGGCAGTCTCTGCATAGGGACCAAATGGGTCACTGTGAAGTGCTTTTTTATCATCTTGGGACACCAGCAGATATAGAGTATCTTGGTACCAGAGGTTTTGAAAAAAATTACAGATCTCAGGAAGAATTTGTGAAGTTCTCTAGATCATTTTGGGTGAAAAAGAGGGATTTTTCCTCTAAAAATTATGTGAAGGGGACTAAAAACAAAGGATCTTTAAAGATGATTTTATTAATTCATGCATAGGCTGGCATTGAAGTTTATGTTACAAGTTATAATTAAACATGCCATTGAGGCTGAATTTACGGTCAAAGTTATCTCATGTAAAGTTTTTAGTACAATAGAAAACCTAGAATAGTTTAAAATGTTATTTCCTCTTTGTTAACAAACATAATTTTATAAACTGGGACCTTGACCTTCTGTAAAGACTTAAACCAATGGACCATGACTGAGCCATGAATTGAGAGGAAGTACCTAGGATGCTGAAAAGAGGGAAATGTGACTCCCTTGTTGGCAAAAATTCAGAGGCAAATATTTAATTTATTTACAGACGTTTTGAAAAAGAACATTCCCTGTAGATTTAAAAATCTCATTATAATTTGATATTGTTCTAATAAACGTTTCCTATTTCAGTATATAATCTGATGTTTTCCCCTCTGAGAAAGAAAATAAAATCTGCATTTTTATGAAAAGTCAGAAGTGAAAAAGCACATAATTTTGAGGCATGGATTATCTCTTATATTAGGAACTACACTGATACTATAAATTTGTTTTTGATATTTCATCAAAGGGTCATTTTCTCCAAGAATATGTAGTTAAAGGCCATTTAAAGCACCTAGAATTCAGAGTCAAACAGGCTTGGGTGCAAAATTTAAATCTTCTATTAAGCCATGAACCCCAGACATGCTCTCTAGGGTCTCTGAATCTTTGTCTCGTCATTATGAGAATATAATATTTATACATTGTATGTATGAGATTCAATGAGACAATAAATGGAGAAGACTTAGTAGTAAGTAGTAGTTGCTTGATAAATAGTAACTGTTGTTGGTGCTTTTATTGTAGTACTGATATTTATATTCAGAGAACCAGATTATTTTACATGAATCTTGTATGCTTCTCTAATGAAATGGTACTTAATAGAGGTGTCTATAAAAAAAAGCAGAAGTATCTGCTATTCCAAAGCATGTGTAGAAGACATTTCAGGTTTTCAGCTGACCAGAATCCATACATTCAAATTCCAATAACAATAATGTGGAGACACACTCCTCTCTTCCTCTCTTCCCCTATGTTCTTCTTTTTTTTTTTTATAAATCTTTATTGTTCAGATTATTACAGGTGTTCCTCTTTTATTTTTCCCCTTAGCTCCCCTCCAACTGATTCCCCACCCCACCCCATGCCCTTACCCCCGCCACTGTCTTCATCCATAGGAGTAAGATTTTTGTCCAATCTCTTCCTGCATCCCTCACACCTGCTTCCCCTGAGAATCGTCAGTCCACTCCCTTTCTATGTCCCTGATTCCATTATATTCACCAGTCCATTCTGTTCTTCAGATTTTTCATTCACTTGATTTTTAGATTCACTTGTTGGTAGGTATGTATTTGATGTCATTTTGTTGTTCATAATTTTTATCTTTACCTTTTTCTTCTTCTTCCTCTCCTTAAAGAATACCCTTCAGCATTTCATGTAATCCTGGTTTGGTGGCGATGAACTCCTTTAGCTTTTACTTGTCTGTGAAGCTCTTTATCTGACCTTCACCTCTGAATGATAGCTTTGCTGGGTAGAGTAATCTTGGTTGTAGGTTCTTGCTGTTCATCACTTTGAATATTTCTTGCCACTCCCTTCTGGCCTGCATAGTTTCTGCCGAGAAATCAGCTGACAGTCGTATAGGTACTCCCTTGTAGGTAATTAACTGTTTTTCTCTTGCTGCTTTTAATATTCTCTCTTTGGCTTTTGCCCTTGGCATTTTAATTATGATGTGTCTTGGTGTGGTCCTCTTTGGATTCTTCTTGTATGGGGTTCTGTGCGCTTCCTGAACTTGTAAGTCTATTTCTTTCACCAGGTAGGAAAAGTTTTCTGTCATTATTTTGTCTAATAGGTTTTCAATATTTTGCTCTCTCCCTTCTTCTGGCACCCCAAAAATTCGGATGTTGGTTCACTTGAAGTTGTCCCAGAGGCTCCTTACACTATCTTAATATTTTTGGATTCTTTTTTCTTTTTGTTTTTCTGGTTGGATGTTTTTTGTTTCTACATATTTCAGATCTTTGGTTTGATTCTTGGGGTATGTTGATCTACAATTGAGTTTCTGTATATTCTTTATTTTAGACAGTATATGCTTCATTTCTGACTGGTCCTTTTCCATTTTTTTGGCATTCTCATTAAGGTCCTTGAAGGTCTCACTAAGCTCCTCAGAAGTGTCATCAAGTTTCTCAGCGGTTTTTAGAAGATTCTTGAGTAACCTTATAAATGTGGTTCTGAACTCTATGTCATCCAGTAGTTTGCTTTCCTCCGTTTCTTTCATTCATGACATGTTTCTTTGTCTCCACATTTTGGCTGCTTCCCTGTGTTGATGGAGTGGCTTTGTGTGGTAGGTGACCTATAGGGGGCAGTAGCTCAGCCTCCCCAATCACCTGATGTGGATGCTCTTGGTACATCCCTTTGTGGGCTGAGTGCAAAGTCTTGGTGTAGTTAAGCCTTAATTGCTGTTGGTACGCTGGGAGGAATTGACCTCCAGGCCAATTAGCTGTGAGCACTCCCTGAGTCTATAATGGAAGAACTGCTGCGCTGAAGACACGCTTATGGTGCAGGACTTGTTTTAGTGGGGCTTTGGTGCTCACTGAGTCTGCCTCTTGAATGTGTCACTTATGGATGTGAGGAGTTGAAATCTGGTGTCTCACACTGACCACTAGGTACACTGGCTTCTGGATCTCCAATGGGGTGCAGGTCAGCTACTGTCTGAGGCCACTCAGCAGGAGCTACAGTGAGAGCTGCAGTTTTCTCCTCTTTGCTTGTGGTTTGGAGGTTTTGGAGCTGTCTGACCCAGGCTGCAAGTTTGCTAGGTTAAGCTGCGATAGGGCAGGCCTTTCTTATGCTAACTCCGCCGCTTGGAGCTTGGGTGGGTTTGTAGGTTGTGCAGGGCAGGGCCTCAGGGTGTCACTAGGTTAGGGCGTGGCAAACAGCAATGGCTGCTAGTTAGCCGGCTCTGCTTCCCCAATGGCATCAGCAAGTCCTGCGCCCTAGTGCAGTAAACAATTATTCCTGCACGCAGCCCTGCAGGCAAGCCACCCTCATTGGCAGACAGTCCAGCTTCTCCCCGTAGGAGTTTGGGTCCCCTGCGTCTCCCCAGAGACTGGATTTCAGAGTAATCAGGGGCTTGTCTCCGTTCAGGTTGAAAAAAGCAACGCACCCAGTCGCCCGCAGCCAGCCCGGATCACGCGCCTCTGAACCTCAGCTTTTCAGCGCTCGTGCACGTCTCAATGCTCTTTTCTCTTTCCTTCTAGTTGTAGAACTTCCACTCAGCCAGCTTTCCCATGGTTCTGGGTGATAGACGTTTTGTCTTTTAGTTGCAGTTTAAATTGTTGTGGGAGGCAGCAGTTTAGGTGTTTACCTACGCCGCCATCTTGGATTCTCTCCTTTTTTTTTTTTTTTAATGTCATCTTTTGTTTGTTTATCCTCACACAAGGATTTTTTTTTGTGGGGGGCGTTGATTTTTAGAGAGAGTGTAAGGGAGGGGAAGACAGATATCTTGATGTGAGAGAGACACATTGACTGGTTGCCTCCCACATGTGCCCAAAGGGAGCCAGGATCAAGTGTGCAACGGAGGTATATGCCCTTGGCTAGAATCAAACTCGGAACCCTTCAGTTCACAGGCCGATGCTCTTAACCACTGAGCAAAACGAGTTTGGTCTGTTGCCCTATGTTCAATCCAATTGGTTTGAACAGGTTTCCTACTGCCATTCCAGGGATATGGCAATGACATGACACAAGTCTAGGTCCATTAGCATATTGCATTTGTACAGTGATTGACAGGCTGGGCATTTAGATCAATTAGAGCCAATGAGTTGAAATTAAGCTTTTGCTGGAATTTATGGGAGAGAAATTCTTGCTCTTTCCCATAGAATCTGAAGCTAGAAAGACAAGCCTTGGAGGTACTATGTTACCAGACAGAGGTGTTCTGTCTGAGATAATGTCAGCATAGAGAAAAGTGGAGCCGGGAGTCAAAGAAACTGGGTCCTCATGAACATTATTTGAGCCACTGATGAAATCATGCCTTAAACATGTTGTCTGAATTGTAAGGAATAGCTGAAAGAACCAAGGGACAGAACACAGTTCCTTAAATCAAAGCATAAGTGATGCTAATATATTAGTCCCTTGAAAGTGTTGTCAACAGCTATAACTTGGAGGACTCTCACTGGTGGTGAGCCTCTCTTCTCCAATGAATTTATTTCATTAAATGATGAATTATTTTAAAAAATCATTATATACCCATGAAATATTTTATAACTGGAAGTTCATACCTTTTGGTCCCCTTCAACCTTTTCTCCCACTCCCTGACTCTGGCAACCACCAATCTATTCTCTGTATCTATGAACTTGTGTTTTATTTGTTTGTTTTTAAAATTCCACATAAAAGAGATCATAGAGCATTTGTCCAATAATTTAAAAATAAAATGGGAGAATGTTTTTTTTTGTTTTCTCAGTTTAATAACTAACTGTATAGAACATTGATGATTAGGGAACATATTGTATAGATTATATTTGGAAATATAAAATGCTTTATTTATAAATGTTCAAATTATGAAATGTTATAAATACAAATAAAATTAAGCTTACAGAGAAAAATATACTTATCTCTGCCCAGCATCCACAGATGGTCTTAGCTGATAGTATATAATATTACTTTGAATAGAAATGATCATGTAGAACTTAAACTATTCATAAGGAGAGATACCTTTCTGATCAGGTACTAGCATCCAAGGCAAGCACAAACTTTTCAAAAACTACTTTTTGAATTTGTCTTTTTTGTCAAAACTATGGATGGAAGATATAATTCAAAATCTTGAGAATAGAAAACAAAAGATCATATCTGACTTTTACCCTTAGATAAAAGTCAGGTACGATCAAAGGATGGATTTGTTCAATATTTTCCTTAAGCCCTAATATATTTTTCTGAAATGATGGAAAGAAATTGCTTGGGAATGTCATAATTTGGGTTGAATACTCAATTTTTGTCTTTATTAAAATAACTAAGGTTGATAACACAAGTTTTCAAAGAAATAGAATTAATGCATAACTATGCTGACAATATAATACACAAAGAGAAGTGTGTATATCATGAATGTATATCTTCCTGAATTCTCACAACTGAAAACAACCCTGCAATCAGCTCTAAGGTAAAGAGATCATTGCCTAAACCTCAGACTTGCTTTCTAAAACATAGATTAATTAGAGTCTATATTGTATATACTGTATGCTTGTATGTCTGACTTCTTTTTTGCTCAGCATTGTCTGTGGGATCCATCCATTATGTTGGACACTTGTATAATTTCATTAGGACTACTATGAAGAGTGGCTCTATAAACATTATAGTATGTGTCTTTTGGTGAGTATATGTATGAATTCCTATTGAGTATTACCTAAAAAAAGATATTGGTGGGTTAGATGCTTGAATAAATACTTCTACAGTGGTTGTATCAACTTAGTCATAATAGGAGTGCATGAGAGTTCTAAGGTGCTTCAAATTATCACCAATACTTGGTATTTTCCATTGTTAAAATTTTAGCCATTCTGACCTGTGTGCGGAAGTACCTCATAGTTTTAATTTGCACTTCCCTGATGAGAACATTTTCATTTGATTATTGGTGCTTTGGCCTTCATCTTTTATGAAGTGCCAGTTCAAAGTCTCTGTAGAGTGATGGTATTTTTATAATACTAAATTCAGGAGAGGCTATAATATTTGAAAACTAGGTTTTCATTTTCAGATGGAAGATCAAACATCTGTAAGTTTACACATGCTTTCATCTACCATAAAAGGTATAGCATCTGACACAGAAAAGTATTTTTTCCTCCTTGGTGCTAACAGTGGAAATTTGCATGTGCTGAATAAAAGATTAAAAATTCAGATTCAAGGAAAAGGATTATTATTTTGAAATTTGTCTTAAGATTTATTCCTATCTAAATTAATTTTCAGGAGAGAGAATTATATAACTACATTCCCTTCTCTTTCATATCCATATAATGGAGTACCTACATTTAAAGTAGCCATCTTGATCCTGGCCAGTGTGGCTCAGGTGATTGAGCATCTTCCCATGCATGGAGAGTTTGCTGGTTAAATCCCAGGTCAGGGCACATGCCGGGATTGTGGGCTCTATCCCCAGTAGGGAGTGTGTTTGCAGGTGGGAGGGGGGCAGTTGATCATCTGTTTCTCCCCCCCCCCCCACTTAGGTCAGTGAGAAACATATTATAAATAAATAAATAAATAAATAAACAAACAAACAAACAAACAACAACATAATCATCTTGTTAGAGACAAAGTTGCCAAATAGGTAATTCTTTTTTTGACAATTTTAAAGTTGATCTACCATTATTTGTAGTTAATATATTTAGCTGCTCCCATTGGTTTTGGTGCTGTGCCTGACCTATTTATTACATGTCATATAATTTAATATTCACAATAAATGTTACAGGTAGGATTTATATTATCATCTTTTAGAAATATAAAAATAAAATATTAGATAGATTATAAACTTATTCAAAATCACAGACCTGATAGGAAGTAGAGGCAGAATTCAAAGATAGCTGTAAGTTACCCAAATCAATGCGTTCTAACTACTCCTTGTTGCCTTTATGTCTTGTATGGTTTGTCACTTCCCCGATGATATCAAACAGTGAGAATATATATGCCTTATTTGGTTCTCACTAAAGCTACTTTGATACCCATTTTGCTAGATCTAGTGGACATTTATTTTTGCTCTCATCTTTCTTTACATCATAAAAATGCTCAACATTATTGACCACTTCACTATCTTTGAAATACTACCATCTTTGGCTTCTAGGAAACAGCACTTTACACTCTTTCTTGCTCTTCTTGTAGTGACTACTTGTGTCTGTAGGCTTAAGTTCCTTCTCATACACCTCTAAGCCAGATCCCCTCACTGTATGTTCTCATATCAGTAGGGAATTCTACTTTGGGTGATTGTGTGGGTTTGGTTGAGAGATACAATTATAGTCTTCACCTATGCTCAGTGCTTTCTTTATTCTCTTAGTATATCTTTGTTAAACTGTCCTAATGGGACTTCCCTTCTCTATTTGGCCTCTTCATCCTTCTGTGAGGTTCTTTTTAAATCTAATGGGTTATCTTACTCCTTGCTAGGGTCTGGACTCTCATTTTTAAAGTCATCCACCCTGGGTTTTGGAAAGCTCTAGTGGTTCTGGCACCTTCGATTTGGCCACAGAAATTAATAGACTTCAAGGAAGTAGGCCTTTTTTCCCATACTGATTGATGATCAGCATTAGTTTCATGCACATCAAACCAGAACTCATTTGTTTTAAAGTAAAATGATGTTCTCTGCCAAGAGGAAGAAGGTCCTCCTGGCAAATAACAAGATCCCAGTGTGGTGCTTGCATCAGCACTAGTCATGTTTCTTTTATATTTTCTATATTTTTAACATAGACTCTTTTATTTAACTTGTGCATTAAACAAAGAAGCAGGAGAGATGGATCAACATGAGCTTAAAGAGACATGACTTTCTAATTATTAATAGAGATGGTGGATAAGAAAAGAGTTGACAGCAGAAATTCTCTCCACTTTTATGTACTGAACTTCCTTTTGAGGCTCCGGTTGTGACACCTATGCTTTTTTGTTGGATGAACTTATTAGATATTAAACTTTTTTTCTTTGTCTTATTCGGCACAAGGAATGTGGGAGTAAGTACCCGAAAATCACTTTTACTCACCAAGGGCAGTCTCTACAAGAGAGTGAGAGGCAGGGCACCTGGATCTACTGTAGCTCTACTGAGAAGTAGACGTGCACTGACCACCAGGGGGCAGATACTCAATGCAGGAGCTGCCCCCTGGTGGTCAGTGTGCTTCTAGAGGTGGAGGGCTGCTGATGGCTTGCGAGTGCAGTGGTGGTGGCAGGAGTCTCTCCTGCCTCTGCAGCAGCACTAAGGATGTCCGATTGTAGCTTGGGCCTAAGCTGTCAGTCGGACATCCCCTGAAGGCTCCTGGGCTGCTAAAGGGTACAGGCCAGGCTGAGAGGACCCCTCCCCCAGTGCACAAATGCCATGCACCAGGCCCCTAGTAAAGTGATAAAATAGGAAGAAAGGTAAAGTTAATGCATTTCTTTTATCAGTGGTTTCTAATACTACGGATTCTTACAGCAAATATCATATATTGCTTTCCAATAAAGCTGTTTTCTTAGAAGAATGCACAATCTATAGAAACTAGTGGCCCAGTACATGTATTCATGCATATTGAAAGGAAATTAATTGGAAGAAAGATTTGTGTGGTAATTACATTACTGCAAAAAAATTAGATGTCAAAATAGTGTATATATAATATCTTATCTAATAAAAGAGTAATATGCAAATTGACCGTACCTCCACTACACCCACCAGCCACACCGACCAGCCAATCAGGAGCGAGTATGCAAATAAACCCAACCAAGATGGCTGCAGCCACAGAGAGCAGGAGGGAGGCTTGGGTTTCCCTGGCAATGGAGGAAGCCAAGCTTTCCGCCTGGCCTTGCCAGCCCAGGCCTCCATTCGATGCTACAATGTTTCAATTATAGAAGATAAATAAATCCCAATAGAAATGGCTGCCACCACAGAACCAGCAGAAGACTTGGGTCACTCCAGGCTACAAAGTTTCAATGGTAGAAGATAAATAAATCCCTAGATCCCATGGCCAGTGCTTGGGTCACCAGGGGGCATGGCCGGCCTGCAAACCACCAAAGGCCCCTCGCCCAGGCCACCCCACACCCCAAGGGAACCCCCACCCTGATCTGGGACACCCTTCAGGGCAAACCAGCTGGCCCCCACCCATGCACCAGGCCTCTATCCTATCTAATAAAAGAGTAATATGCAGATTGACCATCACTCTGACACACAAGATGGCTGCCCCCATGTGGTCAAATATCCTGCCCCATGTGGACACAAGATAGCCACCACAAGATGGCCAGCAGGGAAGAGCAGTTGGGAGGGTATCAGGCCTAGAAGGGAGGGCAGTTGGGGGCAATCAAGCCTGCTGGGGAGGGCAGTTAGGGGTGACCTGGCCAGCCGAAGAGGAAAGTTGGGGGTGACTGGGTCTGCAGGAAAGGGCAGTTGGGGGCTACCAGGCCTGCAGGGGAGGGCAGTTAGGGGCAAACAGGCTGGCAGGGGAGCAGTTAGGCATCAATCAGGCTGGCAGGGGAGTGGTTAGGGGGTGATCAGACTGGCAGGCAGAAGTGGTTAGGGGCAATCAGGAAGGCAAGCAGGCAAGTAGTTGGGAGCCAGCAGTCCTGGATTGTGAGAGGGATGTCCGACTGTCCATTTAAATGGGCAGTGGGATATCCCTCAAGGGGTCCCAGATTGGAGAGGGTGCAGTCTGGCCTTGAGGGACACCCCCCTCCATGCACGAATTTCATGCACTGGGCCTCTAGTCATAATAAAAGGCCAAGGGACATCATGACCAAAATGACCAAATGACCAGTCACCATGAGATGCATGGAGCACCTCTGGTGGGGAGCCCTCCCCAGTGGCCCACAGGCTATGATTACAGCAAGGCTGGTGGGCAGGGTGGCGGGTGTGTGGGCACAGTGAGGCGGGCATGGCTGTGAGCATGGCTGCGAGTGTGGTGGGGGGGCGGGGCGGCGAGTGAGGCGCGGCAGTTGGGCGGGGTACAAGCATGGTGGAGTGGCAGGCAGGTGGGTAGGGCAGCAGGTGAATGGGTACGATGAGGCGAGCGCAGCTGTGAGCGAGGCTGTGAGCACAGCAGGCAGGTGGGCGGGGCTGTGAGCGTGGCGGGGCGGGGGGTGGGTGTGGCAAGGTGGGCATGGCTGTGAGCATGGCTGTGAGCACAGCTGTGAGTGTGGCAGGTGGGTGGGCGGGGCTGTGATTGAGGCAGGGTGGGTGGGCGGGGTATGAGCACAGCAGGGCGGTGGGCAGGTGGGTGGGGGTACGCGATATTGTATAAAATTAAAACGTGTGCATTTGGCATCAGTGAGAGCTGTATATGTATTGCATGTGTGCAAGTCAATGTTTATTTTTAAATTGCCTGTGCACATCACATGTACTGGCCAGTCCGTCGGGTGGATGGACGGATGGTTGGTCGGTCACTTAGCCATTTATATACATAGATAATGATTGGTTTAGCAAATAAGAATTATTGCTGATAAGTTTTGGACAATAAATGCTGTTTCTAGCCTTGCTCAATGTAATAGGTATCTCTTCTAATGAAAAATTAGTTCAGTGTCAAAACTGTGTCAAGTAATTCATAACTATACAAAAAGTTACACTGTTGAAACAACTAGCTTGTATGCCTATCCTTTCCACCTCATTATTCTCTGCCCACCTAGATAACCACTGTATTAATTTCTATTATCTTCTAATGTTACTTTATTATACACAAGAATGATTATGGAAAGTTCAATAATATCTATTCTCTTGGAAATTTTAAACACTTTCTCATTTTTCACAAATTTTTTTATATGTTAGTGTATGTGGGTAATCTTTTTTATCACATGCTTTGCATACCTCATTAAGGACTTGATCTTTATAAATCAAAATTTTTCCAAAGAGACAAGCCATAATTATTTAGATCCTAGAAGGCTGTTTTTCTGTTTAATTTGTAATCATCTAATTTATGCCAAGCTTGAATTCTGACTTAGTCAGTTTCCATAGAATAGGACTTTGTACATTCCCTCATTTTGTTGTTGTTGTTTAAATCCCTCACAATTCCCAGCACCAGTGCTGAGTATGTAGTACAATCTAAAAACTTTTGCATTATATGCATCAGTGTTCTTTACATTCATAAGAGACTGAATGATCCTGTTCTCTCTGTTTTTGGGGGAAAGAGACTTATATTGTAATCTTGGCATCTTTCCCTTACTGTGCCCTCAGAATAATTTAATTTAATTTATTTTTAAAAATATTTTTATTGATTTCAGAAAGGAAGGGAGAGGGAGAGAGAGATAGAAACATCAATGATGAGAGAGAATTATTGATTGGCTGCCTTCTTTCTGCCCCCCCCCCCCCGGGGAATGATCCCACATGGAATCGAACCTGGGACCCTTCAGTCTACAGGTCAGTGCTCTATCCACTGAGCCAAATCAGCTAGGGCAACAATTTTATTTTTAATTCATAATTTAAATAAGGCCAAATGGGGCACTTTCAACCCTTACATTCTATTATTATACAATTAGAGGCCCAGTGCATGAAATTTGTGCATGGGGGCAGGGGTCCCCTCAGCACAGCCTGCACCCTCTCCAATCCAGGACCCCTTGGAGGATGGGGATCCTGGGGATCGGGCCTAAACCGACAGTCAGACATCCTCTCACAATCCGGGACCACTGGCTCCTAACTGCTCTCCTTCCTGCCTGCCTGATCGCCCCTATCTGCCCCCCCCTTCTGTCCTGGTTACCCCCAACTGCCCCCCTTGCTGGCCTAGTCACCCCCAACTGCTTCCCCCGCTGGCCTGGCTCCCCCCAACTGCTTCCCCCGCCAGCCTGGTCACCCCCAACTGCCCCCCCTGCTGGCCTGGTCACCCCTTCCTGTCCCCCATGCCGGCCTGGTCACCCCATTCAGCCTGCTGCTCATTCATTTGGTTGCCTATTGCAGTCTTGAGGTCCACAGTTCCTTTTAAGGTGCACAAATTCATGCACTGGGTCCCTAGTAACTATTATAAAAGTTGAGATGATATGGCAATGAGTCTTTATACAATAGAATGCATAAAAATGTATTGTTTCTCTCTCTAGTCTGTCATCAGGGTGAGCCTCTGCTGGTTACTGAAAATTCTTTGCTCCCACACGCTGCAGTCCTGCCTGGTGCTCACACCTGCTGCCAGCACCGGAGCAGCCGCTTGCACCCACTGCCAGTGCCCTGCGCCAGTCCCAATCACTTGGCATCATCAGTGGGTGCTAGCGGGGCCAATGTTGTCAGCATGTGGGAACAACAGTGGCAGGAGTGGGGCTGCCGGCAGACAGGGAACCAGGGGCCATGGCAGGAGGGGCCAGGCAGGGGCACAGAGGATGGGCTGAGACCCGCCCCTGTGCCTATTGCAGCCTTGAGGTCCACAGTTGCTTTCAAGGTGCACAAATTCGTGCACTGGGTCCCTAGTAACTATTATAAAAAGTTGAGTTGATATGACGATGAGTCTTAATATAATAGAATGCATAAAAATGTATTGTTTTTCTCTCTAGCCTTCTTGATATTAATACTAGAGAAGTTACCATGTCAAACTCAAAATATACTGAATATGCCTATATTTTAATAGCCATATATTCTCAAAGATAGCTCATCTGAAGTGTAGATTTTATAACCAGCCATAAACTTGAAGAATTTTTGGAGGCAGAAAAGATCATAAGGAACTTGCTCAATTTAAAGATAAGTAAGAGGAAAAAGAGGTTTAGAATGAGGTCAGACTATATAACTAAATTTACAGTATAACCAGGATGAAGCATAAAAGTCTTAATGCCATTTTAATGCTTTCTTAAAAAGTACTGGTCAAGGCACTCTAAAAACTCATAGATGAGCCTAAAGAGAATGAAGACTCTGATCATATCCCAGCTTTTTAGACAGAAGAATACATGATCATCAAATGGACACCTACTACAACAAAAACTGTTGGAAGAAAATGTGAGGATTAAATCTAAGCAGATCCTTTAAACATTGCTGGACGTTAATTATATTATATTGGTTTCAGTTTTCTCTTTATTGATTAGTACTACTAGTTAAACGATAGTCAGAATATGCAGGACAGAGAAGGCCAGAAATTATTATCTAGTCTGATGTTAAATGTGTGCTAAGCAGAAGTAAGTAGCAGTATATCCAGGGTACCATATTGGATGCCCCCAGAGCCAAATGATGGCATCAATTTGCTTAGATCATTCTTTGGCAGTAGAAGTGGAAGGACATTGAGATCTCTGCAGTAATACTGGATGCCAAGAGCTGGATCAACAACTCACTGGCATTTCAAACACTTTTTTTTTTAATCGTCGCCCAAGGATATTTTTCCATTGATTTTTAGAGAGAGTGGAAGAGACAGGGAAAGACAGAGAGAAATATCAATGTGAGAGAAACACATCGATTGGTTGCCTCCTGCACGAGCCCCAACCAGGGCCCAGGCCAGGGAGGAGCCTGCAACCAAGGTATGTGCCCTAGACCAGAATCAAACCCTGGACCCTTTGGTCCGCAGGCCTATGCTCTATCACTGAGCCAAACCGGCTAGGGCTCAATTTTCAAACACTTTTAAAGCAACAAATTTAAGTCCATGTAAAATGGTTAATACTGGGTTTATAGGGAATATGAACACTAAATAATTCATCATCACTATAAAAAATAGGCAATTTTTAAATACTTAGTGGATTTCATTAAAATAATATTTAAGAATATATTGGCTGAGCCTGGCTAGTGTGGCTCAGTCACTGAATATTGACCTATGAACCAGGAAATCATGGTTTGATTCCTGATCAGGTCACATGCCTGGGTTATGGGCTCAATCCCAATAGGGTGGGTGCAGGAGACAGCCAATCAAGGATTCTCGTTATTGATATTTCTCTCTCTTCCTGTCTGAAATCAATATTTTAATAAAGAATATATTGGTTGAAAAGGTAAGCATATTTAAAAGCATAAAAAACTATCTTGAATACTGTGTTGTTCAGAATAGGTGAAGATTTCTCAATAAGGAAAAGATGTGTTTTTGTTTTGTCTTGTTTTGTTATATATCTAAAGTCTGACTTAGCGTCAGAATAGGTTTTCCAACCAACAAGTTTAAATTGGGTTTTCAATAGACACCTAAATCAGGGCAAGTTGAGGCTAAATACTAGAAAGAAGGCGGGGGGAAGGACTTGTTTTCTCAGGGCATAAAACCACTTCTCTTCTTAGTTCAACATAAATCAAAACATGCACTTTGGTAACATTTAAGCTTGTGATGCCGGATTAGTGCTCTCTAAATCAAGGGCTTGAACTCCTTATCCAGGACCTGAACCGAATGCTTTGTTTCTTGTAGCTGTCCTAAAAATTCATAGTAGTGATCACCAGCAATCTAGGTGCTCATATTCTTAATGAGTTTTAAGAGTTCTTTATATTTTGGAATAATAATCCTTTATGAGGTGAGTCTTTGGCAAATATTTCCTCCCAGTCTGTGGCTTGTCTTTTAATTATCTTGATGTTGTCATTAACTGAGAAGTTTTTCACTGAATAAAATTCAGTTTTCAACTATTTCTTTCAGGATTGTGTCTTTGTTGTATCTATAAGGCATCAGCATATGTTTTCACCTATATAATCTAGGAGTTTTATAGTTTTGAATTTTACATTTATGTCTGTGATCCATTTTGAGATATTTTTATGAAGGATGTAAAGTCCATAAGTTCTGGCTTTGCCTGTGGCTGTCCACTTGTTCCAGCACTATTTGTACAAGAGTATACCTTGACTCCATTGTATGGTCTTAGCTCCTTTGTCAAAGAGGGGTTGATTATATTTGTGGGGTTTACTTTGGGCACTCTATTCTGTTCCATTGGTCTGTTTTGCCAACACTACACTGTTTGTCTTACTGTAGCTTTATAGTAAGTTTTGAATTTGGGAAATGTTCTTTGCCTTCAGAAGATATGAATTGATCAGTAGAATAATGGGAAAGGAATAGGATTGAAGAGTTGGATGAGTCTAGTGAAATATAACCTAAAAACTGTTTGTGGAAATTATTCTCTGAGCTAGGTTTACTTGACTGATATGGTGAGGGAATCATGCAGCTGAAACAATAGGAATTGTGGCTTTTAAGACTCTTTTATTTCAAAGTCTCCTTGGATTTCAATAGAGGAATGTCTAGGGACATAGTGTTATGTTGAAGCATCCATCTTATATAAATACTGCTGTTTGAAATATTAACCCTGCTATTTGGCTTCTGTAAATTGCTTGCTAAGGCTACTCCCACTTCAGAGAGGCCATTACACCTTCCCTAGACAAGGTTATCAGTGCTGGCGCCAGGCCAGGCCTCTGGTTGAGGTCTCAAGGCCCCGGCACATAGGGGCTCTTTAAGAACTTGTAAAAGGGGCCGGAAACACCCCATCTTTGGGAGACAAAGAAGGTGGAAACATATAAATAGGGAAGGTTCCTGCATGTTGGGGCCCAGAATTTGAGAGACATTTTCCTCTGGACCCGTGCATAATAAATGTAACTCCATCTCTCTAAGTATTGCTTTGTTGTTCTTCGGTTTTCTGTAACAATGTTAGTTATGGAAACATGACGTAGATTTATTTTATATACATATGAAAACAAGACTTCTTTCTCTAAACTTGGTTTCTGAAGCTTGTTCAAAGGCACAAGGAATGTTAAAAAGATAAAAAAGGTATTTAAAATTCTCCTATTAAGACTAAATGAAATTACACTGTAAAAATGTCTTTATAAAGAAGATCCAGAGATATCTTAAACACGAAAGAAAATCCTATCCTAAGGAAATAAGTAAACTGAAGAATAAATCATGGATATATTAGTAGATCACAAAGGGTTATTCCCCTTTTTTATAATAAACATTAAGTGTTATATTTAGACATCATTTTGAATATATAAGCTGTTTGTTTCAAAGGTGGAATACACAATCTGCACTGGAAGCATATGGAAATGGGTATGGGCTAGGAGTAAGAATCACTGCCAAAAGATTGAAGTTCAGATAGAAAAGCCCCAAATGCAAAATCTAGAGATGGCTAAGCTTTCTGGTGAGTTAGCATCTTAGAGAGTGCCCTGTGAAATTAAGCCTGAACCACAGTTTCTACAAACAAGCTATTCTAAGAGGACCAATGGGCTTTAATTAGGTAGTCATTATCATCAGTTATAGTAGCTTTCTGTGTGGCTGTGTTGACATAGCTTCTGAGGCCAGGGCTGGTGCTACTGATAAGCACTGAGATGGAAGCACTAAGCGGTGTTGGCTTACTTTGCTTGAGTTCGCTATTCCTGTGCTAGATAGATATTGCTTTTTCATTGGCTTGAAGTGGACTATCAGTGCAGCTATTGAGTCCTGTCCTGATAGCCCTTTCCATTTCTTCTGCTCAGACACTGGGTGTAAAGAATCAGCACATTTGCTTTAAGTGTCTCCATCAACAGAGTTGAGAATGCAGGAGTTGTGGTCAAATGTAGGAAGCTGTTTCTCAGGATTAGATGTTGAAAAGATTTTGAAATTCTATTCCAAAGATTTTATGCCCCATATATTAAGAGTTTTACGGAGTCTTTGCAAGAATAGCATTGAGTTATTACTGTCACATTATGAGTCTCCAAGGTACTTTCTGTAAATTACTTTTGTCTAGAGGTAGTATTTCCTGAGTGTGGTTACCCTAAAACAGTGGTCGGCAAACTCATTAGTCAACAGAGCGGCAAACTACAGCGGCTCGCGAGCCGCAGTTTGCTGACCACTGCCCTAAAAGATATTCAAGTAGAGGACCATGGTTGGTCAAATGGGAAAGAGGATAAACAAAAGAAAACATGTGATATTATGTCTGTTAAAAACAAAATAAAACTTCCTTGTTAATTTCAGATTGGCAGTTTTTAGTGTATTTGTGATAGGAGAAGTATTTAATTATGTGTTTTTTAGTTATCTAAAATGGCTAATAAAAAATGTAACTGTCTAATTTATACATGGACATTTATTATTAAGAGAAAAGGTGATTCAGAGACATGAAATAAAAGATATGATTTCTAAAATCAGTATGGTGGGGAAGTATTTTGAAGGAATAATGTGATTCAACAGGTTAAGTAAGGGAAGGAGGTGAGGGACATTCACCAGAGGTTGTGGTATTCAAATACGGACCTTTCCTTCTTACACATATTTTCAATTTCCCAAGAAACTCTGGTGCTTACTTCTTGTCCATACATTACTCTTCTAAAGCCACACATAAGACAACAGGATGAGATCAGCATACTCTTGCCATGTTTTTTATTGACATGTCCAGTTCTGCGCAGTCCTGTGGATGCATGCCTTCATTCTCTATGCTGATTCCATATTTGACATCATGCCATCATTCCTGAGACCTAGGGTGATGGCTCTCTTGTTTTTTTTGATGAAGTCACTTCCTAGAGGCAAATCAATTCGGAAACCAAGATCAGCTTCATTTACCATCTTTCCTGGTTTGTCGAGCTCCTTCCTCCTCTATTGTGTGGGGTATTTGCTTTATTAAGGAAACTTTCAAAACACAACTCTTTTTTTAATATCTCTTCCCACTTCATATCTACCTTTTAAGGGAGACAACATTCTCTGTTTCCAAAGTACACTTATTTCCCTGTCTGTACTATGCTGTGTCTGGCCCTTTTATTGATAAGAAAAGGTAGCCCCATGGAAAGGCACACAACGAACCCAGTTGTGATATTTCATGTCACTCTTTATCTTAAAATTCATGAAGTGCTTCAAAAGTCTGCCACTTAAGTATATAACTTTTTAAGGAAAGTTCAGTAATTGTGTAAAGATTGTTGGAAAATATGGAAACAAATTCAACTCCCTGATATTAGTACTGTGAATTAGAATAGTGTCATAAAAGATATTCATAGAGAACAAAGAAGACTCTACAGTTTTAAAACTTGCTTAGCTAATATAGTTTAAAGCTATCAATTTAGAAGTCTTGGATAACTTCAAAAGAAGTTATCTGAGGCAAAATTTGGAGATAATAAAAATTTGATCTTTAATATTATTTTCCTTCAGAGACCTCTTCATCTTCATTCTTTCCTAAAGTTTATGCATTTTATTTTCATTTATATTCTGTCACTGTTCTTATTTGCTCAAAAGTGTTTCCAATGGAGTTTTTCAAATGCTAACACTATCAGATATTAGCACTTTTACGAGGTGGTGGTTAAGGCACAAAAATTTCAAGAATCAATGGAATTATCATAAAATAGAGGACAGATGTGAGAGTTAGATTTTCAGACTGGGTGAAGTATATTGCTTAGTACAAATTCTATAGTATGGAATAGTTAAACTCTTATGAACAAGAAATCTCTGATTCCAAAACTTTTATAATCATACATGTCTAAGTATGCTGATTCTATCTGCTAATAACTTCTCTTTAAGAATTTCAATTTCAAGCATAGCTACTTGTCATAAAACTGGTAACACATATTAGCTTATTAGCATTCCCATGACAATGAAAATAGAGTATGGCCAGAATTTTATTTACGTGAAAGACCTCAAAGTGTAGATAGACCATTTATACAGTTTGAACTAATCACACAAGTGACACTTCTTACCATTAAAAGACATTTCATGGCCTAAAAGTAGTCTCTGTAACTGCACAATATATCCTATCTAATAAAAGAGTAATATGCAAATTGACCGTCACCCCAACACACAAGATGGCTGCCCCCATGTGGACACAAGATGGCCGCCACAAGGTGGCCTGCAGGGGAGGGGAGTTGGGGGCAATCAGGCCAGCAGGGGAGGCCAGCTGAGGAGGACCAGGCCTGCAGGGAAGGACAATTAGGGGTTACGAGGCCAGCAGGGAAGGGCAGTTAGGGGCTATTGGGCTGGCAGGGGAGCAATTAGGCGTCATCAGGCTGGCAGGCAGGTAGGTGAGCGGTTGGGAGTCAGCAGTCCTGGATTATGAGTGGGACATCCCTCAAGGGGTCCCAGATTAGAGAGGGTGCAGGCTGGGCTGAGGCACACTCCGCCCCCCATGCACGAATTTCGTGCACCGGGCCTCTAGTGAAAAAATAAAATTGTATCTATGGATCACATCATTACATATAGCCATGAAAAACTAGGAAAGATTTATTCAATTTTGTAAGTGGAATGCTTCAAAAAGGAAAGAGAGGCCCTTAAATTTAAGTTCTATGGTGAAATACATTTTCATTAAAAAGCTTTTAAATCACTGTTCCACAACACAGCTGTAAAAAAGAAGGAAATCTTACTTTTTGTGACAGCATGGATGGACCTGGAGATTATTAGACAGAAAAAGACAAATACTATATGATCTTGCTTTTATGTGGAACCTAATGAACAAAATAAACTGATAATCAAAATAGAACCAGAGGCATGAATTCATGGAACAGACTGGCAGAGGTCAGGGTGGCGGGGGGGTGGCGGGGGGGGGGGGGCGCTGGATGAAATAAGGTGAAGGGATTAGCCAAAGAACTGTGCATAGACCATGCACACTGATAATAGTGTGGTGATAGCCAGAGGGAGGCAGGTGGGGGCTGGATGGAGATGGGTAAAGGGGCAGAAAATGGGGACATCTGTAATAGTGACAACAATAAATAAATAATTAAATGATAAATAAAATAATTAGACTTGAATTCTATAAGACTAACTCTTGTATCTTAAATTTGTACTTCGAGAAATCTGAATGGCATTATACAGATTCAGTATCTGCCTAGTCAGAATTGCAGTAAGTAGGTTTTCTTTACTTGGAGGCCATGAATAAAGCAATTACCAATTTTGAATCCTAACATTATACACACAGACCTGTCTTTTTCCTTTTGACATAGAAGATACTTTGCATTAGGCTGGCAGGTTACTTCGAGCAGCCCTTAATAAAAGCTCTGCAACAAAAATTCACTCCAAACCTTGAGTTTTTACTTAAGTTTAAAATATTTCTCCCTAAGGTAATTTATTTTGAAATTCATTGATTAAATGTGCCACCATCTCAGTCTCATATACACTGTCCCTAAAACAAGGCTTTGTGCAAAATATATAATATACATAGAAGCGTGCTTATAATTGTTATAATTATAATAACTGTGAAATGTCATGTTAAAGGGGACTTGGTAAATTGAAGCAGCACTTAAAGGACCTTCAGCAGAATCCTGTTACTCTAACCTTTGTCTCTTTTGCTATAACCTTCTACTGGGAACAGAAGGATATGTGTTCTGTGAAAAAAGGACACAAAGTCATTCTAATCTATGTAAACAAAGATGTTTCAAGGATGTAAGCTGATACCTGGTTACTAAGCAAACACTGTCAGTTTTGTATCTTTAAAAATTACAATTAGGCCCTGGCCAGTTTGGCTCAGTGGATAGAGCATCGGCCCACAGGCTGAAGGGTCCTGGCTTGTGGGCTCGATCCCCAGCCCTGGTTGGGCCCATGCAGGAGGCAATAAATGTATGTCTCTCTCTCTCTCTCTCTCTCTCTCTCTCTCTCTCTCTCTCTCTCTCTCTCTCTCTCTCTCTCTGTGTGTGTGTGTGTCTCCCCTTCCACTCTCTCTAAAAATCAATGAAAAAATACCCTTGGGTGAGGATTAACACACACATAAAAATTACACTTAGGCATAGGTATTATTAAAAATTTTAGCCTGCTTTTAAAAAACTCTACATGAGAATGGGTACTAAAAATAGTTGCATTGTAAAATAACATATGGCTGTAGCCAAGGGGATAGGTGACTAACATTGTTTAAAAAAGAAGTTAGGCCTCTTTAACATTGAGATTGGTCTCCCTCAGAAGCCAGAGTGGCTGCAACTTCAGTCCCCTTTAAGCTTCAGATTGCCCAGAGGACAGTCAGCACCCAGAGCCACCTTGCCAGTTCTGACTAGATCTTAGATTCAGGGTTTCCGCAGTGTGTGCTGGCTGCAAAACTTAAAATAGGAGCTCTTTTGATAAAGGGAATTCTCAACAATGCACATAAATTACTTCCCCTCTGCCCCCAAAAACAAATCCTGATTCTAAGAGTTAACACAGGGCTGAGTCATAAAAAAAATAAATAAATAAAGCATCCAATTTAAATTAAGCCAAACCCAAGCAAATGAAACACTAACAAGAGCAGCAAGGGATAAATGTAATATAATCGTGGAAAGAGGAGAAAATCTAGGTTATCAAGGCATGTAGAAAAATTTTAAAGCACAGTGGGTATTGTGTGTGTGTGTTTTTTCACACAAATTAATATGCTTCATATTTGCGGCCTTGCATGTAACAAGTAATCTATTCACAATTTCATTCAGGCTATTTAGTTCTGTATTCTCACATCTCCTCCCTTCGTCTGACTATAGCCAATTCTTAGAGACCCCTTGCCTTAGTAGAGTCTTGCCATGTAAAATAAAATGCAAGCCTTGCCTTAGGAAACCTGGATTTCTGGCTTTGTTTGGCAGAACTCTGCACTTTTCAGAATGGCTTTGTGTTGTTTGAGTTGCTAACTGAAAAGAAGACATGTGAAATGCAAAGAAATGAGGAGACAAATTTTTCTCAGAGTATGAGAGTCCAGAGGCACAAGAGTGACAGTGATCTCGCCCCTCCCATGGCCCCCAAATGTGCTTACCAACTGGAGCCTTGCATACTTAGTAGACTACACAAGCCACTGGTCTTGTGCTGCTGTAAGAGAATGTAGATTCCAAGCCACACAGACAAATGGTACTGATTGACAAACCTGGACGAAAGGAATCACATGTAATTGGCATGGACTGAAGACCAAATTGGGAATGGGGGTGGTACTGAAGAGTCCGGAACTCCAAGATTCGATTGCCCACTATGTCAGAGGTATGAGGCCTCAGAATCAGATTGTTTGATTCAATAAAAATACTATAATTTTTGCACACATGAGTGTTCGGAATAATGTTCAAATCCTCACTTGAGTATCTATAAATCTATCTGGATATGGCAAGATATATAGAGCATGTGAATTTTATTTTATGTGTTTATATATATTCTAGAGGCCTGGTTCACAAAAATGGTGCATAGGTAGAGTCCCTAGGCCTGGCTGGCAATCAGGTCCAATTGGGGCCTTCTGGCTGCTGGCTGGGGCTTTCCTTCATTCCGTACCAACCCCTGGTGGTCAGCAAACGTCATAATGAGTGGTCGAACTCCCAGTCTCCCAGTAGAACTCCCAAGGGGACACTTTGCATATTAGCCTTTTATATATATAGATAGATACTGCTGTACTGATTTTCAAAGCCATACTTTCTTGTTATAGATATCACACAAAAAGTTTCCTGTGTTCAGATTTCAAATGTCCTCCAAATCATGAAGCTCCATTTCTTCATTCAGCCAATGCTACATGTTTTTTCCCCAGAGTTAGCCTGTTTAAAAATCATCATATGCAACCAGGTTTTACGTGCTGCTCTGGATATTGGGGGTCTACCTGTGTCCAAATCAGGGCCTTCACTACCTATCCACACGCTGTCTGACAGTCTTGCTCATCCCAGGACATAGCTGCCATCTACAATTTTTCATGCCAGCTTCTGAAATTGCAGAAATGTTCCTATGCTGCAGCCCTTGGGACATTCAAGCAGTTCTATATCAAAATAACTTGTGCTGTGAGCCCTAGCTGGTTTGGCTCAGTGGATAGAGCGTTGGCCTGCTGACTGAAGGGTCCCAGGTTCATTCAATTCCTGGTCAAGGGCACTTGCCTAGGTTGTGGGCTCAGTCCCCAGTAGGGGGCGTGCAGGAGGCAGCCAATCAATGATTCTCTCTCATCATTGATGTCTCTATCACTCTCTCCCTCTCCCTTCCTCTCTGAAATCAATAAAAATATATTTTAAAAAAATTGTGCCAAAGGAGGGATGGCTGAGACCATCAATCTTAAGCATGCTACATTTAGCTGAACATAGAACAGAAGGTACTTCCTCACTTCATCTCTTACCTTGACTTCACCTTCTTTCCACTGTGATCTTAGGAACTCTCTCCCATACCCCTCAGCCTCTGCACAGGATGCTTGCTCTATCTCACTGATTTAATTGAACCTGACTGATTTCTGGTGGGAGCTGCTCGCACCTTTCATCACATAGCTATGAAGGTAGCAATGGGGAAGGGTCCTATGGGTAAGGCTTAGTATTATTTTGGTTTCCCCAGTACTCTCAAGGAAAAGCATATTTTCCTCTGAGGCAGATACCATACTGACCTTTATCTGTCCTTTTCTCAGTCACATGCTGACTTCTTGGTCATTTCTCAACATTTATCTAAAACTTTGCTACCTGCTCACAATCTTTTTCTCTATCCAGTTCCTGCTAGGATTCTGGGAAGTTGAGTGTTCATGCAGATAACTCTTCTAATGGTTCAGCCTCATGGTTCTTGATTTCTAAATTTAGTGACCTTATCTTCTTCTAATCCATTTGGGCAACTAAATTCATCCTGGCACCCACAGCGACTGTTTTTGGGCTGAGCTGGGCTGTGAGCCGCATTTTGTGCCAGGGGATCTTGGCAGCATTGGCTGAGATTTGGTGGGGTGTCACTCTGGGGTGGTGGCGGGACCTGTGTCCCACTTGGGGGGAGCTGAGTGTTGGTTTGTTGGCGCCAGGTCCATGGTGCCAGTTATTTTTAAATGGCCAGTGCTCGTCATGGCAGCTGTGTTGAGCATCTGCCCCCTGGTGGTCAGTGCGCATCATAGCTCCCAGTTGGAGGGAAGGGTGGACATTTAGCCTTTTATATATAGAGATACAATATTTGAGTTAAAATTTATATTCTGTATTATTTAGTATTAGTTTCATGTGTATAGCATAGTGGTTAGACAGTAATGCACTTTATAATATGTTCCCTTGATATTTTCAGTACCCACCTGGCACCATACATAGTTATTACAATATTATTGACTATATTACCTATTCTGTACTTTACATCCCCATGGCTATTCTGTAACTACCAATCTGTACTTTCTTTTTTTATTTATTTTATTTTTTTAATTTATTGTCTAAAGTTTTACTGTCTCCTTTTTCCCCGCTTGACTCTCCTCCCCCAGCCATTCCCACCCTGGGCAAGCCCCCACCACCCCAGTGTCTGTGTCCATTGGTTAAGCTAATATGCATGCATACAAGTCCTTTGGTTGCTCTCTAACCAACCCCCCCCCCCCCTTGCCACTTGTCTCTGGGTCTATTCTAGTTCATCAAAATTATGTTGATCGTTATATCCCACATATGAGTGAGATCATGTGATATTTATCTTTCTATGACTGGCTTATTTCACTTAGCATAATGCTCTCCAGTTCCATCCATGCTGTTACAAATGGTAAAAGTTCCTTCTTGTAGGATTTTTATGGTTTCCCATTTTACATTCAAGTCCTTTAGCCATTTTGAGTTTGTTTTTGTGTATGGTGTAAGTTGGCGATCTAGTTTTATTTTTTTGCATATATCTGACCAAATTTCCCAGCTCCATTTATTGAAGAGACTGTCTTGACTCCATTGTATGCTCTTGCCTCCTTTGTCAAGTATTAATTGAGCATAATGGCTTGGGTTGATTTCTGGGTTCTCTGTTCTGTTCCATTGGTCTATTTGTCTGTTCTTGTGCCAGTACCAGGCAGTTTTGAGAACCATGGCTTGGTAATAATAGCTTCATATCTGGTATTTACCAATCTGTACTTCTTAATCCTTTTAATTTTTTCACCCTGTGTCTCCCAAACCCCGTTCTATCTGACTACCAATCTGTTCTTTGTATTTATGAGTCTGTTTCAATTTTGTTTATTCATTTCTCTATTCTTTGGATTCCACACAGAAGTGAAATCAGATTATATGTATTTTAGATATCTATGTCAACATAGCTATAAACTAGATGGAGATATATTTTGTAATTTCATGTGACCTCTTTAGGGATTAGTCTTTAAGATAAAGGAATGAGATATATTTAGTATAAATTTAGCATCACCTACTCAGTAGACTGCTCTAGAATCACTGAGATTATAAAATTAAGTGGTTGTGATTGTCCCATCAGGCTTCCCACTTATTTATTTTTTGTCCTGCTATTTCCCTCCCACTCCTTCTGACTAAGAGTAGGACTAATGCCAAGTTTCACTAAGAACAGCCCATGTTCCTCTGACTTAAGTGGGCTGTGGGGCCTAAGGACTTGAGCCCTGGAACAAATCCAGGAACAAAATCATGACTCTGTGGCATTGGTTCTCAAGTTACTGTCCCTCATTTTACATATCTGTTATTATTACATAGAGACCCTTGTAAACTGATTCTTTGTTAAGCATACAATTTCTCTTCTTTAGGTAAACTGTCCCCTGCCTTGCTATTTTTTTTTTCATTCAAATTAAATTAGAAAAAAAGTATTTTGGCCAAGTTTTCATGAAAATGGAGTCTTAGTATAGAAGAAAGCATTCTAAAGCAGACAATTCTGAAATTTATTCTTTAGCCCTGTTTTGTGCTAAATGTATGATCTTGGATAAATTACCTAGCTTTCTGAGACTCAGTTTCCAAATCAATTGACTATACTGGTACAAAGATGTTGTTATTGTCATTATTTCTTATCTCCATCTATTTTCAACTACAAACTTAATTCCAAAAATAATAGATTCTTGAGTTCTGAATCTAGTGTTCAAGCATAGACTTGCAATGTAAAGACTAGTCTTAATGAAGAGAAAATTTAATTCCTCATTTTAAGCCCAATATTTATTTTAAATAAATTTGTAGCTTTAAGATTTTTGGTAGCATTTCAATGTCCATCTTTGATTATAGACATATGGCCAGCAGTGTTTCTTTGCCTATAGAAAGTGTTTTATTAATATTTGTGAAACATAACTGTACCCCTAAATTTCACTGGGGAGCAGAGCTGTGTCTGAATAAAAATAATCTGGTAATCCTAACTACCAAAGAGAAGTAAATTTAGATCAAATAAATTAATGTGACTTTATATGCATGTAAGCAAAGTAAAGATAGATTTTTATACAACTTAGATATTAAATGTCTTCAAGCATCATTAGCTTATCAAAGCCTAGAGGTAAAAACTGATGGTGAACACTAATATGAAATACTGTTGTTCTAAAATTACATTAGGTCCCTCTATGGAAATGAAAAGGGCCATTATGGGCAGGTGATTGATACTATAGAAGTAGTTTGTTCTTTTCTCAATCATTTCACATGTTGTACAATCACTACTCTTTTATTTGGTAACGGAAACCACAAAGCTGAAGTTTCTGAGCACCTTTGAATTACTGGTGCTATATATACTTGTTCTGGACTTTACATCTGCACACATCTGATGAGACAGTCTTCACACATGTCAATTTATGTCCATACCATAGCAAATAGTGCGAGGAGAGTCTTTTTTGGCCCCCTGGGATTGCTGCATTACTGCTTTCAGAATCACCCCAATAACTTCTACAGCATCTAGCACTGCCTTGAACATGACTTTGTGTTCTCTACCACAAACAAAGGGGGACTTTGAATATTATCTTCAGGTGAAGAATTCTCAGTAATCTCCACACTTTCCCTATAAGCTAAATATTTCTGTAAGTGTTGTTGAACATATCTTCAAAATGTACCTTTATAGCATAGGAGACACTTATTATTTTAAAAAAACTAGTGAAATATAATCACACGAAATTGCACATATAAATGCACAGCTCATGAACACTTCAGAGTAAACTGAGCACTAGATTAAGAAACATCATCCGCACATCAGGAGTACTCCCCTGGTCACTTTTAGTCACTACTTAACTCAAATGTTGATAACCAATCTCTACTTCTATCATCTGGTTTATTTTTGACTGTTTTTGTGCTTTATGTAACCCAAATCATACAGTACATGCTTTTTACTGTCTGACTTCTTTCACCAAGAGTATCTTTGTTTGATTCATCCATTTAGTTGGGTAGACTTCTAAATCATATTTTCTCACTGCTTTATAGTCAACTATATGAATAGACCACACTTCATTTAGTTTCATTTGGGGTTATTATGAATACATTCTAAAAATAACATGTGAATATATGGAAACCTTTTGGGGGGTATTGAAATATATGAACATGTCATTTTTATAAATCACAGATAATTCAATATTGGCAGTTCCATAGGACACAATCTAACATCTAGAAATAGAATTGTTAGGTCACATTGTACACAATATACATATTTTGTTTAGTTCGTGCTATCAAGAAGTTTGTTAAAATCGTACCTATTTACCTGTCTACTTTCAGTGTGTTACTGTTGAGTTGTTCCACAATATATCTAATTTGGTATACATTTTTAAATTTCAAGCATTCATATAGGTGTGTCATGATAGTTCATTGAGGTTTTAATTTGCATTTCACTATTAAAGTTAAGCCTTTTTTAATATTAACTGAAAATTTAGATAATCTCTCTCTTTTTTGTAGTATGTTCTCAAGTCTGTTGTCCATTTTTCATTGGGTTGTCTCTTTTTTGTTTGGACTTTTGAGTTTATAGTGTGTGTGTGTGTGTGTGTGTGTGTGTGTGTGTGTGTGTGTGTTCTCCATGTGTATTCTGAATGTTATGAGTACTTTTTCAGAAATATGTATTAGGATGTCTTCTATAACTGTGTGAATTGCTTTTTCATGATGTTTAATTCAGTCCTATTAGTTTTCTTTTGTGGCTAGTCTTTGAGTCTGATTTAGGAAGTTTTGGTCTATTCAAAAGTCACAAAGGTTTTCCCTGTCTTTTCTTCCAATAGCTCTACTTCTATGCTTTACACATTTAAATCTTTAATTCATGTTCAACTAATTTTTGAGTATAAAATCATGTAGAGGCCATATCCATTTTAAAAAATACAGATAGATATCTAGAATTCTTTTTTGAAAAATGAATATTTTAATCTCTGAACTGCAATGTTACTTTCTACATAAATCAGGTAAATGTATGTATTTGGTTATGGACCATCAGCAACATTATTTTAAATGTCAGAAAGGGCACTAATACTTCATCCTCTGGGAATACTCTTGGTATATGTGGAGTCAGAGTTATTTGAATCTATGTCTAGGAATGACGCCCACACCAAACCAGATAATTTAATAAATTAAATTTTTCATTTTATCAGATTAATATCTGTTTTGGTATGTTAATTTCTGGTTAGTCTCAAATGAACTTAAAAAATATTCAAGCAGTATTATTGTCATTGCAATAGCATGCAGAAATGACACTATTCCAAACACCAGGGATGTTTGTCACATGATTCTGTCACAGCTATATCTTAGTATGACACTGATATGTTGATTATCTGTTTTAACATTATTAGTGATTCAAGCAACACATAAACCAACTTTCACGTTTTAAAATAGCTCTCATTCTGTCACATAAATACATAATCCTGCATACATTGATGCATTCCCGAACATTGCTCACTTAAGCCTTGGAGGTTTCTTATAATAAATATATGAGTGTAGTTTACTTGTGTATTTTACTTACTATAAAGTTGTCTCAATTCTTGATTTGATTTTATAGTTTCTTTGCTTCTAGCTTCCTTTACATTTGTCTTTCTTAATACAATTTTTTTTTTTTGTGTTCCCACACTCTCACCTGGAGCTCAAGGAGGTTGCAATCAATGGCAATAAATAAAAATTTGTATTGGTTTAACCTCAGGGTTGACTTTAGAAAATGTTGGAAAATTTTAGAACCCTATGTTTTGGGGAAACAGCTAGTCAAAACATCATCAAAATGAAGATGGAGAAACCAGGAAAAGGAAGATTATGTTTATTAACGTTGTGTTATGAAACAGAGTTACTATGTAAATTTTTTCTCTTTTTCATTAACTTATCACTTTCAAGACCTTTTCCATGTCTTAAAAATTCCCACCACATTCTTTTATATTGAAGCATTTATTTACTATACTTTAACTTCCTTCCTCAACTCCAGAGAGCAGTCCAGAACACTCAGTAGGTTCCACACAAAAAGAAGGAAGCTTTGTGAGAATGAAGGCAGCCCGTGATTATGGCAGGGCCCCTCCATGAAGAATGTGGGCTGAAGGGGAAGGTCGTGTAGCCTGAGAGCTTATCTGAGGAAGCTGATGTATACACTTACAAAATAAAAAGAAGAAATTCTCAGACAGACAGAGAGATGCTGATAACACATTCATCTCGTACTCTACTGGTCTCAATTCTGTTCTTCTTGCAAGAGAAGTGGAGAGCATACTTCTCCACTGGAGAGGCAAAAAGAGGCTGCTTGTTTGTCCTTCAGGCATTGAGGATCCTTCTGTATTTGTTGCAGATGGGGACATGTACGCAATCACAGTGCTTCATTGATGGGTGTGGGGGGTTTTTTTTGTGTGTGTGTTTTTGGTGATTTTTACCAGATTTATATCAAGAGTGAAATCCAATGTAATTATAACATCTAGAACATCTTTGTTTGCATAACAGCTATTTGCCCTGATAAAGAATACTCAGGTTTACTGGATATTGTTTGAGTGTCTGAAAGTCCTACCAGGTAACTCAAAGTGAAAGTTTTTGGCTAATTCTTTACCTATTAATGGAGTCAACTGACTGATCTGACTAGATGGGTTCTCCCAACCCTTCTCTTCATCTGCCCAAACTCAATAGCTCAAGGGAGTCAAGATAGGAGGCTTAATTTATCCACTAGCATTTTATCACTGTTTTTATTTGGGAATTTAGAAAATAAATCCTTGATAGTTATAGTGACACTACAAAAAGTAGTGGAGGACATATGGTAAGTGAAATAAGCCAGGCACAGAAAGAAAAACTTCATAATCTCACTTATATGTGGAATCTAAAAAAGTTAATCACATAGAAACAGAGTAGAATGGTGGTTATGCAGGGCAGGGAGGTGGGGTAAATGGGAGATGTTAGTGAGAGGATACATAGTTGCAGTTATGTTGGATAAATAAGTCTAGAGATCTAGTGTACAGCATGATGACTATAGTTGATAATATTGTATTGAATACTGGCAATTTGCTAAGAACATAGATTTTAGGTGCTGTTTTCTTTCTCTCTCTCTCTCTCTCTCTCTCTCTCTCTCTCTCTCTCTCTCTCTCTCTCTCTCTCTCTCTCTCTCTCTCTCTCTCTCTCTCTCAAGTTTCCTGGCCACTGGAGACCCAGATGAGATGGGTTCAGTTTTCCTTTGCCATGCTCTTGAAATTGCAGAGGTAAGATTTCTCAAATCCCTTATTACTTTTGGATAAAATGTTTGTGTCCATAAAAACTTTATTTGTATTTGGCATTTTATTGCATTTCTTATTTTGTGCCATAGGGACTCAGGGAATGGGGGAGACAAGTAAGGATGGGGGAAACATTTGTCTTGTTTCCCCAACTTCTCTGTGCAAACGACTACAAATATAAAGATGCTGCTTGTAAATGTTGGTTGGTCCTGAGAATGAGTAACAAAGCATATCCACATCAAGCAACTTAAAACTGCACATAGTCTTATTCAGAATTCTTTTCACACCCTGGCATAGGAAATAATGGAGATTTTCTTGTGAAAACACTGCATTTGGTACCAAATGTTCCATCTCCTTGTTTCAGTCTCCACTTTGCTCTTTCTTTTCTGTTCCATCATCTAACGGAGCAAATATAAATCTCTAGTAGAGTCGGAGTTCCCTTACTTGTTACCTTGATTATTTCTGATATTGACCAACCAAGGCAGCTCTTAAAGGCATTGTTCAAAAGATCTTTAAAAATGATTGGTGTTAACTATTATGATGATGAATTTTATGTGTCAACTTGATTGGGGCAAAGGGGTGCCAAGATATTTGGTTATACATTATTTCAGGATGTGTCTATGAGAATGTGTCCAGAAGGGATTAGCATTTGAATCTGACTCAGTAGACTGAGTAAAGCAATGTGAATGGACTTAATCAATTCCACGGAGGGCCTGAATAGACTAAAAGGCTGAGTGAAAAATAATTTTTTCTCTCTTCCTGTCTCAAAGGTGGGGCATGGATCTTCTGCCTTTAGACTCAGGTTCAGACTGCAACTTGCACCATTATCTCTCCTGAGTCTCTAGTTGGCTGACTGCTTATCTTGGGACTTCTTATCCTCCATCATCATGTGATCCACATGATTCCTCATAGTAGGTTCTCTCTCTCTCTCCCCCCCTCCCCACCCCCCCATCCCTTTCTGTTTTTCTGGAAAACCCAGACTAATACAACTATAGTATTAATGAACTATAGTCTCTCCTTCTGTGCTTTCTTTCTCTGTCCCCTATTCCTCTTTTTTACACAAATACACAAATTTGTATACAAGCACAGAAACACAGTATTGGGACCCTTGCACCACTGGAGTTGTTAAGAAAATAAAAACTATTGCAGAGTACATTCTGACCAATTAGTAGGATTATTTGTTTTTTTAATTACAATTTAAAATTTATTTTATGGGCAAATTACAAGAGAATTAGAATGTAACTCATTAGATTTTCTTATACTTGGCTTCTTGGTTTCCTTATGAGGTAGAGTAAACAAGTCATGGGATGACAAAATGACTCATGGGAAGTAAATGTGTATACTTACATTGGGAGAACTTAGGGATAAAGCGCTTTCAGCTGATATAAATGAAGTGCTAAGTTGAAGAAGCTACTTGGAGTCCTTTCAAATGTATGTGCTGACTGATTTCCTGGACTATTTGGGGCAGCACAGAAAATAGAACATCACACCACGGGATTTACAAACTTGATTTAATTTCATTTTAAAAATACAGTTACATATGTGGATGTGTTGCTCTCCACACTGAAATAATAACACTTATTAGTAGTTCTTAATTTTTCAATAAATATATGCTTCTGAACCTGTTCCATGCTCCAGTGATGTGCTGAGGATACAATGATAGATAAGCCATGATGATCTTAAAATTTGTCAAGATGGTAGAGGTACAAATCATTACAATGCAGCATGCCAATTGCCCTAAGAGAGTCTTTGCTATCAGGAATAAGGTGCCTAAGTCAGTTCCTCCACAACTGAGTCACATGACTTCTGACACTTGACCCACCCAGTTTGGATGAAGCTGAGAACTCTATTCTGGTAGAAGGCACTGGTGGACCCCACCTTGTAGGCTCAGCTATGGATTAATGATTAGCTGCATTGGAAGGCAGACTTTTTCATTCTCCTAATGGCATTTTTTGATGAAAAGAAAACTCTACTTTTAATTTAGTGTAACATTGATTTTTTTTGTGCTATTAAAGTTATATTTGCCTATCCCAAACTTTTAAAGATATTCACTATTTTATATTCTAGGAGTTTTAAGTATTTTTATTTATTTATTTAAAAAATTTTATTGATGGATTTTTAGAGAGGAAAGGGCAAGAAAGAAACATTGATTTGTTGTTCCACTGATATGTAGACTCATTGATTGTTTGTTGTATGTGCCCTGCCTGGGGATCAAACCCATAATTTTGTCTCAAAATGTGGTAGTTTGATTTCAGCAATTTTGTTCAAGATTGTCTTAACAATTTTGTTCATTTTTATTTTCAAATACATTTTAAAATCACCTTATCAATTTCCAGAATAAACGTCTGAGAATTTCAATGTGATTGTACTGAATTTATAAGTCAATTGCTATCATTTTATTACTGGGTCTTTCAGTTCATGAATATAGTATATCTTTATATATGTGGCATTAATTTTCCTTCATGATAACTTCAATATTTGGTGTATAATAAAGCAATAAAATGAAGTTCAGGATTTATGTTATTTTCCTCCAATGAGGCTTTACCTTAACATTTTTCAGGCATCTAAGATTAGGGGTAGGTCATTTTTAAACCAATCAGTGATTTTATTTTTATTTCAGCTTTTTGAGATATAATTGCCATCTAAAATTGTAAGATATTTAAAGTGTACACCAAAGTGACTTGATATAAGTACACACTGTTAAAGGATTGCCCCATCTAGTTAATTGATAGATCTTTCACCTTATGTATTTCTTTTATGTGTGTAAAAATATTTAAGTTGTGGCCGAAACCGGTTTGGCTCAGTGGATAGAGCGTGGGCCTGCGGACTGAAGAATCCCAGGTTTGATTCCGGTCAAGGGCATGTACCTGGGTTGCGGGCACATCCCAGTAGGGGGCGTGCAGGAGGCAGCTGATAGATGTTTCTTATGGATGTTTCTAACTCTCTGTCTCTCTCCTTTCCTCTCTGTAAAAAATCAATAAAAATATATTTTAAAAAATATTTAAGTTCTATTCTACTGGCAAATTTCAATTATACAATGGTGTTATCAACTATAGTCATTATGTGGGTCTTCAGACCTTATTCATTTTAATGCCCAGCCCCTAGAAACCATGTTTCAACTCTCTTTTTCTATGAGTTTGACTTTTTTTCTTTAGATTCCACACTGCCAACCAGTGGTTGAGTTGATATGAATCTAGCCTTCAGTTTTTATTTATTCTTATTTTCAATATATGGTAAATATAGGAATTCTTTGTATTAAGGAATCAAATCTTACAACTAAGCAGAATTGAGAGCTTTGCATAAGCATATTTAAAATTTGTTGACTCATAAGATCCTGAGAGTAAGTGTGACTAGATTAGAAAAGGATGACCCTAAAATTTCTAACATAGATCACTTGATAGATGGTGTTGTCTTCAACAAAAATGAAAAAATGTATGTGGAGCTGAATGAAGCTTGAATAATAAGAAAATTATTTCAGTCTTGGTCTTTTTCAGAGACAGGGTAATATCTTTGTGTATGTACTTAAATGTATATATATATATGTGTGTGTGTGTGTGTGTGTGTGTGTGTGTATTTACATACATACACATATGTAAAAGTTTACAGGTGAGAAAATTCAGAACTAGATAAATTAAGGGATTTACCCAAACACTGTCAGATAATTAATTTTAGAGTTAAGAATTAAACCAAGTTACGGCTCTGCATTCTCATTCCAATATGCTCTTTATACCACACATCAAGGAGCATATTCATAGATTACCCCTTTAGTGCTGTGAGTTATGAAGCCCAAATAAAATAGCTACCTATGTGATAAGATAGCACTTTGTTAGTTGTTGATTGCTGTATAGTTATCATGTATTGTGTATTATTTTTGTGTTTACCTGAGGAAGGCAGATATTTTAGTGATGAAGTCCAAAGATTACATCATGTGGATGATAATTCTCATGCCATTGATGAATTCTAAATGATACATCTATCCTATAGAAAACATTAACAACAATATTACAGAATCAGAATTTTAAATTATACATACCTTGAAAGAGAGAAAATGATTATTAAAGTATCATGATACAACTATTAATGAGTGTGTTCAATATGCTCTCCATGTACTTAGTAAGCTCAACTGAGACAATCTTTGAGGCCACTCGTGATCTTTTGTTTTCCTCTGTTATCCTCCATTATTGCTCTGGGAATTTGTGAAAATGCAATTTAAGAAGAAGCTGCACTAAAAACTGAAAAAAAATGTATTTGACACACAGCAGTTTGAAAGGCAAAGAAAATTAATATAATTACATTAATCAATAAAACAGACCTTTAATTTTTCCCATATGTAACATTTTTATTCAACTTTAGGGAAAAAGGGCATAACTTCAGATCTATATTTGAAATTCTTAGGGAAACAAACAAATTATGCACATGTGCCAAGCACTCAACTTTTTGTTAATTCAAATTAATCGTAGGTTAGAGCAGAGACAGAAACAAAAGAAAAATTTAAATATGGATAATTACTTAGTCCATTACACTGCTTCTACTGCTGAATGTTTTAGTGATACTTGGCAACACAGAGAATCACTAAAGTATCATGAAGGCAAGATCATTTTGAATATTAAAAATGCCAGCCTAGCCTGGCTGGTCTGGTTCAGTGTTTGAGCATTGACCAGGAGGTCATAGTTCCATTCCTAGCCTGGTGGGCTTGATCCCCATTATGGGGTGTGCAGGAGGCAGCTGATGGATGTTTCTCTCCCATCACTGATGTTTCTATCTCTTTCCTTCTCCCTTCCATTCTGAAACCAATAAAAACATATTTTAAAAAGGAAAAAATAATGGGTTTGTAAGAAAAAAAAATGAGTTGCTTACAAACATTACAGGAAGCCAGGAGAATAATTTCCTTTGGCAGTAAGTTGCCCCTTTCATCATGAGCATATTTTGCATACTTTCTTTTTATTATTCCTCATAGACTTCATTCAAGTTCATGTTTTAAAGATTCGGCAATAAAAAAGTATACAACAGCCACAGTAATGTTTCTTTTCATCTAGTAACTAGATTCTAGTTCATATAAAGGAGAATCTCCAACTATACCATAGATCTTATATATTTTGGTTACCAAAAAACTCTCAGTGTAACTTTGATTTCAATTTAATGCATTTATAAAATAAGTCATATGAGAAAAAATTAGTTAAATATTTTGAGAGTTTAAAATAAAAATGGACATGCTAAGATGGCAGCATAGGTAAGCACCTAAACTGCTGCCTCACACAACAATTTCAAAACTACAACTAAAAGACAAAACAGACACCATCGAGAACCACAGGAAGACTGGCTGAGTGGAAATTCTACGACTAGAAGGAAAGACAAAAGCTCACAGATAATTGGAGGAACGGCAAAGGGTTGAGGTACTGCAAAGGGTCTTTGTGCACATAGAGAGGAAGGGTGGCTGAGAGCCTGGCTGACTTTCTCTGGTGGGAGGGGAAGGAAGCCCCCGATTGCACTGAAACCCAGTTCCGACTGCACTGAACCTCAGTTCTGGGCGAAACCCTGTGGACCCAGGCTCATACAGAGGGAGTCTGGACTGTCAGGTAGAGAGAAAGGGACTCGGAGACCTGGAGACCCAGGGGAGAGCCAGGGGAGCCCCGGCAGGGGTCTGGAGGTGCACACGCCAGTGTGCACAAAGACTGCAGAGGTTGCCACAGGCTTTCCCTAGCAGAAGGGAGTCAGAAGCTCCTGACTGCACTGAACCCCAGTTCCAGGTGAGCCCCTGGGGATCAACGCTCTTGCGGGGGAGGGGGGGGGGGAAGGGTGGAATCTGGACTCTGGGGAGGAAGCTCAGGAAGCAGGGAAGGCAGAGGTCTGGAGGCTCACGCATGCACAAGGGCAGGGCTGACGGGAAGCCAAGACTGTCTGCTCCACCCTGAGACTCCACCCCATCCAAGCTGAGCACAGAGGCTTCTGCAATTTTGCAAGTCTAATCCTATAAGGCTGTCTCCAGCACCAAACTTCTCCCAGCTTAGACACAGCTGACACTCACAGCCAACTGGCCTGGAGGTCAATTCCTCCCAGTGATACCAACAACAATCAAGACTTAACTACAACAAGCCTGTACACACAGTCCACAAAGGGGTGCACCAAGAGTGTCCACCTCAGGTTAACTGGGGAAGCTGACCCACTGGGCCATATAAGAAACCTAGCACACAAAACTACCCTACCAACTCAGGAAAGCAGTGAAAATGTGGAGACAAAGAAACAGATCACAAACGAAAGAAATGGAGGAAAACAAATGACTGGATATAGAATTCAAAACCACAGTTATAAGGCTTTTCAAGAGTATCCTAGAAAAGGCCGATAAATATAACGAGACCCTCAAAGATATGAAAAAGGACCAACTAGAAATTAAACACACACTGACTGAAATAAAAATATTATACAGACACCCAACAACAGACTAGAGGAACGCAAGAGTCATGTCAAAGAATTGAAATACAAAGAAGCAAAACACACTCAACCAAAAAAGCAAAAAAAAAAAAAAAATCCAAAAGTTGAAGATAGTGTAAGAAGCCTCTGGGACAACTTCAAGTGTACCAACATCAGAATTATGGGGGTGCCAGAAGAAGAGAGAGAACAAGATACTGAAAACATATTTGAAAAAATAATGACTGAAAACTTCCCCCACCTGGTGAAAGAAATAGACTTACAACTCCAGGAAGCACACAGAACCCCAAACAAAAGGAATCCAAAGAGGACCACACCAAGACACATCATAATTAAAATGCCAAGAGCAAAAGACAAAGAGGGAATATTAAAATCAGCAAGAGAAAAACAGTTAGTTACCTACAATTGTCAGCTGATTTCTCAACAGAAACTATGCAGGCCAGATGGGAGTGGCAAGAAATTTTTAAAGTGATGAATAGCAAGAACCTACAACCAAGATTACTCTATCCAGCAAAGCTATCATTCAGAATTGAAGGGCAGATAAAGAGCTTCACAGATAAGAAAAAGCTAAAGGAGTTCATCACCACCAAACCTGTATTATATGAAATGCTGAAAGGTATTCTTTAAGAGGAAGAAGAAAAAACTAAAGATAAAAATTATGAACAACAAATACATATCTATCAACAAGTGAACCTAATAATCAAGTGAATTAAAAACCTGAGGAACAGAATAAACTGGTGAATATAATAGAATCAGGAGCATAGAAAGGCAGTGGACTGATAATTCTCAGGGGGATAAAGGTATGTGGGGATTCAGGAAGAGACTGGACAAAAATCATACACCTATGGAGGAGGACAGTGCAGGGGAGTTAAGGGCAGAAGGTGGGGTGGGAACCGGGTGGAGGGGAGCTATGGGGGGAAAAAGGAGAAACAATTGTAATAAAGATTTATTTAAAAAATATAAATAAATAAATAAAATATGCATCTTTGGGGAAAAGTTTTTATAAATTAGCTTAGTACCTTCTTGTATAATCATATCATTATATGATGTATAAAATTTTTCCAAAGTTACTATAATTTTAACACCATCCCCTATTTCTTTTGTCTTCTAAGTAGCTGTAGTTTTTCAGATTAACACCATATATAATAAAACTACTTCTGTATAAACGACATAAATGTAGCATGGTTAATGATAAGTATTAAGAACTATTCTGTGTCAGTTTCTCTATTATTTAACCTCTACTCTTGTATCTTTCATAGCCAGACCATAACTAAAATTTTGATCAACTGCAGAATGATGTTGCAAGACATCCCAGTAACTACAATTTTGTAGAACAAATACTTTGTTTAAATGGGCCTGGTGAAGATAAGGCATATGCTTAACTATTACTGGAGAATTGGTATTTTAGAAAAGTTAAAGCAGAATAAAAAATGATGAGAAAAATAAAACCACAAACAATAACACTTTCATTCCATTTGAGATTATTGTTACTAAGCAAATAAGGATGGGAGTAGGCATATTAAAATGTTTCCCTCAACAAGATATTGAGTTCATATCCTTTCCCCCATCTATGTTTCTGTGGCTCTGTTGTCAGACTTACCATTATCAGAAGGGAAATCTCAAATGGCTAACAGGAAGGAATACGTGTGCACAGGGCAGGGGAAGGTCATAAAGGAGCAGGGATAATGAAAAGTCAAAGACCTGTGTACCCTTAGGCCTATAGTAGAAGTAGAACTTGGGAAATGAAGGAAGGAGCACTGCAATTGAGCATTTGAAAAATAGAGAGGATATATAAATAGGAAGAGAAATGATAGTAGGATGTATAAAGAGGAAGAGAAATGACAATAATGAAAATTTCTATTAGGCTTTAGGAAAAGTAGGTGAAAATATATTTGAGAATTGGAAAAAACTTTTGTTTAGCTTAATAAAACTGCACATAAGTTTCATTTTGTCAAATGTTAAAAACAGCATCCAAGCTAGAAATCCTCCTTTGTGTATTAGGATGTTTGGCTTCTCCCTGGCCTCAAGTCAGAAATATATATGGAAAGAACAGATTTATGAAGAGGTAGTATATTAACCCTTTTTGCATGTTTATAGAATATGTCCTCATTTTCTCCACTTGATAGAAATTTCTTTATTAACTGAAATTAGCAATATTCAGAAAGGATTGCTTGAGTAAGGGGAGTTTTCATTCTCTCCAAGGAAACCTGATCCATCAGAAATTGCCCAATACTCTTCTGCTTAATTTTGCCTACCACACAAATAGTCTTTTAATATCATGCCTTGTTCTTTTTCCATATGGCTCTGCTGTGTTATAAGCCAATATCTGAGATGGCTAGAACATTATCAGAACTAGAAAGAGGTCATAATGGCAATAGACTTTCCTTTTGAGGTCAGACCAGCAATGAAATCAACTCAGTTCATCAGTTCATATTGAATTAGATTATGGACTGCATAATATGAGCCAATGTATGTCTAAGTTCTGCGAGTGCAGCAGAAAGTAAGATGGATATGTTTCTTGCCCCTATGGGCTACATTTCTTTCTTTCTTTTTTTTTAACCAGGGTAGTCACACCATTAAATAAGTAATTAAAATAACATACTATGATTCTACTATAATGAGTACAAGTGCCAAAGGGAGTACATAAAAAGCTGACCTAACTTAATAAAATGGGGCAGAAGGAGAGAAAAGCCTCCTGAGAGAGAAAACAGTATGAGTGGTCAGCAAAATGTAGGTGGATTTGGGCCAGGCAGATTATAAAAGACTTGAAGGCAGAGAGTGTAAATGCCTTGGGGCAGGAGAGATTCTGGTTGAGAAGTCTGAGCATTAGAAGAGTTACTCTGGCTAAAAAGTACTGATATGGAATGCAAAGAGAAGAGTCAGTGGCAGAGCTAGGAGGAATACAAATGCTTAAAGATGCTAAGCAACAAGGTAAGAGAAAACCAGCAAAATGTTGCATCGTAATAGAAACAAAAGAAATGTCATAGGATAGGGTTGTCAGTGAGTGGGTAGCTATAAAAAGATAGCACCAGGGGAGTTCCTTTGCGATAATTACTAAAACCAAGACATGGTTTTAGTAATGGTTACATGAGACTGTATATGGGGGGAAATGCATAAAACTATACACACATACACACTCAAAATGTGAAGCGTGTGAAAACTAAATAAGGTCTGTAGTCCTGTTAATAGCATTATTCCAGTGTTAATTTCCTGGTTTTGATGATATTCTACAATTATACCAGATTAAACCATTCAGAGAAGCTGGGTAACGTGTACAAGGGACTTTACGTGCTATGCTTGCAACTTCTTGTCAGTATATAATTAGTGCAAATACAAAATTAAAAAGACCATTGGCGAATGTTGCAAAGAAGAGCATGATTAATAGTGTTCAACAAAATGAAGAAGAAAATAACTAAAACATGTTCATTGGATTAGGCCTCAAGGAGGTCACTGGTTACCTTTGAAAGAGCAGTTTAAGTGGCAAAGTGAGGTGGAAACTACATTGGGTGATTGGAATTCAGAATTGGAGGTGAGAAAAGGTACACAGCATGGACACATTTATTCAACAGCGTCAAGAGATGAAGGATATAGACAAAACGAGAATTAACTTGGAGATTGCGTGGTTGACTAGGGCATTTTCATTTTTTATTTTTTTTTTTAGGTTTGAATGTATGTTTCTCCCTCACTTCTCAACTGGCTCCTTTATTCTCAACATATAAAGGTGCTTTTTAGGGTATATTTTTGGAAACTAGACTTTTGACATCCATTTTCATTATAATTTTTAAAATATAATTGTATCATTCAATATAGTCATATCAAATAAAGTATTTTAATTATTACAGACTCTGATAAGATTCTATTTTCTTTCTTAGAGAATTTGGTTTAAATTGCTTCTTTCACACCTAGAGGGTTCAGATAGTCTCCTTAGATTTCCTGTAGGTTTCTGTAGTTTACATTTAAGTATTAAATATATGTAAAATATATACTTTTTGTGCTTGATATAGATTAGTGGTAACTTCAGTGTCTGAAATTTTCTTATTCAATTTCCTAGTTCAACCACTTTTACAGCCCTATTTTTATAATAGTGGCTGGAAAGCTCAATATATAATCTTCCAGTAGCCTTACCTAAAGCCAGAAAAGTCAGGTTCTGACCAAAGAGATATAGGCTTAGTATAGGAAGTCTCTTTTAAAAAATGAAAAAAACCTAGCTAGGGGAAAGTCCTTTCTCTTTTATGCTTTTCCTTTTCATCTCCAGGATGCCCATAGTTGCCTTAGCCATTTGCAGCCATGCAGAGAGTAATGTATAAAGTTGCTCAGCAAACCTGGAAGAGCAGAAAGCTAGTAGCAGACTAGTTTGGGAGACTAGTTATTACATCCTGGTGCCTCTAACTCGGCCTATACTACTGACTAGTAGACTTTGTGCAACGTGAGATATATCAACACCGACATGCAAGTAGTTTTCTGTTATCTGTGTCAGGAAACATTCCTGCCTGATACAGGATCCAATCCTACAGCCAGTTGGGTCCTAATAATATATTAATTATTCATTTCTTTCCTGACTAAATTACAATGCTGCCTTAAAAAGATTACTGTCTCATACACATAGTAAACTATTCTAGGAATTTCTTTTTCTGAAAAAAAATTCCCTCTATTCCTATGACAGTAACATATTGATTTGATTCTTACAGCTTTATAGTTTGTTTGTATACCAGGTAAGCAAGTTCATACATATGGCCTCTATTTTTTACATTTCTGGCCTTTTCTAGGGAGATTATTTTTCTATGTGAACTTTAAATCAGTTTGCTACAACAAAAACCACTTAGTTGTATATCAATCTAGAATTAGATTTAAAATAATATTAAGTTTGGGAGCCCTGGTGAATTTATAATTTTATATTTGAATTGCCTCTTAAAATATGAATCTTGGAACCTAAGCATGTTATAATTCCATTTGATTTATTTCTTTTTGGTTCTTAGAAATAAATTCTTAAATTTGTTGATATAAATCTGATGCCCTCCTCATCAAATTTAGTATTAATTATTTTATAGTTTCCTTTTTTTACTAGAATTTTCTCCAATTTCCATGATAAAATGCTTACTGATGATAGATAAATAGATAAAATCTTTTAGGTAGATTCTATAGAGTTTTTTATATATGTATACTATCATAGTCAATGATCGTTTATTTTCAACATATGTGACAAAGATTTACCTGATTCTACTCCCTGGCAACTCCAATACAATGTCAAATAACAATGGTATGTATTGACATGCTTGTTTACTTCCTAATTTTGACTGAAATATTTTTTCTCTGAATTTTTAGAATACTTCCCATCAGTTGTTTTTAAATAGACATTTACCTAAAAATTATATTTAACAATGTTACTAAATGTTTTAATTCTATGTTTTTTATATTTTACTTAGAATAACAGGCTGAAATCTGGTCATTTTTTGATATCTTGCAGAAGTTTAATTTCTGAATCCCACATTATAGTCTCTCTAACATATCTAGTTAACCTCAATCTTTTTAATCTCACCCTGGTCTCTCTAAAGTCTATTCTCAAAACATCCCATTAAAATATACATCAGATTTTGTCACACCTTCTCCTCCAAAACCTCCAGTGATATTCCATTTCTTTCAGAGTAAATATGAAATCCCAATAATGGTATTTATTATAACTTGACATAATTTACTACAATTATTTTTCTGCTCACCTTGCTCTACCTTGCTGCTTCTGGAGCTTACCAGGAATACAATCCTATCTTGGAGCTTTGCACTTGTGTTCTCTCTTCTTGGAATGTCTTTCCTACAGATATCAGCAGGACTTACAACCTCTGCTTCTTCAAATCTTTGTCCGACCCGGGCCATCCAGTTTACAACTGCAGCTTCTATCGTAGCTCTTCCAACTTCCCTTACTTCTTTTTTAGTACTTATCACCTCCTATTGTACTATATTATATATATATATATATATATATATATATATATATATATATATATATATATATGGCTCGGTGCATGAAATTAGTGCACGGGGGGGGGGGGGGCTGCCCTCAGCCCAGCCTGCACCCTCTCCAATCTGGGACCCCTTGAGGGATGTCCCACTGCCCGTTTAGGCCCGATTCTACCGGGATCAGGCCTAAACGGGCAGTCAGACATCCCTCTCACAATCCAGAACTGCTGGCTCACAACTGCTTGCCTGCTTGCCTTTCTGATTGCCCCTAACCACTCCCCTGCCAGCCTGATTGATGCCTAACTGCTCCCCTGCCAGCCTGTTTGCCCCTAACTGCCCTCCCCTGCAGGCCTGGGTCTCCTCCCCCCAATTGCCCTTCCCTGCAGGTCCAGTCGCCCACAACTTCCATCCTCTGCCAGCCTGGTCCCTCCCAACTGCCCTCCCTTGCTGGCCTGATTGCCCACAACTGCCCTCCCTTGCAGGCCTGGTCCCTCCCAAATGCCCTCCCCTGCTGGTGGCCATCTTTGTGTCCACATGGGGGCAGACATATTGTGTGTTGGAGTGATGGTAAATTTGCATATTACTCTTTTATTAGATAGGATTTTTTTATATTTCTTGTCTCTCTAATCCCTTCTCCCATTTGCCAAATAGGTATATTCTCGGTTGTTAGAACAGTGCCTGTTTTATGGTAGATTCAGTTTTAAAATGTCGAATGAATAAATAAACATATGATGGGACTCCAGATTTTTGATATAGTTACTTATTGGGGTCTATTATATGAAAACTTGAGGTACAATGACTTAAAATTTATTTTCTTCAAGCAAGACTATCTCTAAAACACAGGGATAAATACTTTTAATCTTTTCCTTAAAATCATTCTCAAACATTTGACAATGCTAAACATTATAGTTCCTATGAGGGTGAAGATTCAAGAAAGATCCTCTGCTAAGTATACTAAAATAGTTTCAAAAGAGATGTAAAGTTGAAAATGTAGAAGACAATAAAATAATAGAATAATAACATTTGCTGGCTTAAATTTGTGGGAAAATACTAGACATGACCACATTTGTTTTTTCTTTTCACCTCATAAAAAATGGTAGCATTTTGGAAACATTAAGGAAACATTATAAAATAGGTTCAAAAGTCTATTTTTCTTCCAGGCAGTTCTTCAGCTAATGCTCTAGCCCTTAAAATTGGCAGTTTGGTTTGCCACGTTAAGAAGCACTAACATCTGCCTGCCTAGTTCTCTCCCCTATTCCAGCAGGTGAGCAGGCATCCCAAACAGCAAGCCTTGCTCTAATGAATAGAAGTTATATTTCCCAAGATGTTCATTTGGCAGGACTATTGGGCTCTTCTCAGCAATTCTCCAATCGTGCATGTCAGACAGGAAAAAGGAAAAAGAACTTCAGTATTTTTCAAAAGCAGAGTAGAAAATGTCATTAAGTTTCTATGAGATGAATTTCTAAGTGGTCTCTGCACCAATTATTGGTATAAATCATCCAAAATGAGACCTCTGGGAGGTCTACACAAGGTCATCTACTTTCAGCTCTCTATGAGGTTTAGGCCACCTTCAAATGTATTCCTATTTGGGGCTCATCGTTGCTTCAGAACTATTTTGGAGAACCTTGTTTTGCTTGGATGAACTGAGAATTTGATTTCAGTGGAAACTAGGTATCTTCATGATTCTGCTTGATATATTTTAGGTGAGTAATTTACACATGCCTTCAAAAGTACTGCTTCATTTAACTTACATTTCTTCCATAGTTCTTTGGAAAATATTGAGGAATAGTAATGTTAATTGTTTTGTTTTCTCTGTGAAAACAAAATATTATTGAACAGTCACCAAAATTAGTCTTTATTTTTTAGTTAGATAGGTTGGCTATAGTAATAAATGAAAAGAAAATAATTACTATGATCTAGTGTGAGAATTCAAAATAGAGGTACTGGGAAAAGAGGGATGAAGAAGTTAAATGCTATGGAAGCCAAAAAAAAAAAAATTAGTTACCGGAGTTTCATTATGGAAGTTTCATAATTGGGAAAGAGGGGCAGAGATATTTAGGCATTAGGGAGAGCAGTAATGAAGGCAGAGAAACATAAAACAGCATAAAGTATTAGGTTTTTCCATTGGTAAATTAGTCTACTTCAGCAACATTCTAAGAGTACAGTTAACTTATTAAATACATATGCATTTTCAATATTAATTCAAGTGTTCAGAGTATACTTTTTCTTTCCCTTACATTAAATAAATTATAATTTTTCTTATATAAAGGTCAAAGAAACTTCTTGGGTCTATGTATAGTATGTAGCACCATAATATTTTTAAATGCATTATTAATTAAACTTTAGAACTTGCATTTAAAAGAAGGTGAATTATACAGCATTTCAGAAATGAGGGTTTGTCCTTTCTTTATATATTAAATTATTTAGTTCAAAAACATCTCCTCTGATAATTTTGCTTAAATTTTTAGTGCTGTGGTAACTATATTGCAGATTATTATTAAAATTAAAAGCTACATAATGGAGAATCCAAGATGGCAGCATAGGTAAACACCTAAATTGCTGCCTCGCGCAACAATTTCAAAAATTCAACTAAAAGACAAAACGTCTATCACCCAGAACCATGGGAAAGCTGGCTGAGTGGAAGTTCTACAACTAGAAGGAAAGAGAAAAGAGCATCGAGACGTGCACAAGCGCTGAAAAGCTGAGGTACGGAGGCGCGTGATCCGGGCTGGTGGCGGGCGTTGCTTTTTTCAACCCAAAGGGAGACAAGCCCCCGACTACTCTGAAATCCAGTTTCTGGGGAGACGCGGGGGACCCAAACTCCTACGGGGAAAAGCTGGACTGTCTGCCAGTGAGGGTGGCTTACTTGCAGAGCTGCGCGCAAGAATAATTGTTTACTGCACTGGGGCACCGGACTCCGGGACGCCCTTGGGGACACAGAGCCGGCTAACTAGCAGCCATTGCTGTTTGCCACGCCCTAGCCTAGTGACACCCTGAGACCTTGCCCTGCACAACCTACAAACCCACCCAAGCTCCAAGCAGCAGCGTTAGCAGAAGAAAGCCCCGCCCTATCGCAGCTTAACCTAGCAAACTTGCAGCCTGGGTCAGACAGCTCCAAAACCTCCAAACCTCAAGCAAAGAGGAGAAAACTGTAGCTCTCACTGTAGCTCCTGCTGGATGGCCTCAGACAGTAGCTGACCTGCACCCCATGGGAGATCCAGAAGCCAGTGTACCTAGTGGTCAGAGTGAGACACCAGATTTCAGCTCCTCACATCCATAAGTGACACATTCAAAGGCAGACTCAGTGAGCACCAAAGCCCCACTGAAACAAGTCCTGCCCCATAAGTGTGTCTTCAGCGCAGCAGTTCTTCCATTATAGACACAGTGAGTGCTCACAGCTAATTGGCCTGGAGGTCAATTCCTCCCAGTATACCAACAGCAATTAAGGCTTTAACTGCACCAAGTCTTTGCACTCAGCCCACAAAGGGGTGTACCAAGAGTGTCCACATCAGGTGATTGGGGAGGCTGAGCTACTGCCCCCTATAGGTCACCTACCACACAAAGATACTCCATCAACACAGGGAAGCAGCCAAAATGTGGAGACAAAGAAACATGTCACGAATGAAAGAAACGGAGGAAAGCAAACTACTGGATGACATAGAGTTCAGAACCACATTTATAAGGTTACTCAAGAATCTTTTTAAAACCGCTGAGAAACTTGATGAGACCTTCAAGGATATTAATGAGAATGCCAAAAAAATGGAAAAGGATCAGTCAGAAATGAAGCATACACTGTCTGAAATAAAGAATATACAGAAACTCAACTGTAGATCAACGTACCCCAAGAATCAAACCAAAGATCTGAAATATGTGGAAACAAAAAACGTCCAACCAGAAAAACAAAAAGAAAAAGGAATCCAAAAATATGAAGATAGTGTAAGGAGCCTCTGGGACAACTTTAAGCGAACCAACATCCAAATTTTTGGGGTGCCAGAAGAAGGGAGAGAGCAAAATATTGAAAACCTATTAGAAGAAATAATGACAGAAAACTTTCCCTGCCTGGTGAAAGAAATAGATGTACAAGTCCAGGAAGCGCACAGAACCCCATACAAGAGGAATCCAAAGAGGACCACACCAAGACACATCATAATTAAAATGCCAAGGGCAAAAGACAAAGAGAGAATATTAAAAGCAGCAAGAGAAAAACAGTTAATTCCCTACAAAGGAGTACCCATATGACTGTCAGCTGATTTCTCAACAGAAACTATGCAGGCCAGAAGGGAGTGGCAAGAAATATTTAAAGTGATGAACAGCAAGAACCTACAGCCAAGATTACTCTACCCAGCAAAGCTATCATTCAGAGTTGAAGGTCAGATAAAGAGCTTCACAGACAAGAAAAAGCTAAAGGAGTTCATCGCCACCAAACCAGGATTACATGAAATGCTGAAGGGTATTCTTTAAGGAGAGGAAGAAGAAGAAAAAGGTAAAGATAAAAATTATGAACAACAAAATGACATCAAATACATACCTACCAACAAGTGAATCTAAAAATCAAGTGAATAAAAAATCTGAAGAACAGAATGGACTGGTGAATATAATAGAATCAGGGACATAGAAAGGGAGTGAACTGACGATTCTCAGGGGAAGCAGGTGTGAGGGGTCCGGGAAGAGATTGGACAAAAATCTTACTCCTATGGATGAAGACAGTGGCGGGGGTAAGGGCATGGGGTGGGGTGGGGAATCAGGTGGAGGGGAGCTATGGGAGAAAAAATAGTGGAACACCTGTAATAATCTGAACAATAAAGATTTATTTAAAAAAAAAAAAGGAAAAACAGTCACATGAATGTAGATTGTGGATATTCTACAAAGATTATTTTAAATTGTTAATGTCAATTTTTTAAAAATTGGATTTTTTAAAATCTCAATTAAAAAAAAGACTAAAAAAGACAGGGGCTATTCTAGTTGCAAGAGACTAAAGAGATGACCACCAAATGCAATGTGACACCAAGACAGAACCTTAGATTTTAAAAAAAAATTTCTGTAAGAGGTATTTTAGAGACAACTGGGCAAATTTGAATATTAGATCATATTAATTTGTTCAATGTTAAATTTCTTGGCTATAATAAGAATAAAAGTATTTAAAGGTGAAAAAAAAGCTACATAATTTAATTCGTTCTCACACAAAATCTATAATAATAAAAGAGTAATATGCTAATTAGACCGGACATCCTTCCAGGCGTCCTTCTGGATGACCTTCTGGACGAAGCTGGGGCTGCAAGGGAAGCCTGTGTCCCGGATGCCAGAGGGAAGCCAGTGCCAGCAGCCCGAGGAAGGAAGGCCTACTCTTGCATGAATTTCATGCAGCGGGCCTCTAGTATAACATAAAAATCTCACGTCCTGAGATAATCTTCTACCATCTTGAGGGTTTTGAGTCTTTATTCCATAGAGTTTCCTTGAAAAATGTTTTAAAGTCTGATAAGTTAATAGAAACACTCCATTGTAAGATTCAATAGTGACTTATACCATTGTTTTCTTCACAGGGAGAAATCAAGGCCATTGCATTTCAAGTCTATATATCCTCTACATACAATCTATATATTTATCAATCAGGGTTACTTCTTGAGAAGCATTTAACTAGGAAAAGTGACAAAAGAGCCAGAGTAATGAAAAAGAAAAACACTTTTAATATATGAAAGATTTTCTTTAAAATATAGTCCACTGAGATTTTACAACTCAAAACATCAATACCTCACTTAATGCTTAATAATAAATCATTATTCCTTCCTGTGAATAATTTTAAAAATTCTATGAAATAATGGGTGTTAATATTGAGCTTAAAGAATTATGGTCAAGGGAGAGAGAGGGAGAAATTTGGCTAGTTAGGGTTAACAGAAGCTATTAAGGTGATCAATGCTTCTGATTCAACAGTTTTTCTATATAAGTGAATTTGACCCATCTAGTCCACCAGTCCAAATTACCATGCTGTGTGTGTATGAAAGAGACAGACAGAGACAGAGAGACAAATAGAGACAGAGATAGAGGGTAGGTAATGAAGTGGAGGAGAAGGGAAAAAGATAACACAAATTGAGAAGTGTAATAAAAGCTTTCAACACATAATTTGTCTTATTTCCTTATTCCTTATTTATTTATTTATTAAATATGTGTTGATCTACCGCTTAGCTTTTTAACAAACCATACTCAAACCTAATGAATTCTTTACTTTTACAACATTTCTGCCATCTAAGATGATGGAAGGTTTATGCTAGTTAGATGTATTCCTAAAAAATTCACGTGGGTCTTTCTATTGTCTTCCTCTTAAAAATTTTTAATGACTTATAATCACATCCAAGATAAAGACTTAAATTCTTTACCATGGCATTCAAGTGGCATTCAAGACTGTCTGTGTCCTTGACACTGACCACTGATCTCTTCCATATTGACTAGACTCCAGTTCCTTTTATCATCTTATAAAGCAGGCCCAGAGTAAAGAAAGGAAATTTGGTTGTAGAAGCATCTATTTTCTTAGAGACTACACACATCCATGTGGTATATAATTTCCTAACTTATCATAAAGCCATCTTTATCAAAACTGTTGGAGTGTAATTTATGACTCACCAGAGCTCAGCTCAGGGGTACTTTAAATCAGGGGGACATAATAAACAAGGAAAATATGATGTCTACTCTCCTAATTTCAGAAGAAAATAATTTTTCCAGGTGCATATTTGTTCTTAGAACAATCCACATATCCTGTGGAATTGGCCTAACCTGGACTATGGATATTCACAACCCCAAAATAAAGACTTTTCTTTACACAATATTCATTGCTACATTATTTAAATATTTATAGTATGTCAAGCATTGTGTTAAAGTACACAACCTGCTTTAGTTCACTGATACTGCTAGCAATCATTGAGTATAGGTATTGGAGGCTTGCTTGTATGAAAAGTCATATCTGTACTAAAGTAGAAATGCTGTAAACAGATTCTAGTTTTCATTCTTAGTTATGTACTCGTAACAACTATGGTATATTACCTTTGCTTGTCCCTTAGGCTATATTAGTTTTGCATTGCTGTGTAACCTTTATGACAAACTATTTCCCCAGATCACAAGTTTGGGTATAGGTGAGCTTGGCTCTCTGCTCGTGGTGTCACAGGACCATAATTGAGGTACTGGCTACGGTGATCACATTTGCATTTCAGGGTCCTCTCCCGATGTTACTCAGGCTATGGGTAGAATGCAGGTCCTTGAAGCTATAGCACTGAGGTCACCATTTCCTTGCTATGAGCTCTCAGAGACTTGAGCCCTGCCTCAGATCTTAGCCATGTGTCTCTCTCATGCCAAATTGTGTGGCATGGTCTACTTTTAAAACAAATATATAGCTAGAAAGGGAGTACACCATAAAAAACAAATAGCCTCCTTTTGTGGTGGGTGCAAACTCTGTTTTTAATGTATGGATAAGGGACTATAGGCCTTTAATATAAATCAATTCACCTTTAGAGGGCAATTTAACAATCTATGTTTGCTTTTGAATACCTCTTCTAGAAAATTTATTACAGATGTACTCACATATGCTCATAAATATGTATGCAAGAACTTTTATTGCATCATTATGATTAATGGCAAATGGCTAGAAATAATCTAAGTAGAGTTAACAGGTAGTATTTAAATAAGTTGTAGGACATTTATACGATGACATATTACACACATATTGAAAATAAATAAATGGATGAATATATGCTGATGTAGCAGAAACTGTAAATCATAAATTGTTAATTAGAAAACAAAACCCATGGCATAGAACCTATCTATTCTCACATTCTCAACATACATATTTTAAAAAATATATATATATGCACATATATACATATAAAATAATACATTAGTGTATGTAGTAGAGTTCCTTTGAAGTATAAACTATTAACAGTAGCTGCTTTTGTGGAGGTAACTTGAAGAGACATTAAATTTCATTGTATATCTTTTTATTTTGATTATACTTTTTACAAAGTGCATTGGTTACTTGACTTTTCAAATCAAACTATCTAATAAGGGAAAACTTCACTTTAAAATAAATGTTTGTCCACAGAGCATTCAAAAGTGATGCAGTGGGGAAGAAGGAGAGGTTAAGTAAAAATATCTATACTTCAAAACAAAAATACTTGATAAAATGTGTAAATTTATAATAGAGTTCCAGAAAAGGTGTAAATCATCATGTTAGTTTCAAAATGGGGGATAATTTCCTGAAGATAGCTTTTAAGATGAGCTTTCATGTTAGTGATAGGGGAGTAGACCAGGACCTTGAAACAGATAGAGAGGTGTGATGATAGAAAGACCTAGGACATAGAGCACAAAGCTATGGATGAGGATGCAAAATTTCAGGCCATAATGTTTCCCCTTCTTTACAAACTTTAATTTTCCTTTAGCATGATTAATCTAATAATAATTTTTAGATTGGTGGGGAATATTAGATATAAGATAAAATTTAGAAAAATTCTTGTGACATATTAGACTTTCAAATGAGAACACTAGCTGGCAAATAAGGCCTTTTACTGACTAGGACAGATACCTAGGAAGATGTGATACTCTAAAACAGGAGATAGGAGCATTGAATGGGAACATGTGTGGGATCTATAGTCAAACTGCTTCTAAATTAAAACCTTGACATTAGGTTCAGAGTTCAGATAATCTCATTAACAATTTGGTTGGTGGTCCCATTACTAGCCCTGTGAGACCCAAGCATTGGAGTGGAAGTGAAAATCTAGACTGCCACATAAGAACCTAAGAAGGGCCGAAGCTGGTTTGGCTCAGTGGATAGAGTGTTGGCCTGCAGACTGAAGGGTCCCAGGTTTGATTCCAGTCAAGGGCATGTACCTTGGCTGTGTGTGTGTGTGTGGGGGGGGGGGGGGGGGGATGTGCAGGAGGCAGCTGATTGATGCTTCAACTCTCTATCCCTCTTCCTTCCTCTCTGTAAAAAATCAATAAAATATATTAAATAAAAAAAGAACCTAAGAAAGGAGAGCTGCTCTTGTGTTAATTTAAGAGTCAGAGAAAATTAGCAAGCAGTGGAAGCTCCTCAAGGCTACAAACAGTCTTTTTCTGCTCAATCATGCTGACTCTACGACTGTTATCTTTGCTCAAGTTGTGCTTTGGGGAGCGCTAAGGCAAACAGGCAAGCCTCTGAATTCACTGCAATCCAAGTAAGCACACAGAGGCTGAGCACATTCCTGTATGACATGGGAGAAATGGAAGACAGTCTTCGACTTACTTTAAAACCTACAAATAAAATGAACTACAAGAGTAAACCTGAGAGGATGTTACTCCTTTAGAGGTTGGATTTGTTAACTATTTACTAGAAAATTGTAAGAGTAGGAAGTTTCTGATGCAGCTAATTCAACAAAAGTTACTTTTCTGAAAATGCTATAATACCTTCAGACACACTAAATAACATGTCAAGTTTAAACACGAGGCCATGCTTGGTCCTAAAGGTGACTAAACATTTTATGAGAAGCTTTGCAAATATTTTAGTTGGATCAGCTGTTTTCATGGAATCCATCTTGTCAAAAATATCAACTCACTATATGATATTAATTATTTCAAGGTATGATCCCAACTAGTAAACTACATTCCAAAGTTTCAACAAAAGCAGTATGATAATCTTGGGCTGAATTTCCATTTGTTTTCAAAATTCTGTTGATTTCCTCTTTGATCTCTCATTCCTCCTGAGACTGGCATGTAAACTGAAATTTAGTTTCTTGCCTCTTAAGAGAAGAAACTTTAATGCAGGGAAGCAAAACTTCACATCTCTCAAAAAAACATTGATTTCAAATCAAGATAAAGTATCACAGCTCTGGTAGGTGAAAGATGGCTATAAATTCTTCCCTTCTCCTTGCATTAAGAAGTTGGATCTAATTCTCCTTTCCTTGTATGTGGGCTGGCTGGTGACATGCTTGACTAATAGTATAAGACAGAAGTGGCTTTTTGGTACTACCAAGGTCAGGTTTTAAGAGATTTCTGTTTCCACCTACGCCTTTGGGATTACTCTCTGTGAGAGATCTGAGAGTTCTGTAAGAAATCTAATTATCCTGAGAGCACCATGCAGGAGAAGCCACAGACAGGTCCTCCAGTTGGCAGTCATAGTTTAGTACAATCTTGCACCTATCTTCATCAAAGTGTCAGACATCCATGCAGAGCCAGCATATCAACCAGCTAAATACAACCGAATGACCTTAATTCATGCAGAAGATTCACCCAAGCTGTGCTCTATCTACTTTGATTCCAAACCTACAAAATCTTGAGGTAAAACACAATGGTAATTTTAAGCCAATGAGTTTGGGGATAGTTTTTTTACACAACAATAGATAATTTAAACAATGTCTCTATCTGCTTATAGCTAGGAAATCAGTGATGATCAAGTGGCTGAGGAAAATGAAGTGAATCAGACTTAGCTGTAAATGTTTTCTTCTCATTGGTTGATGCTCACACCTTTCAGGATCTCTAATAGAAACAGCCATTTCCATAATGATATGATGAGGTATCTGACTCTTTGAACTATAAGGAGCACTCATCTTTTGAACTTATCTTTGATAAAAAGGATAAGAATCATTCTTTCCCAATAAGGAGATTTTAAAAATTGGCTAAAGAAGAATTCAAAGAAAAGATCTATTTAATAATTATAAGAGAACTTTGGCATGTATGTCCCCGGCTGCAGTTCTGAGGGGATGGAATTCATCTGTGCTGCCAATGTCTCACTGTAAATCCCACCACCAATCTTTTCTCATTTTGCCTTAGGGTCTTTTCTAATAAAAGTTATTGCTGCCCCTGCATGTTAGAAAATTTCAGAAGTGCTGGGTTATTAATGCTCCCAAAGATAAACCTTGAGCAATTAGAGATTAGTGATAGGATCAATGCTACAGCTTCCTTTCGGTCAACAATTCTGGGTATCATTCTATATAGTTCTCAGAGGTCCTACAGACTTGAGGTAATTACTTAGGACAGAAACTTGTTAATGCACCCCTTCAGCCATTTTTATGCACTTCCTGAGATCACATCCCCAAACCTTCTCTCATGTAAGTTCTTGTGTCTGCAGTGTTTGGGGAGGAAATCCAAACTAAGATAGCACCTTGACTTTTGAAGATATCTACTCCATTTATGCTAAAGCCCATCACTTCTACTTATCCAGCATCCATAAGACTTTCAGATAAAAATGAGAGATTTTCCGCCTAGTTATTAGTAATTGTTCCTGATGTCAAATGATAAGATACTTGCAAAATATTCTGAGGTAAGGATATCCTTACCTCAGAGTATTTTGCAAGTATCTTATATATGGATTTCAGTTGACTAAATCTAAGATGTCAACCTCATTAATACCTCTTTGCAAATGACTGAAACAAAAAGCCTGAACATGTACCCCCTATTGTTATGCTTCAAGATTTAATCTGTTGTCTAGTTCTAGGACCACCACTCAACTTGATACAGTTTAGAGAACAGTGCAGCTCCAATATCTGAGTGGACTCAAGCTAACACTGACAAAAAATTATGTTCCAAAATTTAATTTAAACAAATTACAAAAAATGAAGCATTAGGTAGTTATATCAGGCAACACACACTAAAAACAGGGCTCCAATTCATCTAATTTCAAAGATTTCCTTTGAGTCAAGAGGTAAATAGTCTGACATCCAGTCAAGACCAAAGCAAAGTCACTTCCTTCTTCATGGCTAATATACTAACTTAATGGCAAGAGAAAGCAGAACAACTGTTCTGACACAACAAAAATTATGACCACCAAATACTGAATCTGTAGCATGTGTCAATTTAATTATAAAGCAGGGGGAAAAGGCAAATATATTTTTTTCTGGCAAGGAACACACAAATGTCCTCTTACTGGTATAAGGCATGGGTGGCCTGCAACTGAATCACTGCTATAGAAACACATTAGAGCTTGCATTTTAAAATATGAAGGAAAATTCTTAAATGTAAATATGAATCAGAGCTTCATGTAAACATAACTTTTTTTTTTTCTGAATTAAAGTCAGAGGTTGTTCTATTTTATCTCTGGCATGCTAACCTGCCTGAATTTCAATGCCTGGAATCACAGACTTACTCGGTTTGATGAACAGCTTCAGCTGAGTGTCTCAAAGATGAACTGTGGAAATCATAAACTCACATTACAATTCCATTTCTTTCACAGGAAAATAAGGAACTTAGGTCACAGGTACAGAAATAAGCTGAAGTATTTTTTATGAGCTTGACTTTACTGGCCTATACAAAAGATCAGTTCTCATCTAAGAGCAACATATCCTATAATTTTCTCCAAGAAACAACCAACTGCAGAAAGTGATAGCTGTAGGATTTTATCTTTTCCCATTCAGTATGCTACCTTTTCATTTTGTCAGTCATTTCTTTCACTGTGCAAAAGCTTTTAACTATGATATAGCTCCACTTGCTTAGTTTTACTTTTGTTGCCTATGTCCTTGGAGTCAGCTCCAAAAAATCAATGCCAAGACTGATGGCAAGGACTTTACTGCCTGTGTTTTCTTCTAGGAGTTGTATGATTTCAGGTCTTATTTCAAATCTTTAATTCAATTTTTGTGTATGGTGTAAGATAGTGGTCCAGATTAACTCTTTTGCATGTGACTGTCCAGTTTTCCCAGCACCATTTATTAATGTCTGCCCTTTCCCTATTGTGTGTGTGTGAGTGTGTGAGAGTGTGTATATATATATATTCCAGAGAGGAAGGGAGAGGGGGGCAGAGAGAGATAGAAACATCAATGATGAGAGAGAATCATTGATAGGCAGCCTCTTGCACTCCCCCCTACTGGTGATCTAGCCCACAACCCAGGCATGTGCCCTGGCCAGGAATTGAACTGTGACATCCTGGCTCATAGGTCAATGCTCAACCACTGAGACACACTGGTTGGGTTCCCCATTGTATATTTTTGCCTTCTTTGTTGTAAATTAATTGAACACATAGGTGTGAGTTTATTTCTGGGCTCTCTCTTCTATTCCATTGATCTATGTATTTGTTTTTATGCCAATACCATACTGTGTGGGTGTTGGTTTTTTTTAAAATTTATTTCTTTATTGATCTTAGAAAAATGTAGGGGGAGAGAGAGAGAAACATTAATGTGTTGTTCCACTTATCCATGTAATCATTGGTTGTCTCATTGTATGTCTCCTGACCAGAGATCAAATCCACAACCTTGTAGTATCAGGACAATCTTCCAACCAACTGAGCTACCTAGCCAGGGCACCATACTGTTTTGATCACTATCATTTTTTGATATAGTTTGAAATCAGGGAGCACAATGCCTCCAGTTTTGTTCTTTTTTCTCAAAGGTACTTTGGCTATTCAGGATCTTTTGTTGCTCCATACAAATCACCTAGACATAGAAAAAGGAATGAACTCTTGCCATCTGTGACAACATGCATGGACCTAGCTAAGTGAAACAAGTTAGACAGAGAAAGACAAATACCACAATTTTATTTATATGTGGCATCTAAAAAACAAATAAAACAAAATCAGTCTTTTAGATACAGAGAAGAGACTGGTGGTTGCCAGAGGGGAGGGGTGTTGGGAGGTGGGCAACTGTGTGAAAGAGATCAAGAGGTCCAAATTTCCATTATAAAATAAATAAGCATAGGGATCTAATGAGCAGCATGGTAACAAGAGTCAATAATGTGTTGCAAATTTGAAAGTTACTGAGGAAGTAAATCTTAAATATTCTCGTAACAATAAAAAAAAGTATAACTTTGTATGGTGACAGATAGTAAATAGACTTATTGCAGTGATCATTTCACAAAGTATACAAATGTCAAAAAAGTATGTTGTATACTTGAAACTAACATAATGTTGAATGTCAATTACACTTTGATTTCAAAAAGCAGAGAATTAAAGAGAATAAAAAAAGAATGAAAACTTTTAACAAAGAGAAGAAAATGGTGTGTGGGGGGAAATGTATATTTGCCAGTGTATATGTGGTGGTCGAAGGGACAAGAAGGAGGCTGAGAGAAGGTAGTTGCTATTTGATAAACTGTTACAATGTTCCAAGGACATTATATTTATTACTTAATATATTTATCAAAACCATACCAAGATAGGTGTTTTCATCTCAATTTTACAATTGAGAAAACAGATTCAGTGAGATTTAAAAACAGGAGTCACAACGCTAGTACACTATTGAAGCAATTTCCAAATTTGAGTGTTTTCTAGCTTCTAAGTTCTTGTTCCTTATTCTATGGAACACAACCTCTACTGAACTAAGGCCAATCGGTTTCCACATGACAGATATTTTCAGCTGCATGGCACCATTTCCATAATGCAAACATTCTTGCTGAGCTGCAGTTCTTTATAAGCTAATTGGCACTATCTATATTCTGAGGAACTGAATGGAAAATTAAACTGGGAGGAAGGCAAGAGAGGCTGTTATTTTCATTCTTACATTGTTAACATTCACATTTATCTTTTTCCAAGGAGAAAATGAACAAAGCAAGATAAGTGAGAAGATTTTAGAGAGCAGGGGCAGGAGGGGAGCAAAATATTCTGTTTGGTCTTTCCCTTGATTGAAATGTAAGTTTCTTTTTATTCTTTGTTTCGTACTAGATATAGAACAGAAGGTATGATTAGCAAGCAAACTCTTTGCTGTTATTTACGGTAATGGAAAACATTTGTCATGAGATAGATGGGATGCCAGCTAGAAAAAACTTGCTATTAACTTGAGTTTCTCTTCGCATTTCTTCTCCAGCTTACTGCATTTACATATAAATGTGCACGTAGTGCTTTTACTACAAGGCCTTTTATCAACACTAAACTACGGATTTCTGGATTGTTTCCTTTGTTCAATTTTGAAAGTGATATCTAATGTCTGTCCTTACTTCTCCAAACAGGAGTGTTAGCTATTTATTGCTACAGAAAAAAATGATCAACTGTATGCTTAGCAACTTAAAACACATGTTTAGTCTCTGTCACTCTCTCCTTCCATCTTTCTCTTCCTCGCGCGAGTGTACATACAAACCCCAGAGCTTACTCAGGGAGCATAGTATGTACATACTTAGCGCACTGAATCAACCTGATTTCCAGCCAAATATCCATGAATCTAGTTATTAAGATTTGTGGGAATGATAAATCTAGCTGGACTTCTCAGATTTGTTCCTAAGTTATCATTCCTTTAAATTTTTTTTTTGGGGGGGTGGAGTTCCAGAACCTGAATTTAGATAAAGGTCAGCTAAACATCATTTCTGACATCCCAGATCAATGAATCTCAACTAGAGGGTGGTTGGTATGGTAGGTGAGATGATTCTCTATTGTGTGGGAATGTCTTGTATATTTCAGGATCTTGTCATCTCTTATACTGTCTCTGAATTCTTCAAATTTGATGAGTGTGACAAATTTGACGTACAATTTCAATTTTGCCCTGGGTTTTAGAGTACTCTCCTAGTTGGAAAACATTGTGTAATATTACAAATTAGATTCTTCATAGCTTAGATATTCTGATGATAGAACGTTATGGTATAGGGAAAAAATTACATAAGAAGTATTAGACATTATAACCTTAATTATGCTGGTTCCCAAATACTCAGATCCCAAAAGTTTCAACTAGGTAAGACAGACTCTTCTCTCATAATCAAGAATCTGCAATTATTTCAGTATCAGCTATCTTTTATAAATTTACCATGGATATTTTAAACCTGGGCACACTTTATTATTTATTAATTTACTCATTCAACAAATACTTATTAACACTTTGTACTTTGATAGATGCTAACAAACTAAGAGGAGAAAGGTTATGAATGATGATACAAAAGCTTCCTTTGAACACATGTCACTTGAAGAAGAAAACGGTGTATGCTTAAAATAACTTTTATAAATCACTGAATTTGTCTGAGTTACCCGAAAGTAATCCATTTATTATATTTATTCCCACTCTATGACATTACCTATTGTCGGAATCTGTGCTCCCTCAGCAACCTGAACCTCGGTTCCCCTGAACCGAGGAAGGAATAAAAAAGGAGGATTGATCAGTATGTTTTGTATTTGATCATTATTTTTTTCTCTGCAACTTTATATATTTATGTTTATTTTTGTATGTTGGCTTCCTGAAAGTTTTATTAGTGTGACTGAACAGTCTTGGGTCCCATGATTTCCTGGGCCCTGGAGGACCTGCTCCTCTGGGCCGGCTGCCAGACGGTGATGAATGCAGCAGAAATGCTGCCCTGCTGAAGCCTCAAGTCCCATCAACCTTTTGATGAACTTCCTGCATTATTATGACATGCTGGAATTAGCCTCCAGCATAACCAATCAATAGATGTGTCTCTCTCACATCAGTGTTTCTCACATCCATGTTTTTTTTCTCTCTTTCCCTCTTCCTCTCCCTCTTCCTCTCTCTTCCCCTCTCTCTGCCTGTCTCCCTCTCCCTTTCTTTCTTTCCTCTCTCGCTCCCTCTCTCCTACCTCCCTTCCACTCTCTCTAAAAAATTAATGGCAAAAGTATCCTTAGGTGAGGATTAACAAAACAAAACAAAAAACGAAAAAGAAACAAGGTTAATATCACTACCCTTCTCTCTCTGAAATACTTTTTCCTTGTGACACTGGTAGCATTTGCAAAGATCCAACATTCAGTTTGCTATCCCTAGAGTCCCTCAAGGGCAAGCAGTGGAGGGTCTTTTTTCTAAGAGACCCAGGACTACTTGACTACTGTGATTGTCCTTCAGGTATAAGGCACTGGAACTACCTTAAAGAAATTAAGTAAAATGATCATAGCAATGTAAGAAAAAAACAGAAATAAACTAGTTGAATATACAGAACAATAATGATAATGAGTAAACAAGTTCTGGAAGAGATGCAAAGAGGACATGTATTGGTTAGGAGAAGCATTAGTTGCTTAGTATTTCCAAAATGTTGTTAAAATTTAATAGCCACTGCCTATCCCAGCCATCTGCTGTATGTAAACATAAACACATCCATTAATGGGCCTCTGTGGAACTTCAAAATCAAATAGTTGAGAGCCTAAAAACTCCATTTCACTTTTATGATACTGTTTTAATTCCTTCTCCAGCTTTTGGTTTTCAGCTACTTTTTATTCACTCAATTGTGAATGATATGTTCACTGTGTTGTAGATGTTTGTGCCTTTTGTATGTGAGCATAAAAATGAAAAAGCTTATCTGCTAAAGACATATTTGTTCCACTATGTTCTGGACCAGCAAAGAGGAGATAGTGTCATACACAGCTGTGATCCACAGAGATGCTCAGAATATATGCTGAAAAAATGCAGAGGGGCCCTCCTGCTGGCAAGGAATGCTACAAGGAAAAGATGAGTTAAGCAGAGGGGCCCTCCTCCTGGCAAGGAATGCTACAAGGAAAAGATGAGTTAAATAAAGGTGCCATGTTATATCTGCCTGATACATGTGCTGATGAGCTTAGCCAGTGTCCTTCTGCAGTAACTGTTAGCTGGTGACTAAGACAAGAAGTCTTGCAAGAGAGGAGTAACTTTTTGTTATAGTCTATTTGGGGAACAATTTGTTATTAGAACAATTAGGACTCTTCTGAAAGAAGATATCCTATCTAATAAAATAGTAATATGCAAATTGACCATCATTCCAACACACAAGATGGCTGCCCACATGTGGTCAAAGATGACTGACCCCATGTGGACACAAGATGGCCACCACAAGATGGCCAGCAGGGGAGGACAGTTGGGAGGGACCAGGCCTGCAAGGGAGGGCAGTTGTGCGCGATCAGGCCAGCAGGGGAGGACAGTTGGGGGTGATCAAGCCTGCAGGGGAGGGCAGTTAGGGGTGACCAGGCCAGCAGAGGAGGGAAGTTGGGGGCGACCGGACCTGCAGGGAAGGGCAGTTGGGGGGTACAGAGGCCTATAGGGGAGAGCAGTTGAGGGAGACCAGGCCTGCAGGGAAGGGCAGTTAGGGGTGACCAGGCCTGCAAGGGAGGGCAGTTAGGGGCAAACAGGCTGGCAGGGGAGCAGTTAAGCATCAATCAGGCTGGCAGGGGAGTTGTTAAGGGGTGATCAGGCTGGTAGGCAGAAGTGGTTAGGGGCCATCAGGAAGGCAGACAAGAGAGCAGTTGGGAGCCATCAGTCCTGGAATGTGAGAGGGATGTCCAACTGCCCGTTTAGGCCTGATCCTGGTAGAATTGGGCCTAAATAGGCAGTCGGACATCCCTTGAGGGGTCCCAGATTGGAGAGGGTGTAGGCTGGGCTGAAATACACACCCTTAATGCACAAATTTCGTGCACCAGGCCTCTAGTTTAGTATAACTGTGGCTGTGTCAAATTGCCTGCAATGTGAAAAGACCCAAAGAGAGAAGGCTTTCTATTTGTTTCTGGAAATGCTCAGGAAGAAATCTGCCTGAGTAAGAATAGGGAAAAAGAAATCAAACAAAGTTCTGTAAAAACCTGAGTTCAATTTCCCAAACTGGGGTAATGTTTACAGAATAGTGATGCTCAGTAGGAACAATTCATGAATTGAATATTTTTGAAAATCCCATTGAATTTTGTGTTCTTATTTAGATAAAGTAGGCTTGTGCAGAGTAAAACAGATGAGCAAATTCCCCTCAAGGTTTACTGCAGATCAAAATAAGGTATGTGTGGTTAAAAAAATAATAATCTCCTGGTTCTTAAAATTTAACAACATATTCTTACTTAATTTTATGAATAAAGAATCCCTAAGAACTGGAACCATATATGGGAATTATAGAAAAGGAATAGGATCAAGCACACTCCCGGGTAATATATCTGGAGGTGTGATAGGTGTGCACACATTGATAAAAATTCAAAGGGAAGGAAACAGAGTTCTCATTTATTCATAAGAAAATAAGTATAATTAAAACTGGCACAGTGCTTTGCAGTTTATATAGTTCTTGCCCTTGGGAGTTATGTGATCTTTACAATAAACTTATAAGGTAAAAAGGACAGGGTTTATTCTTCCCTTTGGGAACTGGGGCCCAGAGGCCTTCTATGACGTGCCTTAGGCACACTGCGTGCAGGGAGGCCAGTATTTGAATCCTGCTCAGCCTCATCCAAATTCTGTGATCTTTCCACCAGCCCTCACTGTCATTCATACAGATTTTTGGACAGATAATCATTCCATTAGGCTAAACGCCATAACCATGTTTTAAAGAAAATATTGCCCACTGTCAGGAAACTCCTGAAGCAAGGCCTACCTGTCTCTCCCATTTCAGGCACCATGTGAAGGGGAGGAACTGGCATCAATACTGCATTTGTAGTAAATGGCTGCTTGCTGTAGACTTAAAGACCTGCATCACAACTGCAGCTAAAATATCCGCATTATGTTGGGCTGATGCTGAATAGAAAAGGGATACTGTGTTCGCATTTAACAACAATGCCTGTTGTAGCCAGGGTTATAGCTGAATCCCTCCATGCACTGGCTTTGGCATGGTATGGTTCACATCTTACCACCAGACTGGGCCAGCATAGTGGTGCTCATTGCAGCGAGGACCAGAGGCAGGAATAAGCTCCGAGCCCTGAGGCCGCTGGTTTCCACAGCTCTCCACTCCCCAATGGGCCACCCCTGTATTTATCCAGGAGCAATTTTTTTTCAAATCAAGGGTCTTTCCTCACTGCTTGCTGTACATGCCATGTTCATGCCCACCCCATCTTGTGCTTGTGCTCATATTCTGTTCTCTTACTTTTCCTGAAAAGTCTGTTCTCCTCCCTAACACCATGGAAAACCTATTCTCCCTCCACATCTCAGCTAAAAAACCCCTCCTTTTCAAATACATCCATCTTTGTCTTTTCACTTTAAAGCTCTAATTGTGTTGCTAGCTCATAGCATTTAGTGTTTAGGGCTCATTTTTAAAATCTTTACTATTTTCATATGTTATATATTTTGTTTGGTTTGTTTTACTGTTCTTACTAATCTTCCAAAAGAAGGTATAAAATATCTTCAGGAAGAATGTCCTTTCTAAGTATAAATTGCCTAACTGAATGTTGAATGTATCAAGGTCAACGAATGGAATGACTGCTTGTAAATTATTTGCATATTTTACCTACTTGAGGGAGATAAATCTTTGAATTCCTCACTATGCCCAACAGGTAGAGGTTGCTTAATATTTATTATCTGAATTAGTTTAAATATGTCTTTCCCAGTTGCTTTGTATTAGTTTCATGATATGCCTCAGAGTCTTCATATAGATCTATAAGATTTCATATTTTACCCATGCTTTGTGTTGTATCAAAATCTATATTGAAAAAAAGTTAAATATAATATTGGTATAATAATAAAAGTCACCAGATCAAGCTTATGAAGTCGTACTTTTTCTCTCACCAGGGTATACTGTATGTAGGATATATTTCAATCAAATCCTTTCTCTCTTTGTAAAATACTTTCTGTTTCCCCAGCTATGGAGGTTATATTGTTATATTCTTGTATTTAAGATCTAGCAGCAAAATAAAAATATGCTGTATTCACTGGTATCATGCTGAATCAGAGAAAAGAGAGTCCAAAAAGGCCCATTAGCACATGGTCCTATTTCCTTTGTCACTATAAGAACATTCATGCTGGTCCATTCTCTAATGTGATGAGAAAATGAGTCGGCACTCTCACGCAGAGGAAAATGTCCCAGGTCTACTTTTCTTGTTGACTTGCTGTCAGCTTCTATTTGAATTAGACTTTGGGCCAAATACAAAACAGAACCATATTCATCCCACAGTGATCATTTATAGTATCTCTGGCTGGCTGCTCACTGCTCAGGGCAAGAGAAGATAGATGGAACAAAAAGTGGTGTTTGGGGACCTCCACAAACACACACACCCAAAGCTTAGAGATTCCAGGCATGTATTGAACTATTTTAGTGGGGGGTGTGCAATTCAGGGGAATTAAATGATGCAAGGAGAGAAAGAGAATTTAAATGATGCAAGGTGAGAAAGAGAATTTTTTTTGCAAGGATGGTTCTGTTCCAAGGTCCTGGGCTGTTGAATACACATTTTTGCTGCCCACTCTCTTACTGCCCTTCATCACAGAGGGAAGTAGGGTCAAGTGGAATAAAACCAAGTGTGGCAGATTTTACTTTTCAAGGATTTTGAAAATGTCTCAACAACTATAAAGCAGCGGAAGTGACCCTGCCTAACACCCAAGCCTAGATCATAAAATGTAATAGGACCTCCCCCTAGACTGCATTTTCTCCCTCTTTCCCTCTCGCTCACTCCTTTAGAGCTCAGCTACCAAGCTGTGAAGCCCAAATTGCCCAAGTGGAAAAATCCAAGTGGAGACAAATGGAAGCCCCATCCAAAACACATCAACTGCCAGCCATGAGTGACTGGCCTTCAAAGGGATCTGGCCCTCAGCCTATGGTCTTCCAAACAGAGAAAAACTGTCTCTGTTGAGCCCTGTCCAAATTCCTGATCAGTCGCAGTGATAGCATAATAAATGGTCATATTGTTCTACATTTTGGAGTAATTTCTGTAGTCAAAGTCAGTGCAACAGATTTGGGTAGATGGAAGCACACTATTGTAGTAATAAAGTCTAAAACATGTTCCATTAGAGACATGTGATGGTCAGAAGCTGGAACGACCTTGAGGAGAATGTTAATAAGGGACCTTCAGTGATTGTTAGAAGTCTGTGCCAATGCTATTGCTAGATGGAGGAAAGAAGACTCTTGTTCTGTAGTGATGACAAGTTTGTCTGCAGTAATACAGAAGACATATGACATCTAGTGAATTGATGGATCCGGTGAAGGAGAATTTTAGGTAGACTTTAGAAAGTGTCTTCTGACTTTTTCTCAATGCCTATGTCAAAATGAGAACAGCGGGGAACTAAAAAAGGAATGGTTCTGTTTTCAATGAAATTTTAGAGGATTTAGGAAGGAGACAGAGCCTGGGTTAGAAAATAAATCTCTTTTTCTTTAAGATTTTTAAATTAAGAATGGATTTCATAGCAAAGAAAAAATCTGAGGTATGACCCTAGAATCTTTTAAGAACCCAGGAAGCCTGGCTGACGTGGCTCAGTGGTTGAATATCGATCTATGAACCAGGAAGTCATGGATTGATTCCCAGTCAGGGCACATGCCTGGGTTGTGGGCTCCATCCCCAGGAGGGGGCATGCAGGAGGCAGCCAATCAATGATTCACTCTCATCTTAATGTTTCTCTCTCTCTCTCACCCTCTCCCTCTGAAATTAAAAAAATATATTTAAAAAGAACTCAGGAAGATGAGAGGCAGTGCCTAAGAGCCATTCTATCAGACCTGGGTCCTTTAAGGCTCCTCAGGGAATGCCTCACAGACCTTCTTTAAGAATCCTAAGGACATAGAAACCAAGATGGCGGCATAGGTAAGCACCTAAACCGCTGCCTCGCACAACAGTTTCAAAACTACAACTAAAAGACAGAACGAACACCATCCAGAACCACAGGAAAACTGGCTGGGTGGAAATTGTACAACTAGAAGGAAAGAGAAAAGCTCACAGAGAACTGGAGGAATGGCAAAGGGTTGAGGTACGGCCAAGGGTCTTTGTGCGTGCAGAGAGGAAGGGCGGCTGAGAGCCTGGCTGACTTTCTCTGGCTGGAGGGGGAAGGAAGCCCCCGACTGCACTGAACCCCAGTCCCGGGCAAAACCCCATGGACCCAGGCTCATACAGGGGGAGTCTGGACTGTCAGGTAGAGAGAAAGGCACATGGAGACTCAGGGGAGAGCTGGAGGAGCCCTGGCGGGCAGGGGTCTGGAAGCACGCGTGCGCGCAAGTGTGTACAAAGACTGCAGAGATTGCCACAGGCTCTCCCTAGCAGAAGGGAGTCAGAAGCTCCTGACTGCACTGAACCCCAGTTCTGACTGCACTGAACCCCAGTTCCAGGCAAGCCCCTGGGGACCTACGCTCTTGCGAGGGGAACCTGGACTCCTGGGCAGAGGCTCGGAAGCTGAGGAAGGCTGCACACGCACAAGGGCAGGGCTGAAGGGAAGCCAAGACTGTCTGCTCCGCCCTGAGACTCCACCCCATCCAAGCTGAACACAGAGTCTTTTGCAATTTGGCAGATCGAATCCTATAAAGCTGTCTCCAGCACCGAACTTCTCCCAGCTTAGACACAGCTGACACTCACAGCCAACTGGCCTGGAGGTCAGTTCCTCCCAGTGATACCAACAACAATCAAGACTTAACTACAACAAGCCTGTACACACAGTCCACAAAGGGGTGCATCAAGAGTGTCCACCTCAGGTAACTGGGAGACCGACCACTGGACTATATAGGAAACCTAGCACACAAAGCTACCCTACCAACTCAGGGAAGCAGTGAAAATGTGGCGACAAAGAAACAGATCACAGATGAAAGAAATGGAGGAAAACAAACAACTGGATATAGAATTCAAAACCACGATTATAAGGCTTTTCAAGAACATCCTAGAAAAGGCCGATAAATGTAACAAGACCCTCAAAGATATGAAAAATGACCAACTAGAAAATAAACATACACTGACAGAAATAAAAAATATTATAGAGACCCAACAACAGACTAGAAGAACACAAGAATCAAGTCAAAGAATTGAAATACAAAGAAGCAAAAAACACTCAACCGAAAAAGCAAAAAGAAAAAAAAAATCCAAAAAGTTGAAGATAGTGTTAAGAAGCCTCTGGGACAACTTCAAGCGTACCAACATCAGAATTATGGGGTGCCAGAAGAGAGAGAGCAAGATACTGAAAACCTATTTGAAGAAATAATGACTGAAAACTTCCCCCACCTGGTGAAAGAAATAGACTTACAACTCCAGGAAGCACACAGATCCCCAAACAAAAGGAATCCAAAGAGGACCACACCAAGACACATCATAATTAAAATGCCAAGAGCAAAAGACAAAGAGATTATTAAAAGCAGCAAGAGAAAAACAGTTAGTTACCTACAAGGGACCCATACGACTGTCAGCAGATTTCTCAACAGAAACTATGCAGGCCGGATGGGAGTGGCAAGAAATATTCAAAGTGATGAATAGCAAGAACCTATAACCAAGATTACTCTATCCAGCAAAGCTATCATTCAGAATTGAAGGGCAGATAAAGAGCTTCACAGATAAGAAAAAGCTAAAGGAGTTCATCACCACCAAACCAGTATTATATGAAATGCTGAAAGGTATTCTTTAAGAAGAGGAGGAAGAAAAAACTAAAGATAAAAATTATGAACAACAAATACATATCTATCAACAAGTGAACCTAATAATCAAGTGAATTAAAAACCTGAGTAACGGAATAAACTGGTGAATATAATAGAATCAGGGGTATAAAAAGGGAGTGGACTGATAATTCTCAGAGGGAAAATGGTATGGGGGGTGTAGGAAGAGACTGGACAAAAATTGTACACCTATGGATGAGGACAGTGCAGGGGAGGTAAGGGCAGAAGGTGGGGTGGGAACCGGGTGGAGGGGAGTTATGGGGGGAAAAAGGAGAAACAATTGTAATAATCTGAATAAAGATTTATTAAAAAAATAACAAAATAAAATTCAAAAAAAATAAGAATCCTAAGGACAGAGCCCCACAGCACAAGGAACACAAGGAACAGAAAGGCTTTGTATAATGAAATGGATTATACATGGGTTCATGAGAAACCCTTAATGTTTTACAAGAATTATGTTACCTTGGACTAAAAGGGACAAAATGCAAAGAGGCCTTAAGGCCTCCAAACTTTGATAATTAGGAAGCAGGATGAGAATTTAAAACACTCCATTTCTTATGAAAACAGAAGGATGACTCTGAAGTACAAACCATGAGGCCAGACAAGCACTGTAGAAAGTAAGATTGAGGCTGAATTAAGAAGCTGGCACTGGCTCTGGATTTCAAATGTACGAAGAACCAAAGAGTGTTGTGTGTATCCTGTTTTTCTCTTTTGGAAACAGAGCCTCTATGCACCTTGGCTATCCAAAGCCCGTTCCACCACTGCAGATGGGCTGTGTGATGGCAGATAACTTGCCTCTTTGGACACAAGCTGTTAGAACCAAGTAGCTATACTTAAGGAACTGCAAACCAAGGAGCTTTGTCTGTATAAAAGCTGATGAGATCTCCAAATCTGGTATCTCAGACCTGAATCCGATGCTGTAATAGGATGAAGTGTTGAGGGAGCTGAGGGAGTATATTTTGCATGCTGGTGGGATGGGACATGTTGGGACAGAGGGTAGGCAATGGCATATTATGTTTTCACAAGTAGCCAGAGTAACATTCCAGTACCACATTGTCTTCCAGAACCTCGCCATGCCCTGTGGAGAGTTGAAGTCTACCTTGGCTTCTGGCTGCAATTAATATAATGCAGCAGGAATAATGCAATGTGATTTCTGAGGTTAGGTTATAAAGGAGGATATGACTCTGACTGCCTCTTCCTGTTAGCATGCTTGTCCTTGGAGGCCCAGAGGCCAGAGGCCATTTAGAGAAACCACATGGAGAGTAACTGAGGCTGCTGTTGGCCATCACACAGTGTAAACCTCTGGACACATGAAGGAATGAACCTTTGGATCAATCTTGGCTCCGGGCTTCACATTAATTTGAGACCCCAGATATAGTGGGGGTCTGTCCAAATTACTGACTCAGAATTGTTGAGTATAATAACTGGTTGTCTCATGTCCCTAAGTTTTGGGGCAATTTTCTACCAAGCAATTGTTTCTGGAATGCTAAGAACCTAACATAACTCATCCCTTATAATTCATACATCCATGCAGGGATCAAAATCCAATGTGAACTCAGTCTTCTGGTAGCAAAGAGCTTGTATGTTCAGTTAAACGTGCTGTGCACTTTTAAGACATCATTCTGTGGGCTTGACTTTGGAATATGGGAAGAGCTGTGACACTGAAAAAAGAATTTACATAATATCTCAATAGAGGATGGCCAAATTATGCTAAGGTACAAAAATCCTATTGTTATTATTAAACATATATACAACTAAGTCACCTGTTGACTTAATGTTGTCTCTCTAATTAATCATTGTAATCAAAGAAGCCACAAACTTAAAATCTTAAATTATATTTATTAAATGAAAATTTTGTCCTATGTCAATATTTCTGATTTGAAAACTCATGCCACACCAATAGTAACTCACAAAACTCATCGCCTCTGAAATCAGTTTTGTGATGAGACAAGAGATATAAAACTTGTCTTAGAAAATAGAAATAGAAAAAAATTAAATTTTTATGTATGGCTGAAAAAAATAACATCATAATTAGAGAGCCCAGCTGAAGTAGCTGACATTTTTCTTCCCTACCTAATGTCCCAGTAATTTTAAAAGGTTAACATAGAGGATGCAGTAAATATAAAAATACTTTTGAGTTTCTAAGATCTTTAATTACACTTAAAATTCAAACACAACACAGAAAATGGCAAGTGATTTTTTCAAACTTGCATAATTTTTAAGATCCTCTTTCTGTTCAGTGATATTTTAATTTCCTTTTTAAACTTACTTTTTAAAATCTTTATTCTTGAAAGTATTACATATGCCCCCCTTTCCCACCATTAACCTCTTCTAGCCCACCCCCACCCCAGGCCTTTACCACCCTATTGTCTGTGTCCGTAGGTTATGAGTCTATGCGTACAAGTTCTTTGGTTGACCTCTTCCCACCTTTCTCTGCCTTCCGTCTGAGGTTTGATAGTCTGTTCCATGCTTCTATGTCTCTGAATCTATTTTGTTCAGTAGATTCCAGATATGAATGAGATCCTGCAATGCTTTTCTCTGACTGGCTTATTTTGCTTAGCATAATACTCTCCAGGTCCATCCGTGCTATTGCAAATGGTAAGAGTTCTTTTTTACAGCTGTGTAATATACCATAGCTTTTTTATCCATTCATCTGCTGATGGGCACTTGGGCTGTTTCCAAATCTTAGCTATGGTGAATTGTGCTGCTATGAACATAGGGGTGCATATAATCTTTCTGATTGGTGTTTCTGATTTCTTGGGATATATTCCTAGAAGTGGGATCACTGGGTCAAATGGGAATTCCATTTTTAACTTTTTTGAGGAAATTACATACTGTTTTCCCCACTGGCTGTACCAGTCTACATTTCCACCAGCAGTGCTAGCCATTTTGACAGGTGTGAGGTGATATCTCGTTGTCATTTTGATTTGCATCTCTTGGAGCATTTTTTCATGTCTCTTGGCCTTCTGTATGTCCACTTTGGAGAAGAGTCTATTTAGGTCCTTTGCCCATTGTTTAATTTGGATTGTCTTTTTTTGTTGTTGTTGTTGTTGTTAAGTTATATGAGTTCCCTGTATTCTAGTATTTTGGAAATAACTCCTTATCAGCTGTATCATTTAGCAAATATGTTCTCCCATGCAGTGGGCTCTCTTGTCATTTTGTTGATGGTTTCTTTTGCTGTGCAAAAGCTTTTGAATTGCCTTCTTAAGGAGTAAGAAAAAAGTAAACTCAAGATAAGACATTTCAACTTAGTGTATTTTCCTTATCTCTGAGAATCTAGCTAAATGCAGCACTCTCTCATATATATAATAAATTTTCTCCTGATCATAAATCTTAATGGGCTCTGTGCTTGATGCCCAGGCTATGCTGGGGTTGTCCCTGTGGTCCAAGCACTGTGGTACTAGAGGGAATCTTCATAATGAGTACGTGCTTTAAGGCTTCCATCTCGCTCTGTGTCAGCTGAGTGACATTGTCAAAATTGTATGCTAAGAATTTTATAATTTTCACCATACTCTCACAGGCAGTTATGATTTTCCTCATTTGTAACTGATGCACATAAGGCTTCAACTTGTTATCAATTGGCCTCAGAACACTTAGCTAATAAGAGAGCGAGCCAGGGATCCAATCTGAGTCCACCTGACTTCCAAGTCCATGTACTTTAAAATGCAGTAAGTTGCTTCTTTTAATAAAATGAATCATCTATGCTTTTTTTAAAAAAAAAGGCTTTGTAAATCACAATATCCCACATGAATTTCAGAAAATCTCAAAGTTTTCGTTTAATCTTATGAAGATACATTCCTTAACTCTATAGAGAAGTGACCCATTGTTTCTTTATCTCTGAGCCATTCCTCCTTTCTCTTGTTGTGCTAAAGGTATTATGGATAAATGTCCTCTATTTCTAGGGATAGAATGTGTATGTGTGTGGTGTGATAATATACACATGCATTTATTTTATATATCTATTTGAATAGATACATATATCGGCATATGTATTTATCTTAAAGGGACACAGCCTTCAAGATGTAGGTGCCATGGCATAGCACAAACTTTTTACAGCTTCTGCTGCCAAATTTTGATCAAAAAATGAAATTTTTTTTCAATGTGTCACAATTGAGGGTACACATTTTTATAGTAACATCTGTCATAAAAATCACATTGCTGAGTGAGGCTTAGGACATTCTGCAGCCCTGGAACCACTTGTGTACCTTAGAATTAAGACATAATATGACATCAAGTTTACAGCTAAGAAAGACATTTGAGAACTTTACCTCCTGAGTGGGAGAAAGCAGTGACAGTGGGATTGGATCTCAGGAATTCCCAATTGTATATTATGATGATTCTAGATGGTTTTATAGAATTGTGAATACTCTTGTGGTATTTTGGGTCATGCAAGTCCTACAAGTTCAACCCCAGTTTTTTGTTTTTTTTTAATGCTAAAATGTGGCATAAGCAGGAAAACTAGGTTGAGAATCACTGTTTCATCTATGTACGTTAATGACTGTCCTATTCTTCCCTCCTAATTCCATAGTACATACCTGCCTTCTTTAGGGTAGCCATAGCATTCCTCCATTATTCAGAGAACATAACAATGTTTGCTGAACTGGAAACAAAATATAGTGGCCCCTATGGCACTTCCTATGCCTAGTGTTGTAAGTAGCTGCCGTGGTGATTTATGTTTCTGTATCACACAAGTTAGTCCTCTTAAAATTTTGCTTTTTTAAAAACACTTCTACTAAAAATATGTTATTCTAAAAAATGAAAATTAAAGACTTACCCAGGCAGATAAATTTTTAAGTGAACCAGTTGTTAAATTTTTGGAATTAACTGAGCCAAAATGATCATGCATTTTTCATTTATTTAGTTAGCACTTTGTATCATTATATACAGTTTATAATACATGTATAATGTGTAGCTATAAATGTTTTGTGCCATTAAAACTCTCACAAAACTAAAAATAAAAAATCTGAAATGATTTCCCATTTCTTACAAGAAAATGTCCAGACATGTTAGGTCAGTGGTTGGCAAACCACGGCTCGCGAGCCGCGGTTTGCCGTTCTGTTGACTAATGAGTTTGCCGACCACTGCCTTAGGGAAAAACACTTAAAAACATTTTAATAATGTACTAATGTCTTTAACCTGAAGTCAAAACTTCTGGGTAAGAGTAATGCCTTAATTAGGTGAACATTTGAGGAATTTCAAATTCTTACTCTATCATACATGTCAACAGAGTGGGCAACTTCTCAGGTTACCAAACTATTTGCTGCAGTCATTATTGCTACTGGGCTATGGCCACTTCTGGTCACATTATATCTCCATTAAACTTTCTTATTTCTCTTTCTCTAAACCAAAACTAAATATCAATCTCAGTTCCAAAACTGAAGTGCTGCTAACCCTGACCCTGACCTACTTTATTCTTGAGAAAAATAACTTTCTCTACCATTGGGTACCCTATCAGTTTCTACTGAACAATGTTTTAGTTTTTTCTTTCTTCTATTAATGTTGAAAAGTTTTTCTCTTTAGACAGGGGCAATGTCAAAGTGTTCATTGCTTTTGTGTGGTCTAGTTCCCTCTCACCTCATTTAACAGTGGCCTATAAATAGCAGTTGATTAACCAATTAGGCAATTCATTCATTCATTCATTCATTCATTCATTTAATAGTATGAGACACTGGTTGCCTCTTGTGCAAAATATTTCTTGACCACAGTAGAAACTTATCTGAATCAAACACAAAATAATAAAAAAGGAAAAAAAAGTCTTATGACATTAATACAAATTATAGTGGGTATAACCAAAAAGAAAGAAAATGAGCTCAGGAGGGAAGCTTTAGAATACCATGGTTTTAAGATACATTGATTCTGTAAATTATAGGGATTGATATTTTATTTGTTGTGGGTTTTTTTGAGGGGGAGGGGCCTAAGGTCATTAGTAAGAGAATAAAGGAGCTGATACTATTTCTAGAGAGGTCAATGACATTCACCAGAGTTTATAGTTCAACTAATGCAGCTCTATTTCACTATAGGAATAACTCTAAGGGAATAATCTCTGGGAAATAAGTAGAATTTCAACAGTCTTGTTGTGATTATATCTTTGGAGGAAAGAGTAGAGATGGTGGAGAAAGTGTCTAGAACACAGTACTTAGTGTTGAAATCTCTACGAGTCCTCATTACCGGTTTTTACCTATTGTAAACTTCAGGAACATTTGGCAACTCATATTTAAAATGAAAGATTACATTTAAATATTAACCTTTTATGATTATATGGTAAACCAAATTTTACCTACATAAAGATTAAAATTAATAAAAATTAAGCATTGCTTTTACTTGTTTTTATTCATTATATTATTTATCAGAATGTTCAATATTAGTGTAATTAAATCGAGTTTTTCTTTTTTTTTCTCAATTTTGCTTTCCTCCTAATGGCTTTTAAAGAGTGAAGAAATTATCTTGATATTATAAATATGATCTCCCAAACAATGAAAAATAGCAATAAACTGAGGTCAATTGTGTAATTGTCCTAAATATACAGAAAACATTCCCTAAATACAATTTGGAAAATATAATGTGAGGTAAAAACACAATCACTCAGAGTCATCATTTTATTTTTGTCATTCTTTTGCATTTTATTCAATGAGGAGTATTTTTTCCTAGCCACTGGATAAAATATCATAAGGGCTATGGCATTTTGCTCAATCTGGGGTTTAAAAAAATGCCCCTTCAATTTGCAACACAGCCTGTATTCATAACTTGTCCTGTACAATAGAGTAAACAGAATGCTGAACTTGATATTACTCTCCCCAGTTCAATTCAGGACCACTTCTGATGGGAATTTGCCCTGGGCATGGAAAGTGGGGTGTCTACTATTCTCTCCCAACTAGCCATCTCAAGCCCCTCTGGCAGGAAGTCCTAGAGAAGGAGAAGAAACAAAAAAATACACCCTACTTGAAATGGTGTCAACAAAAGCAAGTTCTCTGTTCTTCAAAGTTTACTGGAGATGTTAGGACTGAGTCTCTCTTATTAGTTTCTGACTTGAAAACATTTCTCTCCATGGTTACCACTCAGGAACCTTCCTCAGGCCCTCGGTTTTTATCTGAGTTTCTGTTGCTGGCCCACCAAGAATGGTTGAATTTATTCTTTTTACTGATTTTAACTTATTCTGTTCCATAAACTCCTGAAAAGTATCTGCAAAGAAAGTAGGAAAAGGTATATAATCATAGTTGTGATTCATGCTAAACAATGATGGAAACAACCCACCTTATTTCTATCTGTAATTATAATTTATTTTAGGTAAATAGAAATTACAGCACTTAAGGCATTTCAATCCTTTACTATATTTTCCCCAATACATTGAGGGTATATTCATATTAATTAGTAGTTCCCAACATTATGTTGAAAATGAAATTTGAAAAATGCTAAATTTCTGGACTCTTCCCTATATTGTAAGTGGATAAAGTTTTCCTATCATTTTACATGGAATCGAATACTGGGGGAAAGGGACTTTATAGAAAGAGCAAAATGAGCCACATAAACACTTTTGTCCAGTTTCTGTTGTAGTGTAACCCCCATCTTACAAAGGATGCCTCAAAAAGTCGAATTATGGAGTCATTTATTAAAAGCCGGCGGCATACGAGGGAGCAAAATCACTCCAGACCTCGCAGCCCCGAACAGCTTGCCACATCTGGCTTATATTGGCAGAGTATCACAAAAGTATCGATTACATCTTTGGGTCTGGAATGAGGAAACTGTTTCGTGAAAAGCATTCTTTACAGAAGCAAAAATTGAGCAAGTTAGTTATCTAAAGTATTTATGAATCACTGAATCTGTAACAGAAACACATTATCTGGGACCACCTGGACAATTTAGAATAATTGTGCTGTCCAGATTCCGGGACCACTGAGTCAACCGAAACTCAGTTATCTGTAGCTACTGAAACAATTTAGAATAATTGAGCGGTCCTGGTTCTCAGAAGAATGCGCTTCAGTAACCAGTGAGATCACAATCAATGGGATATTCAAACCACCATCAATGGAGTATTCAATCATACATAAGTTCAGAAAATCAAAATAACTTTTAAATGAGTACAGAACCCAAAACAGCAAGTTTAAAATATTAAACAGCAATTTTTACCCAAGGATTGTTGCTACCATTCTTCATTTCTATGGTATCAGAAAAAGTTGTAGGAAGGCATTCATTCACATAACAAACAAGTGTTTAATTTTTACTATGTACTAGATCCTATGCTAGGTGTTAGAGTTAAAACACTAAATAATTTTGTGGTCTTTGGCTTTGAAAGGCTTATCTAGTAATCTAGTAGAATGAGGAACCAAGAGAGATGTGCACACAAGAATTCTGCAGCAATAGGAAAGCTTTAATTAGAAAGGTTTATTAAAAGTAGGGTAGTCATTTTCCAGGAGAACTGAGATGGAAGAGAGTCAGAGTTGTGGGAAGGTCCTTCTAAGAGAAGATAATTATGGAGAAACCATACCTAGTTAAAGGCCAAGAACAAACTAGATGTGCTCACATAACACTGGCAGTGCTTCTCACACAGCTGGGGAATTTAGAAGCTAGTTGCACATCTGTGTCTTAGGCACAATTCTAAGTCAAGTGAATTTTAATTTCTGCCATTGGGTTACTAATTTGTAGGTGGTAGCTGTTGACATACAAATAGAAAATGTAACTTACTGATAATATGTAACATAAATATTAAAGAGTGAAGAACAGAGTTCTTCAAGCACTAATAACAGAAAGGAAGGTGAACTAGAGGCCACAGAGGAAACTTCAAGAAGCAGGGAATGATGCAGTGTCAGGTGTTGCAGAGATGTGGGCTAAAATAGGGTGGAAAGCATCCTTTGATTGACAATTAGGGAATCGATGGAGTGGTACCTGAATGGCTTGAAGAGGAAATGGGAAATGGAGAAGTGGAGAAATTGGGATACATCTCTTTTGAAATTTGTATTTTACAGAAAAAGAAAAATACAAACTAGTAGGTCAAACTTATGTAGCAGTTGTTTGTTTGTTTTTTAATATGGAAGAGAACTGAGTACAGAAAGGGACAAAAATAAGCAAAGGCATATTGTCCCAAAGTAAATGAGAGAAAATCTTTGTAAAGACACAAATGGAAAAATTAGGCTTGAAAAGGAAAATATACATGGTTTCCTCTGATACCACAAAAGGAAAGGAGGGAGTGCATTTGATTTATGGTATGATGAATGAATGGACTGTGTGTTTGGTATTCTCAATATTCTTTATAAAATAGATTGTAGAATCATTTGACTGATGGCTTAGGAGAGAGAAGGAAAACAGCAAAATATGTGAAATGAGAAGAGATAGGATGTATTTGGGCTCTGCCTAAAGTTAGTCATTTAGCTTGCACAAAACAGTAAAATCTGAGTTCCAGTGTTGACTTAATAAAAATAAGAATACTATTATCTGCTTACCATCTTCATGTGATTACTTAGATGATCATATATAATCGTGTATGTAAAAGTAGATTATAAATCAAATTTATGGCCTGGCCAGGTAGCTCAGTTGGTTAAAGTTTCCTCCCTATATGCCAAGATTGTGGGTTTGATCCTGGGTCAGGGCACATACAAGAATCAACCAATTAATGCATAAATAAGTGGAACAACAAATCAATGTTTCTCTTTCCCTCCCTTCCTCTCTCTAAGATTAGCAAATTAAAAATAAATAAAATTTATGATTAGTTTTCAATCAAGTAGATCTCTGTAAAATAAAAAGTTAATGGCGGATATATTGATGGTCTGATACAAAGAAAATACATTTATAGAATAGTAAGTCAGAGGGTAAATATTAACTTGTTTTATTGTAATTTGTCATTCTACTTTTGATCCACCACCTTTACGAAATAGACCTATATTTCATAGAATAGCCTATCTGTGAGTGCTAACAATTAAAATTCATTTTTCACTTGCTAAGTATGATAAAAAAAAGTTCCATAACATTAATTCTCTATTTTGACAAGTGCTAAAATTGTGCAAATAAGTACAATGCAAACTTAATCTGTTCTGTTTATAGTCTCACTGTCATTTCAAGGTCCTTTTGGGATGCCATATGTGCTGGTTTATTGCTTGGATGAAGTTTACACATATAAATGATTTGTGGAATTTCTCCTAAGTCAAATTAAGTTGCATGCAATGTCAACTAAACAATACATACAATAATTTCACAGAGGAAACAAGGATTTATTATCACAGAGGAAACAAATTCCCAAATTATGGTTTATCAAACATCCAAAACTGCTTGCATTCACTGTTCTTCAAATCTGCCCACTTATTTGAAGAGTGTGCTTTTTACCAAAATAAGTAAATTGATCATTTCCCATCAACTTATTATATTTCTAATATGCTAATTATTTATCCAATTGAATGTTTACTAACAAATACAGTCATGATACATTATTATTCTTTCCTAAAATAACATTCTGAAATGGAGAATAATGTAATTATTGACAGGAATAGCTTTCAGCTTCTTTAATGGTGAACTATTCCATACAAGTCAGCAAATTTAATCTGGGGTCAGGAAAAAAAGGATGGCCATCAATTAATGTGAAAAATACTTCAAATAAATTTTTTCATCCCAAGCATATATCTTTAGAAAGCTATGGAACAAATATAAATAAGGAAATCCTATATAATAAAAAGGTAATATGCAAATTGACCATCACTCCAACACACAAGATGGCCAGCAGGGGAAGGCAGCCGGGAAGGATCAGGCCTGCAGGGGAGGGCAGTTGAGGGGGACCAGGACTGAAAGGGAGAGCAATTAGGGGCAACCAGACTGGCAGGGGAGGGCAGTTGGGGGTAACCAGGCCGGCAGAGGATAGGTTAGGTGTCAATTAGGCTGGCAGGGGAGTGGTTAGGGGGTGATCAGGCAGGCAGGCAGAAGTGATTATGGGTAATCAGGAAGGTGAGTGGTTGGGAGCCAGCAGTCCTGGATTGTGAGAGGGATGTCTGACTACCCGTTTAGGCCCAATCCCAGTGGGCAGTTGGACATCCCTCGAGGGGTCCCAGATTAAAGAGGGTGCAGGCTGGGCTAAGGGACACACACCCCCATGCACAAATTTCGTGCACTAGGCCTCTAATCATTATATAACAACTAAGAAGTTTTTCATTAAATTGAGAAAATTTATTCAAGAAAAATACATAATGTTAGGTGGATATATTAAGGGAGGGGTCAGGGCATAAGTGGAGGGGATAGAGGGAGTAATGGGGGAAAAAGGACACATATGTAACACCTTACTCAATAAAGAAATAAAAAAATATATAAATATTTAAATAATGGATAACTATAATAGTGTATTTGTCTTTATACTTCATCCAGTACATCAGGACTTTCTTTTTTTTTAATTTAATGAATCTTTATTGTTCAGATTATTACAATTTTTTCTCCTTTTTCCCCCGAAAGCTCCCCTCCACCTGGTTCCCACCCCACCCTCTGCCCTTACCCCTCCTGCACTGTCATCATTCATAGGTGTACGATTTTTGTCCAGTCTCTTCCCACACCCCTTCCCCCCTGAGAATTGTCAGTCCACTCCCTTTGTATGTCCCTGATTCTATTATATTCACCAGTTTATTCTGTTCCTCAGGTTTTTAATTCACTTGATTATTAGGTTCACTTGTTGATAGATATGTATTTGTTGTTCATAATTTTTATCTTTAGTTTTTTCTTCCTCCTCTTCTTAAAGAATACCTTTCAGCATTTCATATAATACTGGTTTGGTGGTGATGAACTCCTTCAGCTTGTTCTTATCTGTGAAGTTCTTTATCTGACCTTCAATTCTGAATGATAGCTTTGCTGGGTAGAGTAATCTTGGTTGTAGGTTCTTGCTATTCATCACTTTGAATATTTCTTGCCACTCCCATCCGGCCTGCATAGTTTCTGTTGAGAAATCCGCTGACAGTCGTATGGGTCCCTTGTAGGTAACTAACTGTTTTTCTCTTGCTGCTTTTAATAATCTCTCTTTGTCTTTTGCTCTTGGCATTTTAATTATGATGTGTCTTGGTGTGGTCCTCTTTGGATTCCTTTTGTTTGGGGATCTGTGTGCTTCCTGGAGTTGTAAGTCTATTTCTTTCACCAGGTGGGGGAAGTTTTCTGTCATTATTTCTTCAAATAGGTTTTCAGTATCTTGCTCTCTCTCTTCTGGCACCCCCATAATTTTGATGTTGGTATGCTTGAAGTTGTCCCAGAGGCTTCTTACACTATCTTCAACTTTTTGGATTATTTTTTCTTTTGCTTTTCCGGTTGAGTGTTTTTTGCTTCTTTGTATTTCAAATCTTTGACTTGATTCTTGTGTCAAATTTATTGGCCTTTTCTAGGAAATTCTTGAAAAACCTTATAACCGTGGTTTTGAATTCTATATCCAGTTGTTCTTTTTTCTCCATTTCTTTTGTTTGTGATCTGTTTCTTTGTCTCTGCATTTTCTCTGCTTCCCTGAGTTGGTAGGGTAGCTTTGTGTGCTAGGTTTCCTATATGGCCCAGTGGCTCAGCCTCCCCAGTTACCTGAGGTGGACACTCTTGGTGCACCCCTTTGTGGACTGTGTGTACAGGCTTGTTGTAGTTAAGTCTTGATTGTTGTTGGTATCACTGGGAGGAATTGACCTCCAGGCCAATTGGCTGTGAGTGTCAGCTGTGTCTACGCTGGGAGACTTTCTGTGCTGGAGACAGCCTTATAGGACCAGACTTGCAAAACTGCAAAAGCCTCTGTGCTCAGCTTGGATGGGGCAGAGTCTCAGGGCTGAGCAGACAGTCTTGGCTTCCCATCAGCCCTGCCCTTGTGCATGTGCCTCCAGACCTCTGCCTTCCACAGCTCTCCTGAGTTTCCGCCTGACAGTTCAGATTCCCCCCGTAAGAGCGTGGCTCACCCGGAACTGGGGTTCAGTGAAGTCGGAACTGGGGTTCAGTGCCGTCAGGAGCTTCAGACTCTCTTCTGCTAGGAAAACCCTGTGGCAACCTCCATGGTCAGTCTTCTCTGCGAGCACTCACCCACGCATGCCTCCAGACCCCTGCCTGCCGCAGTTCCCCCGAGTCTCCGTGTGCCTTTCTCTCTACCTGACAGTCCAGACACCCCTGTATGAGCCTGGGTCCACGGGGTTTTGCCTGGAACTGGGGTTCAGTGAAATCAGGGGCTTCCTTCCCCCTCTGGCCAGAGAAAGCCAGCCAGACACTCAGCTACCCTTCCTCTCTGTGCGCGTATCCGTACCTCAGCCATTTGCAGCTCCTCTGATTCTCCATGAGCTTTTCTCTTTCCTTCTAGTTGTAGAATTTCCACTCAGCCAGCCTTCCTGTGGTTCTGGATGGTGTCCATTCTGTCTTTTAGTTGTAGTTTTGAAATTGTTGTGCAAGGCAGCAGTTTAGGTGCTTACCTATGCTGCCATCTTGGTTTCTCTACATCAGGACTTTCTGATTGACCTTTGTATATTAACATATTTTGATACCATAAGATCCTCACCAGTTTTGAGAAATATTTTCTCTTTTTGTATCAGAGAATTACCTAAGGTGATAATTCATCAGTAAATATGTCATCAACAATATTTTCACTATTAAAGAACCCTTATTTGTAGAGAAGTTTTCAGTGACATTTAGATACAGTGCCTCTTTGACCTAGTTAAAGCCCATGACGTTAAAGAAAAAATACTTTTTTTTTTGAAGAGTTGAATGCTAGAGGTGAAAGAGGTGAAGTCGTGTAGCTTATATGTGCCAGTAGAAGTTATAACTTGGTCACTGAAATCTAGTAGATGTATTTTTCTTCCATAGATCACAATTTACAGCTTACATTTGTTCACGGTTTACAGCTAACAAACTGTCTTATGCATTATCTCATTCAGTCCTCTGAATAATTGTACCTATGAAATAAGCATCAATATATCCATTTTGCAAGTGAGTACTCTAATATTAAAAGGAATTAAATTTCCTGTCTCAAGTAACACAATTGGTATGCAAAAATGCCAGTACTGAATAACAATCTATCTAGTCTTTTAACTTGACAATCAATTCTGATTACCATCCTTTACTAATCGCTTTCTTTTTAATTAGTAGATCTGGGATTACAGTGATTCTTCAGTGTACAAACCTCCCAGAAACACAGATTCTTATAACCCATTATAATCCTTATAATCCATTCCCTCCTCCAAATTATTGTTTAAAAGTACACCAAAGCATTTTGGTAAAACAATTTAATCAAGGAATTCAGGGGTGATTCTTTGAAGAAACAGGAGAGAAAAAGTAGAACAGTAAAAGTGATTGCACTCTGGATACTGAAATTGGGTCCCTTCTTATCTATTTTGTTTGATCTTGACTAGTTCACTATACCTTCCAGACCACCATGTAACCCCTACAAACCAAGGTTTTGCATTGTATGAGCCTGAGACTATAAGTCAAATCTACTATTATAAGAATCTAAAAATCTCTAGTTAATAAAATGTACTCAAAAGTACATTATTTTTATCTCTAGTGATTGAGCCCCAATAAATTAAATGTGTGGTAGAAACCATGCTATCCTATATAATAAAAGCCTAATATGCAAGTAAACCAGTCAGTTTGGGGGGCGGGGTCAGGGCTGGCAAGCGGGCAGTATCAGGCCAACCAAGGTGGGTGCCAGCAACGCCCCCTCCCATTGCCCCTCTGGTTGCCCCACAGATCATCCCTGATCCCTGGCCAGGCATAGGGAATTTACTACACCAGGCCTCTAGTTTAAGATAAATGTATTATAGTCTGCTACTCAAATAAAAAACTCCAAAGTATACTTCTTGCTTTTTTTCCTCCTGCATTGTATGTGAGGACATTAAGGGAACAGGGCGTGAGATATAAATTCCTTCATGTTCTCTCTAGGCATATGTATTCACACCATTATCAGATTTTAGTTGTGAAAAATAGGCCAGCCATCATTAATTCTGGAACTCTATTAATCAGTTACTTTATAATAAAGGTTTGCTCATGTGCTAACTGAATATTGATGCAAAAACCTTAACCAAATATTAGCAAATCAAATTAATCAATATTTAAAAAAGGATAGGACATCAGTGACCAAGTAGGATTTATCATAGATTATCACAGAAATGTAAAACTGGTAAAACATTTAACCATGACTTTTTATATGTACTTCAGTAAAATACTTTGCTATAACTTTTTTATCTTTAAAGTGAGCCCTCTCCCAAAATTGACTTTTTTTTTCAAATATGCAACCTACATTACTTGAAATAATCTTTAGGAGATAAACAGGATCTTTTATTACATCAAGATTTTGATATTAAAGCATGTTTTCCAATTAGCTGTTGGAAATACTACGGGTTCATTACTTCTAAGTTAATTGTAGTATTTCACAAAACAAAGATCAGCTTTCTTTCATAGGATCCTCACACCTCTAACTACCCCATTTATGGACAGTGCACTGTATGTTCTACGCTGGCATAGCTCAAATTTAATGTGCACAAGAATCATCTGGGAGTCTTAGTGAAGCAGATTTCCCCTTATAATAGGAGAGGTGGTTAAGAACTAAGTGGAGCCCTGCTGGTTTAGCTCAGTGGTTAGTGTTGGCCCGAAGACTGAAGTGTGGAGAGTTCGATTTCTGATTTCTGCATAAGGGCACATACCTCAGTTGCAGGCTTGATTCTCAGCACCAGTCAGGGTGAGAATGGGAGGCAACCAATCAATGTCTCTCTCATATGAATATTTGTCTCTTTCTCACCCCAATTTTTCTCCCCCTCCACTCTCTCTAAAAAAATCAATGAAAAAAATATCCTCAAAAAAAACCTAAGTAAAAAAGTGGTAAGAGGTGGAGAATTTTATCTTTACTATTTACATGGCCTAAAAATAGAAGCTGATTATTTACTTTTATAATACTGTGTTCCTTCAGCCAGTAAGAGTCTGTGATGTCATCCAAATAGCTAACAACTCACTCAGGACTTGAGAGGAACAATGTATTATATTTTAGCAATTCAAAGGCTTGTGCTTCCATATTTAAATTCCCTGAAATCATGAGATCTTATAATTGATGGCATTTTGTAATTTGATTGGCAGTTTTCCTTCTTTTTCCTTTTTCATTTTTAGCTTTCTCTTATTTTATACTAGTGGCCTGGTGCATGAAATTCATGTACATTAAAAGGGGATTAATTAGAGGAAATATTTTAATATTACTATTTGCCCTTTATAATAGAAGTGTTAGAGATGAAAGAAAATTAGTAAAATGTATATGAAAATCTTCCTCCTGTCAGAGTCTGGGGCCTGCTGCAGGACCCACAGTCAAGTCCCCGCCCACCCACAGCACCTCAAAATTGTGCGAGACCCAGACCCAGCTGGCCCCACCCACAATGGGTAAGATCCAGACCCAGCTGGCCCCATCCTTGTCAAGCCCCACCAGGCAAGGGGTGCAGCCTCAGGGCCCCTGTCAAACCCTGCTGGGCACAGCCTTAGGTCCCCCAGCCCAGCACCAGGCTGGTGGGGGAGGGCACAGCCTCAGGTCCCCCAGTGCTGGGGTGGGGGTGTGGCCTGAGGTCCCCTGGCCCAGGGCGGGGGGGAGCACCTTGAGGTCCCCCATCAAGCCCCACCAGGCAGGGGGTGCAGCCTCAGGTCCCCTGGCCCGGTGCCATTGCAGAGGGTGCAGCCTGAGGTCCCCTGGCCTGGTGCCAGGATGGGGGCGTGGACTGAGGTCCCCTGTCAAGCCCCACCAGGTGGATGGCACAGCCTCAGGTATCCTGCTCCACCCTGTACTTTGTTGCCAGTAAGAGAGGAGCAGGAGGATTAACATCATGCAGAGTGGGTAGTGGTGAGAGAGCGGAGATCTCACTTAGTGTCCTTTACACACTTTCCTTCTGGAGCATGAGGATCAAGCATGGACTGGGGATCAGGTCCTCAGGAGACTCTGTTCCTAATGCAATTCACACCCTCTGGGCCAGGGAACCAATGGCCAGCATTTCTCTTTGGGAATGGCTGGTGGTTATTCCTCTTTTGAACATCTATTTTACCAATGTTGAAAGACTTTTTTGGACTCCCATAAAAGGGGTCTCTGATAGGCTGAATTAGGGCCAAAAGACAATGAGGGTTTTCCCCCCTCCATCAATTAGTGCAGGTGCAAGTGAAAGACTTTTGTCATTCTTTATTTTCTTTATTGAAAACAAATAAAAAAGAAACAAAGAATAACTTTTAAAATCCTATATGTGAGACTGGTTGTAAAACCTAAGGTTAGTAATTTTAGAGCATGTTTATTTTTCTTAAATCACATTTGTCATTTTATCTGTTTGTTGAGCATTTCTACACACTGAGTAATTACGCTCTTCTTATGGCAAACTATTGGTGATATTGTAGCCTTTGTATTTTTCTTACATAAATGAGAAACATAAGCCTTCAAGGACAGATTACATGTTCCTTCCCTCCCAGAGCACATGTAAATAGATGTTTCTGAGTTGGCTCTGTTCGTGAGAAGGGCAAAGTAGGTCTTTATTAATCTGCTGTTTTTAGGCTCTATCTGAACGTCTGTCATCATTGGTCCTAACAATATTTCAGCCTACTCAAAGATGAACTAATAGTCTGGGAGTACTGGCACACCAAAAGTGACATTGTGACTTAGGGAGATAAATAAAAAATGTTGGAATAAGCCAGAATTTCTTATTATATATGGCCTTATATTTTAAGATGACCTTTCAATAATAAAGGGAAGTGATTCACAAACAACTGAATCTCAGGAACTGACTATATAAAATTGATTTAAAGCAATCTGGGTCTACAGTAAAACTTAAGAGAGATTCATTTTTGGATTTATTTTTCACTAAGCAGGGTTTCAGGCAACAGAATGTAAGTTATCGTAGTTGTCCTTTCTCTGGCTCTATTATTCAGATAAGAGTCTCTTGAATTTATTCTTTAAAAAAATGTTTTTATTGAATTTTTTTTAGAGAGAGGTACAGCAATTTAGTGCCTACTGGGGACTGAACCTGAAACCTGGGCTTGTGCCCTGACTAGGAATTGAACAGACAACCTTTTGGTGCCTAAGATGACACTCCAATCAACTGAGTCACACAGGCCAGTGCTTGAGTTTATTTATTTTTTCTCTTCTGGGTGAAAAATTATTGTGCATAAATATCAGTTGCTAAAACATTAGGAACTCTAATGGTGATTCTGAAGCATAATCTCCAGTTTCATACAACTATGGAAGAATATAAATGATACATGCTTTGTATATTTCTTTATTAAACTTTATAATGAGCTTAATTAAGACCCTGGTAGTGCTAATTGAGAAACTATCACTCATTTCTTCAATGTCCCTAACATAGGTCTCTCTTAATTTGTTAGCAAGTACACTAGGATCAGGAGTGGTATCTCAGACTAGCTGTTGTATTTCTTTAAAATTTCTTAGAGATTTATAATTCTGCTATGCTTCAAGGTTAGGACATTTAAGCACTGTGTATGATAGCACATGTGTGTGTTTTTGTGTATGTATATAGCCAATTCTATATTTACTACTGGGGTTCAATTGTGATGGGACTAGACAATAAGAGTCCCAATGTAATATTTTTTTTTCCTTTCATATCTTGCCTTTGAAGTCACAGTAGGAAAGTTTTCAGATTTATAAGGACCTTTAGCTTATAAAGAGCAGGTGATAGGGAAAACTCTCTTATCTTTGCATCATCAAAATTTTCTACTAAATGATGACAGAAAGAGCCTGCTCCCATTGCCCTTCCTGTATTCCTTTCTACAATAAGAAATGCTATAGATAGTGGCCAGAATGCTGCAAGAAATTTATGTATGAGTCAACCATATAAGTGTCACAGATGAATTTGTTTGAAAGTTTATTTGCTTAACAAAGTTAACATTTGGACCATCTCTGATTGGTTCAAGGTCTGGCTTGTTAATCACCTCTATTACTTTCAAAATATATTTCTGGTTTTATTTTTCCTATATTTAGTCAGTTTGTTTTTTCCCTAAATGGATCTTCTTTTGTTCCAGTAGGTGGGAAATAAGAACATAGAAGTTAATCTGATATATCCCGTTATGATCTGTTCCTCAATTCTTATAAACTAGAGGCCTGGTGCACGAAATTTGTGCGAGGAGAGGGGTGTCCCTCAGCCCAGCCTGCACCCTCTCCAATCTGGGACCCCTCGAGGGATGTCCAACTGCCCGTTTAGACCCAATCCCACTGGCAGTTGGACATTCCTCTCACAATCCAGGACTGCTGGCTCCCAACTGGTTGCCTGCCTGCCTGCCTGATCACCCCCTAACCACTCCCATGCCAGCCTGATTGATGCCTAACTGCTCCCCTGCCAGCCTGTTTGCCCCTAACTGCCCTCCCCTGCTGGCCTGGTCCCTCCCAACTGCTCTCCCCTGCAGGCCTGGGTCCCCCCCCCCCAACTGCCCTTCCCTGCAGGTCTGGTTGCCCCCAACTTCCCTCCTCTGCCAGCCTGGTCACTCCTAACTGCCCTCCCCAGCAGGCTTGATTACCCCCAACTGCTCTCCTTTGCAGGCCTGGTTCCTCCCAACTGCCCTTCCCTGCTGGCCATCTTGTGGTGGCCATCTTGTGTCCACATGGGGGCAGCCATATTTGACCACATGGGGGCAGCCATCTTGTGTGTTGGAGTGATGGTCAATCTGCATATTACTCTTTTATTAGATAGGATAGAGGCCTGGTGCATGGGTGGGGGTCAGATGGTTTGCCCTGAAGGGTGTCCTGGATCAGGGTGGGGGTTCCCTTGGGGTGTGGGGCGGCCTGGGCGAGGGGCCTGTGATGGTTTGCAGGCCGGCCACGCCCCCTGGCTACTCAGAGGCCCTGGGATCTGGGATTTATTTATCTTCTACAATTGAAACTTTGTAGCTTGGAGTGGAGCCAAGCCTTCTGCTCACTCGGTGCGGCAGCCATTTCTGTTGGGATTTATGTATCTTCTATAATTGAAACTTTGTAGCATTTAGTGGAGGCCTGGGCCACCAAGGGCAGGTGGAATGCTTGGCTTCTCCATTGCCAGGGAAACCCAAGCCTCCCTCCTGCTCTCTGTGGCTGCAGCCATCTTGGTTGTGTTTATTTGCATATTTCCTCCTGATTGGCTGGTGGGTGTAGCAGAGGTATGGTCAATTTGCATATTACTCTTTTATTAGATAGGATATGTTGACATTTATATCCTAACATGTCAGGGAGTCTATCTCTCTGTCCTTCATGAATGTGCTTAGATTTGAAAAGCAGGAGAATGGTTAAGTTGGTTATGCCACTAATACATCACTCTTTTTCAAATGTTAACATAGTTGATGCTTCAAAAATTCATAAACTCATAGCTGAGTGACTGAGAATAGCTGAGATCTAGAAATTGTTTCATTAATACAGTAAACACACAGGCAAATGGAGTTACCATGGGACAAAACAGACAATCTCAGGGAAACTTACTTGAGTAAACTTTTGCTGCCTCTCTACATGTAAAGAGGCCAGTAGGATCAAGGAACCCTTAAACTGAAGAGTCAATTTCCAGAACTGCTCTTTGTGTAAATACGTCTAATTTTGGTTGGCTATTTCCACACATTGGTTTATAATATTCTCATCTTTTTCTTCTGCCATGGAGTTCCTCTCACAAGGTACTGTATCTCCTGTAGCATAGTGCACTTGGACTCTTTTCCAGTTCACCGATATTTTTAGTCTTATGCGATGGACTCTCATACAAATTCATAAATGTTAAGGTAGGTTAAAGATATACTAGTTATTCACAAACTGCACACTTAACATGGTTCAGTTTAAAATTTGGGTAAATTTTCATGCCCTCTTTCTACTCAGTGATCTTTTATGCTGTATCATTTTACTTCTACCAACTCCCAACTATGCTCCTTATACCTTTGTCCTCTCTCAAACACAGTATTGTTATTCCCTAAAAAACAAACAGTTGTTTAGGTATTTTTCTATCACTTGAGCTGTCTTTAGCCTAATTTCATTCAATGGTTTTACTCACATTATTAGTTTTGTTCTATGTACTTTAATTGGACTGTACCTCAATTTTCACCATGTCCAATTATTTATTTTTTGTGAATGATGAGCCCATTGTACCTAGCACAGTGCCTGAAATACTCTATAGCAGGGCTTCAATGAATATCATCTTATTTTACCTTTCATCTCCACCCTTCTCTCTCTTCTTTTTTATTGCTTAGTTTCTCAATTCTTAAGCATTTCATCCTATGCTCTACTCAGTTCTCCTTTTTTCTTTTGTAGTCATAGCTCTCTAAGATACACACACACTGTGGGAATGGTTTTATTTAATGAGATCACTTTAAAAATAAGTTAATTGCCTGCCCTGTGTGGCTCAATGGTTGAACATTGCCCTATGAACCAGAAGGTCATGGTTCAATTCCTAGTCTGGGAACATGCCTGGGTTGTAGGCTCATTCCCCAGTAGGGGGAGTGTAGGAAGCAGCCAATTGATGTTTCTGTCTAATTGATATTTCTCTCTCTCTCTCCCTCTCCCTCTTAAAAAAAAAATATAGATTAATCATGTGAAACTATCAACTAATAAAGACATTAAAAATCTTACAAATCTATAAAATATGGGTTTATATACTATATATACTTTTAAGTTTACTATATCTATCAATTCTCTGAATCAAATAGTGTCTTCCTCTTTCTCTTTTTCCTCCCACCCCTCCTCAGTTTCTTGTTTACCTTCTTCCTTCTTTTCCTTGTATATTTTACACCTTTTTGATGTTAAATAATAAAATATTGTGCCTTCTTATGTTTTTAGCAATTTTTTAGATATAAAATATATAGTCCATCCAAGTTTCCAAGTTCTTTCTTGTTCTTTTTTTTTTTTTCGGTTTCACATTCAAAACTTTATTTCCTTATCTTTTTCATTTCTTTGCTAATAAGTCCTTATTATGAAAATACTAGGATTTCAGTTTTTAAGTTCTATTTCAATACCATTTTATTTATTTATTTATTTATTTATTTTTATTGTTTTAAGTATTACAAATAGTAGTACATATGTCTCCTTTTTTTTCCCCCATTGATCTCCCCCCGACCTCCCCTACCCCCCAGTACATGCCTTCACCTGCCCGCCCTCCCCCTCGCCCCAGTGTCTTATATCCATTGGTTGTGCTTATATGCATGCATACAAGTCCTTCGGTTGGTCTCTTACAGCCCCCCTCGCCCAACCTCCCCTGTCTTCCCAATGTAGTTTGACAGTCTCTTCAATGCTTCTTTGCCTCTGTATCTTTTTCCCACCATTTCTTTCCTTTAAAAAGTTTTGCCTTTGCAGACTGGAAATAAACATATAATAACAAAACAAGACAAAACAAAAAAATGTTTGAGTCCCAATTTCAATGTCCAACAGTTCCTTATGTGTAAATGTCAGCAGTGATATCTGGATGGTGGGCACATGGTGGCAATGCAGGTCCGACCCTCTCTGGTTTGGTCCTAGGTAACCTGCTGCGGTGCACAGCTGCTGACTGCTCGCGTGGCAAGGCGTTGTCAGCGTCTTCCATCTCTGGACTGTTTTTTCCTCTTGTCTTCATGGTTGGAGCACTCCTGTCAATTCCTTTCTGTTGCAGGAATCCATCTGGTCTTGGGGTTGTTTTCTGAAAATATACAAATATATTCTCAACCACAAGTTAATAAAGGAATCTTTTCTATATAATTGATTTGGGATCCTTTTTATTTTTGTTCAAACAATTTTCCTTTGTCTTATTTAGACACCATGTGTGTTTTTAATGGCTGTCTTGCTGTTAGCATTGCAAATGAAACTTAATTTGGTAACGTAAAAATTTTCTAGATGTAATTTACTTATAGGATATTTTTCCTTACATGATATTACCCTACTATCCCCCCCTTTTTTTTTTATTAATGGAGGTTTTTGTAAATTTTATAATGAAGTCTTGATAACTTTAAATTTAATTTTTTTTCCCCCACACATATGACTGCTTTAGGTTCATTGCATATTCAGGAATTTTACCATGAGATGAACTACCAATAGAAATTTTAGTTATTACTTTAAGAACAGCTTTTTGTCCAGTACAATTAACTTTATTTGAATATTCACTTATTTCAATTAGCCTATTTAAATTAATCTGAAAACTCGATTACTATTTTACTGTCAAATTTAATACTCTACCAACAATCTTAGTTTACCCTGTAAATATTAGTGGGAAGGATTATTTGCATTCTTGTGGGGCCCTGAGCATTCCAGATGCTCAGCTAAATTTAGATATAGGGCAACTGCTGTCGGCCAAGTGTCTTGTCTGTTACCTGGGTCCCGATCTGAGCTGGGCCAAGTCTCTGTCTGTCACTTGTATCTCGATGTGAGCTGGGCCAGGTCTCTTTCTGTTGCCTGGGTCCCGTTCTGAGCTGGGTGTGGGAAGCGCGAAGCAGCCATGGGGGCAGGAGACCTCCTTCAGAAGGGGTGAGGGTTCAAGCCCCTGCAATGTTGGGGGGGTGAGGGTCTGTGCCCCACTTCTGTTGCCCCCTCCCCCCAAGTTCTCTCCTGATGGCCCCTCTGCGACTGTGCCTGTCTTAGGTTGTTCCTTCCTTGAGGAATCTTACCCGTCTCTGGCTAACCAGCCATTCTTAGTATGAAAAATTCCTGGCCATTTTTGAGTGATTGGACTCCAATCGGTATTGGCTGGACCAGAGCCCCTTTTTTTATAGTGATGGTCTCTTATCACCACAAATGGATTACTCAGGCTATTCCTGTTTTTGGAACCTGTGCCTCTCTCTGTTCACCTCTGTCCATGCAGTTTTGGTTACATTGACTTTGCTATGCCTCATTTGCCACCTCTCATCCATAATAATGCTGTCCAGAATGTTTCTGTCCCTCAGACTGAGTAAGTCATTAGAGTCAGCATTTTTCCCAGGATGTTTTCTTAATTCATCAGCTGAAATATATTGTTGGACCTTCTTTCTATGGAAATCTTCACTATCTTTGGTAGAGCTGCTACTACTTCTGCAACTATTTGTTGTTTTTTTCTCACAGTGCCTTGTGCCTACCATTCCTTAGTTACATAGGTTGAGAAAAATATATGTCCATTGTAGCAGAGACTAAGAGAGTTCACCAATATCCACATCCTTTCCTGCATTATTCATCTCCCCTTGGAGTTAGGTAGGCCATATGATCAGTTCCATGCATGGGATGTGAGTGAAAGTGACATGTAGTTATGTGATAGAGGACAGAGGCACCTAGAAGTTTTATTATTACATGAAGAGCTGCCCAACCCACATTAGACTCTGCCTGAGTAAAATATAAGCTTTTATTTTGTTAAGCCATTGAGATATGGGGATTGTTAGAGTGGCTGCTGTTAATAACCTTCATAACTACACATCTAAGTAATTTAAAAACATAATTAAGAGAAGAAATAATACAGAACTTCCATAATTAAAAATACTCCCTTTATATTTTAAAACTGTTATAAAATGTTTTCTATTTTATTTGCTTATCTTTTATATTACAACTACTTTTCTGAAACACTTGAAAGTATTTTTTTATATTCATTATTTGACCTGTGGGTTTTCAAGATTTATTTTGAAATAACTATAATTATGATTCACTTTTGGATACTCAAATTGATAGTTTGGTCAATGGAAGCACCTTTAAGTTTGATCCTTTGTACTTCTTTGAGCAATACCATTGAATGTTTCTTTCAAGTAATCTTATCATCTGGCAACAACAAGCAGTTTTACTGATCTGCTTAGTTTTTGCCAGGACCACGTTATGTAACCAGTCATTCACTAAGAAACAGATTTCAGGAAGAAAGATATTAGATGTCCAATTCTGAGCTCTAAGAATGAGGATCAGATTGTTTCTAGTATGTATTAGAGCTGAGCAGAGTGTCATCTGGTTTTAAATCTATTATTCCAATAATGTAAAAATTACTTTTGCTAGCACATGCCCAGATGAGTTTTATGTCTTATCCAAACTGTCATTCACCTCTTTTCTTTTGTGGATCTTATATATTTCATCCATAGCCATTTTGTAGCTAGTCTATTGAAAGACTAGTTTATGTAACAGTTTAATACTATAGGAGTAGCTAATTCTCATAACAAACTATCTATAATAATAAAAGCATAATATGCTAATTAGACCGGACAGCTGAACAACCTTCCGGAAGTCATTCCGGATGTTCTTCTGGATGAAGCCATGGCAGTGGGGGCCAGGAAGAATCAGTTAGAAGCTATCAGGCAGTTAGGGGTGATGAGGCAGGCAGGCGAGTGGTTATGAACCAGTGGTTCTGGAGAGGGTGCAGGCTGGGCTGAGGGACACCCCCCCTACACACACACACACACACACACACACACATTTCGTGCACCAGGCCTCTAATCCTAATAAGACTTCTGCTTCTTAGAAATCTCCTTTCAAAAATCCACAATTTTCCTACTAGAAAAGGTTTCTTCTAAAGAAGAAATAGTTGATCACAGACTTTCAATAGCTACTATTCTAATCAAGAGTGTCCTACAGAAAAGGACTCAGTATGTATAGGGAAATAGAGTAATGTAGTATAAGTATAAGCATTATTTTCTGAATCTAAAATTATGACACACAGTCTGAGAAACACATAAAAATCTTACCAGGTGGTATACATAAATCACACTACATTATTTAATTGCAGTGCTGCTTTTACTGGAAAGAATACATAAAATAGAAACTCCCAGAAATTCTAATATATTTTTAATGTTTGTAGAACAGAGAAGAAAAAAAGAACAGGAAAACAGTGTAATTTAGGGTTTTAATAGAGAATTAAAAATAGGAATTGATAATGATATAAATCTAAAGTAATAAAGATAATTAAATATTGAATGCTTAATGGATTTTTGATTGATTAAGGGAAGAGACATACTATTAATGGTTAAAAGTACTACATGGAGTTGAGAAGTGAGTATTAGAAGGGGATTCAAATAGGATACAGATATTTTCAAGCACTTTAAAAATGATTATTATCCACTGCTGATAGTTTTACTAATAAGCTTATATAAGATGATTAAAACTGCTCAGGGAAGTAGAAAGCCACTTTATAAATTAAGGGGGGGGTATAATTATGGGGGGTATAAAATCTTGAAGATTACGTCAGAA